>CM062820.1:1631194654-1631905862 GCA_031772625.1 Pinus tabuliformis | reverse complement strand
CATTGTTCAAGTACCCTTGCAATAGCAAGGACAGCCTCTACAACAACAAGGGCAACCTTTGTTGTAGCAAGGGCTCTTTGCGCAACATCAAGGGAAAATGATCCTCGTAGCAAGGTCAACTGCAACAACCACAAGGTCAACCCTTGCAACAATTATAGCAAGCCATGCAGCAGTAGATGTAATATGCTCTGGACACCTCCCAGCCCATGTCCTCGTAGGGCCAACCTCTACAGCCCAAGGGACAAATTTTGCAACCACAAGGTCAACCCTTGCAACAACAAAATCAACCCAGGCAGCAACAACCCTTGTATACATATCAGCAGGGTCAACCTTTGCAAGGACAGGGCCAAGGTCAAGTCCTATAGCAGCAGGCGCAAAATCCTAATGTCCTAGGTCAATAAGTCCAAAATCATTTTGGTCAAGGGCATCAGGGACAAAACCCTAACGCCCTAGGTCACCAAGTTCAAAATCCATTTTGGTCAAGGGAAACAGGTATAGAATCCCTATGTCCAAGGGCAACAAGTGTATCAACCTTATGCCCAAGGACTTTAGGTCCAAAGTCCTCTTTTTTAGAGACAACAAGTTCATCACCCGTATGTTCAAGGACAACATGTCCAATATCCATATGTCCAAGGTCAACAAGCTCAACAGCCTTTTAACCCGTATGTTGTTTATCAGCAACCTATGGCCAGACAGTTCCAAGGTATTCAAGGAAAAAATTCTCCCTATATTCAAAGGTAACCGACAATGGGGCCAACATCAGATTCCATATGGCCAAAATCCCCCACTGTGGTGCCAAAATCCTTATCAGGAGGGATGGGATCCTCCATTCGGACCCGCTTATCGACCTCCTATGCCTTTTAACACACAATTGCCATTCTTGGCCACACTTGACTTTCCATATGTATCTCGCCTTATGATGATCCAATCCTTCATTCGTCATATTGGCCTCTGGTGTTGTCCCAGATACCAAGCGATTGTCCAAATTTCAGTGGGAAAGAAAAAGAATATCCTCAGGCCCATGTGATGACAAATCAGCTCTGGTGCTTGTCGAATTCATACCTTGATGATTCCATTCGTCTCCGTCTTTTCCAACGAACCCTCACAAGCACTACATCCAAGTGGTACATCAAGTTGCCTCGAAGTACTTACCATGACTTTAACTCTTTAGCCATGGCTTTCCTCACTCATTTTCAGTTGTCGGTTTGCTATGAAACTCGCACCTATTTTCTCACATCACTTAAGAAAGATACTGTGACACACATCTCCAATCACATCCATGAATGGAGACGTAGATGTCACCCGATCAAATTTGAGATTGCTGATCAGTTGCTCACTGAATGGTTCACTAAATTATTCATAGCCCCAATTGCTCGCAATATAGCTATGGGTGGATGTGTCACTGAAGAGCAAGCTATTGCTCGTGCCCAGTACTTAGATCTAGTTTACTCTCAGTCTCACACTTTGTATGAGTTATTACCTGATTCTCCATAGCCATCATCCAATCCCGCAACATCAAAGACACAAGCTATACCTCTTGTTGATGGAGTTATTGGTTTAGTATCTCAAACCCCTACCAAATCTTATTCCATACAGAAGTTGGTCTGAAATGTTGTTCTTAATAATTCTTCCCAGAATCCACCTGGCCATGGTAAAACCTCAGAGGTTGAAGCTATCCAGTCTACCGCAGTGGACAAATCCTTGAAAGGTAAGAAGAGAGGAAAAGGCAAGGGTAAAGTTGATGCCCCAAAACACGGTCCTCCCAAATCGTCTGATGGTGAATCTTCGCAACAGAAACCTAAGTATCCTTGCCTCATTTGTGAGGAATATCACTACAATAAAGATTTTCCCCGATGATCTGAAGTTAGTCACTTACTTGAAGGGACCCCCACCATCCTCAAAGAGCCTTTTCCGTCTCAGCACACCCAAAAGGCAGACCAACCCCAATCATCTGCTTCCTCAAGATCTCAAGTGTTCATGATGAGTACGCCTATTAACATGGCTACTAGATAAAAATATTATCAAACTCCTCCTTCGGCAGTTGGGAAAGATAAGGAAGCCACCCTCTTCTTCTTCTACCCCGAGTTCTAGCCCTCTTCATATCGAGCGCCATAACCATGATTCCATTATCCGGCTACCCTCTCGAGGTGTGCTGCAGAAATCCTTGTAGAATCCTAATGCTTTTCCACTCAGCACTATAATATTGTCGAGGATTTGGCTTAGGCGCCATTAGTGATGTCCACTCTCAAGGTTATCCAAAGCTGCCCATCACAACGGAAATATTTGCTGTCAACTATCAGGGGTATTGATCCCACCAGTTCCAATTTGATATGCTTTGATCTAGAAAACGATATGCCGCGCCTCCCTCATCAGGTTTCCTTTCTCATCTAGGTAACCATCAATGAGAAGACCATCCACCGGATTGTCATCGATGAAGGTTCTTCCACCTGCATCATGTCAATTGCATGTTGGAAGGCTATTGGTTCTCCTGCTTTGAACCAATCTCCAAACACTTTGGAAGCTTTGGATGGGTGCGATTCGTGACCCTTCCATGTCTTACCTAACCTTGCCATTACTCTGGAAGAAAAGATAGTGCAAGTCAAGGTAGAGATGTTGACGCCATTCTCAATTATAGTCTTCTACTCAGCCGGAGTTGGACCCATGCTATGCATGCCGTAGCCTCTTCCCCATTTCGGGTGATCCATTTTCCCCACCAAGGGAAGATTGTCACTATTTACCAGCTATGTTTCTTTTCCTCTTCCTCCTTGGATGACAATTTTTCATACGTCAAGCACTCTAGTGCTCCCTATGAGAGTGTGGGGGCATGTCTTTTTAAAGATTCTACCTTAATGGGAATTTTTCTGCTCCCACCTCCTCATGTTGCCTCTATCAACATGGTCTCAGTTAAATATGATCCTTGGGTCATACCTTCACCTGGTCTTGTTGCTACTTCGGGCAAGGTTATGCCCCTTAGTCCCGCCAAAGTCAATTACATGGAAATTGTCTCGGCTTCAAGTTCTGCATCCTCTTATTCTTTTATTTCGAATACCTCTCTCGATACGTACTCTCAATCCCCATGGCTTGGTGCTTTGGAATCACTTGATCCCTTAGCCAAGACCTTCCCTGTTGATGAAGGTATCATGGAATTCATGTCTCTCAAGGAACCACCTTGGATCGATACTCATCATCTCGTTCCTGCCTCATCCGACGGTCATGTCTATCGCTTTCAAAGAGTTCTCTTCTCTGTTTCTGCCACTAATCATGACTCATGAAGTATGGTCGAAAGGAAATTTGGGTAATATTACACAAATGATGCCGATTGATATCTATATCAAGCCTCGTATCGTTGAACATGTGCATATTGGGGTATCTTGTTCTCCAGATGAGATCAAGACTTATACTCATGTATTTCAGTAATTCCATGATGTGTTTGAATGGTCCTATGAAGAAATGTCTGACATTGATTCTAGCATTGTTGTGCACAAAATACCAACTTAGCCACACATGAAGCCCGTTTGCCAATGACTCCACCTAGTGCACCCTAGGAAGGTCGCCGCCATTAAGGGTGAAGTTGAAAAACTTCTCAGAGATGGGTTCATCTATCCCATCCCTCTTACAGATCGGATGTCCAATATTTTCTCGGTAACTAAAAAATAGGGCACGATATGATTGTGTGTATTAGATTCAGTATTATTGAATGTATTAAGGGAAGCTGCGATGAAGGTTTTGTGGGACAAGTTAGGGACTTTGTACCGATCTAAGTTTCTGGTGAATAAACTGTTCCTACAAAAAAAGTTGTATAACCTGAGGATGAAAGATGGAGACTCAGTGACAGAGCATCTAAACGCATTTAATACTGTGGTAAGTCAGTTATTATTTGTTGATATTAAAATTTCAGATGAAGATAAGTGCATCAATTTGTTGTGTTCTCTACCAAATTCGTGGGATAGTCTGGTTATTGCAGTAGGTAGCAATGCAACTACCTTGCAGTTTGATGAAATAGTCTCATTCTTGCTGACAAATGAGATGAGATGGAAAAATATGGAGATCTAGAATGGGATGCCTTGTCTGTACGAGGACGGTCCCAGAACAAAAAGAAAAATTAGTCATCGAGTGGCAGATCTAAATCTAGAGGGAGATCTAAATCTCCAGGAAAACCTATAAAAGTGGTGTGATGGTGATTGGAATTGGATGCTTAAACTCTCTTAAAGTTTCCCGAACTCTGTAAAAACTCCTGCTGAAGTTTCAATGTCTTATGGATGTCAAGCTTATCAGAAATAACCTCTAAACAATGGCATTTTGAGGTCAACATGGAACAAGAAGGACCCTCGATCAAAGCGCATAGACCGTTGGCCCATGGTGACCACGCGCTAGAAAAAATTGACAAACGGGAGGTCAAATCCAAAAACAGGGGTAGTTTCTGATACAAGATTAGTGCTAAAACGCTAATCACGTATTGCAGGGCATCCCCATCAGTGAAGGAAAGCCCCTAAGTGCTTGGTCCCGAGGAAAGCATAAAACTGTACGGAAATTGCCGATTCCTTAAGAAGGCAAGTCCCACACTAAAACCCACAGGATATTGGAAGGGCTTCAAGTAGTAAGCGGGTTCGACTGAGTCCCGCCCGATGCCATACACTAGGTGACACGCGTCCGTTGGATGAGAGAGAAAACTGCTCACATTGGACTGGTAAAATTCATGCTACTTACCCGCTCGATATGGATGGAGACTGTAGGATCTTGAGGCTCCAGATCAACAACGGAGAAACGATCCAATGGATGACCAGATTTGACAGGGAAAGAAGCTGAGGTGGATAAGATTTGAGGTCCGACATGACCGATGAGTTGGCAGAGGAATCAGTTTCGTGAGAAATCTTGGAGCAACGAAAATAACGACTGTTCAAAGAGAACTGACACTCAATTCATGAGGAAGCAGGTGGCCACCTCTCTGTGAAGTGTTACACAGTGATGATGACACAGAGCAGAGGAATTCAAACTGATAGAGGTAGGAGATCTAGACAGCTAGGAATCGAAAATGAACAGTTAGGAAGCAGATTGTCTTTAAGCCATGGACAGATAGAGAGTAAGGAAGAGGTAGAAAGAGAGAGAAGCAAATTGCAGAGAACAGAGAAGCTGAGCTGACTTGTAGAGAAAAGGTAGCATCGAGTAGACAGAGACAAAGAGTTTGAGAGTCTGTGAACTCCAAAGAAGGCTTGAAAGGTTCAAGCAACTCTTCTGTGTATACCTGTCATGTATTGAGTGCCAAATTGGACTCATACCACTGAGACCAGTTGAGGTTGAGATTCAGTAAAGGGAGTCTGTGTACTTTAGAGACTTGGGGGATCCAATTAAAATCCTATTAATCATCATCTATTAAGTGAGACTCAAATTGAGCTCATTATTGTAAAAAATCGACTTTTAAGACACAATAGAAAGGCCACCACTAAAGGTTGGACCAGTAGACGTAGCCCAGGAGGATTGGGTGAACTCCTTATTAAGCTTGTTGTGCTTTATGTGTTTTCTTACTGTGTTCTCTTACTATTTCAGTGTTTGTGTATTTCGCAATCTTATCGATCCGTTGCATAAGATAACATAGGCAGACCCTAGCACATGAGTCTGTAATACCTTCATTAATTCTCTGAGGTCATTTACATGTGATTTCAGATCAGGTGGTATAAGAGCTGTAGGTTGTTAAGGTTAGACAAGCTTGTGCTGGATTTGGTTTTTGAATGCTAACTAGATCAAAGCTTAAATTAGGAGAAGGAGAGTTGGTTGAAACTAACCCGGAAATTGGAAGAGTCTATCCTAAGAAGAAAATGTCAGAAGAAAGTCCCTTAGGACCAGACCCCCAATTTATAGATATTTTCCTCGGCATGAGGTCCATGGTGGAGGAAATGTATAGGGACTTTAGGACACATAAAGATGAAGATTCATCAGGCTCCAAACATGACAAAGGAGAAGAAGAATCTCTCCTCCATGATCACTCAAAAAGCAAAGGGAAAGAAGAAAACTTTCTCACGCCTCCTAATAGCCCTAAACATGAAAAGAAGACATCTTTGATTAAATTAGATGTTAAATTTGATTTACCAATATATGATGGAGAGTTGAATGCAGAGAAGCTGGATAATTAGATCAGACAGATTGATGTTTATTGCAGAGTGCAAAGCATTGACTCAGACAAAAGTAAGATTCATCTGGCTAGCCTACGCCTTGGAGGCACTACATGTTATAGACATTTTTGTGCCTTACAACTCCAAGCATGAAATGTCCATAAACCTAGGGCTCCTAAGTCCCTAAAAGTGTTGTTCTAACCCCTAAAGGAACAAGGTCAACAAATTACAGCTTCTCCCAGAAGTTCTCCACCAGAAACTGCTCAGAATAAGTCAAAACAGGATCATTTCAGCTGCTCCATTGGCTAGGTGCGTTGCATTGCACCTAAATACACTGGCTAGGTGCGTTGCAATGCACCTAAATGCACTATGAGGGTGCGTTCGGGCGAGAAATGACAAATGGTAGTGTCATTCCGCGAGGTGGAGAGACAATGGAAGCTTCCAGAATCCTCTCCTATGACACTTGCCTCACTGAATTCGACTAAGGATGAGTAAGAGGCCTTAAGTCTCCAAGTGGAAGCAAGAACTGACAGAGAGAAGAAACTAATCAAATCACAAGCTGACTCATCCTCCTTACACATATCTATGTACGAATCCCTCATCCCAGAGATCCGGAGGCTGGAATTTTGCACATTGTAAGGAATTGTTATTGGTTTTGAGACAAACATTAGAGTATTGGGTGATCTATACTTTGTTGGAGGTGAAGAGGGGCTTCTTTGCTGGGAGGTTGATGCTGGGTCAGGAACCATCGGTTGTAACTCCTCCTGGATCTTTTCTTATTTATCAATAAAAACTATTTGAGTTTTCCTCCATGTTTGTGTATCATTGATCCTTGTCACATTTGTATGGTTAACTTAAATCTGATCCTAAGTTGTTTATGAATATAGATCCATGTCGTTGTATAGTGTTCTTCTTCTGTGATCTTACAGGTACTTGGTGAAGCTGGGCAAGTGAGGGAGCGGGTAGCTGGAAGCTGTCAAAGAAGAGAGGGATTGGATCAAAGGATTAGCGCAAGACACAGGTTGGTTCTTTCTATTCCTCTCTATCTATAGTTCATAAAGGAAATACAAAAGTAGTTTTTCTCTGTTTCTTTCTAAGGCAGCTGTCACACCTTAGTGGGATAGAGCAGTTCTAAATAGACACTTTTCCTGGTAACAAAATGGCGACTCCGCTGGGGAAGTCTAATTAGTTTGTTTGTGTATCATTCTTTGTTGTTTGTTTCATAAACTTATAAGTAGCATTCGAACTGCATTTGCCATAACAAA
The DNA here is from genome assembly GCA_031772625.1 of Pinus tabuliformis. Taxonomy (NCBI): domain Eukaryota; kingdom Viridiplantae; phylum Streptophyta; class Pinopsida; order Pinales; family Pinaceae; genus Pinus; species Pinus tabuliformis. The sequence continues at coordinate 1,631,898,490 of CM062820.1, read as the reverse complement.
TGCAAAGTAGACACCTACTACTTCAATCCATTCACTGGATCTGTTTATGATTTGAATGGCTGATTCACAAACTATCTGATTGCCCTTGTGATAGCTCTTAGACCCTCCTTAGATCTACCCCTGATTGTGCATTATTGATTGCTTTTACTCGGCTGAAAACCAAAGACTGAACTGCAAACTGTGACCCAGAACCCGAATAGATTCTCATTTCTGGCCCAGCGTAGGTACTGTTAAGAGATCCTGAATTTCAGCACACTTCCCGAAAGGGCAACCTGCGCTGCAATGCAGTTTCTCTGTGTTACAGGTGCGCTGTCATGACTAGCCTGCAGCTCCTGTGGTTCTTGTGTTGTTCTTCATTTTTCTATCTCTGAATTTTGTTTTCCCGTGTCAGTATATGTGTCTTTTAAAACCCCTTTTCCTTGTTGTTATTCCGCCTCCTTTGTACAAAAGAACTGTAGATGTTTTTGTGTGTTTGTTGAGTCGTTTACAGTTTTCCATTGCAAAAGTAGAATAGTCGTACTGTCGTCCTTTGATTTGGATCTGTCGCAAGTGTCGATTTCGATCATAGGAGAAAGTTTGATTGCTGTTGATGGTCGATTATACTATTACTATTGCTTTGGTTTGAATTTGTGATTTTCTAGTGTCAAGAACAAGTGTTCATTTCAAAATCGCAAGGTGTCGTAATCATCTCTATCTTTTGATTTCGAAAAGAAGCTTGTTTGTGTTTGTCGCTTGAAAGCAAATTCAGATTTGTACATCAACTTTCTTTTTAGCATCAATACTAAGAAAGTCGAAAACAAATACATGCATGTGCATTTGCATATTGACAGTCTGTTTGGCTTGATTTAGGAAAGTGCATTTACAGTGTGCTCTTTGTTCTTTGTGAAAAAATTGTGTCTTTCTTTTCCTCTAGTAGCTAGGATTTTCATTGCACAAAAGAGATAAAAGTTTGTTTATCATCTTTAGATTGCATTTTAGGAATTACATCTACATCTCGTGGTGGACCCGAAAGGAAAACTTCATAAGCAAGATCAACTTAAAATAAATTCAATGAATCTAACAACGCTTTGGAACTTAACGCACAACATTTAGAGGTCTAGGCTAGAGACATATTCCGGTCGTAAAGCCTGGTAACTGTTGTCCTCATTGATGGTTGAGTGATTCCTCCACTTTGAGACGATAAGTGCCAGTACAGACTTGTGCTCCCACGTACCGTCGAGTATATTTTGGGAGACCCCTATAGCCTTAAATCCTTTATCCATAGGAAGCCGTGTCTGCCGCCCTATCAATCGCAATGCACTGAACACAGCATTCGGGAAGATTGACTGCCGTACCGTAAAAAGTATTCTGTAGTTTTGCGATTGGTTTGGTACTCCCTCTACCTAGATCTCCAGAGCAGTCCCTTTCGTTCCTTTTCAGACTCCTTAACGGAAAAGGTCCATCTGAGCACTTGTCACTTCATGCTCATTACAAATCGAAGGAGACTAGAGTCATCTTTTATTTTTTCTCAACTCTTAAAAACTGAAAAAACAAGTTGTGTCAAAGCGTCTAAAATTCATTTAATTCGGAAACATACCTTCCCTTTATTTTAGTTGATCGAGTAATCCGCAATCGTGGAAGAAAGTCAATTAAAACCCTGTCGTTCGCGGAGGCTTACGAGTCAACCGTCTTTGTCTCCGGAATCAAAACCAGTACGGACAAAGCGAACTTGTTTAACCGGATCCAAATCTCCTATCAAAGTTAGAACAAGTGTTCCGACGACATTAGAGACTCCGGTTACTCCAAACATTTCTGGAATCCCTGCCTCTATAGAAGAAGTTCAACAGCCACAGAAGGACAGTGATACTGATCCTACTTTGAGAATAAACACTTGTGTCTCCGAACTAGTTCCATCTACAACTGGTTCGGAGAGTCTTACTCTTCAAACATCTGCCGCTACCGATCTCACACCTTCTTCTGCACCAGAAATATTTTACGGACCTGACGATCTTCCCCTTCCACCTGGTCTGATTGCAATAGAAGAAATTGTAGAAGATCCTCAAACAAGTACTCCAACGAACTTTGGAGTCGGGATCACTCTATATCCTTCTTCATCAGTAGTTAGTCTACGACTAGCGGAAGCTCCTGTAGAATCGCTAGGTAATCTTTTGGATAGACTAAAAATGTCTGAGCAACCGTCAACATCTAGGACTGTGTCATCTGACATAGCGACGACAGAACTCCCTGCTGTCACTCCGACAATGTTCGCCGGTATACCATCTGTCCTGACTAGCTCTCTCCCACTAGAAGGTGCCCACTCAGGGGCTATTTCGACAGTATGGTCCGTTCCTGTTTGTTCATCTGGAAACTCTTATGTTGAGTCTCAACAAATTGATCCATTTGGAGGTAAATTTGGGCAGTTCGGTCCCCAAGGGAAAACAATTCCCTTGAGTTCTGGATTACCACCGTATGGGGGACAGTATACCCTTTCATTATCCCCTTTGGGAGGATATCCATACGAGAGTTCACAACAACATTCAGGTTATACTGGAATTACCTCAAGTGGTTGGGTACCTATACTACCTCAACAACCAAGAGTTGTATATTCGATGCAACAATGCGTACCTATGTCGAATATCCCAACTACGCCAGCTATTGTGACGGTGTCGCAAGTTCAAACGCTACCTGTTGTATGCCAACCTCAGGTTTCTCAGGTTGTAATGCAATAGCCCCTTGACCCTGCAACTCAACCACAATCGCCGACTAGTGGAGCGACACAGGTCCAGAGGGGTACAGTTACCCCTCACCTTGGTCAAACAGTTAGTATCGTGCAACAACACATGGCTTCACAACCATGGCTAGTGCAATAGCAACAACCGCAATTCCAACAAGTATACCAAGGTTCTGAGCAGCAAATCTTTGCGAACAGTGGATAGCCGTACATTCAAAACGGTCAAAATCAACCATTCTACAATGGTCATGTCCACCAACCTTACCAAACATACCAGCATCAAATGCATTATGCCGGTATGCAAAGACCAACTGCTCAGGCAATCCCATCTTATCCTAGGTATGCTTCACCTAACCTGAATCAATAGTTACCCTTTGTGGCAACCTTAGAGTTACCTGATTTAAATCGGTTAACAAACGATCCAATTTCTTACGCCCCTTGGTGGCCAGCGATTCCGCATAAACTGCCATCAGATATTCCTAAATTTAATGGAAATCCGAGTGAAGATCCATCGAATCACATGATGACCTTTCATCTATGGTGTTCGTCAAACACCCTAAATGATGATTCGATAAGACTTCGCCTCTTTCAGAGGACGTTAATGGGTCCAGCGGCAAAATGGTACATTGAATTGCCTAGAGCTTCATTTGACAACTTCAGTACCTTAACCACACCTTTTTTAACCCATTTTCAATTACCAATAAGGTACGAAACGGAACAGAACTACAACACTTACCAACTTCAAACAGACAACGGCCACTCACATATCTGATCATATACATGAGTGGCAACGTCGTCGTAGGATGGTAAAAACATACGTCCTTGATCAACTCTTAACTGAATGGTTTATCAAGTCATTATTGCCTTCCATCATGGAAGATGTGGCAAAGGGGGGAGTCATAACAGAAGAGAAAGTTATCGCTTGTGCACAATATCTGGACTTGATTTACGCTCAGTCTGGCACGCTCTACGACAAAATACCTGACGCCCCTAGACCGAAATTCTCAATTCCTCCTCCTCCTAAATCAAACAATGACTCTCATGCCGACGATGGCGTGATTGGCACGACAGACATGAAATCGAAAAAGGCTACATCCAAAAAGGCCCCTAAGATTTCAGGTCAAAATGCAAAAGACGAACTTCTTGCTTCGGAAGTAAATGCCGTATCGACAGATAAAGGCAAAGAAACGAAACAACCAGGAAGCAAGAAGAAAGGCAAAGGGAGAAGAAGAAACAAGAGAATCATCACCTGAAAAATTCTTCTTCAACCCTCCTAGAAATAGGAAACCAAAAATTCCATGCTTTATATGCGATGAGGTCATAGTACTCATAGTCAACATTGAGTAGAAAAAGCTGAGCTTAAGAAATCAGCAGAATTCAAAAACCTCAGTTGATGATCCGTTGAAAAAGGGAACCAAACTGGTTGCTAATCAAATGCTTCCCAAGTGCTTATGTTGTCTAACTCAAAGTAGCAAAATGATGCTTTGACAAGGAATAAAGATTACGGGAATCCACAACTGTCGAATAACAAGGCTAATGAAAAACCTAGTAGTTCGACAACAACTTTGACCGAAGTTGTGCCACCCATCATTCCTGAACCAATGATAAAGTCGCCAAAGGGAGTAGTACACAAATTGACATTTAATCCTCGTGCAAAAGTAGCACAAAATTATAATATAGTAGAGGACCTGGCCCAATCGCCGCCCGCTATGTCGACACTTGAGGTACCGCAAAATTGCCCCTCCCAAAAGCAAGCTTTATTATCAGCAATAGGTGGGATTGACCCAATGGATTCCAATCTTGTGGCCTTTGATCAAAAAGGATATGACCCTGTGTTACCAGCTCAACTAGCTTTCCTTATTCAAGTGAAAGCCCTCAACGAAACTGTTCATCGAACAGTGATTGATGAGGGGGCATCTACATGCATTATGTCGATGAGTTGCTGGAAAACTTTAGGATCTCCAACCTTGTCACGATCTTCGACGACATTAAAAGCATTTGACGGAAGGACGTATACCCATACGGTATTCTAAGTAACTTGAAAGTTGAACTAGGAGGGAAAACAATAGAAATTGATGTTGAAGTAATCGACGGAAACCTCGATTACAACATCCTGCTGGGAAGGCCATGGATATATGCCATGGCCGCAGTTGTGTCGACCTACTTCAGAAAGATTGCATTTCCCTTCCAAGGAGGAATTACAATCATCGACCAACAAACATTTCTCCCCAACAGTTCACAAGTTACAGGAAGCATTCCAATGATCCATGGAAACAATCATTCGCTTCAAAATATTGGAGTAGGCCTCCTAAAAGACACTGCCTTAATGGGTACTTTTGCCCTACCGCCTCCGAGTAATCTGGCGGAAGTGGCCACAGTGGAAACCTACAATATGAAATCTTCTATATCTAATGGATTCAGAAGATTCGTAAACATTTTGTCAGCATGGATCATCGCCATTTTAGAAATATTGTAGCAATCAATTTTCTTGGCCTGGGGAGCAAACCCAAATCAATGCTCATCGAGTGTTTGGATAGATAGGTCTAAGGAATATGGTACCTCTTCAGATCCTTGGTCGCATGTACATTCTACAGACAAAGGAATCAATCAGTCAATGATGTTAAGAGATGCACCATGGGAATATCACCACCATCGTTCCCATCTCCCGGATTACAACGAAGATTATTCCAATGACCTTAATCATCCTTCAGTTTTTGATTTTCTATCAAATACTGTAAATACGGTGGATTATGAGGATAGTTCTTTCACTGTATCAACCTCATTAAAAAATGAAACAAATCCCCTTTCCAAATCTCAAAGGTAAACCTTCATTCCAACCACTGATTTGAATGCAATGAAGCTTGGGGGGCATGCACCTTGATTTGCGTTATTATGCTGGGGGCATGCAAACTTATCACGAGCAGTGTTACTGTAGGGTTCAAGCTCATTAAAAAATAAACCCACCACGAGCAGTGTTACTGCAGGGTTCAAGCTCTTTAAAAAATAAACCCGCATCGAGCAGTTTTAGCACATAGTTCAAGCTCGTTAAAAAATAAACATAAGACATGAGCAAATGTTTCCACCCACGTTTAAGCTCATTAAAAAATGAACTATTCCCGGGTAAATAACCACCATGAATGTAGTACTTCAGCCATTAAAGCCTTGGTCGTGTTTGCACTGTCACCTCCACTTTTTCATTGGCCGATCATTCACCTCCACTTGATTGTTTACCCATTTTGAGGAACAGCTGCGAAGAGTGATTTCACTAGCCATCCTTGTGACACTGCCGTGATTGGAAAATTCCAAACCTTACCTGGAATTAGCTGCTACCCGTTTTATCACTCGTTCCTCAAAAGACGAGTCTTCTTTAAGCTCTTTTCAACTGACTCGTAAAATATGAAAATATTTCCGAGTCCTTGGCCTTCCAGCTCGTTAAAGGGACAGGAAGTGCTATCCCTCCTCTAGATTTTAATCTTTTTGGACCTGAGGGATTATTGCACAAAAAGATCGAGCACTTGTTTTGTTCGGCTCGTTAAAACTATAGAACATTCATCCCTTCTATATTGTTTTATACTTTTTCGGACTTAAGGGATTAGATAACGAAAAAGGAATTTTGGAGTTACCTTTACGTACCTTTTCAGACTCTCTAAAATTGAAAAGGACCGAGTTATCTTTGTCGTTAAGCTCGTTAAAAAGATTAATAGCGACAAACTTGTCTTTAGACAAGAACGAGTTTCACTATCGCTAGGCTCGTTAAAACATAGTGATGGGTTTGCCCGAAGGGAAAATTATAGAACAAGCATATGTTATCCTCCTCAAGCTTGACAAAAATAAAGAGGTACTGGTCAGCAATGACTGGGGAAAAATTGGGAAGAAAACTCAAAGAATCTTTATTGGTAGCAAGTTGCTCTTGAACATGACACTTCCACTCCGTGTCCGAGTCGGGTTGGGTTGTTTCATTCACCGGTCACATCGCCATGGTCACACCATACCATCCACATTTGGGGTTAATGCTACCAATCCATCACATCAGTGTCGCCGACATGTTCAAGAGAAGTCATCCAGAGAAGCCACCTGTGTCTCACCCACTACCGTACATTATACTCCATTCTTTCATGACCGCCACCCTGAACCGTATATCATCATATCGTTTTCACCTCCATCAAAATCATTTGCTCTGTTCTGTGTCATTGATGTGGGATTCATTAAGGCCCTCCTTTGATGGATCACTTCTTGTCGACATCAGCTCATTATCCAAGAAGTTGGTCTAGGAACACCCCATTCAGTACTTTGAAGCTTGCATGCCTTAATGGCAAGTTTCTCACTTCCGGCGACAGGTTTACATCAATGGCCTTCGACCGAAAGATTTTGTGTGGTGTTTGACGCCAAGTCCTTTATTCACACCACGTGAATTGTATTGCAGTACCTTTAGGATCATTATCATTATCGGTGATTCCTCTCGCGCTTGTTAACAGTTTACATCATTGACTGGTAATCAAGCGATGTCTTTCCATGTTCGACTTCAGAACATTTCTCACATGGATCGACTTGTACTTCAAGTGAAGATCGGACGAGATTGAAGACCCCGGATCTAGTTTCATCCATCCAGGTTGCAATATATATTCAAGGAAATAAAGACATTAAATGTACAGCATTGCAGCACAGATAATCATCCTACCAAAAGGATGGTGGCTCTATCAGAATCATCAGTCTACAATCAGACGATTGTCTGTCCTATGTACATGAAAATGAATTTATAAAGCTGAGCATGGGAATGCCCGCCTCAGCTAGATCATGAAAAACAGTATGAAGATAATGTATTGTATTGTATCTTATTACAGGTCTCCTCCCAGCATTGAAAGAACTTCGAATCCTCATAATAAAGCATTTCACCCGACACCAAAAGGTTAACGGTCTCATACTTTAGGGGGCAACTGTTATAGACATTTTTGTGCCTTACAACTCCAAGCATGAAATGTCCATAAACCAAGGGCTCCTAAGTCCCTAAAAGTGTTGTTCTAACCCCTAAAGGAACAAGGTCAACAAATTACAGCTTCTCTCAGAAGTTCTCCACCAGAAACTACTCAGAATAAGTCAAAACAGGATCATTTCAACTGCTCCACTGGCTAGGTGCATTGCATTTCACCTAAATACATTGGCTAGGTACATTGCAATGCACCTAAATGCACTATGAGGGTGCGTTGGGCGAGAAATGACAAATGGCAGTGTCATTCCACGAGGCGGAGAGACAATGGAAGGTTCCAGAATCCTCTCCTATGATACTTGCCTCACTGAATTCGACCAAGGATGAGTAAGAGGCCTTCAGTCTCCAAGTGGAAGCAAGAACTGACAGAGAGAAGACACTAATCAAATCACAAGCTGACTCATCCTCCTTACACAAATCTATATATGGATCCCTCATCCCAAAGATCCGGAGGCTGGAATTTTGCACATTGTAAGGAATTGCTGTTGGTTTTGAGACAAACATCAGAGTATTGGGTGATCTATGCTTTGTTGGAGGTGAAGAGGGGCTTCTTTGCTGGGAGGTTGATGCTGGGTCAGGAACCATCAGTTGTAACTCCTCCTGGATCTTTTCTTGTTTATCAATAAAAACTATTTGAGTTTTCCTCCATGCTTGTGAATCATTGATGCTTGTCACATTTGTATGGTTAACTTAAATCTGATCCTAAGTTGTTTATGAATATAGATCCATGTCTTTGTATAGTTTTCTTCTTCTGTGATCTTACAGGTACTTGGTGAAGCTGGGCAAGTGAGGGAACAGGTAGCTGGAAGTTGTCAAAGAAGAGAGGGATTGGATCAAAGGATTAGTGCAAGACACAAGTTGGTTCTTTCTATTCCTCTCTATCTATAGTTCATAAAGTAAATACAAAAGTAGTTTTTCTCTGTTTGTTTCTAAGGTAGCTGTCACACCTTAGTGGGATAGAGCAGTTCTAAATAGACACTTTTCCCGGTAACACTACCTTGGTATGGTGGGAAGGCAAGACACAAGCTAACACAAAGAAACATGGTAAGATCCTCTCTATTTGGAGTGAATATGTTTCTGCAATTAAAAAGCAATTCTATCCACTAGCTTATATGCAACAAGCCATGATGAGCTGGCAAAATCTTCGACAATTGAAAGGGAAAAGTGTACAAGGTTACACTGAAGAATTTAGAAAAAGAGGATTGATTCTATGAATTTCATTAGACTCACCTGAGACTCTGCTAAAGTATATAGGTGGTCTACACAGTTATTTAAGACATACCATTCTCATGTTTAACCCTACTAGCATAGATGAGGTCTCTGTTCAAGTTACCCATTTAGATGCTAGAGGCAAGAATGTGGTCCCAGAAGTTGGGGGATCATCCAAACCGACTACAAATAAGAACAAGGAGAAGAGAAAACAGAAATGGAAAGAGAGGAATGCTAATGTTGTAAAAAATACAAAGTCTTCATGCACTCATTTTAAAAAATATGGGCATGATGATGAACACTGCTAGATTTTGCACCTGGAGCTGAGACCTAAGAAGTTCGAGGGCAAGAAGAAGAAGACTACTATAGCTATTTGAAAGGATTTGGGGTCGGACTCAGGAGATGAAACAAAAATCGCAGCCACAGGTATAAAATGTAAAAATTCTGAAGCATCTACTAGTAATTCTGCACAATCTACTAATAATGAAGAAAATGAGAGAAAAAGACATGAGCTTTTCCATATTCGAGTTATTTCCAAGCATCAAAAGATTGATACTTTGTTTGATAGTGGCTCACAAGTAAATTTAATTTCTGAAGCAATTGTAAAGAAGTTGGGATTACTGACTACACCTCACAAGAAGCCATATCCATTAGGTTGGTTATGTGATAAAGCACAACTACAAGTGACTAGACAATGTAAACTTAAGTTTTCTTTTGGGTCAGCATTTGTAGATGAGGTTGAGTTAGATATAGTTCCTTTGGATATATGTGGAATTGTTTTAGGAAGTCCCTACTTGTATGATAGAAAAGCTATTTTCTATAGAGCCGAGAACAAGTATCTACTTGTTAAAGATGGAATCGAATATATTGTAAGAGCTCATAAGCTCAAGAATAATTATACTCTCATAAACTCAGGGCAGATGAAATGAATTGTAAATTCATGCAAACAATTTTTATTGATGGTTGTAAAGGAAAAGAAACCTGATAAAACCAATGTATTTGAGGGCTATGATGCTAAACAACAAGCTTATTTAGAAAAGGTTGTTTTAGAATATGATATCTTGTTTCAAGAACCTAAAGGTCTGCCACCTAAAAAGGAAATATTGCATGATATTAATTTGCAGCAAGATGCTTCATTGCCTAAGATCAGAATGTACAGGTTGTTCACTTTAGAGAAAGTAGAAATCAAGAAGCAGGTGAAGGAGTTGCTTGAGAAGGGGTTCATTAGACGTAGCAGATCACCATGTGGGTCTCCAATTGTCTTGGTGAGAAAGAAAGATGGCTCGTGGAGAATGTGCATTGATTACTAACCACTGAATAAGATAACGATAAAAAATCATTATCCTCTTCCTCGCATAGATGATCTATTAGATCAATTGAAAGAAGTTGTTTATTTTTCCAAGTTAGACTTGCATAGTGGATATCATCAGGTCAGAGTTGCAAAGCAAGATGCATGGAAGACTGCTTTCAAAACAAAGCAGGGATTGTATGAGTGGCTGGTTATGACTTCTAGCTTAACTAATGCTCCTCCTATTTTCATGAGAATAATGAATGATGTACTCATACCTTTTCTTGATGAATTTGTTATTTTATATTTGCATGACATTCTTATATTCAACAAAACATGGGAAGAACATTTAAAGCATGTTAAGCACACCCTAGATGTTCTAAAAAGTGAAAATCTTTATGTTAAACTCCCAAAATGTGATTTTGGCAAAACATCTTTGAATTATTTGGGACATATAGTAGGGGGTGGTGAATTGAAGATAGATCCCTCTAAGGTTGCAGTCATTGTAAACTGGCCTAAACCCAAATCTGCTACAAAATTTATAAGCTTCTTAGGGGTAGCACAATATTGGAGAAAGTTCATTCCTTGGTCATCTTTCTGTAATAAAACCGCAACAATGGTATGCTGGGAGGCAAAGGAGAAAATGATGAATTCTCTGTCAAATTGAGGATTTGTTAAGACTGGTGTTTTGGTAAGGGCCAACTTTATGCCTTCAAAAGCTTGATTTGCTTCTACTGTCCATTTCACTTTTGAATCCTTCTTTAGCATGTTATTTAGTAATCTGATCAATTCTGCTAAGTTTGGGATAAACCTCCTTAAAAAGTTGATCTTCCCCAAGAAGGCTTGTAATTCCTTGATGTTTCTTGGGTGGGGCATTTGTAAGATAGCTTGTATCCTGTCTGGGTCAATTCTAATTCCATCCTTTGAAATGATGTGACCTAACAGCTTACCTTCTTCCAAGCCAAATAGAGACTTTTTGGGATTTAAGGAAATTCCATATTTCCTACAGGTTATAAATATTTGTCTCAAATGCTTCAAGTGTTCTTGGTCAAATTTTGAGAATGGTGTGAGGTCATCTAAATAAATGACAAGGAAGTCATGAATCTCTTTGGCAAAAGTAATATCCATTGCTCTTTGAAATGTAGCCCCTGCATTTTTTAACCCAAAAGGAATTTTCACATATTTGAATGTTCCCCATGGGGTAGTAAATGTTGTTTTGTCCTGATCATCAGGGTAAACTAGGATCTGGTTGAAACCTGAGAATCCATCAAGTAAAGAAATTCTTGAGGCCCCCACTACTCTTTGCAAGATGTGATCCATCTTGGGTAAGGGGTAATTATCTTTCAAGGACACTTGATTCAAGTTCCTTAGATCAACACAAAGTCTTATCTCACCAGTTTTCTTTCTTGTGGGCACCAAATTTGAAATCCAGTCTGAAAACCTGATAGGTTCTATGATACCCGCTTTAAACATTTTTTGCAGCTCTTTTTCAATTAAAGGGAGAAGCATGGGATTGATCCTTCTTAATTTCTGCTTAAATGGCTTTTGATTAGGCTTGAGAGGGATAGTATGTTGGATAACAGAGGTGTCATAGGATTTTAAATCCTCATAACACCATGCAAAGACATCTTGAAACTCTTTGAAGAGGTCAATGTATTTAGGTTTTTGATCAGGAGGTAAGGATGCAGACAACTTTATTATCTTGGGTTTGTCAATGGTTCCAATGTTGCATTCCTCAATGGCAGCATTAAGGGGCTGCATCTTTGGTTTTCTAGGGATGTCATTTGAATCAAAAATGTCCTCCAACGGAGTTAGGCCTGTTGGAAGAAAATTGTCTTTCAGCTCTATGATTTCAGCCTCTGCATCGGCTATTTCTTCACAACTGAGTTGTTGAATTTCCTGTATGTTGTCCTTGTTAAAAATTGTTGGATGTAGCATTTGGTTGGCTGTTTTGGGTGATATTTCCCTGTGGTTCTGTTCACTAAGTATTTGTGATTGACTTGCTCCCTCAGTGTCAATGTTTAGTCCTGCAAATTCTTGTTGCAAGGTCAAGAAATTATTTATTTGTGTATCATCTTCAAACACTTGCCAGTCTTTAACATTGTTTGGGACAGAGGGTCTGTATTTTATCTCCGCTGTAAAGCAGTGGCTAGGTTCAAAGGGTAGTTTACAGGTGCTTGCAAATGTGGCCAAACTATGAGCATGCAGGTTATGGGTTCTAGGAATTTTGGTAATTTGAAATTCAGTGAAGGACTGTAGTAGTTCAGCAGCATCAGATCTATAAGATCTCAGTCTTTTGTCATTGGTGACAAAATTACCCTTTACTTGTTGGACAACTAGGTCTGAGTCTCCTAGTATTGAAACTTTTATGGCTTGTAAGGATTTTACTAGTTTCAGGCCTAGTAAGAGAGCTTCATATTCTGCCATATTGTTGGTGCACCTGAAGTTTAACCTATAGGCTCGGCCTTCTGCATGACTGTTTTGTTAATTATGTATCCAAACCCCTGCTCCTGCCCCTAATTTGTTGACTGACCCATCGAATTCAAGAAACCAGAGGACCTCTTGTTTTAGGGGAGGTTTAATAACTTCTCTGTAATCTGGAATTGTGAGCTGAAGTTCTGGTTTTTCACTAAGTTTATCTTCTAGGACAGTCCTATCACTTGATTGGATCAGCTTGATTTCTAGAGCAGCAGCTTGTTCATTAATGTCCTGATCTTGTTTGAGTGTCTTGGTTTCATCATTATTTGTAAGACCTGTATTGTCATTGAAGAGAATATATGAGTCTATATCAGAATGGACAGCATATATGGGAAAGTTTTGAGGTTTTTCTTCACTGCTGACCATGTATTTCATAAGTGACTCTCTATATAGCCTCTTGGGTTGACCAAAGACTGAGATGGTGGCATATGACATGTCTAATTGTAGGGAACCTTGGAGTTTAGCCCCCCATGATCTTGATAACAGCATCCCATATTTGGGTGGGATATCAGCAACTACAACGTCCATTAGAATTGTTTTATTTGGGTACTGAACAAGGGACACACATAAGTCTTTTATTAAGCCTAAACACTTAACTTGGCTGGAGTCAAATGAGAATAGGTCCTTATATGGTCTTGTAATATCTAGATTCAATCTTTCCATGACTGATTTAGGCATCAAGTTGTGAGAGGCACCTGAGTCAAACATTGCATTGTGTAGTATCTTATCATGAATATGCAGGCTGACATAGAAAGGTAAGATCCCTGTAACTGCTGTCTTTCCATCAACTTCTGGACCGAAAAGCAATTCTGGGGTGTCATCCAACACATTGACATTATCTTTATTACGAGTAAGTTGAAGGGACTTCTTGATTTGTTGTCTATAAATGTCATGCTTGGCTAGTTCTGAAAGAGGAATAGCTACCTTCAATTTTCCAATTTCAGCTTCTAAGTCAAAGGGTCTTTCAGATGGGATTATGGTGTTGTGGGTGACAGCCTTTTCCTTGTTCACTAAGTATTCTTCTTGATTCTTTTCTTGATCTTGAGGCTTGTCCTTCTTACTCATCTCTTGAGGAGTGTTACTTGGATTAGGGTGCAAGGGTGTTGTAGCCATAGGCTGTTGTTTTGAGGGCAATGGTTCAGTGATTTCTTGAACGGTTACTTCATTTGTAACTGAATCAGTTGTGTCATTTGGCTCTGTGATTATGGCTCTTTTGGGCTGCTGGCTATCCTTTGTTTTTTCAGGCTGTGTTACATTTATAGTTCTGCTTCTTAGCTTGTATTGCTTATGAACTTCATAAACAGCTGTGTCATATCCTTGTTTAAAGTCAAATGACTCACCTGACCCGGTTTGGAATTGCTGAATGTCATCATCCTTATGATCTTCTTGACTCAGAAAAACTTGCTGCTCATCATTCAGGCCCATCAGATTAATGTGGGTGTCATCTGTTTGCTCATTCAAAGTGGATGCCTCAGTATAGTTTTCCTGGAAAGGAGGTCTTATGTCTGGATCAGAACTGGCCTTGCCAATGTTTGGGTTTTGATTTCTCCTAAAATTGGGATTCCTGACAGGGTTATTTTGTGGTGCTTCCCATGATGACTTTCTCTCAACTGATTCTACTCTATCACCCAATCTCTTCATACCAGTGAGTATTGCATCCAGTTTTTGATCAAAGGTTGAGGGTTCTTCTTTGAAGGTGGTTCTCTTTTGCAATCTTGCCCTGTTTCTTTTGGCAATCAGGTTAGCCTCTACTATGACAGCAACCTTTTGGGCATCTTCAAGGGTTTCAGGGGCTCTTTCCTTCAACTGATATGCCATATCGGGGTCAAAACCATCAGGAAATTTTTACAAGGCTAAATCAAGAGGAGGTCTTAAATTCTGTGGTATTGCGTTATATACGTTGTTGAATCTTGCACAATACTCCAAAACGGTCTCTTGAGGACCTCGTTTGATTGTATCATATTCACCAAGTATGTGCAGGGGATCTTTCTTTTTCTCCCATCTATTAGTAAAGGCTTGATAAAGCTCATCAGGAGTTGTGATGGTATTTACAGCCAGTGATCTAAACCAAGTTCTTACATCCCCTGTCAGGCTCTGAACAAAGATTCTCATTCTCACGCTGTCATCATCTATTTCATAATTCTCAAAATGGTCTTGCATCCTTCTGGCATGCTGAATTGCTGTGAAAGGGCCAGTGGAGTCAAAATATGAGATCTTGGATTGGTAGTCTTGAGGTAGAGCTGCAGCATTAGCAGGCAACTGCAGGGGTGCATATCTATTAGCCATGTTTACAGGATTTATAGGGTTGACAGGGATAACTGGGATGACATGAACGACTGGTACAACAGGGGTAGTGGGAACGGTAGAAACTAGAGTGTTGGTCAACGGAATATGTGCAGTGGATGGAGGTGTGAACGAAGGGCTTTGAGAGGTGGATGGTGAACTAGGGGAATCAAGGGTAGACCGAAATAGAACCTTGATTGGAGTTGGAACAGGGTTTGGATAAGCTGTCTCAGGACTTAAATCAGCAAGAGTTTCCTATCCTTGCTGCTTCGTAATGATTTTGGGGATTGTATTAGGATTTTCAAAAACAGTTGGTGGATTGGGGTCAGGATTTGACCTTGTATATCGTGGATTCTTCTTGGGAGCCAGCTTCTGAACTTGTTTTTAGTATGTTTTTGGAATATTTTTGTGTCTACAAGGGCCAGACAAGATTTTGGAGTGACTGTGTATATCTTGAAGCTAGCATGCAAATTGACTGAAGCGGCTTGAAGAAATATACAGAAATTCGAAAATCCTGAGGAGCTCCCCAGTGGAGTCGCCAATTATGTTAACACCCAGGTTGTTCCCTTTGTTTTGTTGCAAAATGATAGAGAAGAGGACCTTCTCTATGCCTTGATGTTTCTTTCATGTTAGACCAGCAAGATTCAGTTGAAATGAATGACATTTCTGCAACCCCATCTACCTACCCATCTACTTGTCTAGCATTTTTTGTTTCTTCATGGAGGGTGCACTTAGACTTGCAGACCCTTATGTGCCTTTTCTTTTCTTTTGGCTTTTTCTTTTGATTTTCTATCTAAGGCTACCCTTATTGCTTCCAAGGTCCCAGATTAAGCAGTTGGGAACCTTAATTCTCTACCTAACTAGTGGTCTGCCAAGATTAAACAGTTTGGACAGACTTCTTTCTCTATTCTACAACAGAAAATTGAAACATGGCATGATCCAGATTAGGCTGTTGGACCATCCATACAAAATTGAGTCAACATCAAGCTTATGTACACACCTTGTCTTCTCATGGAAATATGTGATCTTTGAATCACCAAAGCAGAGCATATTTGGAACTTTTATTTGCCAATCATGAAATATGAAACCTATTGGTATAGGTAGCTAAAAAGATATTCTGACACATTGGAAATAGTTAAGTACAACTTGGTCTAGTATAGAGTTAGGTAAAGTGTGTTTCTTTACTATGTACATTTTGTAACTTACAATCCGACGGTCACAATATGTAGTGATCCGATGGTTCATTCTCTCCTCGGTATTACTGACACTTGATCCGTGGCTTAACACCCGATTGGTCCATGATCTCTATTTAAAGAGCATGGAGGGTCATTTGTAGGGTAATCCGTCTATGAGAGAAGCATATGTAAATTTTCATTCTTTTATTAATAAATTGCCTGAAGTGGCCGCGTTGGCTCATGCCGTGGACTGTTTCCCTCTTTGAGGGTTTTAACCAAGTCAAAATACTGGTGTATTGATCTGTAATCTGTTTGTGAGCAGTGTCCTTTGGTGTTCTGTCTGAGGAACTTACCTTGTAAATTCCTACATGGTATCAGAGCTATTTGAGGGCCGTGTCCGTTGGTGATCCAAATCTGAAGCCGGTAGAACTGCATCCGACTACCGTTTCCTAGATCTACTATTTCTGACTGCTTTCGGGCCGAGAGGACTGCTTTGTTGGGAGCATTTGTTCCAGTGAGGAACCCCTTTCATTTCACGCGAAAAGGTTTCCGGTAGCCCTAGCTGCGTCATTTTTAAGATTTGGAGGTATACAGTGTTTATTTGCAGTTTACAGTTATTTTCTCTCTGTTTATTTCGGTTTTCGGTTTATCTAGCTTTTTTTATTACCGGATCTATACCTTTCATTTCTGCGTATGCTCTTTGCCCTGCGACTCTGTGGGATCTGGGCAAATCAAAAACAGAAAGGAAGGATTTTTCTCATGCGTATGCTCTTTTCCGGCTAAAGCTAACTTTGAGCCGTAAGGTTCATTTTTGAAAATATCTAGTTTTCGGCTAAAGCTAACTTCGAGCCACAAGGTTCATTTTTTTTGTATGTCCGTGTTGGGTTTTGTGTTTTTTGTTTTGTAGGGAAAAAAAGAGCTTTCTCAAAGCAAGCACGCAACCCAAAGCATCAACCCCCCCGCTCTCTCTCTCTCTCTCTCTCTCTCTCTCTTTCTTGATAGCACTAACTACTTCCAATGGTGGTCCTACATTGTGGATTTACTTAGAAGTAAAAGTCTTTACAGAATAGCCACAGGCCAAGAGACCAAACCGAAAGATGAACACAAGGCAGATAAATGGGAAAATAGGCAAGACCAAGCACGTGGGTTGATAGGAATGTCTATTTCTCCAGATCTTAGATTCGATATTGCTGAACTTGATACTCCTGATGAAGGACTGCAACAAATTACTAAAGTCTTTGGAATTAAAAATGAACTTAAAGCCCATCAACTTGAAAATGAATTGCTTACATTGGACCCCAATAATTTTTCTTGCATTGAAGATTTTTTGTCAAAGTTCAAGACCCTTAGACTTCTCTTGGAAGGTGTTAAGGTTAAGAAAGAAGATAGTAGCCTTATCTACTCCATTCTTACTAAGTTGGGACCAGCCTATTTTGTGTTTGTTTCCACCTTCCATTCTACAAGAGAAGCCTTCATTTCTCAAGGACAAACCTACAAGTCCCCTTCCTTTGATTCCTTTTGTGATTCTTTAATAAGAGAACAAGAAAAACTCTTACACCTTGGTCTTCTTCATCTTGGAAACTCTTCTAAGAAAGCGTTAGCCGCCTAGTAGCAACCAAATCCAAAGAATCCTAAGAAGTTGTATCCTAAAAAGAATGGTCATAAACCAAACAAGGGTCCTAAGCAATTTCAGCCTCAAAATGAAAAATCATTTCAACAAAATGATAAGACAAATAAAAACAAATGGAAGAAGGCTGGTAGACATTGCAACTTTTGTAATCAAGATGGCCATTTAGAATCCAAATGCTTTAAGAAGATGGAAGCCTTGGAAGCAGCAATGAAGAAGCATAACATCCATTTGGAGCAATCTTCAACTTCAACTTCATCTTCAGGAATGGCACTTTCTGCATGTGATTGTCAAGCATCTCGGTCTAGCTATGCACTAAATGTATCTTCTTCTTCTCATTCTCATGAGTGGCTCATTGATTCTGGAGCTTCTTATCACATGGCCAAAAACAAAGCCATGTTTTCTTCTTTAAATGATTGTAACACCAAAAATATATATGTTGGTGATGATAGATATCTTAGTGTTGTAGGGACTGGAACTGTTCATCTAGACAATGTTCAGCTTAATGATGTATTATGTGTTCCAACCTTATCCTGCAACCTTCTATCTATATAGCAGATAACCCATTCAGGTGAAGGTAAAATCGTTGAATTTTCACCTCATGATGTTGTAATTAAGGACCTAAGAGATCCTAGATAGATTTTAGCTACTGGCATTGTTGATGATTCTACAAGGTTGTATAAGTTTCACAACTTTGGGTCATCAAATCTTCCCTCAGTATTTGTTGCTCATAATGATGAAGTGAGTAAAATTTGGCATGAGCGATTTGGTCACTTAAACTATCGCTCTCTTCAGAATCTATGTAAAGAGAATATGGTGACAGGTCTTCCCATGGTATCTTGCAGAGATGGTGTTTGTTCCGGATGTGTACTCGGAAAACATCATCAGGACAGTTTTGAAAAACGTGCCTCTTGGCATGCCTCAGCCCCTTTACAGCTCGTGCATAGTGATTTATGTGGTCCACTTCCAGTTGCTTCATTCTCTAGCTACAAGTATTTCTTAACTTTCATTGATGATTTCTCCAGACGCACTTGGGTATACTTCTTAAAACTCAAGAGTGAAGTATTTAACATGTTCTTGGCCTTTAAGGCCTTTGTTGAAAAATAATCTGGACATCAAATTCTTAAGCTAAGATCTGATAATGGCGGATAATATGTTAAAAACACATTCATCAACTTTTGCATTGAGAATGGAATTCAAATGCAACATACTGTTCCATATACGCCACAAAAAAATGGTGTAGCTGAAAGGAAGAATCGCACCTTAAAGGAAATGGCTAATTGTATGCTTCAATCTAAAGGACTTAGTCTTAATTATTGGGCAGAAGAAATTAACTGTGCAAATTACATAATAAATCGCACTCCTACTAAGGTCTTAAATAATATCACTCCAGAAGAAGCATGGAGCTCAATCAAACCAGATGTAAGTCACTTTCGTGTTTTTGGAAGTGAAGCATGGGCCCATATTCTAGATGAGAAATATAAAGCTTTAGAACCTAAGAGTGAAAAATGTATTTTTGTTGGATATTCTGAAGATGTCAAAGGATATAGACTTATTCCACTTAAGTCCAAAAATGTTATCATTAGAAGAGATGTAAAGTTTGCTGAAAATATATCGGCCTGCGAGCCTAGTTCGGCGGATGTGCCACCTCTCCCTATCTCTTCTACTTTTGAAAATATTTCTTCTTCAGATGATGAAAGCGAGGATGAAAATCCTCCCCCACCTTCTCAAGGTCCTCCTTCAGCTCCTCAGCTTCCAAAATGGGTTCGTGCTACTCGGGATGCAGCAGGTGATCTTGCCGGTGATCCTACAGATTAGCGACATACATGTTCTCAGTTCGAGAGAGCCTCTTCTTTACTGGCTCAAGCTTCAGAGAATTATGATCCTGACACCTTTGCAGAAGCTTCAGGCCATCCAGATTGGGAAGCAGCTATGAATGAAAAATATCATTCATTATTGGCAAATGATACATGGGATCTTGTTCCTCTACCAAAGGGACGATAACTTGTTAGATGCAAATGGGTTTACAGAACCAAGTATGGACTAGATGGGAAAGTTGATAAACATAAAGCTCGTCTTGTTGCTAAGGGTTTTTCACAAGTTGAAGGCATTGACTATACTGAAACCTTCTCCCCTGTTGCCAAAATGAACTCTATCCGCCTTGTTCTTTCCCTTGCTGCCTCTTTCAAATGGGAAGTCCATCAGATGGATGTTAAATCCGCCTTCTTGCATGGGGACTTGCATGAAGAAATCTACATGGAACAACCCATTGGCTTTATACAAACAGACTCCAGCCTTATGTCGGCTTAAGAAATCCCTTTATGGTCTCAAGCAAGCTCCTCGAGCTTGGTATGCCAAAATGGATAACTTTCTCTTAGAAAATGGCCTTTCTAGGTGTCATTCTGCCAATACTGTCTACACCAAGAAAGTGGGCAAGTCTCTTATCATTCTTGTTCTTTATGTTGATGATCTTATCCTGACTAGTAGTGATCCCAACCTTATAAACCATGTGAAGTCTAGCCTTAAAAGGAATTTTGAAATGACAGACTTAGGACACTTACATTATTTTCTCGGTCTTCAAGTCTTGCAATCCAAGGAAGGTATTTCCCTTTCTCAGTGCAAGTGTGCCTGTGATATTCTACGCCACTTTCACATGGAAGACTGTAAGCCAACCCATTCTCCCTTTCAGTCTGGAGTCAAACTTTCAGTCACTTGTACTTCTCCTGAAGTTGATGCTACCTTATACCGTCAACTTGTAGGAAAACTTTTGTATCTAACCCATACTCGTCCTGACCTTTCCTTTGCCGTTGGCCTTATTGCTCGGTTTATGCAAAACCCACATGAAAGTCATTCGAAAGCAGCTAAAAGAATACTTCGATATGTTCGAGGTACAGTTCAGTTTGGAATTCATTACAGTGTCGAAGCAACTCCTCTATTGGTTGGTTTCACTGATTCCGATTGGGTTGGTGACCTTGATGATCGGAAGTCTACTGCAAGTTATGTGTTCACACTTGGTTCAGGACCTATTACATGGGCTTGCAAGAAACAAGGTGCCATTTCTCTTTCTTCAGCGGAAGCAGAGTATCGTGGTGCCGTAGAAGCTAGTAAGGAAGCCTTGTGGCTTTGTCAAATCCTGTCAAAGTTTGGCTTTCAGCAGCAGAATCCGACTACACTTTGGTGTGATAATCAAAGTGCCATTCAACTATGCAAAGATCCAGTCCAACATCAGCGCAGCAAACACATTGAATTGCACATGCACTTCATCAGAAAGCTCATTCACGACCATGTTCTTGAAGTGCAATATTGTTCAACAGATGATCAAGTTGCAGACATCTTTACAAAGGCTCTTACAAAGGCGAAGTTCACTAAACTTCGATTTATGGTTGGAGTTCAGGAAGTTGTCACTAAGGGGGGATAGGCTCTAGTGCCTCCTTCCTTCTCCTATTGTGTCATATTTGTAAATCCTTCAACCCTATCCCAAGTTTTTCTGAAGGGGGGATGTTAGGATATTCTGACACATAGGAAATAGTTAAGTACAACTTGGTCTGGTATAGAGTTAGGTAAAGTGTGTTTCTTTACTATGTACATTTTGTAACTTACAATCCAACGGTCACGATATGTAGTGATCTGACGGTTCATTCTCTCCTTGGTATTACCGACACTTGATCCGTGGCTTAACACCCGATTGGTCCATGAGCTCTATTTAAAGAGCATGGAGGGTCATTTGTAGGGTAATCCGTCTATGAGAGAAGCATATGTAAATTTTCATTGTTTTATTAATAAATTGCCTAAAGTGGCTGCGTTGGCTCAGGCCGTGGACTGTTTCCCTCTTTGAGGGTTTTAACCAAGTCAAAATACTGGTGTATTGATCTGTGATATGTTTGTGAGTGGTGTCCTTTGGTGTTCTGTCTGAGGAACTTACCCTGTAAATTCCTAAAAATAGTAGGTGGTTTGGCGGGTTGAGTAGGGAGGTGGTATTGGAGGTCCATCGCACCACTTTTGTGGTGTGGGCGATTTTTAGGAGGGGTCACCTGATCTACTTTAGAGCGCGACATGTAGCATTCGGGGGATCGGGGAAAACCACCTTATCAGGTGGGTAAAGGTCGGCTATCGTGCTCAGCTGATATGGCTATGGTCCGTTAGATTTGGGTGCTTGTGATTTGACGATATTTGGGCGGAGAAGATGCATGGAGGAAATAAACGGGAGTTGAGGGGGGGCCTAGGGGTTTTAATCACAGCGGTTTTGCGATTAATTTAGGAATTAATCCTTGGTCAAGCCATCGGGGCAGGGCTTAATTGTGGGATTAGGGAATTGGGTAAGGTTAACGATGAGATTAACTTAGGTTTACCGGGATATGGGTAAATTAAGTAAGATTGTATCGGGATATGGGTAATTTATATAGTTTTTACTAAAACTAAGGGTTGGGATATTTATTTTTAGGGGTTTAATTAATATATGGGAAAAAGGTAATTATGGGGGATTTATATAATAAAGTTAAGAATTAATATGAAATGTGGCAGAGTGGGTTTTTCCTTAAGAAAAAAGGTAAAATGTAATTTTTTCATACATACACTCAATACTTAGAATAAAAGGTCTTTTGTGGGTTTTTGGGTGAAAAGAGATTTACATGGAGTTGTTTTTACCTTTCCTAAGCAAAAGAGTTTTAACCTTAGGAAAATGGGGTTTTATTAGGGAAATGAAGGGGGAATGGATTTTATGAAGGGAATTTTAGTACTTCTATCCATAAGTCCTTAAGCTGAGGGTTCAGTCACACCAAAAGTCAGAGAAATGCTTTGAGCCTCTTTGTCTTGTAGGATTTAAAGTACTAGAACATAAATGTGGATAGGAAATTAGTAAGTAAAGAAGAAATATGGCTAAGGGGGAGTTAATCACATGAACTTGTAAACCTTTGTTTTTGCCTTCATAATTGATCATACATGTTTGAAATATTTATCTAAGCATGATGCATGTATTTTAATCCAATTAACTTTGTAGTTCAACAACCTTTCTTCTACTTAGCCATCTCTTACCCTAACATTCTTTCTTCATTTATTTGGGTGAATTTAGGCTAGCAAACCCTTATTCTATCTTTTATTTAATAAAACAAACTATATATTTCTAACCTTATATCATCCAAGGGCCCAGATTAAGCCTATGAGCTCCTTTTATTTTCTCTACCTATCTAATGATCTACCAAGATTAAACTGTTTGGTCAAATTTTATTCTCAAACTATAAACATAAAATTCAAAGCATGATATAATCAAGATTAAATAGTTTGATTACCATGGATTTGTGGCATGAATAACAAGCTGCACACAATCATTATTATGCATAAAAGTAAATAGTAGTGGCATTTAGAGTTGCTCACTTTCATGGTCTCTTTTGTTTTTTGGGGTTCATATATTTTCATTTTTTTACCTTTTTCTCAATCTTTTTTATCCTTTGGTTTTTATTTTAGGACATACACTCTTTACATTTTTTAATTTTTTAATATGGAAAACATTTGCAGAAAGAAAACATATGTAAAATATTACAAGGCTTAACCTTAGTCATTCAAGATTATGACTCCTATTGGTATAGGAACCTAAGAAAACATATGGTAAACATGAAAGCTACAGGTCATGAATGCATATATGTTCATAAACTTCTGAAATTCATCTAAGAATCACCAAGAAGGCTCAAGTCCCGCCCAAGGTAGTTGCAACAAAACTTTTTATCCCATGCATTCGTCAACCATTCAATGACTTGTTAAATGAAGAAAGAGATCCATAGCTAGAGCACATCATATAATTAGGTATATAAACAGCATATAACCTGAATACCAACCATGAAAAATCATACATAAAATCCACATAATAACATGTACACGTGATCATTAATTACATTAGAAGAATAGATCATATTAACTTATGCAAAATCCAACCAAGTCAGGGACTTCTGCGTACCACCCGACCATAGGTTTGGCTAAACCAAATCTCTTTTTCATCCAATCATCCCTCTGCCATATTCCAAGCATGACTATTGGTTCTCATGGGATAAAAGAATGAACAATAAACCATGGAATCCATAGGTTAAACTACATCCACCCTCAAGCTACTATATCTCATCTAAACCTGCCCCAAAATAAAAAAACCAAACCAAGCTTGGATGCCTTAGAATTTATTCATTACACCTTGAGGAATTTTCTTGTCTCCACCCACCTATTGAGGGATTCATGGAGAAAACCATGTCCACCCCCAACCATTGGGATTTTCCTGAGACCACCTCACTTGGTTCCAAAACCTTCTAGCAATCTAAATATCAACTAAGAATGAATCCCATCACACCATGTCTATCTAGGAAATGGCACGGAAAAGATGAAAGCACTTCCAAACTAGGAAAAACCCCATGTCAATGACAAAAAATGAACCAAATAAAGAAATGCATGTACCATGCATTCACATCCCAGGAAGGAAATCACACATGCAACCTATTACTTGCAAGAACTTCCTAATGAAGATACTGATCCAACCTTCTCCTTTCTTTCCTGTTATTTCCTTTCCTTGTCTGTTTCCTTCCTTTTCTTGCTTGGTTTCCTTTATCCAAATCCAAGTGAATGTTAAAGTGCTCCAAGAATACTCTAAGTGTGAAAGAGTGTAATAGATCCAAAAGCTAAACTAACAAAAGTTGTGAACTATTTCTCTTATGCCTTTTTATTATTTATTTTCCTTTTTTCTTCATTTTCCTCCATTTTCCTTCTAATTTCCCTTGCATGCATATTTGTGTCTCTTCACCTTCCTTTTCTCCTATTTTTCTTTATTTTCATAACTAAATGCCAATTACTACCTCTTTTCCTTTGCTAATGCCTTTTCCCATTTCCATGTCCATTATTGGACCAAAAGTGATTCCCACTGTGATGTTTTCCCAACATTCATCTTGGAATACATGTCCCATGACCTTGGTGTTATTTTTCCTTTATTATCCTTTATTACATGAAAATTTAACCTAAGGCTATTACAAAGCCCTCCCTATGAGGGGAGCATTGTCTTCGGTGTTCTATGACACCTATGATCAGAAACACACTGAAAAAAAACATACTATCTATTAAGATTTATAACATATCTTGATGTAGTATTTAGGCTGACATCCTTCTAAAAGAAAAACAAACACACTTCTTATTGGAGCTTTATAACACAACTCATTGCAGTATTTACAACACACACACACACACACACATATATACCAAAACTAATTTGCTTGAACCAAAAAATAATGAAGGATACAAATACTGCATTTGATCAACCATCTCCCATGGAGATTCATCAGGCCCAAAGTGCTTCCACTACACTTTAAGTTTCTCTATTACTTAATTTCGAAGCATAAGTAGTCTTCACTGTAATATGAGTTGAGGTTATGGCTTGAACTCTCGCTTTGATTCCATTTGCAATACAGACTAATCAATCACATGATCAACATCACGCAGATGTCTCTTAAGCAATGAAACATGAAAACATCATGGAATTTCATGGTTGGTGACAATGAAGTTTGGTAGGCCACTAGTCCAATCCTCTCAAGGATCTCAAAAGGCCCACAATACCAAGATGCAAAGTTAGCACACGATCCAATCCTCAAAGATATTTTCTTGGGCTTGATACAAAAGTACACATGCTCCCAAACCTAAAACTCTTTGAATGCTCTATGTTGATCAACATAACTCTTATTTATGTCCCATGTTTCTATTAAATTCCTCTTCATAACCTGCATCTCTTATTTCATCTCAAACAACATATCTGGTCCAATCAACACCCTGTTTAGTGGATCACTCTAGCTTATAGGAGTATTATAACTCCACCCATAAAAGGGATCAAATGGACATGCCCTCAAGGATTCCTGATACCCATTATTATATTCAAACTATACCAATGGAAGATACTTCTCCCACTTCCACTATTGATGCATGACATCTATCCTCAACATATCATTAAGAATCATGTTAACTCTCTCTATTTTTCCATATGTTTGTGGATGATAAGATGTAGTGAAAGCCAACTTTGTCCCAAACCTGCAAACAACTCCTTCTAAAACTTGGAGGTGAACTTCGAATCTCTATCTAATATGATATTCTTAGGAACACCATGCAACCTCATTATCACCTTGATGAAGATCTAAGCTACCTCACTAGGTAAGCTAGTATACTTTACTACAATGAAGTGAGCTACCATGCTCAAATTTTCAACCAAAACCATGATGGAATCAGGATGCTTTGATTTCCTCGCTAAACTTGTAATTAATTCCATGGAAATCACCTCCCATTTAAATTCTGGAACTAGAATAGGCTATAACAAACTAGTTGCGTGCTTACACTCAACTTTCACTTGATGACAATGAAAGCATCTAGCGACAAACTCAACCATCTCGTTCTTCAAATTTGGCCAATGATAGAACTTCTTAATAGATGTCAATGTCTTCTTATATCTTGGGTGGCTTGAATATAGCTTGACATGAAACTCCATCAAGGTAATCTTCTTGATGTCAATGTTATCCGACATGTAAATATTATTCTTAAATCTGATTGAGCCCTCTTTCACGAGGTGATAGTCCTTATCCCTATCACCTTCACCTGGTTGTTGCAACCTCTCCTTTAGCTATTCATACCTATCATTATGCTTCATTACCTACAAGATCTTCTCCTACAAATTTGTCCCATAAGAGCTCATAGTTGAAATATGATTCATGTGCACTCTCCTATTGAGAGTATCTGTAACCTAATTCTCCTTTCCCTTAATGTGCCTAATCTCAAAGTCAAAATGACTGAGAGTATCCAACCATATAGCTTTCTTGACATTCATATTAGGTTGGTAAATAAGTACCTTAGTCCACTATGATCACTCATCATAATAAACATCCTACCAATAAGAGAATGCCTCCACATCTTCAAGGCATGAATGATAACTTGCTACTCAAGATCACGAGTCACATAGTTCTGCTCATGCTTATTCAGTTTCCTTGACTAATAAAATACCACTTGTCCTTCCTCCACTAAGACTCCACCAATTCCAATCTTGAAAGAATCTGTATAGACTACGAACTCCCTATCAGGATCTATAATCTTCAAGACTGGAGCATTTGTAAGCAAAAGCTTCAACTACTAAAATCTAGTTGCCCACTCCTCGGTCCATTCAAACTTATTTCCTTTTCTCTACAAAGCTGTGATAAGATATGAAATCCTTGATAAGTTCTTGATGAACCTTCTATAGTAACCTATTAGTCCTATGAATGATATGATCTCATCCACATTCCTAGGAGTTGGCCACTCCATGATAGCTTTAATATTTTATGATTCCACTACCATCCCTTCCTTGGAAACAACATCTCCCAAGTAGCGAATTTGAGTATGAAAGAAACTGCAATTTCTAAGATTGCCATACAACCAATGCTCTCTCAACAATATCAATATTGCTACCAAGTTCTCTATATGCTCCTCCTCATTCTTGGAGTATATCAATATATCATCAATTAACACTATCATCAACTTATCCACAAAAGAATGAAACAAACTCTTCATCAAATGCATAAAGGTGGTTGGAGCATTAGTAAATGAACCACCACAAACTCATAATGTCCATACCTTTTATTAAATAGGTTCGTGTAGATTTCTTCTTATTTGATGCACACCTAATGATATCATGATCTCATATCAATCACTAAGAATACAAATTCTCCCTTTAGCTAATAAAAAAAATCATCAGTTACAGGTAAATGATACCTATTCTTGATAGTCACTTTGTTCAACTGCCTATAATCAATGCACAACCTAGGAGTACTACCCTTCTTCTTTACAAAGAACACTGGTGCACCCTAAGGTGACACATTTGGCATTATGTATCCCTTATCAAGAATTTATTTAAGCTGCAACTTCAATATCACCATCTCTAGAGTGATAATCCCGTATGGTGCATTTAATGTTTGTGATACTCCTCGTGCCAACTCAATAGAGAAATTCACTACTTAATGAGGTGGTAAATTTGAAATATCTGCAAGAAAAACATCCTGAAACTACTGAAAAACAAGATACCTCTTCAAGGCTTCATCATCCTCAACATCCTTCCCTTTGACACTAGAAATGTGCACTAGAAATAATACACACCCCTTCTTGCAACTACACTTAGCTTGCATGGTTGTAACCATTCTCACTAATGTAGGTTTCTTCTCTCCCTACAATATTCTCTTATATCCATCGTCATCTAAGCACTCAATGGCCTTCTCATAGCAGTCTACTTTAGTCGTATGAGTAAACAAGCAATCCATTCCCAAAAGAATACTATATGATCGAAAACGTAGCACATTTAGATGTATTTAAGTAGGCATACCATTCAACTCAAATGCAAAATCGCTCACCCAATGATAAACTCTTTTCTTGGTCCCTATAGCCAACTACACCAACCAAAACTCTGCATGCACTTATTTATTTAAGCCACACTTATCCATCAAGTGAGGACTAACATAACTATAATTAGATCCATGTTCATTCAAAATGGAAACAACTTGATCACAAAGCTTAACTTCCACCTTAATAATGGATGCTTGATGATCTACTTGTCGATTATCAAGTGCTCCATAGATTCGAAGAATGCTCTAACCAACATCCCCAACTGTCTACACCTTTTGGGAACTATATATATGAGGTTTACCACCCTAGCACAATAGATAATACTTCTTGCGATGACCCTTTCCACAAATCCAACACTGTAATGGTTATCTACCACTACCTTTATTCTATTTCTCTTGAGGCTGAGACCCATTTCCTTTCTTAGCTACATTGAACTTATTGTAAGGAGCCACGTTCTCTTTATCACTTGCATCCTGAGTTCTTCCCCACTTCCAAGGCCATTTTCCTTCAGCCTTCTCGTTCCCTTTCCAATCATGCTTGTTCTTAGGCTTATGCTTCAACTGCTCATAACAATGCTTCAGTTTCTTGATGACTTCCTCCAATGACTGAGGCTCATTATACTCAATCTCATCCTTCAATTCTAATGGAAATACATGCATGAACCTTTGGACCTTTGTCTTTTCATCTTTGAGATAAGGCACATACCTCAACAACTCCAGAAATTTGGTAATGTACTCTTCATCTGTCATGTAACCCATCTTCAACTCATAGAATTCCTTGGCATTTCTATCATAATATCTCTCGTACAGGTACTTATTTTTTAAGATTCTTTTGAAATCATGCAAAATAAACTCTTCTACCTTGATGCCTATAACAACCGTCACATCTTCCCACTAGATATCTTCCTTTACCTCGAGCCTAAAGATCACTATCTTGGATTTCATATCCTCTAAATAATGTATCAATCCGAAGAACTTCTTCTCCCAAGCAACCATGCTTTTGCGTCTTTTGATTTCTTCATCTCTCCATCAAACATAGGAGGCTTGAATTTCTTGAACTCCTCTATAAAAGACTATTTCTCACTCCTCCTATAAGGATGATGGTGGTGATGATGATGATCTCTCTCTGAACCAAAAATATAGTATAACCCATAAGCACTACCTCTCCTATCAGGTGTATCCAACTATCTACCACCTTTGACTATATCATCTATGTCCAACCTATATCCTAATAAAGACATGCTTCCATATGCCCAATTAGTCTTTTCCTCCTATTTATGACCAATCCTAACTATCCATGTCTCCGCAAATCTGAAAGGCTCTAAAGGATAATTGCATTAACCTTGGATTGATTTCCTTGAGCTTTGGTAAGCCTTTCCTATGTCTAAATTAGCTCGTTATTATCTTCCTTGCAATTTTTTATTTCTTCCTTCAAAATTCTCAATGTATTTGAGATATCTAGAGAATATTCATCTCCTTGTTTCTCAGTTGATTTGTAAGGAGAGTCATGTGAACTTTAATCCACCATTATACATGTCATCTCTGATTTTCTTCTTCCTATAGACATACCATGTTAGATGAACCAAATAGAAACATAATCACAATCATACCTTAGTGAAGTTCAGGGAAGGTTATCACATTTTCTAAAATCAATTTAGATCAACACGATACATACACATACATCATGACATAGACACATCAATATAATGGATGATAACACAAGACTACAATAATAAACACATGCATGATAACCATAACCATCACAATGCATGTATAACAATATACTTTTAGCTGATCCAGTCCAAGTGTTTGAACCTAGAAGCTCTGATACCACCCTCTAATGCCCACTCCCACATTTACCTTATTTTACAAGATCTCCCAAGTAAACATGAGTTGGGTGTCACTATGACATGAAATGACCTCCAAGTTCATGTTATGGAAGTGGGTTCAACAAACTAAAAGGTTACTGACATCCCTCAAGGACTATAGGTCACTGAGGAGCATGATAGCCCCTCCAGTTGATCAATCCCTTATCCGGAACTCTTTTTTCATTGATTTAGCACCCCAACTACACCCTTAACACAATGTGCATGTAGTTATGAGGCTCCAACGTCATGCACATGTGAGCCTACCAGCGATTATGACCAAAAATCCCATGTTCAGTGTATGCGATCACGAGATCTATGCCAATTTTTTAGGAAAGCGCCTAGGCCACTGCCTAGAATTTCTTGTAACTTTATAGAATAATAAATAAGATGATGGGAAGGCTAACCATTCAAAACTTTAACAAGATCTTGACCAAAACAAACATATTACATAATAGATATTTCATCAAACATATGGTAAACATGAAAGCTACAGGTCATGAATTCATATCTTATCATAAACTTCTGAACTTCATATAAGAATCACCAAGAATGCTTAATTCCATCTCAATCTAGTTGTAAGAGCACTTCTTAGCACATGCATTCATCAACCATTCAATGACTTATCAAATCATGAAAGAGATTCATAGCTATAGTGCATCATATAACTAGTTATATAACCAACATATAACCACAATAGAATCCATGACAAGTCACCCATAAAATACATATAATAACAAGTACATGTTCTCATTAATTACATTAGAAGAATAACTCATATCTACTTATCCAAAATCCAACCAAGTCAAGGAATTCCATGTACCACCCGACCATAGATTGGGTTGAACCATATCTTTCTTTTAGCCAATCAACCTCGTCCCATATTCCAAGCATGAATGTTGGATCTCATGGGATAAACCAAGACATAATCATTTGAGGACTCCAAATGTTAAACCACCTCCACCCTCAAGCTATTGTGATCTCACCTAAACTATCCCCAGTATCAGAAAACCAAACCACACTTGGATGCCTCATAATTTCTTCACCACACCTTGAGGAATTTTCCTATCTCCACCCATATATCGAGGGCTTCCTAGAGAAAACCATCTCCACCCACAGCCCTTGGGATTTTCCTAAGACCACCTCACCTAGTTCTAAAACCTTCTAGCAATCCAAATCTCAACTAAGAATGAATCCCATCACACCATGTCTATCCACGAATGGAAAGGCAAGGTTGAAACCATTGTAAAACTAGGAAAAAACCCATGCCAATGACAACAAATGAACCAAGTAAATAAATTCATGTACCATGCACTCACATCCCTAGTTAGTGCCTAGATTTACCTTAGGCTGAGGAAGGTAGATTCTAGGGCCAACATCAAACCACGCTTAACCTGGTAGCTAGCCTACCAGGTTGGGAGAGGGCTCTCTCCGGGTCAATCTCAACAAATTATAATCATTGAGGGCTTGAGATGACTGATAGAAATAATGATCTTAGGCTGGGTATATGTGTGAAAAAGTTTGATTGAATAAAATGATGTTTTTGTTGGCTCAAATGGAAAATTAGATTTTGGGTGCGGGGATTGAGGCTCAGTCTTGCAGAGATATCAATGGGGCAAGGTAAGCAAATGCTTTTGCCACTTCAAATTAAATTAGACGAAGGGATTAGATGAAGAGGGAAAGAAAACTCATGGATCCTCTCCAAACAGCTGAAAACATCAAAAACTAAAACAAACCTCAAGTAGAGCACTGCAATTTCAATGGGTTCTACTTACAGTCTTGTTTGATTTAGCTGAGAAGAAATAAGAGAGATAATGGCATAAAATCACATAAATAAATGCACAATTACAAAGAAAAGCACTATACCAAGACAAGTTGCCACATGGATCCCAAAGAGTGCTGCAAACCATGGTCTCAATTCCTTAGCGAAAATGTTGATATGAGTGTACAATGAAGCTCAAGGCTTTCTCAAAAGTCCAACCATGCTAATGATTGAAAAGCAACATAATATAGAAAAACCATAGCTCATCCTAGCCTGTAGGGGTCTAGCTCACATGTTTAGGAGCTGTTTCAACTAATTCTAAACTGAGAACTAGAATTCAAGCAACAGAACAACATGCCTCTAGAAACAAGGGAACTGATTCATTCAGTTTCAAACAACTTTTTAACATATGAATCTAGCTCCATAAGTGAAAATTTGACATATTTACATCATTATCCATCAATGTACATTTAATTACATCACAATTTTGACACTAAGCATGTGAAAAAGTCAAACTGGCAAAAGCTGGGAGAAAAATAGAGCATTCCTGGTCAAACTGGGCCAAATTTCCTCTATGTGTCGTGCCTGATTCTCTATGCATAACGCCTGTCTGTACCCACTTTTGAAGGCCTTCCCAGTGTCCAAATTCACTCCAAGTGTGCTTGTTGGAACGTTCTACCTGTCTACTTTCCAACCCAAGTAGAATTTTCCAATTTGGCCTCCATTTGCCCCTCCACACTTCAGTTCTCTAAACACTACTTTATGTGTGTCAAAATAGCGGTAGTGAGGTCATTTTTTGAATGTTTTTGACCTTCCTGTCCAAATTTCTTGGCCATTGGTAGGAAAACATAGTTTTCCATGCCAAATCCAAAAATGCTTAGTTTTTGTGATTTAGAGGCTCCTAGCAAAAGCGAGCGCCACGTGGCGCGACGCATAGGGCAGAAAATCCTGTTTTTTGTGCCAAAAATTTCAAAATTTTCAAAAATGCCCCAAATTTTTTGTAATTTGGGCTGAGTCTTCTTCATTAAGCATTGTGTTGTCCCAAGGAAGCCTCAGACAATATTTGAAGTCCTTTATGCTCCTTTTGCCTCCTTGATGCTCTCTTCAATTTTGCCTTCAAGCTCTTGATTCTAGCTTGACACACCATGTTCCTTGACAAATAATGATATGCCATGTTTCTCAACATATTCTTCTCATTGATGGCATTTTCTAACTTTCTTTCCAATTGGATATTGGCTCTTTTAAGCCATGACTCCCGATCGACATTAACCTCTTACTTTAGTGAAGTGAGCTCCACCCTCCTCCTTTGGGCAGCTTGGCGATTATCCCGACTGTTTTGCAACTCCATGATTCCTTGCTGGTCTTCAAGCTACTTATTCCTTTGCTTCAGGTACTGTATTTCCCATTTATTGCTATCCAAGTTGATGGAAAAAGCATTGATGTCCGCCTGCTGCTCTTGAATGACTTCTTTGAGATTTGTGCTTTGCGGCCCAATATTAGTATCATCACCCTCAATGAGAATGAAATCAGTCTCAAGCTCACTTGATGGTCCTTCATCCTATAGTGGCCTCTTGCCTTTGTCCTAAACCTGTTGAGCTGATGATGGAAGCAAGACCCCTTCCACCCTGGGTGGAGATAATACTCGCTTAGCTGCTGCAAACAACTGTCTAGTGCCCTTCCGATAGGTGATAAACACTGGCATGCTAGCGGTCTGTGTCTCATGACCCTCATACTGATAAGAAGGTCCACTTGTCTCATGCAAAGCCCGTGAAGGTCCCTAAGGAGCTCTGAAAACTTCACGAGAAATGAAGTCCTCCCAAGTGATGCCTTGCAAGCCAAGCTGATGGATGACCACAATTTTAATGAGAGAAAAATGATATATACTGTTGAATTGATGCTGAGGATTCTTGTGTTGTACTAGGGTGGTCATCCTCTCAATGTTTTGGCACATGAAGTAGGGGAGGTTCATCATCCTCACCCTGGTAAAATGCATCAACAGCCTGATATGATAAGCATATAAACATGGAAATCGACCCTCACAGCTAAAATACTTCATGATCAATTTCATCAAAGGAGCATAAGAATCTTTGAGGTACCGGAAAGGAAATACTCTGCTGAGTTGTCTCAGATAGCTAGGTTTGATGTATGGTTCATAATGCTACCGGTCAATTTGCTGCCTCTTGTTCCATTGCTCTCCAGTGTTAGGAATACTGGTTGCTCGTGAAATAGATTTTGGTGTTAATGTGAAAGTGACACCAGCTAGAGTGGCTTGACCATCATGTAAATGCAACACAAACAGATGAGCCAACTCATGATGAAACTAAATGCTAGCAGCCTCCTCACAAAATTCATAGCAGGACTAGTGCTGAAAACAATTGATGGCAAGAGGGCAGGCCTGTAACTCAGCAAGAGTGGTTGGTTCTTCTTGAATATGCTTGCCACCTCTATGAGGCCTCCTGGGTGCATGTACCTCTGTAGGTGAGTCACTATGTGTCTCCTCTTCATAATCATATGAGGGATTAGATGCCATTTCTGCTAGTGGATGAACTGTCTTGATGAGAAATAGGTGATTTATGATGTGTTTTGACTTTTGCCACCAAGGGAAAAAGTGATATGAGGGACTGTGGAGGGAGGAAACAATGAGGGATTTAGGGACAGATGGGATAGGGTTTAGTTAAGGGAACAGGGAATTAGAGAGTAATTTGGGAGCTTTTGGTATGGGACTAGGGTTTGGGAATTTGTATTTGGGTTTTGGGAAAGTTAGGACTAGGGATTTTGGGAAATGGGAATTGGGGTAGGAATAGATGATGTTTAGGAATGTGTGAATTTAGGGAATAGGGAGATCAGGGAAAATGAGGTGAGGGAGTGGAAAGATGATGGAATGACTTGGCAGCCAAATAATTGATACAAACCCTAGCACTGTTTTCTTTGGAGAGAGAGGTAGGGTTTGATTTTCTTATCCAACCACCATAAAACAACCACCAAAATTGGATGAAAAGTAGTGATAGAGGCTCAACCTACTTGCACAAATGATGATCCACATGTTTTGGGTGATTTGGAGTGAGTTGGTGAAGATTTCAGGCTTACCATCTATATGCTCTGCGCATCAAAACCAACGCACCATGCCAGTTATGTGCACCACGCCCATGTAAATTCACACTAGAAATCGCAGCCCAATGCACTGCACTAGTTATGTGCGTCGTGCCAGTAACCCAATGTGCCGTGCCTCTGTCTTGGGGTGATTTTTCATTGATTTCTCTTGCTTGCCCTTCACACAGTTTTGATTTTCTTCCAAGAGTGCAAATGAGCTTTACAAATTGAAGAAATGACTTATATACAAGAGACTTTTAAATTTTTGGTTTGCAAAACCCACTTTTGCAATGTTTTGAAAATGACTTTATTTTGAACTCTGTATTGAACTTTTTTCACTTTATTAGAACTTGTGATGAACTGAATGACCCGTGTCTTGTTTATTTTGCAGGGGGTTAGAGCTACTGAGGCTAGGAAAAGTGACCAGGGTTGCAGGTGAAGTAATTTACATATGAAGGAAATAAAAATTACATGAATTTGTACAATAAAATCTAAAGATACCCTGTTTTTCCTCAAAACTCTGTTTTGAGGAAGAACACATCTTGGAACATTATGAAATTTATTGATGCTGGAACCTCCTCATGTGCCTGCTGGTTATTATTGGACTTTTTAAAACCCTATTTGATGAAACCCTAATGAAACCCTAGACCTAAATGACGATGAAGCCCTAGGAAAGAATTTTGCAACTTTTAAGATAAAAAAGGTGACTCTATACAATTTTTGATGAATAAACATGAGCCAACAGGTAAATGACATGAGGTAAACTGTAGGAGAAACCACTACCATCAGATGATCCATGCGCCTAATGGAATGCAGCTGACTGGGCGGGACACCTAATATGCAATGCAACAAGAGGATTTGATCTCTGACAGAGGGATGAAGATATCGACACTAACACACCTACAACCCTTGGGATTTTCCTAAGACCACCTCACCTAGTTCTAAAATCCTCTAGCAATCCAAAT
Source organism: Pinus tabuliformis (assembly GCA_031772625.1). Lineage (NCBI taxonomy): Eukaryota > Viridiplantae > Streptophyta > Pinopsida > Pinales > Pinaceae > Pinus > Pinus tabuliformis. The sequence continues at coordinate 1,631,862,684 of CM062820.1, read as the reverse complement.
CTCAACTAAGAATGAATCCCATCACACCATGTCTATCCACGAAATGGAAAGGAAAGGTTGAAACCATTTTAAAACTAGGAAAAAAACCCATGCCAATGACAACAAATGAACCAAGTAAATAAATGCATGTACCATGCACTCACATCCCAACAAGGAAATCACACATGTGACTTGTTACCTAAGATATTCCTATTGAAACTGTTGATCCAACCTTCTCCTTTCTTTCCTTTTCCTTCCTTTTCTTGCTTGCTTTCCTTTCTCCAAATACAAGTGAATGCTAAAGTGCTCCAAGTGTTATCACTCTAAAATTTCCCTAGAGTTGTTATGAAATAAATAATAGAGGTAACCACAAACCTACTTTTGAGATGAGAATCTAGCCTTCCTAATGCTGAGAGAGGGCTCTCTCTTTATGATTTATCTTTGTTGATTTAATTTATTTTATGTTAGTTATTTAAGCTTTGTTTGCATTTTGATTTTGATTTGGTGGTGGAATCACTGACTTAGATGGATAGAGCGGTGTCTTTTACCATTGGGCTATGGGCTCAAGTGTGAAGAAAACATGACTGGATTAAGTTGTAAAAATAGTGTTTACAGGGAAAGGTAGCTGAGTAAATTCAGATCTTTTTAGGATGGATGGTGAAGTGGTTTTCAATCGGGGTCAAGGAGAAATTAAGGGTTCCTCAAACTGCATAATGAGAGAGATGATAGAGGTCAATGGAAACTAGGGAGCAATGAAGGATTCCCTACTCTGGATATCATAAGAAAACATTAAAATGATTAATTGTTCAAGACAGAGTGTACTTAAACAAATTCTATAATAAATTTCTAGTTATTTCATTCAATTTAGATAACATGCAATTATGTGAAACACTTAAGAAGATAACAATTTGAAAAATAGAAAATACTTCACTGAAGTGGCCCAACACATGAATCCTGTAATACAATGTCTTTATTAATCAGTCCAGTTTGCTGAGTTGAAATATTGGTACAATGAACCCTCAGGTTTTAGATCAATACAACTATAGTAATCTCAAGAAATTCACACCCTATACCTAGAATAATGAATTATTTATACAAAAACTTGTTACAAAATATCCCAAACTGTTTTGGGAATTATTCTTGGAAAAAGAAATATCTTCATGCAAGAAGATAGAGACATATATGTAACTGTTGCAAGCTGTCCTTGTTTATTTGGCTCTATTGTTAGATCTTTTGCTTCCTTTTCGCCTTTACAATTTGTCTTCCATGCTGACTGTTCCTTTTACCTTTCCCTTTGACTGATACTCTTTCATCTGATACTCTTTGACTAGCTGATTTGTTGCTTTTGTTTCACAGTTCTATATCCAATTTTACCTTGTAATTTCACAGTAAATCATTTAAATTTTCCCAAGTCTCTATATCTGGTAATTTAATATTTACCATTATTCTGTAGACTTCTTCTACTTCTGTGTATTTTTCAAAGGTGAGCTTGTTCACAAAAATATGTTTTACCTCATGCTAGAGGTAAAATAGGTTCTCAAAAGTCTGGTACAGAACCTTTCGTGTAGGCATTCCTTTCATAGAGGAATTATTTTCTTGATCCCTTGCCACTTCTCTAATTTTCCTGTTATAGTCTTCATGCGGCATTAATCTGTCATTTATTACCAAGGGATTTGGCATACCTTTTTGCCTCAAAGCATCAAATTTAACCATGAACTTGTCTATAGCTAGCTCCATGGTTTGGCATTTGTCTTTAAGCTACATCATTAAGTTCCTCTTGGTGAGAACTTTATTCACCTCTAGTATAGTTCCAGTTCTGTCAGCTATGTCTAGCTCCTGCAATTCATATTTATTCTTGGAGTTAAGGAATTGGTTTATTTTTTAGGCTTCTTCTAGCATATTTCCAAGTTCAGCCTTAACTCTTTGAATTTCTTCAGTAGCCTCTTTGACTAAATCATTTTGCTCAAAGATGACTTGTATAGATGGCCAAATATCATTGGCAGAGTCAATGATATTGGACCATAGCTTTTCTTTTTCTTAGGAAAGTGGCTCCCTTAATGTCAACTATTTTTCCAAGTTTTTTATTCTCTCAATTAACCTGTTTGACTTCTGTACTTCATTCTTATGCATAATCTGAGCCATTTTCTTCTCATCTTGTAGACTTGTTATCTCATCTTTGATTTTATTTATTTTAGTGGTCTGAATGGACATGTCCTCCATGTCTTTGACCAATTTACTTGCCTCACCACATGGCTGAATTGTTTCTGTTGTTGAACCTATTACTGATATAGATGTTGTTGCAAATAGAAGTGTTGTAGCTAGTGGAGCTGTTGGGGCCAATGAAGCAGCGAAGGTTGATGGAACTATTGTAGTTATTGTGGGAATAGCAGTGGTAGTTCTTATCTCAAAGCTAGCTTGTTTCAAATGTATGAAACTTTCCAATTCATTCTCCATTTCTTTCATTTGAGCATTTACTTGAAGAATGAGATCCATCATTTCCTCCTGCTGGGTTTGGCTCTCTAGGAACTCCTTGGTTTGTGGATGTTTTTAATGAGGAAGCTTGAGTTGTTTCTTCGAAGTGGAAATATCCTCATTTTTATTCTTTCTTAGCTTTTCTTTTGCCTTGATGTCACTTGGATTATATCCAATTTCAATCACTAAGTCTTCCAGTGACTTAATTTTGTTATCCTTAACCTGTGAGGATGCCTTTTCTAGCTTACGATGTGCTGTGATGTTATCCAGTGAGCTTTGAAGTTTCTGCACATTCATTTCTTTCTTAGTCATGGTGGAATAAATCATTTCACCTCCCTGTTTATGGAATTCAATTTGGTCAATAGGGTGAAGATCCCTAGCCAAAACTTCAAATTCTGTCTTCTTGTAGTCTGCTGATGATCTGGGGTGCTGGAATGTAGGCTTCATAAAATTCATTTGCATTTTACCTGTCTTAATTTCAAAGGCTGGCATTAATCTATTTTGATTGGTAGGTGTTTGTTTGAAGTACTTGGCATATGTTTCAGCCTTTAATGCCTCATTCCTCAACTTGATTTCCTTGTACTTCTCTTTTATATCCTTCTCTTTATCCACTGGTTTGTTGGATGAAGAGACTTCAATACTAAGCTTATTTTCAATTATTTGAGTGTTTGAGGTAGAAGGTTGATGAGTTTCCTCTGAAACTTCTAGACCTTTGCCCTTTCCAACCATTGTGTCAGTATCAGTGATTTCAACTATCTCAATGGTGTCTTCTTGCTCATTACATTATTAAGCTTGGGCATCTTCCTATAACTGATCTCAAAACTGTCATCTATAGTGTCCATCCCAGAGCTAGAACCTTCTTCCCTGGTTCTTTTTACTTTTTTGTCGTCATTGGATGGGGTCTGTAAAATGGAAGTAATACTCATTTGTTCCTGTAGGTTCGGAACATGTAGGAAGGAACTAGTATCAATCAGCTTTTCCACATCTATCAAAATATTCTCCAACCACTCTGTCTGGTTGGCATATATTCCAATATCTTGCCTGGGGTCATGTATGAAAGGACTTAGTTTGAACTTGAGTCTTAACTTGTTTATGACTCCATTAGGGTCATACAACCACATAAAACTACTTTTGAAGTGCATTTGCTGTAATATTTTCTCTGCCTCTTATCCAGCTTCCCTATTATTACAAATAAAAGGGCTCAATTCGTTTTTGATCTTAAACTGGGTTTTCTTCCTAGCTGACAAAAAATTAACCTCATCAAAGTTTATGATCTTCCTGAAATACTCTAATGCAAATATCCTGACGAGGAGGTATTTGGGTAGCTTACAGGGAGTGAGTTCGCATCCATATATCCTGATTTATGTGTGGTCCTGGTATAGATACCAGTCTCCCACTCTAATGTTCTTAGCCAACCATAATACTCTCTTAATCTCATCATTGATCCTAGGTTGATAGCCACTGGTTAGCATGTTTAAAACTGGATGAACACATGAATCAATGAACTCTTTATAAGTAAAAACAATGGAATATCTTTGGATCAATGGCGTCCAAAAGATGACAAATATTGGATTGCCCTTGGTGTCTAACTTTTGGATGCTGACTGGAAACTTGTCTGACTGAAAGTATAAGAACATGTGAAACAATATTGATGAGTATTTGAATACTCTTTCATTTGGCAGTCTAATACACTTTTCATGGATTCTGTCATCCAATAATTGAGAAAAGTTGTAAACTGTAGCTAGAGACATGCCTGGGAAAAAAATAGAAAGGAAAGAAAGAATAACCTCATCCACATGCTCATCAGTGGTGTATCTTAGAATACAAGAAAGCATGGTAATAATTTGTGTGCCTCTCTCAGAGAAAATGGTGGAAACATATGGAGGACTATTTGTAGGAGTATGAGACTGATCTATGATGAAAGTATGAAAGATCTAAGCCTTATTGGGAAGGTCTATCTTTGTGTAGAGTTCAATTAAAGATTCAATGGAAAGTGGGGTCTCATTTAGGCCTGGATGGATCTGCAACATTTGATTTATTGACTCTACAGTAATGGTGAATAAAATGAGTTGGTTAGGAGAGATTATGGCTCTTTGACTGGGGACATAGCAAGTTTGGTAGAAGTGGATGACTTCTGGGAATAGGTGAACCTGTGGGAATAAGTATTTGGGAAAATTTGATTCCCATAGGTGAATGTCACCATTTTGGTTTAGGAACTTATGTTTACTCCAACAGTGGAGTTTCAGTAGGTGGCTAGGGGAAGCAACGTCTTTAATTTGAAACTCTCTGTCGGTTAATGGGAGGTGGTCGATATCCAGGTGAGGGGTTTGTAGAAAGAAAAAGTATGTAAAATATTACAAGACTAACCATAGCCAATTCAAAAGTATGAATCCTATTATTATAGGACCCTAACACCAAGAATACTCTAAGTGTGCAAGAGTGTAATAGAGACAAAATATAGACTGGAAAAAGTTGTGAACTATTTCTATGATGCCTTTTTATCATTGATTTCCCTTTTTTCTTCATTTTCCTTCATTTTAATTCTATTTTACCTTACATTCATATTTGTGTCTCTCCACCTTCCTTTTATCCTATTTTCCTTTATTTTCATAATGAAATGCCAATTAATGCCTCTTTTCCTTTTCCACTTCCTTTTCCAATTTCCATAGCCATTATTGAACCATAAGTGATGCCCACTATGATGTTTTACCAACATTTAGCTTGGAATACATTTCCCATGACCTTGGTCTTACTTTTCCTTTATTATCCTTTATTACATGAAACTTTAACTAGGGGTTGTTACACAACCAATTTGTTTGGTTCCAAATGGAGATTCCTTCAACTTCCATGTCTCATTATTGATGAGAGCATCATATTCCTTCTAAGTTTCTTCTTTCCCCTCATCATGAGTAGTCATTTCTTCAAAGGAAGTTGGCTCAAAATTAGTAGATAGATTTAATTCACAATGATATGAAATTTATGTATCATCTACATCACATGAAATGGAACTATCTATATCACCTCCATATATGCTAGTGAAATCTATTGTGGCTTCTATAGACAACCCTTGGTTTGAGGAGAGGACAGTGCCTAGGACATCTTAGTATCGATTAAAGATAAATCAGTGTAGCTCAAGAGATGGATGTAAAATGATTTAGATTTTGGTTCAATTACCTTCTCAAAGACAACTTCAATATACACATGAATGATGTAGCATTCAAGGAATTAATGTCCAAGTCTGGTGGTCAACACACAAAGAATGCAACTTAATTTTTTGTTGGAGTAAATATGGAAAGGATAAATAGAAGAGAGGAACCTGGTGTAGAGGGTTGGATAAACCCAGAGTCCTAGGCAAAAAAACCTGGGAGAACCATGAAAAGGTAAAAGGAGTGAGATGCAGAAATTATGGAGTGCATTTTAAGGATTTCAAATTTATCTCTTATGGGTACTATCAGTTATTTCGTAACGTAGGTAGTTCTACAATTTTATAGGTATCATCTAATAATACATAACATAGATAAATCTACAATTTCACAGGTTCAATCCACTATCACATAACCTAAGTAAATATGTAAATTAAGAGGGAATCCAGCAACTACAATTACACAATTTATAAAGAAGAAAACACGCATGAAGTGGAATACAAAGGAATAACAAATACTGCATATCCCAAATACTTGGAATCACAAAAAATTCTTCATTAATATTATGGAACGAAATACATGTCACAACCCAACCTTCTGGGATTTGCATGACAATAAGAACCTCTTGGAACTAGGAATATTGAAACATTCCTATGAAGTTCCTCTTCCCTTTTAAAGGGAGAGAGTTCAAACAAATAATTACAAAATATATTTTATGCTCCAGTTGTCTGAACTACCTAGATGTCTGAGCATGCGAGTGGCCTAGTTACCCTCACATATTTTGATTCCTCTTTGAAATGAAATATTTACAAATAATAAACAAAACATTAGGTGTCATGATTGACACAACAAAATATCTCCATTGTTGATTCCTATGATTTCTTGAGGTGGACTTAAGCTCCATTATATGGGTTTATGGTTGGCTAATGAGCTGGAGTTGCAAGACATTGATGAAATGCTCACATTTATGCATCATTAATCACTAAGAATGGGCCTTTGAGTGACCTCCATACTGAAAATTAATTCTCAATCCCACTACATAAAGATCAATTATGTAGCATCATGGCTTCTCTGAACTAATGGCATTGTTCTTCATTTAATATCTCGTATTATGCATGCAATATCCAGAATGGCTTACTTCCTAGTGTAATGTGGGACAAAGATTTCCCCTGCAAATTGTGGTCCTTCTTGCATTGACCCAGCAATATTTGTGGTCACAATTACTCCTGTGACACCAACCTTTTGAACACATTTAATTAACTTCAGACCCATTCATCCTTCATGCTATCTGTATCGCAGTATTAGATCTTTCTCATATCATAACTCTATTAAAATAAATGTTATGAAATCATAACACTCTAATGCCTTCAACCCCTTTTCTCTTAACCCGCTTTCCTATTTCTCATCCAAGAGACTAGGTACTATGACTGTTGGATTGGAGCTTGGGCGCTAAAGCTTTCAATCTTCTGTCTGGCACCTATTTCCCTATATAATTTCTCTTTGTCTTTGTTTCTTCAAGTTTTCATAACTAAGTGCCAACAACGCATCAGAGCTCTTTTCATTGTAACTTTTTTTAAAAGTCTTTTACAACGGATTTTTGATCTCCCCTACCTCTGAAATAATTTATAATACCCAAGTTCTCTTTCCTCTATATTCCCTTGGTTCTTTGAGTCCTTGTAACCAAATGTCAGCAACACATCAGATCTCCTTCTTCAGATCGACACTTTTGATAAAACAATTTGATTGGAGTTACGAAAAATCCATCCTTTGAAAAAACAACCTCTGAAATGACATCATACTAACATCATCATTGCCACATGGCACCCCCGGGTGGTGACACAATTCACCTGGATTTTCCCTATTAGGTCCTCAAAAATGCTGAAACTGATTTCCATGTGTTCACTGTATGACGATGTCCTACTGACATTATCTACAACGTCTACTCCTTCAGGGCAATCACCTACTACCATGTATCTCCCCTTAGGAGAGGGAAAGGGTCCTTTATTTTAAGATGATTTCATTTTTATTTCCTCTGTTCTTTGCTACCTCAGCGCTTATAAAGAAATCCAATTTTCAAGGATTTATGAAACTCTGATATTTCGATACTACTCTGCTCCGAGGTCTTCTTCTTGTATCGAGTTCTAAAATGCTAAGGCCCCAATATGCTCTTTGTCTCTCCTTCTAAATTCCTACTCATATATTTAATTTCTAGTCCTCCCTTTAAATATACAGTTAAGGTCTAGTCATCCCTTCCTCTGATATCTCGAACTCCCGATACAGTGCCTACTAGTCCTTCTTGTATCAACTCCCGATATTTTAGCCTCCAAAATTTTGGCTCTCTTTTACGGCTTTGGGACTTAGGCTCTCCCTTTTGGCTTTCCCTTTGGACCACCAATATTGTGCCCATCCTTCTTTGTAGTATGGATGAAGAATAAGAATATTTTACATACTTACAAAAGGGTATAATAGGTGACAACATTAGCTCCACCTGGGAAGAACGTATTGCAATCGATGCATTATGAACCTGTAGATTAGTATCCTTCACCATTGGGCATGGAGTTGTTACCGGGAAAACTAGTGTCTATTCAGAACTGCTAGTCCCACTAAGACGGGTAGCTATCTTAGAAACAAACAAACTAAAGTCACTTGTTTTTCCTTTACGAGAGAGAGATGAGAAAGAAGCAGAGAGTACCAACCTCAGTCTTTCACTTGGATCCTTGCTTGTTTCCTTTCCCCTTTGACAGAATCTCGCCACTGCTTCCTTACTTGTTCCACTTCAAAGAGCACCTGTAGAGTCACAACAGCATAATACCATCAAAGCATGGAGATCTATCACTATAAACAATATAGGATCAAATATATATTGGCCATACAAATGCATATATCAACACAATATTCAGAGATACACAAGAATATGGAGGAAAACTCAAATAGCTTTATTACAACCACTTGGTCTGACCTAGCGCCATCCTCCCAGCTTGAAATCCCTCTCCACCTCATACAAAGCAAGATCACCCAACAATGCCTTCAAAGAGAAACCAGCAACACCTCTTTGCAAATTACCAAATCCCAACCTCTAGATCTCTGGGATGAGGGATCCATATATAGATATTTGCATGGGGGTGAGTCAGCTTCTGGGATTTTGATTAGTGTCATCTCTCTGATAGTTCTTGGTTCCACTTGGAGATTTCATGATCTCTTACTCATCCTTGGGCAAATTCAGGGAGGCAAGTGTCAAATGAACAGTTTCCAGAAGATTCTTAGGGTCTCCACCTAGAAAACTTTTTGTGCCATTTGTCTGCTCTCGCTCATCACACCCTACAGAAGGGATTTCCATTATGCATCACACTTTTTGCATGTGGAAGATGAGATGCATTGCACCCTTTGCTCTGGGCAGTCTGTATGGTCCTGTTTTGACCAGTTCTGAGTGGCTTTTCATGGAGAACCTCTGGGAGATGATGTAATTAGTTGACCTTGCTCCTTTAGGGTATGAAACAACACTTTTAGGGACTTAGAAGCCCTTGGTTTATGGACATATGTGATTTGGGTTTCAGTGCCCAAATATATATATAACAATTGCCCCCTAAAGCATGAGGTCGTAAATCTTTTGATGTCAGGTGAAAAGCTTTATAACGAGGATCCGAGGTTTTTCGAACTAGAAGGTGACCTATAATAAGATACAATACATTACATTATCTTCATAATATTTTCATGATCTAGCTAAGGCAGACATTCCCATGCTCATCTTGATAAATTAATTTTCATGTACATAGGACAGACAACCATCTGTGTGCAGACTGATGGTTCTGGTAAAGCCATCATCCCTTAGTTTGGATGATTATCTGTGCAACACTGATGTACATTTGATGTCTTTATTTTCCTGAATATATCGTAGCCCGGATGGATGAAACTAGATCCGGGGTCTTCAAAAATCATTCAATCTTCACCCAAAAGTACAAGTTGATCCATGTGAAAAAGATGTTCTGATGTCGAACATGGAAGGACATCACCTGATTACCAGCCAATGTTGTAAGTTGTTAACAAGCACGAGTGGAATCACCAATGATGATGATGACCCTCAAGGTACTGCAGTACAATTCACGTGGTGTGAATACGTGAGTTGATGTCGAACAACACACAAAATCTTTTGGTTGAAGTTCATTAATGTAAACCTCTCGCCGGAAGTGAGAAACTTGCCATTGAGGCACGCAAGCTTCAAAGTACTAAAAGGGCTGTTCCTAGGTTAGCTTCTTGGATAATGAGCTGATGTCGACAAGAAGTGACCCATCGTAGGAGGGAATTAATGGATCCCACATCTATGACATGGAACGGAGCAAATGATTTTGTAGAGGTGAAAACGATTTGATGATACAAGGTTGAGGGTGGCGGTCATGAAAGAATGAAGCGTGAAGGTATTGTAGCGGATGTGACACAAGCTGGGTAGGTGAATTCTCCGAGTGACTTCTCTTGAACATATCGGCGACACTGAAATGGATTGGTAGCATTAACCCCAAAAGTGGATGGTACAGTGGACCAATGGTGATATGACCGGTGAACGGAATAACCCAACCTGACTCAATCATGGTGATGGAGTGAAAGTGTCATGTTCAAGAGCGACCTGCCACCAATAAAGTTTCTTCAAGTTTTCTTCCCAATTTTCCCCAGTCATTTCTGACCAGTACCTCTTTATTTTTGTCAAGCTTGAGGACGATAACATATGCTTGTTCTATAATTTTCCCTTTCGGCAAACTCGTCACTATGTTTTAACGAGCCTAGCAACAATGAAACTCTCTCTTGTCTGAGTGGACAAGTTTGTCGCTATTGTTTTAACGAGTTTAACGACAAGGATAACTCAGTCCTTTTCAATTTTAGAGAGTCTGAAAAGAGACAGAAAGGAAAACTCCAATATTCTTTTTTCCTAGTATAATCCCTTAAGTCCGAAAAAGTATAAAACAATGCGAAAGGGATGACTTTTAGATAGTTTTAACGAGCCGAACAAAACAAATTCTCGATCTTTTTGTGTAATAATCCCTTAGGTCTAAAAAGATTAAAATCTATAGGAGGGATGGAACTCCCAATCATTTTAACGAGCTGGAGAGGCCAATTGCTCAGAAATCTTTTCATATTTTACGAGTCAGATGAAAAGAGCTTAAAGGAGACTCGTTTTTGAGGAACGAGTGATATTTCGGGTAGAAGCTGGTTCTAGGTGAGGGTTGGAACTTTCCAATCACAGCAATGTTAAGAAGATGGCTAATAGAATCACTCATCGCAGTTGTTCCTCAAAAGGGGTAAACAATCAAATGGAGGCTAATGATCGGCTAAAATAGAGTGGAGGTGATAGTAAGAACGTGACCAAGGCTCAAAAGCTGATAATAATGCATTCACAATGGTTATTTACCAGAAGTGGGTTCATTTTTTAATGAGCTTAAACTCTAGTGGAACATATGCTCATTGCAAGGTTTAATGTTTAACGAGCTTGAACTTCGCATAAAACTGCTCATGCTAGTCGTATAATAAGGATGTCTCATCGATAGGTTCATTTTTTAGGGAGCTTGCACCATTCAAAACTATGCTCCAACTCCTTTTATTATGTAAGCTAGGAACGACCAATCCTACGAGTTTAAAGGGTTAAGAATCTACAAACTTGGAAAATAAATGGTCGCTTTTCACTTTCACGCAAAAAGGTTTGCATTCCCCCAGGTATAGTGAAGTAGAGTTTCCAGGTTACCCTTCAATTTGCAGACAAAACACTTGCTCTGTCGAGAAAGGCATACCCAGGTTACCCTTCAATTTGCAGACAAAACACTCGCTCTTTCAGGAATGGCATACCTTCTGACGGAGGTATCTTATTCTAGTCTAATCCCATTTTCCTAAATGGACGGGTGTGTTAGACTAGTCATATGTCCTCCACGGAAACCTACCCTATACTTGAAGTTTTCTTGCCGAAGCAGACAAGGGTGCATGCCCACTGGGTTTCAGTAACAACCACAGAATCACTCACATTCATCAGGTGGATGGACTGGAGATTGATGAGACATTCCTTGCGCAAAAATACCTGTTAGGGATGGAATTTGACTATTAGCTATGCGTGAACCAGGGAATGAAAGCTGGTCTACGAGCTAGACCACTCTTCCTTCATGCAGAAAACACATCACTCAAAAGAGTGAGGAAACAATAGCTCCCATGCTATAAATGTAGTCATTCCCAAGGAGTAGATTGTAATCTAAAGGTCCTTGGACTACCATTACTTTCAGATAAACGATTTTCATTTTCAAAGTTATAGGAAAATTTGGAAGGATCCCTAACAGTCGTCTGGTTCCTTTGTCAAAGCCTATCAGATATCGCATCTTAGGCAAAAGCGATGGAGAACCAAGAAGTTTCCAAGGAGTTGAGGAAAGGATACTCACAGAAGCCCCTTCATCTATGATGGTACCAACCATGACCATTTTCTAAGTTTTCACTATGATTCAGAATGGTATATTACACAGTAAACGTGGTCTGCCTAGTAGATTCCAATCGAAGGAGACAACTAGGTTGCTTGGAGGTCGGACCGAATAAATGGCCAGATACATCTCTGACGAACTTCCTTCCTGTGGTAAAGGAATGGGTAGATTGCTCCCATGTTCATCGGAGTCTGTGTTTACGAAAAGAATTTGAACGATGTCGTTCTCATTCTCTTTGGTGACTGTATCATCTGAAGGTAAATCCTCTGAAGCCAAGATGGGGTTGACTGCCATCTCGACTTGTTAACTTTGGTTCGATGTGGACTCAAATGGTTTATCTTCAATGATATGTGCTCTGACCGACAACAAAGGTGGGTCAGTTGGATTTTCATGTAGCAATGGATTCAGAGTTTCTTGTATCCAGGAGCAAGTCGCTGTGGTGATGCAAGATGATTATCCAAGACTCTTTTAGCTTCATCCAGGAAGGGACAATAATGGAGGGCATGATCACCTTCACACAGTCTGTAAGGAAATTTATATTTTCCTTTCTGTCTGGTGACTTCGTTTTCACTAGTTGATGGTGTACTCTCAACATGATTGTCAGAGGTGGACGACACCGGATTGTGCAAGTGGGGAGACCAGTCCCTTAAGATCTGTGGGATGCAAGGACAATCTGGATGATAGTGGTGCCCTTTGCAGATGACACATGGAGATTTAGGCTTGGATGGTCCAGTGTGTAGATTTTTGCTAGACGATGCACGGTTGCCCCTTTTTGCCATTGTCTCCTTCTTCTTCTTCTCCTTCCCTTTCTTCTTCTCCTTAGTTACTTGGGTTTTAGTTTTACTATCTTCACCAAGAGAAGAGGAAGAAGGAGAAGGAGAGACAAACGAAGTAGAAGGTTGGGGGGTAACTCTAGTATCCTAGTTGTTGATTCGATTGTTCAGGAACCACGGTGCTTTGAACAACAGAGGTCGAGAAAGGCCATACCAACAGGCCAATTTTCAGTCCTGGAAGGGACAATGTGGCCATATGAGGTGCACCAACATCTCCCTAAGAGGAGAAAGGAATTGGATTTCCCCCAAGGGGAAATCCTTGGTTTGTGGACTCCATTTTCTCAACCTAAGACCAACAAGGGAACAATGATGTTATTCCCATTAAAATAAATTTTAGATGCTTTGACACAACTTGCTTTTCCAATTTTTAAGAGTCGAGAAAAAGCTAAAGATGACTCTAGTTGCCTTCGATTTTTAATGAGCCTGAAGTGACAAGTGCTCATATGGAGCTTTTCCTTTAAGGAGTCTGAAAAGGAACGAACGAGACTACTCTAGAAATCTAGATAGAGGGATTACCAAACTAGTCGCAAAACTGCAGAATACTTTTTATGGTATGGCAGTCAATCTTCCTGAATGTTGTGTTGAGTGCATTGCGATCGATAGGGCGGCAGACACGGATTCCTAAGGATAAAGGATATGGCCTATTGTTGTCTCATAATATATACTTGACAGTACTTGGGAGCACAAGTCCGTACTGGCACTTGTCATCTCAAAGAGGAGGAATCACCCAACCTACGACGAAAGCGACAGTTACCAGGCTTTACGACACCGGGATACATCTCTAGCCTAGACTTCTAGATGTTGTGCGTTAGGTTCCAAAGGGTTTTTATGTTCATTGAATTGATTTTACAGTTGATCTTTCTTAAGAAGTTTTCCTTTAAGTTTCGCCGCATGATGTAGATATACAACTCCTAAATATGCAATCTAAGATGATAAACAGTCGTTTATTCTTCTTTTTTCAATGAAAATCCTAGCTACTAAGGAAAGAGAAACGATATCCTTTCAATATAGAGCAGAGAGCACACACTAGATGCACTGTCCTAAATCAAAATCAACAAGCAGTCTAAATGAAAATTCACATGCATGTATTTGTTTTCCGCTTTCTTAATGTGTGAATGACAAAAAGAATGTTAAGTAAAAATCTGAATTATTCCTTCTTTCAAAGCGACAATACTAATGATTTTATTTTCAAAAAAAAAAAGGAGACAAGATGACACTTTACGATTTTGAATTGAAAGTTTCTTTCGACACTTGAAATACTATTAATTCACATCAAATACAAGAGTAACAGTGTAATTGACTATAAAAAAGAGAAGGATTCTTTTCCTTGACTAAAAACGACACTTGCGACACTTTCAAATCCAAAGACGACAGTTCGATTAAGCTACCATTTTGTAAATGAGAACTGTGAATGGCGAAAAATACATAAAAAAATTCACAAATATTTGTACAATGGAGGTTGGATGATGTAAAGGAAGGGGGTTTCAACAGTGGTCTACTGATCACAGACAACAAAAGTCCTGAATAAAGCTGAAGAGAGTGAAGAAAAAACCAAAATTTGGAGGCAGAACTAGTCTTTTCTGATCATTGCACCTGTAACACAGGGAAACAAGGATGCATCTCACCTACTACACACGAGAGGTGCGATGCATCCAGATTGCCAAGAAGAGAAGGTGCGATGGTCCAAGGACGAGACTTTAACTTGGTTTTTGGTCACAGTTTGCAGCTTAGTTCAGGGATTTAGGCTGAGCTAATGATAGTTAGTAAATACAAAGTATAAGGGCTGAACTAATGAGGTTACTTGAGCTACCTCTAGGGCACTTAGAATGTTTGAAAGTCAATTGTTCAGTTCATAAACAAACCCGGAGATTGACTGAAGCAGCGTTGATCTACTTTTCACTTGCATAGAAAATGTAGTTCGAAGGCTAGCTGGCTTAACTTCACGCTACATCTGTGGTTTATGAATCAAAAAAATAGAGACAAGCAATCAAACTAATCGCTTCCCCAGTGGAGTCGCCATTTTGTTACCGGGAAAACTAGTGTCTATTCAGAACTGCTAGTCCCACTAAGACGGGTAGCTATCTTAGAAACAAACAAACTAAAGTCACTTGTCTTTCCTTTACTAGAGAGAGATGAGAAATAAGCAGAGAGTACCAACCTTAGTATTTTGCTTGGCTCCCTGCTTGTTTCCTTTCCCCTTTGACAGAATCTCGCCACTGCTTCCTTACTTGTTTTGCTTCAAAGAGCACTTGTAGAGTCACAGCAACACAATACCATCAAAGCATAGAGATATAT
The DNA here is from genome assembly GCA_031772625.1 of Pinus tabuliformis. Taxonomy (NCBI): domain Eukaryota; kingdom Viridiplantae; phylum Streptophyta; class Pinopsida; order Pinales; family Pinaceae; genus Pinus; species Pinus tabuliformis. Next base: position 1,631,847,519 of record CM062820.1, on the reverse strand, counting down.
CACTATAAACAATATAGGATCAGATATATATTGACCATACAAATGCATATATCAACACAATATTCAGAGTTACACAAGAATATGGAGGAAAACTCAAATAGCTTTATTGATGAAAGTAGTAGAAGAGAGGATTAAAACCACTTGGTCTGACCCAACGCCATCCTCCCAGCTTGAAAGCCCTCTTCACCTCATACAAAGCAAGATCACCCAACAATGCCTTCAAAGAGAAACCAACAGCACCTCTTTTTAAATTACCAAATTCCAACCTCTAGATCTCTGGGATGAGGGATCTAGATATAGATATTTGCAGGGGGGTGAGTGAGCTTCTGGGATTTTGATTAGTGTCATGTCTCTGATAGTTCTTGGTTCCACTTGGAGATTTCATGATCTCTTACTCATCCTTAGGCGAATTCACAGAGGCAAGTGTCAAATGACCAGTTTCTAGAAGATTCTTAGGGACTCCACCTAGCAAACTGCTTGTGCCATTTGTCTGCTCTCACTCATCGCACCCTACAAAAGGGCTTTCCAGTATGCATCGCACTCTTTGCTCTGGGCAGTCTGTATGGTCCTATTTTGACTAGTTCTGAGTGGCTTTTCATGGAGAACTTCTGGGAGATGATGTAATCAACTGACCTTGCTCCTTTAGGGTATGAAACAACACTTTTAGGGACTTAGAAGCCCTTGGTTTATGGACATATGTGATTGGGGTTGCAGTGCCCAAATCTATCTATAACAGGAGTCATTTTATCCAGGTGCATAGAAAACAAAAAAAGAAGTAGTAATAACTCAAAACATTATTGGTATGTACAATACCTCACTAGTATATACAGTGAGTCAAAATTGACCTCTTTAATACTGAGAATAGAGCTTCAGAAACTGCCCATTCACAAGCAATTTAGGAACCTCACCATCCAAGTTATCCATTAAGAAAGTGTTATTTCATTTTGTTTCAGATATTTTGAAGGGTCCATACCACAAGTGATCAAACTTCCCATGTTTTCCTTTTTCCTCCCTGCTACCTTCCCATATGAGTACCAAATATTCTGGATGAAAATATAAAGAAGGATATGCTGGTAAGCATGTTGCAGGATCGAGCATTAACATGGTACATTAAGCATTCTAATGACCATCCAAACACAGGAATCGCAGAAATCCAAACCGCGTTGAACAAGGAATTTAGCAGGCCAAAGTCGAAGACACAATCAGTTATCAAGTTTCAGGAGATCGTGATGCTCCCAGGCGAGACCCCTTGGGACTTGGACCAAATACTAAAGAGTATGATTCGTGAACCCAACATGACTTTGACAGATGGACATCACCGCAAATGGTTTGTAGCGTCACAAAAACTGCATTTAAGGATGGCACTGTCACAACAAAAGCTTTCCAGTCAGGCTGAAGCTTTGGAGATGGCAATGAGATTGCATGAGACTCCTATACAAGATCTTGGTCTGGGAGTCTAACAAATCCACTCACAACTGTAAAATCTGTGTCTGGAGATGCAGAGTTTGAAACAGGGCATGACACCTCAGTCAGAGGCGCACGAGCAGGTATGGTGCATAAAATGCAAAGGCCCGAGGCATGATAAGGACCACTGTCCAGTATTCGTGAATTACTTGGTGGGAGGAGGGCCGATGCCATTAATACCTGAGGCACAAGCAGGACCAATCACGATGCCTGCACTATGGTGTGCGATTTGTCAGATAGGAGGAAAACACACTATGGATAATTGTCATCTATTGTAGAAGTGTACGCAGACGTCCCATCAATTGTTTTGTAATTTCTGCAGGTCGATAGGCCATGATGAGTGCACCTGCAAAAGCTATAAAATAATGATGGATCAGACTCCTGCCTACAGGTTGCAGACCGAAATGCGGGCCCTCAACCCAAATGCAGGAATGGCGTGCATTAGATTTCGGGGGCACAGATGAGGTCGAGATGGAATGGAACCAAGAAGGGGTCGCAACCAACTAATTTGTTACAATTTGGAGGGCCAAGACACTATGCCTGTGATTGTACAAATCTAATGAGGACATCATGTTTGTACTGTACTCAGTTTAATCATGAGGTAGAAGACTACCCTACATTGATAGCAAGGCTGCATGAAAAAGTGGTACTCCAGCCTCCTCTGACTTACAATTTGCAAATGATGAGGTCTAAGCCGCGTGAAGAAGGCCTAAATGTAAACATAGTGCTTAGAGGCGGTATCAACATTGGCAATGATAATGGTAAGAAATCGGAAGAAAGTGCGTGGGTTAGCAAGGCTTCTACAAAGGAACCTGAATTTGATTTATAACGCGTGAAGCAGACATTCATGGAAGCTAAGAAGAGCTTCACGGAGGCCTCCACTTCAGGTAGTAAGTATCAACAAGAACCAGGGATGGATCCTTCAATGCTTACTACCTTTATGGAGACATGCATGAAAATGCTGCGTGACAGTAAGGAAGTAAAAGGACTACATGAACTTATCACTAGGTGCATGGGGTCAGGAGAACCACACGTGGTCTGGAAACTTGGAAAGCATGCATTGCCCACAGGAAGGAAAATGAGGTTGACTGCACAAATCGACGAGTATGAAATGGATCAGGTAATCCTGGATCTTAGATTGGATGCAAATGTACTGCCGAAACAAACATGGGAATGCATGGGTAAACCCACACTACAATGGTCTTCTATTCAATTGTGAATGGTGAACCAATAAAAGATCTTGCCGATGGGAAGATTGCAAGGGGTAACGGTGGATATTGAAGGTGTGAGCGCATTGGCGGATTTTGAAGTGATAGAGATTTTTGATGAAAACAATCCCTATCCTATGCTACTAGAAATAGATTGGGCCACCGATATCAATGGAGTCATAAATCTAAAGAAGCGCAAAATAATTTTTGAGAAAAAGTCACTAGGCGTAGTAGAACCACTAGATCCAGCTGAAGGAGCGCAATATAGTGAACCGGTGCGTGACGATGATAGTGATGATGATCTCAATTGCATCTACAAGATAACTACATGAGAACAGGATTGGGTGAATCCGATTGCAGATGGTAGGATTTTGTGGGAGCATGAAAGCTCTTGTAATTCAGACTTAGACGAAGAAATAGAGCGATGGCAGAATCGGCTGCACGAAGTAACAATGCTTAATTGCAACATGATGGATAGATCACTACATCGCATGACAATAGAGGTAAGGGATCTACCTATGTATGATGGGTTGATAGTGGTGGATGAATTCCTAATCAAATTTGAAAGCGTAGTACTAGAACAGTAGTAATTCGATGCTTTGAAATGGGCACTGTGCATGACACCCACAAGGTGGTGGGGTACACATCAGAGAAGTTTTGAGTACTGGCATGGATGCAAGAGGATTATGCGCCTATGATTTGTAAGACCCAAGATAAGGATGAGAGTTGGTTACTAGGGGAAAAACAAATTGCGCACCCACCTTTCCCTATGGTTACAGACATATGACATGCAGCCCGCACAAGTGCACACCACTCCCAGAATAGAGAATCAGAACAAAACACAACAATAGGAAAGGTGAAACATGCCAAGGATTATCCACGGAGAAAACATTGATAGGGTGTGTGAAGTGGTGAACAAGGTTCACCAGGGGAGATGCATTGATTGGGACCTATGCATGTTAGTGGTTTGACAGGACTAAAGGACCATGTGCAAAACCCTGATCGCAAAAACAATTCTAAGGTTGCGGAATGAAGTAGGGACTGTAATCTCTCAGGGGCATGAAAAGGTGAATCCGCACATAATAACACCCGCAACTATGACAATGCGCAAAGCCTAGGATGAAGAAATCACATAGCCACATGAGGTAGAACACATAAGGCTTTAGGAAGCTAATTGGCAAGGGAACCTTAGACTTCACAAACGTGAAAAGGATTGGGTACGACCAAGGAATAGAAGCATTTTGATGGATGCAGAGGTCAAGAGGATAGAAAACAAGATCAAGCAAGCATGCCTTGTTGATAAACAAAGGATGGCAAGGCAAGGTGCGGATAATCATACTAATGAATTAGAAGATAATCGCCAATAATTAATTAGTTTGCCACCATGGCTAAGATCGAATATCACCAAATGCAGTAACCAGGGGAGTGCACTACATATAGTATAGCGCATGGCACGACTGCCATGAGGACAAATGAGGATTTTCTGTGGACTATACTGGAGGGTGAGATGGAGCCTCACAGAGGTGGTGCAATCACCTGACTAGTCATAGGAAGAACAATCTTAGCACTCCAGGTAGTTAGAAGAGAGTGAGGGACTAGAAATTATCCTACTTGGTAGCTCTGTGTTCTGACAGGTGTGTGCAGGAACAACCTGTCACAAAGTTCATGCTCGCGCAGTGGGGGATGCGTTACTGCGTGGGTAGGCTGGGAAGTGACTGTTGGCATCATTGTTCATGACAGGAAGTCAAATTTAAGGCCAAATGAAGCAGGTGACAGGCATTTACGACAGGAGTTATGGGCAATATTTCGGAAAATTTGCTGCCAAGACGGCGTTGATGGCTCAGGATTGGGGGGACCAGTCAAATTTAAATTCAAAGGTGCTATAAAACTCTAAGATGCTATAAAACAAAACACAGAATGTTGAGAGGCGAGCAATAATAGAGCCCTTAAGTTCACGAAAAACCACATACAGTGCAGAAATAATGATAGCCATAAAGGATGGGTTGGGCATTTAAGAAGGAAGTGTTGGAGAGGTCACACAGATCCACAATGTTCTCAAAGGGATTTGGATTGTGCCAAAAATCCCTAAATCACCCCGGATGCTGAGACCAGACAAAGATTAGTAGGCAATGGGACTAGTATGCATGTCCCCAAGGAATCCGTGATATAAGTTATCAATGGAAGAAAAAGGCAAGGTAGTCACTATTGAAACAGATGAAGAGGAAGTGGACTTGCAAGCTCTGATTGCTACAGTAGAGGAAGAAGAAGAAGCAGAGGAAGATGTCCAACCAATGAACTTTGCAGCAAAATTGCCCAAGTATGTCCCTTCGGGGCAAGGGAAAACCAAAGTACCAAAGGATCTGGATGCAACGAAGAGTGCACTCCAGACCTCGCTCCTCCTCGATGGAATTATCTTTGAGGGTCTGCTCCTAGGTCACATGCCCACCCTGAAATTTGAAGATTAGGACCTCGCGGACAACGAGAAGTTCCCACACTTAGAGATGTTGAGCCTAATGAAACAGAATATGGAGCGGCCGGTGATAACATTTGACTCACGAAAATGGCTGCGCAGTGTTGAAAAGGCCGGGTTGCTTCATCTACTATGGATAACACATTTTCACCTCGCACCCATCACCATTTTCGTCATCAAGCAGTGGCTTTGCCTAGTGCATGATGGGTACTTATGGCTGGAGGAGTCTATTCCCATCACGATAGATCTCATCCACCGAATTTTGCTGCTTCCTTGTAAGGAAAAGGACCCCGCAATGATAGCAAGGAAAAGAAACGACTTGGCTCTCGCAGAGGCCATGAAGAAAGCTCAAGAAGAAAAAGAGGGGTTACGCTATCACCAGTATCAAGGATAAAGGGGTGCACATAAACACCCAACTCCTGGTTGTAAAAAGTAATGAGAAAATTCCACGGCGATGAAGTACCAGCACTGGTAGTTGTGCTGGCCGAACAATGTGTGGAAGGGGTCCAGTTCAACAGGGCAGAGTTCCTTTGTGAAGAATTCTTGCTCAACTTCCAGGAGGCCCAGGAATAGGGTAAGACCTTCCACTATGCATGGTTGCTCTTATACATCTTGCTAGCAGCAGGGTAACTTTCGGAGGATAGCTAGTTCCCAAGCATTGACCAAGACTTACCAAAAGCCGCGAAGTATGCTTCACTCTGGGCCACCAAGGATGCGAAATAGATTCGCAATAAAAAAAAATTCTGGGTGCTCATGGAGGCAAGCATCCAAATTTGGATTAATAGGAGTCCACACCTGTCCCCCATGGTGCACAACAGTCTACAGAATTTTGCAAACATCAAGGCGGACATGCACAACATCTACATCCGGGCACGAAAAGATCCAATGCATTAGTGGACAAAGCTCCCATTCATAGCCACTAACGATGTGATCTTTATAGTGTTAGAAACATGGCCTCCCGAGTGGCACACCCCGCATTTTGTGGAGTTAGAGAAGACAACAACGCAGAAAAGGAACAACGATGCCAAGAAGCACATCACCCAACTAGCCGAAAGAAGGCAGAACAAAAAAGAGGTAGCTAAGGTCAGGGTAGTCCATGAAGCAGCACAGGTAGCTGCAGAGTAGAAGAAGGCCGCTAAAGTAGAAGCAGCAGTGCAGACAGCAGAGGACGCCAAAGTACAAGCAGAGGAAGGCCAGGCAATGTCTGTAGGGCAGGAGGAAGAGGACACAGAACTTGTAGAAGAGAGCGCAGACCCAGGGACTACCTCTACATAGCTCAAGCAGCCATGCATCGCAGAAAGATCAAGCCCAAGAAAGAAGGTCAAGGCCTCAAAGCTAGCTATCGACCCGATCACCTTAACTGAAGGTGATCTCCTTGACATCGACAAGATGGTTTGTGATGTCACTAATGAAGCACTTCAAGACATTATGACGGAGCAACAGAATGTGTTGGGGGCCCTAAGGGCACAGCTGCAGGGGTCACAGGTGTGACTCCCATAGGAGGGTACCTTATCTACCCACATCGCAGCAGGCATGTCAACATGAGAATAGATGCTACACATGAAAATGGCCAGTACGATAACATTGCTAGATGGAGCGTTAGTCTCAGAAAACATAATGGAGTTGGTGATGCTTAAAACAATGAAATGCATTGGCCTTAACTTGGTTTCCCTTCCCCGCGATGCAATTTATCAGCTGTAGGATGGGAGAACAAAAGAACTCCATGCTAGAGAGAGCCACACAATCCAGGTTCTGAGCGAGCAGAAAATTAATATAGAAAAACTTAGCTTGCAGCATGACGAGTTGGGGTCGCAGAACTGATAGTTGGTACAGATAGTTGAAGATGCTTTCTGGCACATCCCAGAGTTGTCCATTGCAGTGGACCTACCAACAAAAGTGCGGATCCACTACTTGGCAAGTGGAGTCTGTAACACACATGAGGAAATAACAAAAGTGCAGCTGGAGCTGAATCTCCAGAATACCGAGCTGTGGATGAAGGTGCAGCCTTCCACTCCCCCAAAGGTTAGAGAATAGCGCACCAATTCTATTGCAGTAGGGATGGAAGAGATTGGAGGTTCAGTTCGCGATTGTACCAGCATGTTGGAGCAGGAACCAAAGGTCCTCACTACGTTGCAGGAGGACCCCAACATTCAGCGGCTGGAGACGAGGCATGCGAACTCCAACAACAATATCATAGAATTAGAGGGACTGCGTAGATAGTAGTCCTTACTCAACAACTTGCAAGGATGTAGTAGTTCAAGGCCTTAAAAGAATAGGTGGGCATGGCATGCCACAAAGAAGCAGTTCTAAAAGCTCGTGTCCAGTTGTGGATTGATGAAGCCTTCACAATCATGGTGGATATTGAAGGAAATCTTACACTGATTCAAGGGATGAATGCATAGATGCAGCATAGCACACCGAATATAGAGGGTTCAGAAGCAAGAATGCAGCAAGTTTAGTAGGTAGTAGCGTAGCGCATTGCCAACATTCAGGTCGTTCGGGACCAGCTGTAAGGACTCTGTGCCAAGATCATGGCAGTGACAAAGTGACTTGAGGATGAGTCACGATGTTTTTGTTGGGGGCTTGTTGGGCATGGAATCCCCCCACAACATGTTTTGGGGCTCAAAGCCCAAATTTTGGTCAAATAATGGTGTAAGACTCTGCGAATTGCGGGCACGAAGCATGAAATGTATGTTGAGTCATAGGATTGTTCGCCCTACGTTTGTGATGTAATGTTGGCCTACCCATGGTCCATGGACCATGAGATTGTATAAATAGAGCGAAGCTGTAAGTTGTAAAGATAAGGAGTAATAGATGAAAATGAATGGAGTTTAGAAGATAGCAAGCATAGAGTAAAGGTCTAAGTGTCTTGGGTCATAGTAGTAGGAAGAGGCTCTGCAGCTAAGTGTGCAGAGGCCTAGTAGAGTCCATAGCTCAGTGCGTAGACCCCTGTAGCTAAGTGCGAAGGGCAGAGTTGAGTCTGTAACCCAAGAAGAAGAATAATAAAGAGAAGTTTGATTCCAAATCTTGTGTATCTGTGCTTGTGCTAATTCTTGTTTAATTATATTGTTTTCTTTATCATGCAAACTTATATGAATACTGAACAATGTTATATATAACTGGACACATACTGATAAGCTAAGTGATCAATAGTTATTGAGTTCATATTAAGGAATTGGGTAATAACACAGATTGCGCCTCGAGCAGGGTTGCACGAAGGCAGCATTGTAGGCTGCGAGGTGCTAATAGATGCGCATAGCGATGTGCTCACAGGGAAAATCTGCGGACCACTAAAATTCATCAAACATATCTATGGTGCAGAAACCTGGTTCTAGCACCCTCCCATACTACTTCGGGTGAGACCTCAGTCTGCGCTCCACGGGCTGCTGCCGAAAGGGCCAGTAGTACCGAGATTTGTTTGGCTAAATCATCCCTGAACCTGGGTCAGGCCCCAATAAGCCAACAGCTAGTCCATTCCCCTATGGTTAGTAGGTAGTGGAGTGCCCCATGATGTTGTATTTTTGGAAGAAGCTACGAAACTTGGCTGACTTGATGATCTAAAATGGGGGACCAAAGGCTACTTTTTAGCTTACAAGAATCTTTCCCACTCCAAAGCTTATTAATTTCCAAGATCTAGCTTATGATTAACCAAATACAGAATTAAAAGTACTTGAAATAGATGTATTATTGTGCTTGCCTCTAACTCCTTCATTGCATTAATTATGTTGTCTTAAATTGATATATAACCACACATAATAGTAAAATGCAACAAATAAACAAACACATAAGACAACAATATAATATGGAGTTCACCCTGATATCTTGGGCTATGTCTCCATGAGCTCTAGTCAACTCTACTAGGCTCTTTGGGATTATGGCTGAATGCCTTTTACAAGCTCCACGCTCAACTCCATTGGTTTACAAATGAACCTATGGGTTTAGAATACCATCTTATCCCACTGGCTATCCTCACTCTGTAGACAGATCTGGGCTTCTCTAGACTTGACTCCTTTAGTCAGTGCTCTGAGCTTCTTGAGCTTCTAGCTTCCTGACTCCCTCAAAATTCTGTATTGTCTCTGGAACTCCTTCTTCTGTCTTCATCACACTCTGTACACCAGCAACAGTTTGATCATTTGATCTCTCTGTTGTTCTGCGGCTTCATTACATCTCCATGGCTCTTAGAAGTCTCTTGTGAGCTCTATGGCTCTCGATCTAGCTCTTCACCCTGGCTCTTGCTCTTAGCTCTGGCTCTGGCTCTAGCTCTTGGCTCAGCCTCAGGCTCTAACTCTTAGCTCTGGCTCTGGCTCTTGGCTCTTAGCTTTGGCTCTAACGAGCTTCTGGTTTTGCGCGACCTACAAGTGAATCTCTGCTTCTGAGTCATGCCGACTCTGTAAATTGCCTCCTCTAGGCTTACACTCAGCATTCAAGCATCTCTGAGCCTCTTGGGCTTCTTTGCACCTCTCCTCAGCATAAATCTGCCTTTCTATGTTATCTCTCTGCCACTTTGTCAATTGAGCTCCCTGTGCCCTTGTAACACATCGATTACAATCCTTCATCATTGAAGAACCCGACTATTTCCTCACAAAAATTCGTTTACACATGGAAAAGAACTGGTGGGTAGGAAACCCGGTTGCTTTTCCATCCTTTGGCTGAAATAGCAAAATAATGGAATACACAAGAAAATGCACGCAAAACACATCATGGGCCTTTTAGCCAAACTTAAAATAATATGAAATCACATTTATATTCCCATCGGGTCCACCTTTGGTCGCAATATCGCAATTGAATTTTCGCATGATCAGAAACCAAAATACATGAGAATAAACCAAAAATCTGAAATTTCAGATTTCAAATATTATGTAGCCATGCTTATAATCCTTATCAGGTCCGCGCTTTATCGCAAGTCATAATTGCGATGTGCATTGGCCCTTCGTATCGGGAATCACTGATCGTCGATATCGGCATATCACTATCGACCCCATTGCTATATCGGCATATCACAATATCACTATCGCAACGGCCCCAAGGGTCTTCCCTTTGACTATGCTAATCACCGATTTCCGACGCCAATCATCGCATATCGCAATCAGCTTGCCCAGGGTCCTGATATCGTATGGCAGCCTACCTCCGATCCAATATATGAAAGATTGCTAATCAGGGATCCTTAAGGCCTCTGGTTAAGTCCTCCCTTTGAACCCTTTCGATGCAATATCTATATAGAAAGCCTTTATTTCTCCTAAGTCCCATTTAATAAGAAAATGCCTCCCTTTCAAAGGAAAATGGGCAATTTCGCTTTACAATAACTTCTTCATCGGAAGTCCATTTTCACCCATTCAAATTGAATTAGATTCAGAATGAAAATATCTCTGCAATGAGACTATTTTTAGGAGCATCCTTTGACTTTAAGTTTCCTCTATGAGGAACATTTAAAGACTTAGAAATCTATTCTAGATCCATTTTGGATCACACCTTTCCACTAAAAAGAACTTTTCATTTGCAAGAGACTGATATACTGATCTGAACAGTAAATGAGAGTAACAACACCCTCTTCTTTCAGCCTTCATACACTTACCTGAATGGATAGTGCTTCTGAACCAAAACCTTTGAACACTCCCTTTTTGGATGTGCTTGTCCTCCTGGGAAGATCTGTCTTCCTCCTTGACTTCATGCAGAACTCCTGCTGAGAAGGTCACAGAAGGTAGTTTCAACTTCACTACCTTGATCATTGATCCAAGATGGCTCAAACTAATGTGAAGTTACATCTTCTTCACAAAATTTTCATTTGTACCTGTTTGACATACTGTCAAAACAACTATTAACAACAACAGGGTTACAGACAACAACTGATGGCATAAACTACTGCTTCAACAAAAGAAATAGATTTCACATCTTGTCAACACCTCCATGTCTTTACATCTACATTTACAAATTATGACTAGATAACAACCCTGATATTACATGCATTTTTAAAACAAACCAATCAACTCTTCAAGTTAATCACACATACATGTTTATATACAAGGAAATCATCAACATCCTTGTGTTCATGCATATCATGCTTATGCATGCATTTAACCTTTCAACTTTCACTTAGGCACACTGTACTTTCGAAGCTAAAATGAATATAATGTTGCAGCAATACAGTGAATCTCCTACTCAACTTTTTCAATTCACCTTCTTGGTAAAATCCTACAACTTGCATCTCATTAACAAATAAATGTAAATAGATGCAACTTGATATAATGCATTTTCAAAAAGACATGTAACCTTAATTGGATAAGAACTCTAACCAATTCTTACCAATCCATTTCAAAGGTAGGACCTTTGTCTACACATCAGCATCAACATGTGAATCATCTTGAAACACATCATTTATGGAATCTTTCTTTCCATTCCTGCCATTTTCTCTTTCCACCTTCTTCAAGTTTCGTGGAAGCATTGTTGGATTTAGAGTCCAACACTTTTCAGCAATGTGTCATTGCTTACGGCAGGAGGTGCAACACATGTGCATTCTCTTGACAGCATGATTTTCCTTGTCCAATGGACCTTTGGATTCTTGCTTCCTTTCCTTCAAAAGTTTCCTATATGTGGCCATTCTCTTCCAACATCTAGAAACATTATGGTTATCCAAACCAAAAAAGGAACATGCAATTATTTTCCCATGCTTATATGGAAATTTATCATTCTTAAAAAAATTGAAAGGAATGTGTTTAGAACCAGATTTATACCTTTCTCTTTCACCTTTATTGCCTTCATGAAGAGGTGAATTGAATGAAGAAGTAGCTCCCTTCGGAACACCATCAATCTCTTCAAGGCTGTTAGAGTTTCCACAACTCTCTAGATCAAGTGTATGCTGATATACACCTTCTTTTTGAAAAGTATGCTTCACACTATTGCATTCCCCAAGAATACAATATTCACACTGTTGAGGTAGAAGACCTGCAATGGAACTCCTCCCTGGAACTGTTTCAATGGCCTTCATGGCAGCTTTGGAACTTTCTCCATAATATTGCCCATAACCAAGACCCAAATACTTAGGCCTTTCCTCAACCATTTTTGGCTCAACAATACCTTGTGCATGTTTTCCTAAGCCTTTTCCTTCATAGCCCATCTTGGATATTAACTTGGAACCTATGCCTCTGGTATGTTTTTCGAAAGAATCAATATAAACATTCTTAGAGGAATTTGAAGACAAACAGGAATCATTTACCTCTTCTTCAAGCTGATATTTGATCAAGGCTTCTTTGGCAACAAAGAGTTGTGTCTCCAAGTCATGCATCCCTTTCAGGTTCATATTTGCAAAATGAAGTTGCCTCTCCATTTCTTGCAATTTGTCAGAAAGCAACTTCTTCTCTTCTTCCATGGAATTCAACTGCTCTCTAAGTATGATGCTCTTCCTTCCATCCTCATACATTTCTCTCATCAGATCCATCATGGTGGACATGTCTTGTTTCATGTCTTCATCAAAGACTCTTGTGAGGAAATACGAATTTGAGGACTCACTTGTAGAAGTTGTCATTATCATAATGAACAAAATAACTTCAAACAAGATTAACAAAGAGCTTATTCAAGCAACCTTTTGCATCAAACCTCTTGTGCTTCAAGGATTGCTTTGAGGTCCTTTGGGATAAGAAGAATGCCTTCAACCATTCTTCCTTCTTGTCCTCTCCTGGACTTAGCCATCAATAGCTTTCCCTTCACCTCTACAACTCAAACAACAGTCAGTTTACAAACAATCAAACAACAAAATCCTTGCTACAGTTTTAACACCTTTCAAGTCAAACAAGCATATAGATTTCTCCGTCAATCAAGCATCCCCCCCTGATACCACCTACATCATGATACCATCTGCTCTCGTATAACCAGTTCTGATATAACCTTCTTTGAAGGTGGGGTTAATCAACCTTAGGCTTTGATACCACCTGATGTGAAATGGGGCACTAACGGCTACTTGTCAGCTTACAAGAATCTCTCCCACTCCAAAGCTTATTAATTTCCAAGATCTAGCTTATGGTTAACCAATTGGGGAATTAAAAGTACTTGAAATAGGTGTATGCTTATGCTTGCCTTTAACTGCTTAATTGCCTTAAGTTTATTTTCTTAAACTGATATATAACCACACATAATAGTAAAATGCAGCAAATAAACAAACACATAAGACAACAATATAATATGGAGTTCACCTTGATATCTTGGGCTACATCTCCTTGAGCTCTACTCAACTCGACTGGATTATGGCTGAATTATTTTTACAAGCTCCACGCTCAATTCCATTGGTTTACAACTAAACCTATTGGTTTAGAATACCATCTTATCCTGTTGTTTGTCCTCACTCTGTAGACAAATCTAAGCTTCTCTGCACCTGACTCCTTAAGTCAGTGCTCTGAGCTTCTTGAGCTTCTGGCTTCTCTGACTCCCTCAGAATTCTGTATTGTCCCCGGAACTCCTTATTCTATCCTCAGCACACTCTGGACAACAGCAACAACTTGATCATTTGATCTCTTTGTTATTATGTAGCTTCATTACAGCTCCATGGCTCTTAGAAGTCTGCTGTGAGCTCTCTGGATCTAGCTCTAGCTCTGGCTCTTGGCTCTGGCTCTAGCATTGGCTCTTGGATTTGGCTCTGGCTCTTGGCTCTTAGCTTTGGCTCTCATGAGCTTCTGGTTTTGCTCGACCTCCAAGCAAATCTCTACTTCTGAGTCACTCTGACTCCACAGACTGCCTCCTCTGGGCTTACACTCAACATTCAAGAATTTTTGAGCCTCTTGGGCTTGTCTGTGCTTCTCCTGAGCATAAGTCTGCCTTTCTGTGTTATTTCTCGCCCTTTGCATGAATTCTCAACAACCTTCCACTGCTTTGTCAATTGAGCTCTCTGTGCCCCTGTAACACATCGGTTATAGTCCTTCATCATTGAAGAACCCGACTGTTTCCTCACAAGAATCTGTTTACATATGGAAAAGAATCAACAGGTAGGAAACCCAATAGTTTTTCCTTCCTCTGGTTGAAATAGCCGAATAATGGAATACATAGGAAAACACAGGGAAAAGACATCATGGGCCTTTTAGCCAAACTTCAAATAATATGAAATCGCATTTATATTCCCATTAGGTCCACCTTTGGTCGTAATATCACAATCACATTGTCGCATGGTCAGAAACCCAAATACACAGGAATACACAGAAAATCTGAAATTCCATATTTAAAATATTATGTAGTTGTGCTTATAATCCTTATCAGGTTTGCGCTTTATCACAAGTTGCAATGGCGATGTGCATTCGCCCTTTGTATCGGGGATCACCAATTGTTGATCACCCATCACCGATATCGGTGTATCGCTATTGGTCCCATCGCTATATCAGCATATCACAATATCACTATCGCAATGGCCTTGGGGGTCTTCCCTTTGACTGTGTCGATCGCTAATCACTGACACCGATCATTGCATATCGCAATCGGCTCACCCAGGGTCTCAATACCGCATGGCAGCCTACCTTCGATCCGATATAGATTGCTAATCAGGGATACTTATGTCCTACGTTTAAGTCCTCCCTTTGAACACTTTTGATGCAACATTTATGTAGAAAGCCTTTATTTCTCTTAAGTCTCATTTAATAAGAAAATACCTCATTTTCAAAGGACAATGGGCAATTTCTTCTTACAATAACTTCTTCATTTGGAATCCATTTTCGCCCATTCAAATTGCATTAGATTTAGAATGAAAAGATCTATTTAATGAGACTATTTCCAGGAGCATCATTTGACTTTCATTTTCCTCTGTGAGGAACATTTATAGACTTAGAAGTCTATTCTAGATCCATTTTGGATCACTTGAACACCTAAGCATTATGAGTGATAATATTCTTTGGACGACCAAATCGAGCAAGGATATTCTCCTCCATAAACTTGATTACCACTGCATCAGTGTCATTTATGGTTGGGATGGCCTCTACCCATTTTTTTAAATAGTTAGTGGCCTTAAGTATCCATTTGTGTTGACCACACGATGGTGGATGTATTTCTCCTATGAATTCTAGCCCCCATTTCTTAAAGGGATCCTCCACAAAAATAAGGATAAAGGGGAGGGGTGCTAACTTCTTCTTCGCTGCAAAAATCTAACATTTCTCATAGGCTCAAACATATGTATGCACCTTAGCAAATAGTTTGGGCCAATAGAATCCAATTTTAAAGATTTTGTGGGCCATGGCTCTTTGGATGTAATATCCCCCACAAACACAGTTGTGGAATTCATCAATTACCTTGGAAATCTCCTCTTCTACCAAGCATAATAAAAAATCCCCACTCGATCCTTTGAATACTACTAACCATTTGAGATAACAAAATTCTGAGCTTGCAACCTCAAGGCCCTACATTTGACTTTGTCAAAATTTTCTAGGAAATTCAGAAAATGTAAAATAATGGACAATATATTTGTACCAATGTGAGGCGAGGTACTTCATATTTTGTGTTGAGGATACAATTCTTCTTTTCTCCTCTTCTCTTCCACTTCCTCCTCTGTTGTTTGTCAGTAAATTTATACCCAGGGCTTGGCAGTTAGCCTCGGAATATATTTTAGCCAATCCCTACCCCTTGACTAGCTTAGTGTGTTTGATATCCATGTCATATTATTAAACTTTTGCAATCCACTTGACCCTGTTACATTCATTGTCTCCCTGCAAGAGAATTTCTTTTACGGTGGAAGTTGGAACATATGCTATTATATTGGATTGTAGGACATAAATTCAAAATGCCTTAAGGGAACAAGGCATAAGATTGTTTCTCTAAGATACTATAATCCATCTCTGCATCTCACAAGACTTGGATGAAAAATGTAATTGGTTGTTCCTATGATTTATTATTTTTCTGCAATAAAATAACTTCCACATTGTTAGGAGAGGTAAAAGAGAAAATGAAGAATGGCCTCTGATAATCTGGGCTGGCTAAAACTAGGGCTTCTACAAAAGTTTTTTATTCTTATATAGAATGACTCCTAGTCTTCTATGGTCCACTTTCCCTCCCTGTCCTTGTTCAGCCATTATGTGATTTCTTTAACAATTTCAACATAGTTCGGTATGAATCTCCTCAGAAAATTTATTCTACCTAAGAAAACATGAATCTCCTTCCTATTACTGGGTAAATAAATGTTATTAATAGCCTCCATCCTTTTGGGATCAATATTTACTCCTTCCTTTGCTACAATGTGGCCGAATATCTTCCCTTCACTTAAACCAAATTGAGATTTCTTCGGGTTTGAGGACATATCATACCTTCTACACTTTTCAAGGGTGAACTGAAAGTGATTGAGGTGATTTTCATCTGACTCAGATAAAAAAGTTATGCCATCTAAGTAGATTACTATGAATTTATCCCACTGTCCAACAAATGTTATATCCATCACTCTCTGGAAGTAGCTCCAATGTTTATGAGGCTGAAAGGCATTTTGACATACATAAACATTCCCCATGGTGTAGTAAAAGTTGTTTTCTTTTGATCCTTAGGGTGTATAGTGACTTCGTTGTATCTAGATAAACCATCCATCATGGACATCCGGCAAACCCTACCACTTTCTACATAATATAATCCATTTTAGGCAAAGGACAGTTATCGTTCAACGAGGCGTTATTCAAATTTATGAAATCTACGTACAACCTTATTTCTCCATTCTTCTTCCTAAAAGGAAACAAATTTTCTACCCAATTAGAGTACCTTAAAGGAACAATTATATTAGCTGATAACAACTTTACCTCTTTTTCAATTGATGGGAGCAACACAAGATTAATCTGCCTAAGATTCTGCTTATATGGCTTAACCCTAGTTTTTAGAGGAATTTTGTGATTTATGACACCGGGATCAAAAGTTATCTAATCATCATATGACCAAGCCAACACATCCATGTACTCCTTGAAAAGGTCTAGGTAATTTTTTGCTTATTCCCTGGGAAATCCTTTAGCCAATTTAATTATTTTAGGATCTTCTTTGCTGCCAATGTTACAATCCTCCAGCTCCTCAAGGTCATGTTAAGCTGACTTAGGGACCACATCATTTGAGTTGAAAAGCCTTTCCAATTGAACCAAACCTCACGGGGTGATATTTACCTTTAGCTACAAGAATTTTTTATCAACAGTGGTTCCCTCCCAACCGACCTGTTATTCACATGTCATCTCCTTTTCCCCTTGATCAAATAGTGAGTTCAATAACCCCCCAATGACCTCCATGAATCATTTAATATGTTATTCGTCTTCAAAAAGTTGCCAGTACTTCACATTGTTTGGTACTGACGTCCTGTAGCTAACCTCAATTTCATATCTGAGTAAGGGATTTTGGGGACACTTAAAATTTCTAGCAATGATGGACAAGGCATTCGCCATATGATTTATTTCTCTCAGTAAGAACTGAATATTGAAGGCCAAGAAAACGTTTTTAAGAAAATCCCATACTTCATTCCTATAGGTCTTCAATACTGAATGCTTCGTTTGGCATTGATTTTTATTTGCTTCACCAGCAGCTCTGAATCCCCAAACACATTCAAGCACCAGTTGTTAAGGTTTTTAGTAGCTTGCAGCCCCAAAAGGAAAGATTCATATTTAACAACATTATTTATGGCCTCAAACTCTAGCTTGAATGGGAGAGGTATCAAGCTGCCTTTTGTGGATACCAACAACACACCTGCCCCATTTCCTTCCCTAGAATAAGCACCATAAAAATATAATTTCCATAACATCTCATGCTTCAATGATTTTTTTCTCAGTTGAGCTGTACATTCCACTTGGGTGTCTCCCATGATTTAATCATCTTCTTCTCATAACAGCAAGAAATATCCTTCTCCTTACTATACACAGGGGCATTGTTTGAGCAGTCTACCTTTGTGACTATCTTCACAAATCTGGATTCTCTGTATAATCAATGCTCCTCTCCACCAAACACTAGGATGGTAACATATTTTAGATTTAGTTTGATGGACCCCTCAAATTTTGATAGTCATGAGCTTGAAAAAATCATACGAAATATTGCAGGGATGTCAATAATTACAATGTCCATAAGTACACTTTTCACTAGGATTTGGGCCAAATTGCCCACTCAATCTTTGATCATACCCAGACACTTTACTCTTTTGGAATGAAAGGAGTATATATATTTGTAGGTTTTTCTTGTCTTCAATCCCAACTACTCCATCACATAGAATGGTATTAATTTATGAAATTCTCCTTAGTCAAGCATACAATTATGTAGCATTAGGTCATGAATTTCTAAGGTGACATAGAATGGGGCACTAGAAGATTCCTACTCCTCCACATGGGGTCTGAACACAACCATGAGCCTCTCTTCCTATAGGTCAAGATTGTCCTGCAAGGGGGTAATGGTGAGTCAACTCATAAATTGAGCCATTTGAGATTTAAAACTGGGTTTTTTCAATAATCTAGTAAAAGTGATGGATATCTTGACTTTCCCCAACAATCTTTAAAGGCTCAAGGAAGATGGATTCTTATTAATTTTAGTAGACTCAAAAAATTATTTGTTCTCATTGTGGATTGGCTTTATTAGTGGGGGAAATTCATCTATTTTGGAGGCTCTAGACTCATTTGGAACAGGGTTAGAGGATTCTTTTGTGGTTGGTGAGACAAGGTTGAGTGGTTTCTTCCCTTTATTTTCTAGCTTTGGCGAACTTAGATGAAGAGTTTCTTTAGACTAATCTTGACCATTAAAACATTTTCTAGATGACTTCAGATCATATTTCCTACGAAAATGAGCTTTCACGAAATGAGCAAAAATTTTGGAGTAACTATCTATCTCCTCATCATCCAATGGGGCGTCCAATTCAAATCCTTCTCCTACCTATGCTTCTATTTGATTTTCTCCCTTCGAGAGATGAGAAAAATGGTTTTATTGAACTTCGATAACTTCCTCAATAGATTCCTCAAGATCATCTTCTAAATACAAAGGAGGCTTAATATGGTCCAGTTGATCCATTTCCTTTATAAGAGATACAAAGGTGGCCTCCTATATTAGGGATTAAAATTTCTATTGGGAGCTTGTTGACTTGGTCATGGGGGGTTCCTGTTTTCCAACTCCATATTTATGAGGTTTTACAAAAAATCCTTATTAGCTTGTTCACCTCATCTAACATATGTTCTTGGGTTTCCATTTCATACCCCAAAGAACTAGCTTCTTCCTTTCCCCACCTCATATCACCATATTTGACATTCCCTTTCCACTTTCTAGTGGAGGAGAAATTTTCTTCAATTTCTAGGGCATATGTTTGGATTTGATCTAGAGTATGTCGCGTTATTTCTCTAAGTGTAAACCCAAACTACAATTCAAAGGCCACAGAAAAAACCACTTTTTCAATATCCCGTGTGGGTTTATTTTCAACAGGAAGATTGTTATATAGTTTATTAAACCTCCTTGTAAACTCTAAGACATCTTCATTGTGTTTTTTCTCCACTGCCTTGAATTTTGTAAGGATATACCCTTGGTCCCTTCTTTCCCCCCATTTCTGCATGAAATATTTCTCCATCTCCTCTGAGGTATTAATTGAAGCCTCTAGTAGATTATTGGACCATTTCTTGGCATCTCTATCCAAAGACTTAACAAAGAGTCTTAGTACTACATCTGGATGTTCTACAATCATATTCTCAGCAAATGCACAAAAGGTTTCTATATGCTTCTAGGTTGAGATATCATCCTCTCCCATGAATATGGGTAGTAGTTTTAGGTAATCTTGTGGAATCCCATTCAGAGGTTGTGGCAAGTTGAGTGGGGCATATCTATTAAGTAAAAAACAAGGGATAACCATGTTTTGTAATGGTGGTGGTAGAAGATTTACTGTAGGTCCTTCTTTGGGAGTTGTATGGATTATGGCTATTTGGAGTTGAGAAGTGCTTTTAGTTGGACTATTTATGAGGATATCTTTAATTTCCTCAACTTTCGAGAGGGTCCAGAAAGTGAAAAGAGGTTTATTGACATAAGCCTCTTCAGGTTAGGTTTTTGAGGAAAATGGGATGAACAGTTTCTAACGTTCTCTTGAATTTTCCAAGAATTTGGAAGAGGTATTAGAGGAGTTTATGTCACCCTTCAGAGAGTTGGAAATTTTCACTTTAGGGAATGAGATCACATGATTTGGAGTAGAAAGGCCCCTTGGATTTCAGAGTCCTCTTAGATATGATTTTTTCATGGTCAAATACATGAGGAGTCTTATGATAAGAAGTGTAAGAACGAATATGAGGCCTTTTGAAAGCCAGGATGATGAAGGAAAGATGTTAAACAATGGAGTCATCAAGGTGAGAGATCTTCAACCCACACTTCTATTTCTCACCTAACAAAATGAATGTAATAATGTTCTACCTAGGAAAAAATATTTTGATTCGCTCCCCAACAACAACGCTAGATGATGTTGTGGCTTCTAGAGACAACCCCTGGGTTGAGGAGAGGTTAGTTCCTAGGACATATTAGTATCTCTTGAAGATAAATCAGTGTATATTAAGAGATGGATGTAAAATGATTTATATTTTGGTTCAATTACCTTTCTCAAAGGCATCTTCAATATACACATGAACAATGTATCATTCCCGTTAATAAATGTTCAGATCTAGTGGTTGGGACACAGAGAATGCAACTTAATTTGTCGTTGTACTAAATATTGAAATGAGAAATATAAGAGAGCAACTTGGTGCAGGAGGCTGGATAAACATAGAGTCCTAAGCAACAAATTCTGACACAACCATGAAATGATAAAATGAGTGAGATGCAGAAATTATGGAGTGCATTTTAAGGATTTCAACTATATCTCTCAATGGTACTATCTATTATTTCGTAACACATGTAGTTCTAAAATTTTATAGATATCATCTCGTCATACATAACATAGATAAATATGCAATTTCACAAGTTCAATCCGCTACCACATTTCCTAAGTAAATCTGTAAATTAAGAGTGAATCCAACAGTTACAATTACACATTTTTTGAAGAATAAAACACAAATGAAGTGGAATATAGAGGAAGAACACATACTACATATCCCAAATTCTTGGAATCATAATAAATTATTCATTAATCTTGTAGAATGAAATTCATGTCACAACCCAACCTTGTGGGATTTGCAAGACAATAACATTTTCTTGGAATTAGGAAAATTGAAACTTTCCTATTAATTTCCTCTTACCTTTTATAGGGAGAGAGTTCAACAAACAATTACAAAATATCTTGAATGCTCCAGGTGTCTGAACTACCTAGCTGTCTAAACATGTGAGTGGCTTGGTTGTTCTAACAGATTTTGATTCCTCTTTGAAATAAAATATTTACAAAACATTAACAAAACATGAGGTGTCATGATTGACAGAAAAAATAATCTCCCTTGTTGATTCCTATGATTTTGTGAGGTGCAATTAGGATCCATTATATGGGTTCGTGGTGGGCTAATGATATGGAATTTTGGGGCATTGAAGAATTACTAGCATTTATGCATCATTAATCACTAAGAATGGGTCTTTGAGTGATATGCATACTGAGAATTAATGCTCAGTCACACTGCACAAAGATCAATTGTACAACAACATGTCTTCTTTGAAATGATGGCATTGTTCTTCATTTCATCCCCTATAATGTGCATGCGATATTAGGAATGGATTACTTCCCAGCATAAGATAAGACCAAGATTTTCCCTTAAAATAGGTGTCATTCTAATCTTGACCCAACGATATCTGTGATCACCATTACTCCTTGGACAATAACCTTTTGCGTGCATTTAATTAATTTCCAACACATCCATCCTTCATGCTCTCTATATCATAGTATCAGATCTTTCTCATATTGTAACTATATTAAAACAAATGTTACAAAGTCATAGCACTTTGATGCTTTCAACCCCTTTACTCTTAACCCCCCTTCCTATCTCTCTTACAGGGGACCAGGTGTTGTGACCATTATCTTGGCACTTGAGTGCTAAATATGTCAGGATCCTTTCAGGGGCCTATGTCCCTTTGTATGTTCTCTCTACCTTTGGTTCTTCATTTTTTCATAACCAAGCACCAACTGTGCATTAGAGCTCCTTTCATCATAACTTTTCACAAAATGCTTTTATGGCAGAGTTCCAATCTCCCCTACCTCCGAAATAATTTATAGCACCTAGGAGCCCTTTCCTCTCTACACCCCTTTTCCTCTGAGTCCTCATAACAAAATAATAACAAAACATCGAAGCCCCTTCTTCAGATTGACACTTTTGATCAAAAAATTTGACATTGTTTTTAGTTGTAATAGGAATTGAAGACT
Organism: Pinus tabuliformis; assembly: GCA_031772625.1. NCBI lineage: Eukaryota > Viridiplantae > Streptophyta > Pinopsida > Pinales > Pinaceae > Pinus > Pinus tabuliformis. The sequence goes on along the minus strand of CM062820.1, from coordinate 1,631,825,114 downwards.
ATTGTGATTTGTACTAATGCGAATTTACTTCTGAAGGTGTATTATCACCACTAGATAACACACGCATAACGGTGAGGATCTATTTATCATATGTGTAAAATAATATTTCCCTTTTATTGGTCCTTTTGGTATTGGCTCCCGATATTTCAACCTCAGATATTTCGACCTTCCCTATGATTTTGGTCTCCAAAATTTTGGCTCTCTTTTATGTCTTTGTGGTTTAGTCTCTCCCTTTTGGTTTTCCATTTGGACCACCAATATTTCACCCATACTTCTTTGTGCTAGGTATGAAGCATATGACTATTTGACACAACTACAAAAGGGTATAATAGGTGACAACATAACCTTTAGTTGCTGGTTTTCCAACCTTGTCAAGTTGAACACTTTCAAGTGTTTTGATGAGCCATTTTGGTGAACCATTATGAGATCATCTAGGTTTATACACCAATTGAGATGGTGTTGCATCAAGATTCATACTACCAATCATCTCAATCACATCATTCAAAGGATCTTCCTAATCTAATGAAGTGACCAAAAATTCATGAGGGAGAGAGTATTCTTCAAAAGGATATTTTGGATATTGCTACAAGATAGGGCTATCCATTTTAGGATGTAAAATATCATTATCAAATTCATGGTATTTTTTTACATAAGTGAATCTATCTATATGATAACGTTATCACTTGAGTTTTCTTCCATTCTTTGAATATTCAAGAAATATTACATCTTTGGAAATAATAAACTTCTTGTTTAACTCATTGTAAATACTATATGCCTTTTTTGTATTTTAATACCCAAAGAAGATGCACTTACCACTCCTTGCATCAAACTTGTTTCTTTTCTCCTTACGAATCATGGCACCACAAGTTCAACCAAATATGCTAAGATGCTTCATTGAAGGAATGAAATGATAACACATTTTGTAAGGATCCTTATTATTAAGAGAATGATTTGGACACTTTTTTTTTCACATATGCTTCACATAAAACTACATCCTTCTAAAATTTTAACTTTACATTTATTGAAAACATCATGGAGAAAATCATATTCAAGATAGTTCCTATTCATTCTGTCACCTACACCAGTATTTTGAGGATTGTATGGAATGGTGGTTTGTTGTTGAAGTCCATGTTGTTAAATATAGTTTTCAGGTTCATTAGATGTATATTCTCTTCCACTATTACTGTGATGAGAGATAATATATTATTGTGCTTCATTTTGAATCCATTAGTGAATATTTATAAACTTTTAAAATATTCATATTTATTTTTCAAAAAGCACACTTAAAACATCCTATTGTAGTCATTAATAAAAATCGCCATATATTTATTTTCATTAGTAGATAGAATAGGAATGTATCAATCGAAGTTTTCTATATTCTCTAGAAGTGGAAACATGAAAAAATTGTTTGCTATGGTTTCCAAATATATGAGCATAATATTTCTTCATTTTCCTAGGAATAGTAGGAAAATATGAAATACCATTCTCTTTTAGTAAAGAAAGGTTTTCATAATCAATATGTCCAAAATAGCATTCCATAGAATACTAGATCTCATTGTACCTTCATTGGGATAAGAGAGGTTTGCAAAATTATATGTTTGAGAAGATGTGCCTTTCAAGTCAAGTGGTCTTTCATCCTACACTCCAGTTATGGCAACTAAGTTGTTGGAATCCTCCCTTATTTATACTTACCCATCAAAGATATGAATGGAGTTTTCCTTGTTTATGGATGTGCACAACAAACAAAAATATCTTCCTATATATAATATATATAATACATCATGAAAAATAAAATCATGTAATCGAAGTAATCTAATTCTAATGGTGTAAGGTCCTAAGGATTTTAAAATTGATATACTATTCCATCTATATTATTAGTAAATTCCTCGAACATGTCTCTCAAAAAGGTCACCTATCAGGTTGCACATGTGTCTACTAACAAGTATCTATCAAATTATCAAATGAACTATGAAAAAAATATTTAGTTAGTACTCTAATATTCCCTTATCTTTATGATTATGAATCTATGAAGGATATACTATGTAAAAAGAGGGGAAGAGAATCATCAAATTCTATGTAAATAAGTTTAGTCATCATTCACATCAACCTTGAACACAACACTTAGTTTCATCTTTATCTTGAAGTTGGGTTATAGCTTTCTGTTGGCTTTTAGGGGCCTCACCCAGGTTCAAAGGTGATTTAGCCAAACAAATCCCAGTATTACTGGCCCTTTTCATTAGTAGTCCATGCAGCGCGGTCTGAGGTCTCACCCGAAGTAGTATGGGAGGGTGCTAGAACTAGGTTTTCTCACCCTAGAGATGTCTGATGATTTTTGGTGGTCCGCGGTTTGACCCTACGCGCACGTCACTATGCACGCCTATCAGTACCTCGTAGCCTATGATGCTTCCTTTGCACAGTCCTACTCGAGGCTCGATTCACATTATTACCCAAACCCTTACTAGAAACCCAATATTAGTTGATTACTTAGCTTATCTGTATGTTGCCATATAACTCAAAATAGATACACAAGATTTAGAATCAAACTTCTCTTTATTATCTCTTTCCCTGGTTACAGACCCAACTCTACCTTACGCACTCAGCTGTAGTGGTCTGCGCACTCAGCTGCAGACTCTACGAGGCCTCTACGCACTCAGTTGCAGCGCCTCTTCCTACTACAACGACCCAAAGCACTTAGACCTTTTCTCTTTTCTCCCTATCTTCTAGACTCCATTCGGTTTTTCTACATTCTTCCTTCTCCTTTACAACTTAGAGCCTGACTCTATTTATACAATCCCATCATCCGCGGACCATGGGTAGGCTGATACTACATTCAAAACTTATGGTGGACAACCCTATGACTTTAACATACAATTTATGCTTTGCGCCCGCAACTCGCGGAGTCTTTACAACAATAGTACTCAAAACTTGGGCCTTGAGCCCCAAAACATGCTATCGAGGGATTCCATGCCAAACAATCCTCCAACACAAACATCATGACTTGTCCTCGAGTCACTCTGTCAGTGTGGTGATCTTGGCGCAGAGTCCCTCCAGCTGGTCTCCAACAGTCTAAATGTTGATAGCAGATTGAGCTACTGCCTGCTGAACCTTCTGTATTCCTGCTTCTGAACCCTCTATTTCTGGCATGCTACGCTGCATCTATGCATGCATTCCTTGAATTTGCACGAGCTTTCCTTCAATATCTGCCGTGATTGTGAAGGCTTCATCAATCCATGGTTGGACGCACACTTTTAGAACTTCTTCCTTATGGCGCGCTGTGTCCACCTGTTCTTTTAAAGCCTTGGCTTACTGCATCCTTACAAGCCACTAAGTACTACTATCTGCACAGTCCCTCTAATGTTGTCATATTGTTGCTAGAGTTAGTGAGGACCTCAAGCGCCTATTCGAACATGTTGGTATAGTCACAGACTGCACCTCCAATCTCTTCCATCCCTGCTGCAATAGCGCTAGCACGTTTCTCTCTAACCTTTGGGGGAGTGGAAGGTTACGCCTTTAGGTGCAGCTCGACAATCTAGAGATTCAGCTCCAACTGGACTCTTGTTGTTTCCTCGCTTGCGTTATAGATGCCACTTGCAAAATAGTAGATCCGCACTTCTGTCAATAGCTTCGCTGCAATGGACAACTGTGGGACGCGCTGGCAAGTGTCATCAACTATCTGCACCAACTGTCAGTTCTGCGACACCAACTCATCACATTGTAAGCCAAGTTGTTCTATGCTCTGTTCAACATTATATGCTCTGTTCAACCACTCAAATCTCAATTGACCAAGCGTTGTCTACTGGCTAGCCCTTGGAGATTTATAGCACCTTTCGAATTCAAATTCGACCGTTCCCCCCAATTGTAGGCCATCAATGCTTTCTTGGTGGTAGATTTTCCGAAATCTTGCCCATAACTCCTGCCTTAAATGCCCGCCGCCCACTCCATGTGGCCTCAAATCGGACATCCCGTCATGAACAGTGACACAAACGTTCACTTCCCAGCCCACCTGTGTGGCAGCGCATCCCTCCATGCACCGGTGCGAACCTTGTGACAGGCTACTCCTACGTGCACCTGTTAGAGCGTGCAGCTCCCAGGCAGAATTATTTATAGTCTCGCACTCCCTTTCAGCTAGCTGGAGTGCTAATACTATTCTTCCTATGGCTAGTCAGGTGGTCTCACCACCTATGCAAGGCTCCATCTCGCCCTCTAGTATAGTTTTCCGAAAATCCTCATTTCTCATCGTGGTGATCGGCGTTGTGCGCTCTACTATTTGTAGTGCACTCCCTTGGTTACTGTGTTTGGTGATATGCGGTCCTAGCCATAGTAGTAGACTAATTAATTCTCGGCGATAGTCTTCTAATTCGTTAGTATGATCACCCACACTTTGCGTTGACATCCTTGGTTTATCGATGAGACATGCTCCCTTGATCTTGTTTTCTAGCCTCTTGACTTCTGCATCCATCAAAATTCTTTTTCTCCTTAGCCGTACCTGGGCCCTTTCAAGTTCACGAAGTCTAAGGTTCCCTTGCCAAATGGCTTCCTGATGTCTTATGTGTTCTACTTCGTGTAGCTGTGTGATTTCTTTATCCTTGGTTTCGAGAATTGTCACACCTACGGGTGCTATTATGTGTGGATTCATCTTTGAATTCTCCTCAAAGATTATGGTTCCTACTTCATTCCATAACCTTGGGATTTTTTTGGTGGTCAGGGTTTTGCACAGGGTCCTATAGGCCCATCGAATCACTGGTACATGTAGGTCCCAGTCAGTGCATCTCACCTGGTGAACCCTGTTCAGCACTTCACAAACCCTATTGAATCCTTCTTCGTAGATAATCTTTGGCGTGCTTTGCCTTTCTTGCCACTGCATTTTGTTCTGATTCTCTATTATGGGAGTGGTGTGTGCTTGTGTGGGCTGCATGTTATATGTCTATACCTATCTAGAAAGGTGGGTACGCAAGTTTTTTTGTCCCTCATAAAAGACTCTCATCCATAGATGGGGTTTTCTAAATCACATGCACATCATCCTTCTACATTTGTGCCAATCCTTGAAACTCTGTCGGTGCATACCCCACCATCTTGCAGGCGTAGCACGCAGTGCCCATTTTAGAGCGTCAAAACGCTGCTATTCTGGTACTTCGATCTCAAATTTGTTCAAAAATTCATTTGGCACTGTCAACCCGTCATACCTAGGCAGATCCCTTACCTCCATTGTCACACAACATAATGATCTTATCATCATGTTGCAATTGACTGTTGTTACTTCATGCAGCTGATTCTTCCATCGTTCTTTTTCCTCATCCGAATTTGATGTGCAAGAGCTTTCGCGCTCCCATGAAATCCGGCCATCCGCTGTAGGATTCACCCAATCCTGTTCCCGAGCAGTTATATTGTAGATACAATCTAGCTCGTCATCGTTCTTGTCCTCGCACCTTGGCTCTGTGTAGTGTGCTCCTTCTGCAGGGTCTAAAGGCACCACTACGCGTAGTGACTTTTTCTCAAAAACCATTTTACGCTTCTTTAGATTTATTACTCCATTCATATTTGTGGCCCAGTTTATTCCCAGTAGCATGAGATAGGGATTTATGTCATCGAAAATCTCTATCACTTCAAAATCTGCCAGCACGCTCGTACCTTCAATATCCACTGTTACTCCTTGCAATCTTTCCATGGGTAAGATCTTCTGTTGGTTCGCCATTCGCAATTGAATAGGAGACCATTGTAGCATGGCTCTTCCCATGCATTCCCATGTTTGTTTTGGTAGTACATTCATGTCCGATCCTAGATCCAGAATTAATTGATCCATTTCATACTCCCCGATTTGCGCAATCAATCACATTTCCCTTCCTATTCACGATGTGTGCTTTCCAAGCTTCTAGACGACGTGTGGTTCTCCTGACCCAGCACACCTAGTGATAAGTTCCTGCAACCCTTTCACAGCCTTGCTATCATGTAGCAGTTTCATACATGTTTCCAGAAAGGTAGTGATCATTAAAGGATCCATCTTCGGCTCTAATTGATCCTTAATACCTGAAGTGGAGGCCTATGTGAAGCTCTTCTTAGCTTCCATGAATGTCTCCTTCGTGTGCTCTAAATCAAATTTAGGTTCCTTTGTAGGAGCCTTGCAAACCCATACACTTTCTTCTGACTGCTTACCTTTATCATCCCCAGTCGTGATACCGCTTCTCGGTACTATGTTTACATTCAGGTCTTCTTCGTGCGGCTTAGACCGCATCATTTGCAAATTTTGAGTTGGGGGAGGATGAAGTACCTCTTTTTCGTGCAGCCTCGCTATCAATGTAGGGTAGTCTTCTTCCTCATGATCAAACTAAGTACATTGCAAACATGAAATTCTCGTCAGATTCGTACAATCGCGGACATAGTGTCTTGGCCCTCTGTAATTGTAACAAATTAGCTGTCTGCGACCCCTTCCTAGTCCCATTCCACCTCGACGTCATCTGTGCCCCTAAAATCCACCGTGTGCCATTCCCGCATTTGGGTCAAGCGCTCGTTTCTACCTGCACCCTGTAGGCACCAGTCTGATCCATCATTAGCTCGTAACTTATGCAGGTGCACTCATCATGGCCCACTAACTTGCATAAATTACAGAACAATTGTTGGGACGTCGGTGTATGGTTTTGTAATAGATGATAGTTATTCATAGTGTGTTTTCCTTTGATTTGATAGATTGTGCACCATAATGCAGGCGTTGTGCTTGGTCCTGTTTGTGCCTTAGGTCTTAATGGCATCAACCCTCCTCCTGTCAAGTAATTCGTGAATACTAGACAATGGTCCTTGTCATGCCCCTGGTCGTTGCATTTTATGCACCATACCTTGTCACGCGCTTCTGGGCGAGTTGTCCTATCCTATTTCAAACTCTGCATTTCTAGACACAAATTTTGCAGTTGCACATGGATTTGTTGGACTCCCAGGCCAGGATCTTATATTGGGTGCTCATGCAGTTTCATTGCAATCTCCAAAGCTTCGGCCTGGGTGGATAACTTATGATGCGACAACGTCATTCTTAGATGCCGTTTTAGTGATGTTATGGACCATGTGAGGTGCTATCCATTTGTCAAGGTCATGTTGGCTTCACGAATCATACCCTTCATTCTCTGATCTAGATCCCATGGAGTCTCACCTGGAAGCATTGCGATCTCCTTAAACCTGCAGATCGATTGTGTCTTCGACTTTGGCATGATAAACTCCCTGTTCATCATGGCCTGTATATCTATGATCTCCACATTCAGATGGTCAATAGAATGCTTAATATACCATGTTAATGTATGATCCTGCAACGCACTTACCAACATAGCCTTATTTATATTATCATCCACGACTCCTTGTGCTTCCCATACTGCCCTTACCATGAACTAGAATTGGTCCAAATTTTCATTCCCTACTCCTCTAAATATGGGCAGTTTGATCGCACTCGCCATACTAAACTGTGGTGGTGGTGAAGGTGGGGTGGGTGGAGATGGAGGTGAAGATGGTGAGATGGGTGGTAGTGTAGTTCGAGGTGGTAAGCGTGGAATTCGCTGCCTTATCAGACTAACCACGCTTCTTGGATAAGCTTTCGTGAACTCTTCCTTGCTTTCCCACGATGGTGAAATTAAGGGACCAGTTTCTAATTCTTCACTACTTCTATTTTTCTAAATATTCCCACTTCGCGTAGTCCCAAACATTAATTTATTTGCATAACCTGCTTTTCACAAAATAGCATCTTAATCCAAGTGTTCAAAGATTTAATATACTTACCTCGCGGTCCTTTGTGGAAGCATCATTCTGCCTCACTGTAGCTGATAGTCATCTCTACCGCGAACTCAGTGATAAATCCTCCTACAATTTGATCAAGCCAATGGTCCACAGCTCTCTTGATCTTATCTTTTGACGCTTTTAGTTTGTGCACTAATTCCAGAGTCCACATGATTGATTTGTTGAACCTACACCTTCCCTGACTATTTGCTAGCTTCGTGATCCACTCATACAGCTCAGAAGGAAAGGATGCAAATAAAATTTCATGGATTTTCGTATATAAGTAGTGCTCCAACCACTGTTCCTTAGATACTCGTAGATTCCTATTTTCCTCCACCATGAACTCGTGAATCTTCTTGCCCAACCACCCTTCAATTTCTTTCTTTGTTGAATTCTAGTGACACGACATTGAACATCTCTTATGCAGATCCCAGTCCTAGCAATGAAACCATTTGCTGTCTTGTAGGGGCCAGACCCAGGTTCAGAGGTGATTTATACAAACAAATCCTAGTACTACTGGCCCTTTCGGCAACAGTCCACGGAGCGCGAACTGAGTTCTCACCCAATGTAGTATGGGAGGGTGCTAGAACCAGGTTTCCACAACCTAGAGATGTTTGATGATTTTTTGTGGTCTGTGGTTTGACCCTGTGTGCATGTCGCTACGCGTACCTATCAGTACCTCATAGCCTATGATGCTGCCTTTGCATAGCCCTTCTTGGGGCTCAATCTGTGTTATTACCCAAACCCTTACTAGAAACCCAATATTAGGTGATTACTTAGATTATCTGTATGCTGTCATTTATACTTAACAACATTCACCATTCATACAAGTGTGCGCGATAAATGAAATAGTACAATTGCAAAAGATATCAACCATATAATATTTCAAAAGAGATGCACAAGATTTGGAATCAAACTTCTCTTTATTATCTCTTTCCTTGGTTACAGACATGACTCTACCCTATGCACTCAGCTACAGGGGTCCATGCACTTAGCTACGGACTCTACTAGGCCTCTGCGTACTCAGCTGCAGAGCCTCTTCCTACTACTATGAACCAAAGCACTTAGACCTTTTCTCTTTTCTCCATATCTTCTAAACTCCATTCAGTTTTTCTACCTTCTTCCTTCTCCTTTACAACTTAGAGCCTTGCTCTATTTATATAATCCCATTGTCCGCGGACCATGGGTAGGCTGAAACTACATTCAAAACTTAGGGCTGACAACCCTATGAATCTAACATACAATTTGTGCTCCACGCCCACAATTCATAGATTCTTTACAACAATAGTACTCAAAACTTGGGCTTTGAGCCCCAAAACATGTTGCGGGGAGATTCCATGCTCAACACTTTCCTAGGAGCCATACCATACATATGATTCATTTTATCCTCTATTTGTTTGCTCCTCATGTCATTGTGGAGAATTGTTTAATGCCCCATGCATTTTTTCTTCACAACACATAGTTCCGATATCTTAATTCTTCTAAGGAATTCATGTGTTGTGCTAAATATGTTCAAGGGAAGTATAAACCTATCTTGACCATTTGTAATTTTGTTGACCTTACATATCAACCATTTCTATATAAGTTGAATTCTATGACTCTACCTCTTCACATCATCACTTGGTGTATGTTTCGTGTCTACCAATGATGTATACATCAAGGAATTCCTTCAAATAATATCTTCATATTAACATCATCTCATAATCTAGGAAGTGCATCGAGAAAGCGACTAGTATCATGTATCTTATAGACATTAGTGGTTGTATTAATTTCAATTTTACTATGGGTTTAGCTCATTAAACATAAGGAATAAATTTTATTAGTGTTCAACACTATATACTCTATTCACACTTTCTAGATTGTGCTAGGTACCTTGGAGTCCATTTCTATCATTGGTGGGTCCTTTTGGCATCTATTAATGGTTGATATTAATCACTATTAATAAAAAAAGATCTTCCATTCCCTACATTAGTTCAGGTATTCATATTATGTAGATTCATAACATCAAGGTTGTAAAGAATATTTTGGCCTTGCGGGCATGTCACTCTTACATTCCATCCCCCTTAATCGGTGATGGATTACTTCACTGTATTATGTACTTTGAATATCATCAAGGGCACCCTTATTTGTGACCATTGTCTTCCTAATGTGTATTGTGATATACATATGCATCGTATTTGGTCATGGATATGATCTATTTATTTATGACATGGATCTACAATGTACTCTTTCATGGCCATGTTGTTTCATTTCATGTTATAGAGCTTTAGTGTATTTTTTTGATAGTCATGTTTTGTTATCTTTTGGACTGACCAAAGTTATGCCTACTTGTGGGATGATCTATCTATTTGGTTGATGAATGTTGTAGAACGTTAATAATTTATTATTCTTCAACTCTTTCCTTGTGCCACTGAGGGTTGTAATATTGTAACATATTTTGGCCATAGATTTCTCTTATAATCTCGCACGTTTAGGGTCATTTATTGCAACCTTATTTTTCACCCCCTAAGTCAGGTGAAAAAATTTCCCCACTTAAGAGGATAAGATAACAAGTAGTACATTTCTAAATACATATACATTTTTAGAGCTCCATCACTCCTACCACATTGGAATAGACTCTTTCATCACTCATTTCTATCCTATAAAGATAAATGATTGCCTCAGATAAACTGATAAGGAGTGATGATCTTGTAAAACTTCTAGAATTTCTCATTTCAAAGGAGATATATCTGATAAAAATGAGGGATACCTTGTAGAATGGAATTCGAGATTGTCTTAGACTCTAAACTTACTAGTACCTAGGTGTATATATCCATCCTATCATCTCCTTATTAGATATACATAATGAGTTCATTCGTAAGAAAGAAGGAGGATAAAGAATAATGTAATGAAATGTTCAAAATATTCTCTCTGAGATACTCCTTGCTTTCAATATGTAGCCCTACTAGTGATTTCTCAATAATAAGTACCTTGGACCAATAAATTGGGAGATATCACTAAATTCAAGGTATATCTTTATTTTATCCTTTATTTGTTAATATATATTACATGGTTCCCCCAATTATTGTTGTTCAATATATGAATTTGATTGAATCTAGATTAGCCTGAACGATTTGGTGTATAGGTAGCATAAATATCTAATGAATGTTTTCCATAACAGAATATTTGGTTTCACTTATTTTATTTTTTGTGTGATATAATTGTAAGCAGTTAATGAAACATCTATCATGAGCTAGAGTGGGATTATTAATAGCCAAAATAATTAGGGACATTATTGGACATCTCAGATAAGGTATGCAATCATCAAACTCTTTCCCTTCATTATTTATAAAAGATTCCTAGATTCTAGGTCTAAGTGAATCTATTGAATGGTGTATCATTGTTCTATATATATCTTGGGAAAATCTATGTAGGTTTTCATTTAATCAACAAGGGAATATTTTTCATTATAATACCATTTTCTTTAATCCATTGGGGGTCATTTAATTTTTCTTGTCTTTAATTATATCACTTAGTTTCTTGCTAAGATCCAAAGACATAAAAATAAAAATATGCACCATGTATAACAATGTGAGTTTGGAGCACAACTCCAATACAAATAATATTAGGAGAAACTCCTTTAAATACTCCAAATACTTTCATAAATTTAGATCACATATTAAATTCATACATTCACATTTTACATTGCATTTAACCCCATGCGTTCCCCCCCTTATGTCATATCATATACATTTAACACAATATAGGCCTTCCATGCCATCATACACAAATGACCAAAAATAGTTTCCAATGTGGACTTACCACTAGATGTGTGAGTTGCTTTGTTATAAGAGTGTTATATATATATATATATATAAGATCCAAGGCTTCAAATGATTTTGATTTTAAATTGTCAAAATTTGTACCAAAGTTATGTTGATTACTTCTATTTTCGCATGTATCTATGGATGGAATGTTGTAGATATATTCAAATTTGTCACCATATTTTCGCACAACATAGTCCAAAATGAACTGATAAATATTATGAAACTGTCTAAATTGATGCTCCTTGGTATCCTAAAGTGCACCCAAACCTTTCCAAATAATAATTTTTTTTCTCATTACCTATTGATGGTACATTTATAAGCCATTAGAGCACACATCTTTTCAAACCTATTAACTATCATGAATAGGCAGTCATATCCCTTCCTAGTTCTTGTTAAACCTTCCATAAATTCCATGGAAATGATTTCCCAAGGGCGAGTGGATATAGGAAAGGAATGATGTGAACCTTATTTTGTGTTACTAAACTTGCTGGTATGACAAAGCATGGATCCTCTTTAGAACCTATCCATCTCTTCTCGCATCTTGGGATAATACAAACACCTCTATAAGTTGATCATATTCCTCCCTACACCGGAATCCCTTGCAACCTCGGAGGTGTGAACTTCTATGACTAGTTATAGTTTCTCGCCTCTAGGAATGCATAACTTATCTAGCTTCTAGAGTAACCCATTCTAAATATGGTGGTCAATTGTATTCTCTCCATCATGCACAAGACTCTACCTCTGCAATTGCTGAAACACCTGCTTGAATTCCTAATACTCTATGTATGAATCTGGAGTCTTTGTATGCATCATGGGTGAAAGGCTCCTTATTCATAAGAGTTCCCAAGGATATGATCTTTGATGTGGGTGGTCCAACTTATTTGTGTTTCCCTTATTGTACTTAAGAACTAAATGAAATGACTATAAAATTCCCATCCACTTGAAATGCTTGGACTATTGTAACTTACTTTAGGATTATAGGTATTGTAGTGGCTGGTGATTCATGTCGATTATTATCTCCTATACCATCAGATAGTGTTTCCACATTTTCATAGCTTGTACCAAGACATAGAAATACTTTTTGTAGGTAGGGTAGTTGATAACCAGCAAAAACAATACTCCAGAATGGTAGCATACATTCGTTCCTCCCTACATTAATGTTACTCACATAACATGGCCACTCACATCCATCTCCACTTCAAAGGGTTACTACAAGTTTGGTTTTGCCACAACTTATGCTTGATTACTATTCTTTTTTAACTCCTTAAAGTCCCTTTGTTGACTCGTTCCCCATTGGAAACCCTTGCCACCAATTATTATTGTATGGGGTGGTGATACTACTGTGGAAAATGAGGATGTGAATTTCCTTAGGGATTGTGTTGCCCCAACAAAACTCCTAAAATTGGAAATATTAGTAGGAATTGATAACTTCATGATGGCCTTAGTCTTGGAAATATCTATCTCTAGCTTTCCCCCACCTATCACATGTTCTAGATACACCAATGGTTTCTTTGAAAATTCACACTTATTGATATTTTCTTGTAGCTAGTGCTTCTTTAATGTCTCTCTCACCTACATAAAATGTGACATGTTATCATCCCAAGTTTCACTATATACCATTAACTCATCCACATAGAAAATTACAAATGATTCTATAAAAGGGATCTATATATCTTTTTTTTTCTCGTTAAAACTATTCTATTATTTACAGGATCAAGAAAAACAGTTACATTCACAGAGTCATTTTACCAGAGGCCAACTGTGGCACTTTGGAATAGGAGTGACCAAAAAAGAGCAGCCCTCGTAGGGGCACCACGTCTGAGCGAAACAACCCTCGCAGGGGCACTATACCACAAAAGAGCAGCCAGACCAAAACTAGACATCCCTCGTAGGGGCGCTGGACCAAAAGTGTTCAACCCTCGCAGGGGCATCAAAAGACCTTCAGCATTATCCCTTTCGGGCAGTACAGACATAGCATGAACAGACTCTAAGCCAACAAGACATAAACAGTAAAACCAAAACAAGACCTGAGCAGCGATGGAGGTTAAGATTCCGAACAGATGGGCGGCTATTCGTCCGGCTCCTCCTCGACCACCCTGCACCATCCATACTTCTCAATTTCCTCTGCAATGGGAAAGGAGTCTATGTTGACATTGTCCCCTTTGGATGTCGACACCTCCTGAGCCTGAGGAAGGTTAGAAACAAGCTCTGGAGCCTCCACAGGCTTCTCCATGGCATTCTCTGAGCTTTCACCTAGGTGCTTCCCCTTACTGTGATGAACATCGCCACCATCCGGAGAGTCCTCAAGGAAGAGAACCGATACGTGGGCATTGATACGGGGTTTGTTCAGAGAACTGCTGAAGGTGAAAATGGCAGAACCGAAGGCAGGCATAGGTGCCAGATCAGAGTCTGGGGCGCTTGAGTCCAGAAATTGGCTTGTTTGGAGGGGGTTGGCCTCAGCGATTCAATGACAATGGCAGAGGCAACAGTGGGATTGGCATGCATCAACTGGAGGACGCGAAGACCCACCCCGAGCAGAACCTCGACAGCTGAGCAATCGCTGTCGAGGCCTCACCATATTTGCAGGAACACCAGGGGTATGGAGCAATGCAGAATAGGATAACCTTTCAGACTTGAGACGGCACCCAACAGTCAGGGAAATGGCTTTGACAGCAAGAGCTGTTGCTTGAAGAACCATAAACTAGGCAAGAGCCTGAACACCGAAAACCATAAACTGAGCGTGAACCGGCGCATGGAGAGCTGACCCACCACCTTTTTTAACCTCCCCATCACCACCTCGAATCTTGTTCGCCATAACTGCTTGTTGCAATCGCACCAGTGAACCAGACAGAGCATTGAAATGCTTCTGTTGTTCTCCCATGCTTTTATTCCTTGGCGGTGAGCATCGTATCAGCTTGCCTGCCTTAATATTGAGGCAGCACATGGCTAGCATGTGGCTCTTCATTAACATGCGTCTTGTCACCCGCATCCGGGGAGGCAGCATCACTTTGGACCAGGCTAGCGCATTCCTGAGCCTGGACATTATTTGGTATAATATTCATGTTTCCTGTGAGAAGGGTATTCTTGTTTTCCACCCCTATGTTGGCCAGGAGGTCAGCGACCTTGTTGCCTTCCCTTTTTATATGATTGAAGGAAATGGCTCTGTTGCTGCAGAGCGCTTGTTCGATGGCTTCCAGCCTTGCTTCGAGCCTTCAACTGGTGGAAATTTTCCTTGCTTTAGATCCATTCTGCAGGCGCTTGGCCATGTTTATAAGGATCTGGGAGTCTCCTTCCACGACCAGGTGTTGAAGGTTAAGATTCCAGGCGAGAAGGAGCCCTTGCCAAAGTCCCTCTAGCTCAGCTGAGTTATTGGTGTCGCACCCTATGTTTCCAAAGTATATCTGCAGGGGAGTGCCTTCATGATTCCTTAGAATTCCTCCAAAACCGGCCATTCCAGGATTGCCTTTGGAGGCACCATCGAAATTGAGCTTGTAGGAATGCTTAGGGGGAGCGGTCTAGGTGCCTTTGTTTATGATGCTGCTTTTGGAAGGGCCGTTATTGTGAAGTCCCTGAGGTAGATGAAATTGCCAATTGTCTAGAATGACTTTCTCATTGTTTAGAGTTGGAAAATCCTCCTGTGTCCAGGATCGGAGCATCAGCGTTTCTTTGAGATTCCCACAAAGCCTATTCCATATATTTTCTATCAGAGAGCGTTGGTTTTTGAATATGCGTTTGTTCCTTTCCTTCCAGATGCTCCAAAAGCTGAGCCCTGGGATTATGTTCCACAAATAGTTGAGAAGCTCGCTTTTATAAGGATTCTGTGGCCAATGTCTTAAAGAGTTGGTTATGTCGTTCTCCATTCTGCATCTTCTTTGACATCTAAAGCTCACCTTTTCCCATAGCTGATTGGCTAGGGGGCAAGTGTCCAGGAGGTGTTGGAGAGTTTCCTCATTATGATTGCAATTATGACAAATGGAGGGACCATGAAAGTTTTTGCTCCTTAGTTTGTCCCAAGTGAGGATTCTTTTATGTCCAACCAACCATAAGAAATAAGAGACTTTGGGCCAGGATCCGAGACCCCAGATTTTGCTCCAGATTGGGTCAGGGGGGTAGTGATATTGCATATGATCTTATAGGCCTCAGATGTGGTAAAGGCACCTTTTGGTTGATACCCCCATCGAAGAATGTCTCTGCCTTCATCATGTCTAATGCTTTTTTTCCATAACTCCTTCTCCAGATCCTCAGCAATCCGAAGGTTTGTGTTATTGATTAACTAATTACCCTGTTTCCATTTCCTGAATCCATGCTCCGTCTCCTGCATCCAAAACTGTCGGATCTTTTCTTGCTGCTCCTCCTTCCCATTGAATTCCAGAGATGGATGAAGAACGCGGCTGAGCTTTGGCATTTGGTTCCATGCATCTGTCTAGAATCTAGCAGTTCTTCCGTCTCTCACTTCCCAAAAACTGTGCTGCTGAATTAGCTGGAAGTGTTGTTTGGCTGCATTCCAGATTAGCGAGCCTTTGTCATTGGGAGTGAACCTGATGAGCTCTTCCTGAGGTCTGTTATTGGCATATTTGGCCGTCCAGATTTTGACCCAAGGTTTTTCTGGGTTAGTGATCCATTGCCACCAAATTTTAGCGCTCATAATGGAGTTGCTATGCACTGGGTCTCTCAGCCCAATGCCCCCTTTATCTTTGGGCATGCAGACGGTGGTCCATTTTACAAGAGCCCATTTACGATTAGTTGCCGAGCTGCCCCATAGGAAGCCACGCTGAAGATTCCTGATTCTTTTTAGAACCCATTTCGGCGCTGCTAGGATTGAGAACAGATAAAGCGGCATTGCCTGAAGGACTGACTTTATGAGCACTACACGACTGGCCAAATTCAAAGTTCTGTGTGTCCAAAGGTTAAGATGGGATTCAAGCTTCTCAATGAGAGTTCGCCAAGAGGAATGCTTTATGGCTGAAGCAGTGAGGGGGGCTCCAAGGTATTTAGAGGGGAGAGAGGCAGTGGGGAATCCCAGGATACGAGCAACCGCTGTCTTAACAATTGGAGGAGTGTGAAAGAAGAAGATCTATGATTTCGAGCTATTGACACTGGTGCCAGAGGCTTCAGAGAAATCATTGAGCAGGGATTTGAAGCAGGAGGCTTCCTGGACAGATGGGTAGCCGAAAAGCATGGTGTCATCTACAAACTGCTGATGAGAAGTTGCAGGGGTGTTGTGAACGGAGAGACCTTTGAGCTGATGAGAGTGGAGGGCATGTTTTATGTGACGACCTAGACCTTCAGCCATTAGAACAAAGAGGAAGGGGGATAGGGGATCACCTTGCCTGATTCCTCGGGATGGTTTGAAGGGGCGGGAGGGGATTCCGTTCACAAGGATGGAGAAGTGTGTGGATGTAATTAGACTCATGATCCAGCGGATCCACATAGAACAAAATCCAAAGGCAGTTAGCATTTGCTGAATGTAAGTCCAGCTGAGTTTATCAAAAGCCTTAGAGAGATCCAGCTTGAGAATCATACCTGCCTGCTTTGATTGCTTGAGGGAGTGTATGATCTCGTGCGTGAGGAGAATGCCGTCCATGATCTGTCTCCCTTCCACGTACCCAGACTGTTCCAGAGAGATGAGCAGTGGCAAGAGGGGCTTTAACCTGTTTGCAATAACTTTAGATATGACTTTGTAAATTACGTTGCAGAGAGCAATCGACCTATATTTGTCAGGGGTGATTGAATCGTCCTCTTTTGGGATAAGGGCAATGAAGGTTGAATTGAGAGAGGGAAGCAGCCAATGGAGAGCTCTTGATTCTTCTACGATTTTCCAAACCTCCAGTTTTATCAGCTCCCAGAAGGTGTGAAAGAAAGTTGTGGTGAATCCATCCGGGCCAGGGGCTTTTCCTTCCTTAAGCTGGGACATTGCCTCATCCACCTCCTGAGACAGAATAGGGTGAAGGAGAAGCTCATTATGTTCCTCTGTGATGAGCTTTGGCACATTGTTGGTGATTCTTTCAATTGCAGGTCGCCTGTCTCCCTCAGGCTCTTGATGAACATGTTTGAAGTGATTAAGGAATTCCTCCTCAATTTCCTCATGCTTCTCTACTTTTGCCCCCCCTTGTTTTTGAATGAAAGGGATGCTGTTGTGCATTCTTCGTTGAACAGTGGTTCTGTGGAAGAATTTGGTGTTTCGCTCACCTTCCTTCAGCCATCTGATTCTGGATTTTTGCTTCCAATATATTTCCTCCTGCTTCCTCCTTTCCTCTAGTTGGTTGTGGATGCGTCGTTCCTGCTCCAGAGTTCCCTCAGAGTGCCCCTCTGTAGTTATTTTTTGCTGGAGTTCCGTCAGTTCTTTGTTTAGGTCTTGTTGCGCTTTAAAGATGTTTCCAAAGGTCTCCCTATTCCAACGCTTTAGATGATTTTTTAAAAACCTGAGCTTCTGTTGGAATTGGTACATCTTGGAGCCTTCTGGCGGGATGAAGGATGTCCAGGTTGTTTTGACAAAGTCTTTGAACGATGGATGTGAGAGCCAGAACTCTTCGAAGCGGAATGGTCTTCTGGTCAAGTCGCCTGGTCTTTGCCATTGGAGGGCAATAGGCTAGTGATCCGAACCTGTATGAGGAAGTATAGCAGCTGAAATGTCTCCTCCGAGATGAACCGCGTTATCTCATATGAGGAAACGATCCAGTTTGGATGCAATTTGATGTTTGCCTGCTCTGCGATTGCTCCATGTAAAAGTGCCGTTACAAAAAGGCATATCTATGAGAGAGGTATTCTGAATGAAATCCTTGAAATGGGCATTCTCTTGTTCCATTCTATTTCTCCCCCCAACCTTTTCCTCTAGCTTGGTAATCATGTTAAAATCCCCTCCAATAATCCAGAGCGGGTGCCTCCTGTTGTTGTTCAAAGCTTCTATAGTGTTGAGAAGAGCGATTTTGCTTCCTGTATCCTGCGGGAAATATACATTTGATAAGTTTCCATGAATATTCGTGCCTAGAATGTGGAAGGCTGCCTGGATGAGGTGATGAGAAGCGTGAAAATCAGAGAGAGTTAACGCTTGTGTGTTCCATGCTATAGTAAGCCCCCCTGAAGCGCCAGAGGCATCCACCGCTACCGATTGAAAACCTGGCCATGCTTTGGAGAGGATGCTGCCTAATGTAGAGCTGTTACATTTGGTTTCTTGGAGAAAGAATAATTGCGGCTTTTCCATTTTAATCATGTTTTTTAACATTCTGAGTTTTCCTGGGCTATTGAGCCCCCTTAGGTTCCATGATACAAGCTTCATGGTTCAACTATTATTAGAGGGTTTATAGTACTTCGTCAATTTAGCATACCTGCCTGAGTCTACCAGGATTTTCCCGATCTCGATCGTTCTTTGAAGATCCATTCTTCTTCCTCTCTTTTTGGTATCTTTTGGGGGAAGGCTTCCATCCCAATGGCTTCCTGGCTGGATCCCTAACTGTTGCTGTTGATAGGCCCTTGAAATGACCACTTCCAGCTTGTTGAGTTGATTCTCGGGGATACTGTCGTATGCTTTCTTTTTGCATGCTAGTTCTAGTTCCAGAATGTCTAGGCCATTCAGATCTATGCTCTCTGGTTCTTCTTCCATCTGTTACACTTGGCTGCTTCCTTCCATGTTAATCTCTGAGCTGTGATGGGGGTCTAGATTTCCATCGACTTCCATATCATTGTTTTTCCCTGCCGACTCTTTTCGTCCTTCTTTGGGGTTTGCTGGGATGACAATGGGGGTTTGAAGTTTAGAGGGGGAAGCTGTAGGAGTTGGTTGGGAAGAGGAAGAAGGAGGAGCAGGGCTAGTCTTGGAGATCGGGGGTTTCTCTTCAGAGGTCTGAGCAAGAATTTCAAAACTGTTCTTTGTAGCTGGGCCATGGGTATTATCTTGTTGGGGCTTATTCCCATTTGTGGGTTTTTTGTGTGCTCGCTTTCGGCTAGGGGCTTTGGTGAAGCCGTCCTGGGTTAGGGTTTCTGAGGGATCAGGATTATTGGCTTTGGCATTCAGAGGACAGTCCCTGAATAGATGCCCGAGAGCATGGCATTTTCGGCAACGAAAGGGGACGTGCTCATAGTCCAGAGGTTGAATCCATTCTTCGTCACGGTGAGAGAGACTTACCGATTCTGGCAAAGCTTCGTCCAGGCGCATGAAGACGCAGATGCGGGCGTAAGAAGTGTATCTGCGCATTTTTGTTTCTTCTGCCGCCTTGATGTATTCCCCCAATCCATTTCCTATATCTTTGAGAATGTCCTCGTCCCAATATTCATCTGGAAGTGAGTACATTCTGATCCAGACTGGCGCCCATGTGAGATCTTCCTTATCCGGGTTAAATCTTGGTATCCATTCCCTCAAATACAGACCCGTTGAGTTAAAAAAGTAAGGCCCTGCTCCCAGAATTCTGTATTTGTCTTCAAGACAAAAGAAAATCGCAGTAAAGAAGCCTTTCGGCCCTAGCTGCAAAGTAACATCTCCTTTGGGTTTCCACTTCGCCGCAATCCATCCATATAAGGCTTTTTATGTCGTCCAAAACCCTATAAACTTCCCAATAAGGGCATGATCCCTCATGTATTCGATTCGCTTGTCAATATTGTGTCCCGGCAGCTCTATTCTGGGCCGCTCCGTAGCTATAGGCTTGCATGTAATCGAGGAGACTTTCAGAACTTCTTCTGGTTTTTCCTTTCTACCTTGTGTGATGCTGGCTTTGTCCTTCCGACCGCCTATCTCCTTGTGCCCGTGTTGTTGGCTGTTCTCTTTGTTCATTACCTCCTTATCAACAGATTCAAAGACAATTGTCTGCTCAGGTCCGTGCTGCGAGGTGTTTGCTCTGGGGGAGGGCTCTGACGCCCTCCCCTGGGGAGATTCCATTGTACTACTCTAGAACCCTGCAACGCTGTTGCGAAACAGGTGTTTTGGTCGGGCCTGTGAATAGATCCAGTATTGTGCAGTCTGCGCCGTCGATGCTTTTCTCAGAACCCTAACCGTCCTGCGAATTCCATATCAAAAGGGATCTATATATCATTCATTAATCTCATAAACATTGTTGGTGCATTATACCGACCTAATGGAACGATGAACAACTCATGTAAACCTTACCTATTTTTGAAGGTGTTGTTCTAAGTATCTAGTTCTTTGAACTGAACCTAATGATATCCTGACTTTAGTTCTATCTTTGTGAATTATTTTTTTTGTTGCAACTAATATGATAGATCATTTATCTTGGTTAGTGAATCCATTTTATAGAGTATAATTTTTCTTAATTCCTTTAAATCAATACATATCAACCAACTCCCATCCTTCTTAGGCACAATTATAGTAGGTGACCCACATTGTGAGGTACATGTAGGTCAAATAACACCATATTCTAGTAGTTATTGCAACTACTTCTTCACCCATTTACCTTTACGACAAACTTCTTGTACAACCCAACATCTCACATTGGAGAGTCCAAAAATAATTCAATCTCATGTTCCACTTCCCTCTTGGGTGGTATCCCTTTAGGCTCCTAGAACAAACTGCTATACACCTATACCAACTGATCTAGTTACTATTTATTGTATTAAGTTTACCCCTCCAAGGATGACCTAAATCTCATGTACTTTTATAAATATTGATTTTCATTGAAAATTAGCAAAACATATTCCGTTCTATAACTGGTCAACTTTTTGGCTTGGTTGGAACTTACCAACAAGATCTTCAACTTTCCCTTATGCACATTGATGAAAAAATATTTTCCATCCTTGATGAGGCAGTACCAATTGACGTTTTGCATGAAGATTTCATAATTCATGTATATATAGAGACTTCCTAGAAAAACACTACATAAATCTAGTGGAAATACATCCAATTCTACTTCATCAATAAATCTAGCACTAATATCAAAGTTGATTCAACATTGTTTGATTACATTATCTTTGCCTCCTTTTTGATCCATTCCAATGTATATGCACTAGGACTGTCATCAGCCTTGAGTCCCAATTTCTTGACAAGATCCATAGTTATGACATTTTCTTATGATTGTGAGTTGAATAGAGAATAAATTTTCTTCTTGTTCACTTGTATCTTTATATGGTAGAGTCTAGTCATTTCCTTTTCATATTACTAAAGGATAATAAAATTCACACCCTTCTACACTAACATACATAAAATACTATAATCCACATATGAGCTACTTTCCACCCAATTACTTGAATTTGTGGCCATGATATTTTTATTGTTACCATGTTTCTTTTAGCTCTTCAAGTTGATCTCTAGATGCAACTTCCAAAATTTTTCCTTTGTATGATCATCAATGTTATAATAGTTGTACTGGTCTTTGGGATCTTTATACTTGTGTGTTGTGGATCTTGTCTTTTTTTCTTTTACCCTTTTCCACTTTTTCTCCTCTCCTTGGAAGCTTCCTAGTGCTCCATTTTCTTTGACACACTCGATATTTTTTCCTTCTATCTTATGTTCTCTAGTTTTTATGTAGTAAATGTTTTAGAGGATAATATTCATAGATGGGCTAATTTTCAATGTAAGATCATTAGAAAAATTGAATATTTTTATAAAAACATCACCAAACTTTTATAGTTTACATATTTTGGGCTAGAAAGATTCACCAATGTTTCTAAAGTTTTAGATAAGTTTATGTCCTTAGCATTTTCCTTGGTTTTATGCCTATACATAATCCTTATCCACCATTTAGTATTTAAACATCATCTCTTACTCCCATAGATGGTTGTGTAGATCCCCCAAATATTTTAGGAGTATGTGTTGGTTCTTTTGGGAGATAACTAATATTATGGCCATCCTTTTAAATTTTGTGATGTACCCCTATACACTCGATCACTATCTCTACTTGAATTAATGGCACTAGATCCATTGGTCCTCTAGATACCCAATAAGGTAAAACTATGGCTTTGTGAGAGTTTTGAAATACTCCCACTTAGTTGTTAGAAAGTGCGATAATATTGAGAAGGGGTGAATCAATATTACATAAATTTTAACAATTCTTAAGATTATTTATGTTATCATTAGTTATTTACACCACAACATCATAAATCAAACAACAGACACACATGAGACATAAATATTTATATGGAAATCCATGAAGGGAGAAAATCACAAATAATACTTTTCTTCATTATGCAAATGCAAGCTCCAACCTGTTTTTACATCAATTTACTAGTGCCAAACAGAAGGAGAAGCCTATACCCTAATTTGCAAGCAACCTCTAATGATAGAAGCTTCCAATCCCACAATTTGTAGGCCCAATTTAATGGAGGCACCAACCCCTTTATCTTTACAAGAACCAACATGATGGAAGAACCCACTCCCTTATATGTAGGCACAAACTTGGTTTGCATAGTCAATCCCTTTTTCATTGATTTTTAAACTCATACCCATAGGCCTATTTCTTTTTTTCTTTAGAATTATTTATTCTACTCATACTACTTCAACTCGTAATAAACTAGACATTCTACTAAAATAATCCTACTAGCATTCCAAATCTACTATCCTCTCTATAATTATTTTGTACAATAATTGCACTCGCGTAGCTCACAAAAAATCTAACATATTTGTTTTACATTGTCTATTATTTTGCTTCATAGTACAACCTTTATGATGCTAACATATCTTCTAACTTAGCCTCAATTTCTTCTATGAGCATCTAACCTTCTTGCATTTTTTTTCTTTTTTCTTTTATACGTTTCGATTCTTCAATTACCATGGGTATACTTCCTTGGTGTTTACC
The DNA here is from genome assembly GCA_031772625.1 of Pinus tabuliformis. Taxonomy (NCBI): domain Eukaryota; kingdom Viridiplantae; phylum Streptophyta; class Pinopsida; order Pinales; family Pinaceae; genus Pinus; species Pinus tabuliformis. Next base: position 1,631,801,824 of record CM062820.1, on the reverse strand, counting down.
CATGAAAATATTGTTTTAAAGTATAACTAGCCCATGTTGTTCAACTATATCAATAACCAAACTGTTTGACTATGTCACATACCATGAGGATTCAAAATTATTCACATTCTTCCATCATTCAATTCCCAATGAAGACTATATATTGGATCCTCAGTCAAAAACATAGTATTGTTAGTTACTTCTCTTAACTCCTTATAGGATTTACTACGTTAATAGTGTGGACATCCTATGTGTGAGCCTCAAATTACATAGCTCAAGCCTCCTTACAGTCTTGTTGTATCTTGATGGCTCGATGGCCAATAGGATTATCTCTTAGGAACTTTCTCTTTATTCCAATGTAACTGAAGGCCTTGCAGATATCTACTCCTTCATCGGCCCATGACTTCATTGCTTTTCTCTCATTGTATAAACCTTTGTTGCTCTGATTTTTGATGGCTAACAATCCCCTTGCCACTTTCTTTGTATCCTAATGTTACCAAGAGCCATGACCACTAGCCTTCAATCTTGAATATAGTATCTAGCTATTTTCATTGTCAAGTTATTTGTACCCATTAACTCCTAGATTACTAGACATCCAAAAGACATGATGGAACCCCTACCCGATGGAACATTGAATGAAAATTTTGTTCAAATACAAATCATGTCTTTTGGTTGTTAACTTATCATGCCCACCGCCATATTCCTTGGAACCTTGAATATCTAAACAATTTTTAGTTGACCAACCTCCTTTTTCATAATATCTAGATTCGGTATAAGCATAAACGAGTGAACTAATGGACCTCAAAATCTCCAATTGCCTAAATGGCTAGGAATTAGGGCTTTTTATAGTATTGGGGGAGTTTTTAGTGTTCATTCTATTTTAGCCAAACAATTAAATACACTCAAAACCTTAGCCAAACCAATACTTGGCGAGAATCCTGAGGCTTCAGAAACTACCATGTGAAAACTTAAGAACCAATTAGAAATTTCCATGTGGTTCTTTTTCCATGTCATCTTTATCATGCCACTGCCACATCATCTGACATCATCATTCTACATGTGATTCTTTCGATGGTACCATGTGTCACATGAAACTAGCCCAATTGGCCGCTCTAAAACACCAAATACAGGTGACACGTGTCACCTTTCCTTATGGCCATGTATCTATTGCCAAACCATGTTTATAAGTCAATTTTTAATGGACTTCCACGTATTTAATTTTTCATTTCTACCACATGTGAGCTGTGTTGGTGTCTCATTGTACTAACACCCATGTAACCTATATTGCTAGCATCCACATGAAAACCACTATTTGTGAAACGACTTGTATCATAACCATCCCCCTTTGGTAGTGATGTAGCTTGGTGGTGGGGGATGGGGGTGGGGGGGAGCATGGTCCACTACATCCATTGATTAGCTTGAAGAAACCCCTTCTTATCCCACCTTTCCATAATCCTCAACACATGTTAGGGGTGGGGGCATGATCAATATGAGCGAGTCAATCTTGACCTCAACCAGATCAATATGAACTAGACTCTACCAATTGTTGATCAATTGACCCTACCTAGCCCATTTATGAGAATTTCACAATATGTGCATAAAATAGGAAATTTAAGGTTTTTAAATGGATGAAAGAAATTTTGGAGTTTTCCCATGTTCCCACACAATTTTATTTCTTAAATTAATCCAATTATACATATGGTTCTAAATTATTACATATCTAACATTGATAACATTGGCTCTTCATGGAAGCTCTCGATCACATATCTACACATGATGAATCATGTATGCACTAGCCATACTTCCTTTCACATTAATGAAAACAATTTTCATCATTGACAATACATATCCAATAATATCCCCCTTTGGCATTAATGAAAACACTACCAAACATTGTTGGTCATTTATGGAAATACTATTAAGTTGAAGAGACTTATGTTGAATACTCACTCCCTCCTTTAATTGTTGATGACTGATCACTCACCATCTTCAATATATCTAATGGTTTCACACTCTCCTTTAAAAAAAACGTAGGGACTTCCCCTCTAACCATTCTCTTCTTCAACTGGTATAACATGTCATTAATAATTCTATTTTCTATATGAAATTCTTGTGGACCTATCGGATGTGGCATAAGATGTTAGCGTAATTTTTCACTATTGTCTTTAATCTCCCATTGTTAGGATTGATACCAATTAGTTTCGCATGTACCATTATTATTTCTACTAGTATGTTTTGAGAAATTCCTCCTCTTCAACTTGTTCTTCTCCTGCTAATATAAAAAATCCCCCTAGGTTTGGTATCCATTCTTGTCTCAAATCATGACATCCCTGCATGTACATATTGAACAAGTGTCATCCTGCCTTAAAAACAAGGCTAGCAAAAGCAAGAGTGAGACAACATTCCCAACTTCTACCTTAAATATTCAAAAGGTTTTCAAGAATGATGCTTGGTAAAGATATGAACAACTTATTTATTTCTTGGGATATATTCCAAATTCACAATCACATTAGCCACCTATTCTCTAAGAAAATGGTACTTGACAAGGACATGCTTTGTCTTTGACTGAAGAACAATATTCTTTGGGATATTGATAGTGCTTATATTATCACAAATAATTTGAATATGTTTATAATACTTTACCTTCATTTCCCATAATGTTTGTTTCATCCAAAAAATTTGAGTACAACTTGCTACATCTACTATCTACTTTTTTATTGAACCGTGCCACTATGCACTTTCCAAGGAAGAAAGCATTGCCACTTGTGCTTTCCCTATTATCTACACTTCTAGCCTAATCAACATTTATGTATGTAGTTAATGAAATATTTTTACCCTTTGGATGCCATATATCATAGTCCATTGTGGCTCTTAAATAGCTGAAAATCCTCTTGGAAACTAAGAGGTGACTCTTTTTGGGGGATAATTGATACCTTGAAAGTATGCCAATAGCTTGAATAATGTCTAGTCAAGAGAATGTTAGATACAAAAGGCTAGCAATTATTTATCTATACATTGTTTGATTTACATCAAGTGACTCATTTCGTTTTTTGTGAGCTTACATCCATTGACTATGGGAATGCTCAGAAGAGAACACTCTTCCATCCCAAATTTCTTCAAGATTTTGTTGGAAGCAATATTAAGTACTGAGAGGGGGGTGAATCAATATTTAGGACAATATTTACTTTTATGCCCATTGATAACTTTCATTCAAAAATGGAATTCAATATGTGAGCAACCACTATCATAACATGTGTAGAAAATGTATAAACAACAAATCAACACACACACTAAGAGAAATATACACATAAGACACCTAGGTTTAACGTGGAAGCCCTTCTAGGAGAAACACTACCAAATATTGTTTTATTATGATGTAAATATGAGCTCCTACTCTATTACGTCATTTTTTTTGTGAGCCACCACTCGCAGGAAGCACCAATCCCTTATATTGTTTGCTAAAACCTCACTAGAAAGAAGCACCAACTCCCTTCTTCTACTCACACCTGATCAACGAACCAAAAGAACCAATTGAAGCATCGACTTTTGGATTTATTGAAAGAACCAACTTACAGTTTCATGGATTTAGGCAAGCACCAAATTGCAGGAGGCACTAACCCCCAAGATTTCTTCAGATACCCACTCAGAGAAAAGCACCAACTCTCTGATATGTAGTCCCCAACCCACACTCAATAAGGAAACTTGATATTCTTTGTAAATGGTAGCCACTTTTCCTTAGTTTAACTCTAATTTCATTCACTCAACCCTCTATTTTTCTCAAAAACATATGATAAACCTTCTTTCCTTTGTTTTCATTAGTTGCCTTCACTTTGCTTAGCCCATGCAACACTCTGATTTCTTCTCACTCTGTTCACACTAAAGAAGCACACACACACAACTCTTGGCCCTCATACGACAACACCCGTCTGTCACACGGAATCTGTCAAGGGTGCGGACACGACTGACCTTCCTAGAAGTCTAAGACATTCTAATGACAAACAAGACAAAATGGAGTGATCTTTCTCTAAATACACCTTTTACAACATGAAAACTACAAGTGTTTAGGCTTACCTTATTCCAAAACGCTGTTGTTGAAGTCCGTTCTTGACGATCCGGATGAGCTCCTCCTTCAAGTCAATCCCTGCAACCACAAACAATCAAACAATTACCAAGCACTTGCATTTCATATAATAAAACATATATTCAACATGCAGACCAAGGAACACATGAAATAACTCATTAACACAAGCTATTGAGAAAAATAAACCAGTTTGTATTAATAACGAAACAAAGAAACTCTTACAACCTGGCCTTGGTGTTGTGCAAGTTCCTCCCAGGGTCCATCAAGGGTTTTCCTCTACTTTGACAAAGCTCACCCTCTCCCAAGTAGAATCAAGTGAAGACAATCTCTCCTCACAAAGGCTCTAATGGAAGACCTAAATCCTGCAGCATTTACCCAAAGAAAATGTATAGCTCCAACCTCCTCTCCCTCTGGCTCAATGCCTTTATTTATAGTGCTGTAAAGAGGTTATTCAGGTCCACTATCAATGGGATCATCCCCCTCTTTGGGTGGGATAGCTCCCTTATTGATGGGATAAGTTCCCCCTTAATAGAGATACATGAACCAACTGGAGGCGCATCCATTTCATCAAACCGACCTCTAGAATGTTCTAGAAGTAACCACAAGTAACTTTTTCAAGATAAAACTCGCGCATTTTGCCTTTTACAGAGGGACGCACCTGTCCCTTAACATACAGAGCGTCCATGGACGCATATTTTGTGAACAAGGTCAGCGTCCCCGCATGTAAGGCTAGAGAGAACCTGCGACCCCAGAGATAAACATAGTTTTTACAAGACTTTCTCCCTTCTTTGAGTTTGAGATGGATAGCAGAGGCATAAGACTTGCCTAAGAGGGTAGCATGACTGTTGATTGAGCCATACTAACTGTAAGTAGTCATGGTGACATTTTTTAGTGTAACACCGTCATACCAACTCTTGGTATTCTCTTCTAAATAGGAATTCTTAGCCTCTCTTTACAACACACTTAACAATAAAGATCTCAACATTTCTCACTCAACAATGCTGCATTCCCCCAATAGCACAATTGTGATCCTTGGTTTTGTTCTTGATGTAAAGATTTAAGCTAAGGTGGAAAAACTATAAAACCCTCTCAGGTTTCCTAGAACCTAAGGCAGGCAGTTCAAGGTATCTACTGCAATAAAGGTAGATGCATTCAATTAAGTAAGAATTAGATTCTGGAAAACCTGAGAGAATTTTCTAGTTTGTCCACCCGAGCTTAAATCCCTATAGCAGAATTGCTGACTCCACTAGGATTTAAGCTCGTGTGGACAAACTAGAAAACCCTCATTGGTTTTGAGGAACCTCAGGTAGACATATCAAGGGATCTAATATAGTAATGGAAGATGCATTGAATTAAGAAAGAATTCGATTGAAATTGATAAACAATACACGAATGTTAACCTACTTTTCCTTACACATGGCTCAACTGGAATGGTTAGTGTGGCTGAGGAAGGATTCTCAACCAATTCCAAACACAAACCCTACACACAAGACAAACAAACGTGATCTTGACAACATATAAACATCACGAATACAAAGTACTTTCATGTAAGCAACATGATACCATTAAGTACATCAACAATAACCATATTCCAAAGCCTTACATCATAAACATTAGAAGTATAAACTTGAAACAATGAAATGGATAAAACAACATTAAATCTATATATTTAGTGATGGAGGATTACAACAATAGATGGATATAGCAAGACCTCCTCCAATTCCTATATCTTCAACATCTCTCTCTTAAACAATATCTTGACAGCATAACAGTGCATCAATTCCCATCCTAATTCCAATGGCCTAGCCTCTAATATATAGGCAATGGGAGGCTCTGAGTTTTTACCAATTCCTTCACCAGTTCACTTTGGGAAAAATCCAAAGGATAGAAAATATTTCCTCCACTGTATTTCTTTCTCCTATGCTAGTAGCCTTGGTTAGGATAGGAAACATCTAGTTTTATACTTGTTTAGAGTCAACTTTGAGCAAGAAATTGAGGCACAATGAGTTAAGTCTTGATTTTTTGTCGTGGTCTCGTGAAATTCCTGTAATGTGGCCATCATTAAGATACAAAGTGTTCATGGCTAGGGTAACACATTTTGTTGGTTTGTGGCCATCATTTACATGCTCTCTACAAGACTTGAAACGTGCATTAGAGTGGAAGAAAGGCCTATAATAAAGGTATGTTCTTCTCCTTTGAGGATGTGTTTTCTAGTATAATAGATTTCCCCTAAAGTGTGAGGTTAGAGAAGAATATGAAGGCCAAAATACTTTACATCATAGTTGAAGAGAGAGAGTTTCAGAGTTTTAGAATGGAAGGAGGACTACAAACAACACACATATGTCAAAGATATATAATAATCATGTCCTGAGTCATGAATTCCCATGGTCAATATCTAAATTAGAATGATTTCTAATGGATCTATGATAGTTCATCCACCGATAAGCATAATGTGTATAGATGTAATAATGTAGCCAGTCTAATAATTTGTGTCCAAACACTAGTAGAAAATGAGAAATTAGTGACCAGGTGACTAAAAACGTTAGTCACCACAACTTTTCCAAGTGAAATACTACCAAAAATGAGCAATATTAAGTGATAAAACTAAAAATGACTAGCATAAATCAAAAATTTAATTGTGAGTTAAAATATGTGACTAGCTAATAAGTAATACAACTAAAATGACTAACATGAATGACTAATTTAGTCTAAGAACAAAATTACAACTACCTAACAAGTACTACAATAATATGAATCAATTTTTTATGTTAGTCATCTTAATTGTGTCAAGCAATCAAAGCTTACAAGTGATAGAAGATTGAAATGTGGTTAAAGATTGGTTGAAAGGTTATCCTTCCTTAAACAATTCTTCATCATCAAATGGCATATAAGTGAGCAAACTTTGCATTATTTATCTCTAATAATTTGTAGTTTTAAAAATATATTTTTTAATAGAAAAATATTTTATGTATTTTTTAAAAATCTATTCATTGAATCTAATTGGATCTAGTTCTAATTTGAAATTAATTTTAAGAGAAATTTTATTTTTTAAGACTATAATATCAAATAAAAACTACTTTAATTTCATATTAGCTTACCTAGATCCATCTTAACCCTGGATCTATCAAGTGACGAGAGGGATCCAATCCCTCGAGGTGCAATTTTTTTTTTCTAGTGCAAAACTTGAGGAAAGGTTTGCACCTCGAGAGATTGGATCCCTCTCGGCACTTGATAGTTATAGGGTTAATATGGATCTAGGTTGGTTATATAATACTATATAATATATTTATTTGTATTTATGTCTCTTTGTTATTATCTCTCTCTTTCTCAACTCCCAAACATACATACACTCTCTCTCCTTCTCTTTTCCTTCTTTATCTATCTCTCTCCTCCCCTTCTCTCCCTCTTTATCTATATCATTCTATCCATTCCATCCTACCCTTCTCTCTCCCTCACTCTCTCACTATGACTCCCTTGTCACCCCCTCTCTCTCTCCACCTTTCTCCCTCTATGTTTTTCTTGTTCCCTCCCTCTCATGCCCCCTCCAATTCCATCTCTCTCACCTCATCTATATCTTCCTTCCTCTCTATCCCTTACCTCCCACCTCCCTCTAAATCTCCCCCCTAAATCACTCTCCCTCTCTCTCTCTCTTCTGTCCAACTCTATCACTATCTCACCCCCTCCCTATCATTCTGCATTTCTATGTCTCCATCTCTCTCCCTTCCCCTTCTCTCCCTATCTCTATCCTTTAATCTTCTTTCTCATCCCTCCTCTCCTCTCTCCCTCACTCTCTCTCCATCTCTCCCTTCTCACTCCTCTCTCTCTCCACCTCTATCTCTATATGTCTTTGTTATTTCCTCCCTCTCTCTCCCACTCCAACTCCCTCCCTCTCTCTCTCTCTCTCTCTCCCTCTCTCCCACCTCACTATCTCTCTCCCCATCACTCTCTCTTTCTTTCTCTCTATGCCTTCCAAATTTTTCACTATCTTCCCCCCTCTCTCTACCCCCTCCCCAAATCTCTCTTACATTTGATCACATTGTATTGTGTTTAAGAAATTATCTAAATTTTAGAAACCTTATTGGTTGTAAAATATTAAACCTATATTTTGGATCTATGCCTATTATATATATATATATATATATATATATATATATATATATATATATATATATATATATATATATATATATATATATATATATATATATAGGGTTTAGATATATCTCAAATTGTAACATTTTCGCTTTTAGATTCAATTAAAAAAATGTTGTAAAATTAAATCAAAATAAAATATTTTACTATGAAATAGTGATGGTTTTTTGCCATGTGGTATTGATAGGCCATGGTATCAGCTCATGGTATTGTAACAAAGAAGATGTACAAGTTAATATCCATGGTAAAGTGGGGCTGAATATCCATGGTTAACAATCTTGTCATATTGTTATGATATATTTTGATTGTGAAATAATTTATGTTTTTAGGGCATGTGGTATTGATAATCCATGGTATTTTAACAAAGGCTATATTTTACAAGTTAATAATATCTACCGTAATGTGGGGGTGAATATCCATAGTTAAGAATCTTGTCATTTTGTTATAAAATATTTTGGTTGTGAAATAAGTTATGGTTTTTGGACTTATAGTATTGATGAGCCATGGTATTGGCCCATGGTATTGTAACAAAGTTATTCACAAGTTAATAACAAAATCAAAATATAAAAAATTGAATTTTATTATTTTTATTAATTTAAATTTTTAATATTAATTGAGGGTATATTAAATGTTTAGGCTCATCCCAATCGCATTTTTAACTTCGTTTTCTTCTTTTTAATTTAGAGTCTTACCCAAAAATAACAAATTCTTATTAAAAATAAATCATTTAACCCAATTTCAATTTATATATTTATTTTATATTATGAATATTTATTTTATTTTTTCCATTATAAATATTTCTTTTCTTTTCCATTTCTATATAAATATTTATCGTTATATTCAGCTGCAATTTGATTTGAATTATAAAGTCTCTAATTTAATTTATTGATAGTCCTTCTTGTGTCCTTGTCTCTCTTAATTTCATTGTGATGGATTGGAATGGGTTAAAAAATCAAGCATATCATTGAGTAAAATAGACAACCACATGTCACCACATGTCATTGTGCACACTCTTTGTATTTGATACAATTAGAAGTGAGCAATATGATGTGTGCACAACTAAAAATCTTAGCAAACATGATGAATCTAGTCTTAGCATGGAAATCAAAACCAGGAATCATAAAATATCAATAAATTTGTGACACGGAGTAAAAAACACAATAAAATGTTCTATGCAAACATTGTCTATTTAGTGTAATATACTACTAATATTTCATAATTTTCGGAGATGGTGGATGTCATGAATATGCCATCAAGCAAAGTTAATGACTTGAAGATAAGATGGCTAGTGAAACTATTTACTTTAAATAGGCTAAATTTAGGTAATTAAAACAAATTTGAAAATCACTAGAAACACCACCCCTGTTTATTTTAAATAGGCTAAATTTAAGTAATTAAAACAAGTTTGAAAATCACTAGAAACACTACCCCTATTTATTTTAAATAGGCTAAATTTAGGTAATTAAAACAAGTTTGAAAATCACTAGAAACACCACCCCCACATCATTTTATTTCTAGTTGTGCAAGATAATATTGAATAAAATTATGAGCACTTCCATTTAAATTGACCGTACATAAAATAACAAACAATATTGATGCTTTTAACAGCTATATCCATCATTAAATATAAGATATGACAAGGATGGCTCATAATTTTAAAGGCTATATCCATCACTAACTATAAGATAAGAGTTAATGATATGAGAAAAAAATTATCTTTATATAACATGTAAATGTCATATTGCTTATAAGTCCTGCATATTGTATCTTATTGTGCATATGTTAACTGTATAACTTCAATTTGGGTAATTTTTTACATTTAAATTGTCAAATATGTAGAGGTTACATTACGCTAGCACACAAATAAAATATCAGAATGGTAGGGGAATGAGTAAGCATTTTCACGCTAGTTTAAAATTTCCCCTTGGTTGATGAAGAAATAATTCAATGCTATTTTTAGTGGAGTATTAAGTTATTAACCAAAGATAAAAAAGATCAATTCAATTCTATTTTTGGTGGAGTATTAAGTTATTAAGCGAAGATAAAAAAATTTAGTCTCTTAAATGACTGAAAAAGGGATATTTAGAATGTTATATGGAAGTTACATTTCAAGTAGCTATATCTACGTTGACGTAACTATAATATTCCAACTCCATTTTTATATATAGAAGTTACATTTACGTGTTTTAGATAGAAGTTACATTTCACATCACTATATCTACCCTGACATAACTATAATATTCCAACGCCATTTTTTTCACACTTTTCAACATTTTAAAGATTTGTCTATTTTAGTGTGATTATGCAATTAAATAGTTAACATTGTTTAATACATCTCCTATTTGCAAAATTTTGAATTCTTAAATGGGATCTTGGGTAAGTTTTTGTTACTACCATATACCATGTTTTAAGTAGATGGTGTTTTATAATTCACCCAAGAGAATTTAGGATAAACCTTGAATCACATGCTTATTTCCATTATACATCTAATATTTGCAACCTTTTCCATGTGAAAAAACTAATAGCCCATGTTGGACATGAAGCAAGTACCAAAAAAATTGGGTAATATTAGTTATTCTATTTCTAGAGGGAGACAGTGTTAGAAAATTATATATTACGGAGCAATGGAACACATAAAATATTGGAAAAATATAAACACAGAAAACACATAAAACAAGAGAGACATAGATATACGTGGTTCACCCAGTTTGGGCTATGTCCACCCCGAACAGCCAGTCCTTCCTTTCTATTATACAGCAAAATGAAGAGACACAACCTACAGCAGATCCGGTGTAATATCCTCTGTTTTCTCTCATAGTCTCACACCTGTGCTTCTGTTGTGCCCTACAACAACCCCCCATTTCATAACATTTTCATTCACAAACAATTAACATATGAAATGGGTCCCTTTTAAAAATTTAATTGGCATTAATGAATTTGTTCAAAAAAGGTACGATAATCAAACGAATTTGTGAATGAGAGCCTTTTTGAATAAATATCAAGCAATTTTTGGTTAATGCGAAAAAGCAATCGCAAGATCGCATGACGCAATAACAAGAGAAACACATTTAAATATCACCTTGGTCCTTGCCGATGCGATATCGCTATCGGCGATCGGCGGTATTCAATGCACACACAAAAAGAGCACATATCTTACACCCCGATGCGATGTGATATCGGCAATCGGTTATCGGCGCTGCCTCTTGTGGAAAAACGCCTTAAGTTATAAGCCCCGACCCGATGCGATATCGCTATCGGTAGTCGGCGGAATCCCAAACACTTTCACAGGACGCGCAGGTCTTTTCCCCGATGCGATGTGATATCGCAATCGGAAGTCGGCAAATCATTTGACATACATCTGGTAATGTGCTCATGCGCTAATTCGATGCGATGTCGCAATCGGCATTCGCCAAAACAGCTCCCAAATGATAGTATCACTTACACCCCCAATACGATGCGATAACGTGTAATGATGATTAGAGTTCTTAAAAGGTGATTGCTTCAAGCTTTTAAGTTATATTTAAATCCGGTTGATAAAGCACAGATTTCAAAATGCCGTTAAATGCAGGGATAAGGTAATGCATGCGTATTTAAAACTTTGCCCCTTCGATTTAACGAACATTTACGATTAGACCTTTAAAAAATCTGTTGCACGCTTTAAGGGGTCATTCAGCCTAATAACGATGTAATGGTCATTTATGGAGCTGCAGGCCGTAAAATCACCATCATTGCATCTGCGGTGTCTTCTTAAATAATTAGATCCGCAGCCCCTTTTAGAATTGATCTTGCCACGCTTCAAGTGATATATCTTTCCCGTTATGGATTGTCATTGTTATTTCCTCGTTACGATTTCTCTTGCATTTGTGTAGAGTTCAGCTGTCGACAGAAGCCTGAACATGATGGGGAAGAAGTTCAAGAAGGCTGCGGGTTCTACTACAGCACCCGTCGCAGGTCAAGCTGCCACAGTTTCGAAGAAAGGCCTAATCTCAGATACTACATGCAGCGGTCTTCCTAGCACTACATGGCAGGGTACATATAATCTATTAGAAGCCGAGCAACCGGCGAAGACAGTGACAGAGGCTAGCGTGGATGAACAAAGAAAGTCTGATGCAACTCTCAAAGACTTGGCCGACTCCTTTTTGCACAGAATAGCAGCAAGAGAGCAGGTCCTACCTTTCACTGATGTGGTACGCTGGGCGATCGAGGAAATTCCTCTCACTGATAGAACTTTTCATACAAGGGATGGAAGGATTTTCGGGTCGTTCAAGCCTGATGACCTGAGGCAAATGTATCATTTGCCTGAACCAGAGCTAGTCTATAACAGAGCTTTCGTGGAGAAGTTCGCGAACGAGAATGAATCACCATCCGAACCCCTTCGAGATTGGAGGCAGAACCCAGCCAAACCCAAGCATGAAAGTTCGGGTAAGTACTCCAATGCTTCTTTGGCTTCTCTCTATTGCTATGCGGGGATTATGATGTGTAGATTGTGGGGATTACATGACTCCGCTAATATCCATATTGACATGGTTCCCCTAATGGAAGCGGCTGTCAATAGTACAATTATGGATTGGGCCACTATTCTGTCTGATAAGTTGGTCATAGCTGTTCGTGAATTTAGAGCCAAAACCATAGTCAGCGAAAGGAAAATCCCACCGTTTTATTACTCTGCTTACATTATGGATACCCTGTGTTTTAATTCTGAGTTTCCTGTCCTCGGATGGAGATGGACCACCCATGATCCAACACCCATCCATTTGTACCATCGGAAATTGTGGAAGTCCTCTTACAAGGACCATTTGTATCAAATTTGCAATGGTTTCATGGTGCCCATTCACTATTCTATTTAAGACAGACCTATCCCAAGAATTTCTCATGAAGCTTCTTTTGACTTACCAGCCTTAGCAAATTGGTTCGGGGAAGAGCATTTCACCTATATTAGAGTTTTTGGAAGCAAAGCTAGGCCACACGTTCTCCCTTTATACATCCCAGACAAACTGTTAGCCCAGGAAATCTGCTACCAGATTATGTCCGAGAGTGTCACACAAACTCTCAAAGAGGAGAAGAAAAGAGGTTGGCCCTCTTTTCCTTTAAGAATTGGAGTTTATACTTTACTTAACTACAAGCATGCAGAAAAAGAAGCAACAAAACTCCAAATGATATCCCTGGCCACTATCCCAAACAGACTCTATGATCCAAACAAGACTGCTTTCATTGCCCTGGAACAGGCCAAACTGTCAAAGATTGTCCATCAAGAAGACGTGTTTGATGACCTGTTCGTACGTGCCGGTTCAATAAGCCAAACAAACAGCTTGCTGCAGTAAGATACAATGATGTGGCGTTAACTGAGTTTAATAAACTTAGAGAGCAGAGGTTGCAAACTCTGCCTCTAGATTTATTATCCACAACCCCAGCATCTTCTTCAAGCGAGCCTGGTCGGCAGCAGATACGTTCACCTCCTGTTACAACTAAAGAACAGGATAAACATCAGGAGGAAAGGCAAAACAAGCTGCAGGCAGAAAGGCAGAAAAAGGAGCAGTTAGAAAGGCAGCAAAAGGCACATAAGGATCAAGAGCAAAGAAAGCAGAAAGAGATAGAGGAACAGAGGAAGAAGAAAGAAGAAGAGAAAGCAAAGAAAGAACGGGAAGATAGGTAGAAAAAGGAATTGGAGGAGCAGCAGAGGGCAGAACAAGAAAAAGAACGGAGCAAAGCCCACACAGAGCAACATGAGCAAACCTCCACTGATCCTGAATTGATTAAAGAATGGAACCAATTCGATTCCATTATCAGTGGTAAGGAAGCCTCCAAAGACTTAGACACCTCTAAAACAAGCAATGCTCCCGATACTACTTCTTCTCAGGTTCTAGAAAGAACCAGCGGCCCACCCATTTCACAGGATGTCGAGGTAATCACTCAAGACCCGTCCGATCAAGTTGATCTCCAGGTGGAAGAAATTCCTCCCCTGGATATTTTCTACAGCCCAAAGCATAGAGCCATTGTTAGGCGCTCTAGGAAGAGACGAAGGCTTGATCAACCTTCTATTTCTCCTGAGCAAACAGTCACGGGCAATGTGGTCTGGAAAGGGGAATTGGACCCCTCCGATGATCTAACTAAGCTATCGCAATTCGCGGGAGCTTATTCGGCAGCAACTATCGACAAAGCATCAGAGGTAAGTCTTATGTTAAAGACTAAGGACCATGAAATTTATGCATTACAGGCAGAAGTAATTGAGGCGAAAAACAAGGCAGCACAGGTAGAAGAGCAGTTGCTGGCTCAACAGCAAGAAAACAATTTGTTAACCCAGCAGCTGCAAATCGAAAAACAGAGCGCAGTCCAGAGGCAGAATGAATTGTCAGAGACATTGGCACAGTTGAGAACGGTGAATGAGCTGATAATGAAATCGAAAGATGAGCAAATAGACCAACTATCAGCACAGCTCGAAAGCATCAAGGACGCCCAGAGTGTTAACGATTTCAGAGCAGAGGCAACTCGAATAAATGGCGCATTAATATCTCAGATCAGGCTCTTATGCCGACAACTTACTGACGCTGAGTCATTATGCGAAACATCCACAGAAGTATGTCAGCAGATAGAGAAAGCCAGAAATGAGCTAGATCAGGCCGAAGATACCATATCCGAATATCTTGAGTGGCAAGATTCTGAAGAAGGGAAAGTGGCAAACTTGCCCCGAATTTATGAAGCGTACAAGGACATACTCTTCATGGAATGGAACACCCAAGTAATGAAAGCGGAAAGGGCGGCCTCAAGATGTAAAATGATTGCCAGCAACATGATCAATCTAGTCAACGACACACTCTATCTGGCAAACATGATCTCCCAGTGCACACCTGGAAGCATAACAACAGCAAACATGCTTGAGCAGAGAAATTATCCTGATCTGGAGAAACAAGGAAGGTTAATCACTGGAGTAAATACTTTAACCTCCGACGCATACTGGCTCTTTCTGATTAAACCACACTCTCAAAGGTCGGCTCTCAACTGTTTAACAGATGCCCTCCGATACCTGATTTCCGACATTCAGGATGCCACATATGATGCCCAGCTAACTTCACGTCTCAACACTCCACCAGAAGTAGAGCCAATGCTGGCGATATGTCAGCAAAGGAGTAAAGGCAAAGAGACCACCGAATGAAGCATCGCCGCCGACTGCCAGATCGCCAGAAAAGATGATGATATTTGTTAATGCCAATTTAGTAGCTTTTCAGTTTTTTTTTAGATATTTAGATTAGCATAGTATTTATAGACCCTTTCATTGTTTTGGAAAGGGTCGTAAAATTTTGTAACAGACTTAAAAGCTGAAGTTTGCACTACTGTGCTTCAGCCTATATTCTTTTGTGAAATTCGACCAATAGTTCTTAATTTAACGAGAAGGCTGTTATATTCAATTGTGCACTATTGTCTCTTGTTTGGAATGCTTTCTAGTTTGAAGGAAGAACTGCGACATAGCGATTGATACACTGGATTGTTGAGCAGCTTACATGGTACTTTTATCTGCATCTGCATTCTTTCTTTTTATATGAATTGCTGTGTTATTATCTTTGCTATTGTTGAATACATGTATGCGATATAACAGCAAATCTTCATTTCATTTCACTATTGAATGTTTTGTGATTTGTTATCTCTTTTAGTCATGCGTGTGTCAATAATATAAATGAATAAGTGTAGTAATTCGCTATTATCGCTCTGCATAACTAATTATGCAGAGCAATCTTAAATGATTTAAACCTCTATTCTTTAGTGTTAGAGTCATCTATATGCCTGCCTTAAAGCATAGATTATCAAACGCTACGCTTTGAAAGATTGATAAGACCCCGGGATAGATTTTAGTTGTTATATTCTTGCTAATAGTTTAAGTCCATCGCTTACCGCTAGCTTAATTCAGAAGTCACTCATCCATCCCATTTATCTATATTTCTGGGAAACTGGTCCCATTATCCCCAGTCGGAGCCACTATTCCAAACGGAAAAGGAGCTGCACTAAGGTCCGGACCGGGTGGTTTCCCCAATGTTGTTGCAACGATTTTCGGGGCATCAACAGCTTCTCATTCGGATAATACACATATATTACATAGAATCAATACAATTCCCTCTTACAAAGAGAGGGGTTGCCTTCTAGGGAAAAAAACCCTAAACTAAACATAAGTTCTACCGTCAGATCATCTACCTAATGAACGACCTAGATTCACTAGAAATTAATATACTTTTACATGGCAATTTTACATCTGTTTTTAGCTTCGGTGACACTGCCCCTGAAACCCCTCGCCGGGGGGGTGGGGCTCCCCAAAGGTCACAGCCACCCCCCCTGGACTCCCCCTACAACAAACATTTTACAGGCGGTGTTGCCGCCCCATTTCGAACTGGGGTCCAATGTGGCGATACCTTTGAATACAGAAGATAATCAGGCTCCACACCCAACACTCTCCTAGTTGGAGACTTTTATCAGGAAATCTATTGTCCACTTGGAGCTGCTAGTCCCACTAAGACTGGTAGCTATCTTAGAAACAAAAAAACTAAAACTACTTTTGCTTTCCTTTATGAGAAGTAGATAAGAGTGGAACAAAGGACATCAACCTCAGTCTTGCGCTAGGTTCCTCCCTTCTGACAGATCCTTGCCACTTTCCCTTCATCTACCCAGCTTCAAAGAGCACCTGTGGAATCAAAGTAGCATTATACTATTGAAGAACAGAGATCTACAATCATAAACAATATGGGACCAGATATATATTGACCACACAAATGCATATATCATCAAACATACAAGAATGTGGAGGAAAACTTGAATAGCTTTATTAATATCAAGAATAGAAAAGAGGATTACAACCAATTGTTCTGACCCAGTGTCATCCTCCCAGCATGAAAGCCCTTCTTCACCTCATGAAAAGATTAGACCACCCAACACTATGATGTTCCACCAAGAAACCAACAACACTTCCTTACAAGATACAAAATTCCAGCCCCCTGGATCTCTGGGATGAGGGATCCATATATAGATGATTGTAGGGGGATGAGTCAGCTTCTGGGATTTTGATTAGTGTCCTCTCTTTGATAGTTCTTAATTCCACTTGGAGATTGATGATCTCTTACTCATCCCTGGGCGAATTCAGAGAGGCAAGTGTCACAGGAGAAGTTTCTGGAAGATTCCATGACAATCCACCTTGCAAGCTGTCTCCACCATTTGTATACTCTCGCCCATCGCACCCTATAGAAGGGCTTTCCAGTATGCATCATACATTTTACACTGAGCAGGTGAGATGCATCGCACCCTCTGCACTGGGCAGTCTGTATGGTCCAACTTTGACTAGTTCTAAGCCGTTTTCTGTGGAGAACTTCTGGGAGATGATGTAATTAGCTGACCTTGTTTCTTTAGGGTGAGAAGCAACACTTTTAGGGACTTAGGAGCCCTTGGTTTATGGACATGTATGATTGGGGTTGCAGTGCCCAAAAATGTCTATAACAGTTGCCCCCTAAAGCATGAGTTCGTTAATATTTTAATGTCAGGTGAAATGCTTTATTATGAGGATTCGAAGTTTTTCAAGCTGGAAGGCGACCTATAATAAGATACAATACAATACATTATCTTCATAATATTTTTCATGATCTACTTGAGGCAGACATTCCCATGCTCAACTTTATAAATTCATTTTCATGTACATAAGACTGACAACCGTCTATGTGGCAAACTGATGATTCTGATAGAGCCATCATCCTTTGATTCGGATGATCATCTGTGCAGCAATGATGTACATTTGATGTCTTTATTTTCCTAAATATATTGCAGCCCGGATGGATGAAACTAGATCCGGGGTCTTCAAACTCATCCAATATTCACTCGGAGTAAAAGTCAATCCATGTGAAAGATGTTCTGGAGTCGAACATGGAAAGACATCGCGTGATTACCAGCCAATGATGTAAGCCATCAACAGGCACGAGAAGAATCACTGATAATGATGATGAAACTCAAGGTACTACAGTACAATTCACATGGTGTGAAAAAGGGACTTGGTGTCGAACACCACGCAAAATCTTTCGGTCGAATTCCATTGATGTAAACCTGTCGTCATTAGTGAGAAACTTGCCATTGAGGCATGCAAACTTCAAAGTACTGAAAGGGTTGTTCCTAAGTCGACTTCTTGGATAATGATCTGATGTCGACAAGAAGCGACCCGTCGTAGGAGGGCCTTAATGAATCCCACATCTACGACATGGAACAGAGTAAATGATTTTGGAGGTGAAAACGATCTGATGATACAGGGTTCAGGGTGGCGGTCATGAAAGAATGGAGCGTGAATGTATTGCAGCGGATGAGACACAGGTGAATTCTCTGAGCGACTTCTCTTGAACATACCGGCAAAATTGACGTGGATTGGTAGCATTAACCCAAATATGGATGGTGCAATGGACCAATGATGATATGACCAGTGAACGGAATAACCCAACCCGACTCGGATGTGGAGTGAAAGTGTCATGTTCAAGAGTGACTTGCTACCAATAAAGTTTCTTCAAGTTTTCTTCCCAATTTTTCCCTAGTCATTGCTAACCAGTGCCTCTTTATTTTTATCAAGCTTGAGGAGGATAACATATGCTTGTTATATAATTTGCCCTTCGGGCAAACCCGTTGCTATGTTTTAAAGAGCCTAGTGACATTGAAACTCGTTCTTGTCTATATCAAAAAGTTTGTCGCTATTTGGTTTTAAGGAGTTTAACGACAAAGATAACTCGGTCCTTTTCAATTTTAGAGAGTCTGAAAGGGATGTAAAGGAAACTCCAATAATCCTTTTTCGCCATATAATCCTTTAAATCTGAAAAAGTAAAAAATAATATGAAAGGGATGAATTTTCGATAATTTTAATGAGCCGAACAAAACAAGCGCTCGATATTTTTGTGTAATAGTCCCTTAGGTCCAAAAAGATTAAAATCTAGAGGAGGGATAGCACTCCCGGTAGCTTTAACAAGCTGGAGATTCCAACTGCTCGAAAATCATTTCATATTTTATGAGTCAGATGAAAAGAGCTTAAAGTAGACTTGTTTTTTGAGGAATGAGTGATAATTTCAGGTAGCAGCTGATTCCAGGTAAGGTTTGGAATTTTCCAATCACGTCAGTGTCACAAGGATGGCTAATAGGATCACTCTTCGCAGATGTTCCTCAAAAGGGGTAAACTATCACATGGAGGTGAATGATCGGCTAAAACAGAGTGGAGGTGATGGTAGGAACACGATCAGGGCTCAAAAGCTGATGATAATGCATTCAAAATGGTTATTTATCGGGGATTGGTTCATTTTTTAATGAGATTAAACTCGGGGGGAATGTTTGCTCATTACTAAGGTTTAATTTTTAATGAGCTTGAACTTCGCATAAAAATTGCTCGTGCCAGTTGTATAATAAGGATGTCTCATTGATAGGTTCAATTTTTAGGGATCTTGCACCATTCGAAACTTTTCTCCGGATCCTTTCATTATGAAAGCTAGGAATGACCAATCCTACAAGTTTAAAGGGTTGAGAATCTAGAAACTAAGAAAATAAATGGTCGCTCTTCACTTTCAGGCAAAAAGGTTTGCATGCCCCTAGGCATAGCGAAGTAGAGTTTCCAAGTTACCATATGAAAGCTCTCGCATTTGCAAGATTGCTCCATCTGCGTTGCAGACAAAACACTTCCTTGGTGATGTCTATCGAAATAGACAAAGGTGAGTGGCACAGTTGCCTCCACTCACATAACTTTGATGAGGGAATCTTATTCCAGTCTAATCCCATTTTCCTAAATGGACGGGTGTGTCAAACTAGTCATATATCCTCCCTGAAAACCTACCCTATACCCAAGGTTTTCCTGCTGAAACAGACCAGGGTGCATGCCCCCTGGGTTTCAGTGATGTCCTCCCGAATTACTCGCGCTCTTCAGGTGGATGGACTAGAGATCGATGAGACATTCCTTATGTGAAAAGACCATTTAGGGATGGCATTTAACTATTAGCTATGTGTGAGCCGAGGAACGAAATATGGTCTACGAGTTGGACCACTCGGCCTTCATGCGGAAAACACATTACTATAAAGAGTGAGGAGACAATGGCTCCCATGCTATAAATATAGTCGCGCCAAGGAGTAGATTATAATCTAGAGGTCCTTGGACTACCATTACGTTCATATAAACGGTTTTCCTTCTCAATGTTATGGGCACATTGGGAAGGATCCCTAACGGTTGACTGGTTCCTTTGTCGAAGCCTGTCAGATTTCTCATCTCAAGAAGAAGCGATGGCGAACCAAGCGCTTCCCAAGTAGTTGAGGAAAGGATACTCACAGAAGCCCCTTCATCTATGATGGTACCTACCATGATCATTTTTGTAAGCTTGTACAATGATTCGGAATGGTACATTAGCCAATAAACAGGGTCTACCTAGTAGATTCCAATCGAAGGAAATGACTAGGTTGCTTGGAGGTGGGACCAAATAGACGACCAGATATGACTCTGACGAACTTCCTTCCTACGGTAAAGGAACGGGTAGATTGCCCCCATATTCATTGGAGTCTGTGTTTACGAAAAGAATTTGAACTGTGTCATTCTCATTCTCTTCGATGATTGTATCGTCTGGAGATGGACCTTCCGAAGACAAGATTGAGTCGACTGCCACCTCGACCTTTTGACTTTCTTCTGGTATGGATTCATCGGGTTTATCTTCACGACAGATGTTTTGACCGACCACAATGGCATGTCGATCAGATTTTCAACTAGCGATGGACTCAACAAGAGTTTCTTATATCCAGGAGGAAGCCGTAGCAGTGAAGTAGGACTGTTATCCAAGACTCATTTAGCTTTGTCTAGGAAGGGATAATGGTGGATGATGTGATCGCCTTCACACAGTTTACAAGGAAATTTACATTTCCTTTTCTGTCCAAATGCTTTACTTTCACTAGTTGATGGTGTACATTCAATAGGATCTTCAGAGGTTGATGACACCGGATTGTACAAATGAGGAGACCAGTCCCTTAAGATCCGAGGGATGCAAGGACAATCTCGATGATAGTGGTCTCCTTTGCAAATGACACATGGAGATTTAGGCTTGGACGGTGCAGTGTGCGGATTTTCAGTAGACGATGCCCAGCTACCTCTTTTTGCCTTTGACTTCTTATTGTTCTCTTTCTTCTCCTTCCCCTTCTTCTCCTTCTTAGTTACTTGATTTTTGGCTTTACCAGCTTCATCAAGTGAAGAGGAAGGAGGAGAGGGAGAATTGGATGAAGTAGAAGGTTTGGGGGTAACCTTAGTATCATCCAATTGCTAACTTGATTGTTCAGGAATCACGGTGTTCTAAATGACGGAGGTCGAGAAGAGCCATATTGGCAAGCCAATCATCAATCCTGGAAGTGACAATGTGGCCATATGAGGTGCACCAACATCTCCCCAAGAGGAGAAAGGACTAGGATTTCCTCCAAGGGGAAATCCTTGGTTGGTGGACTCCATTTTTCTCAACCTAAGACCAATGTGGGAATGGTGATATTATTCCTATTAAAATAAATTTAAGACGCTTTGACACAACTTGTTTTTTTAATTTTTAAGAGTCGAGAAAAAACCAAAGATGACTCTATTCGCCTTCAATTTTTAATGAGCCTGAAGTGACAAGTGCTCAGATGGACCTTTTCCTTTTAAAGAGTTTGAAAAGGAATGAAAGAGACTACTCTAGAAATATAGACAGAGGGATTACCAAACCAATTGCAAAACTGCAGAATACTTTTTACGGTATGGTAGTCAATCTTCCCAAATGTTGTGTTCAGTGCATTACGATCGATAGGGCGACAAACATAACTTCCTATGGATAAAGGATATAGCCTATTATGGTCTCCAAAGATATACTCGACGGTACAAGGGAGCACAAGTCCGTACTGGCACTTGTCATCTCAAAGAGGAGGAATCACCCAACCAACAATGAAAGCGATAGTTACCAGGCTTTACGATGCTAGAATACATCTCTAGCCTAGACTTCTAAATGTTGTGCATTAGGTTCCAAAGCATTTTTATGTTCATTAAATTTATTTTACAGTTGATCTTTCTTAAGAAATTTTCCTTTCAGGTTCACCGCGTGATGTAGATATACAATTCCTAAAATGAAATCTAAGATGATAAACAATCGTTTAATCTTTTTTTTGCAATGAAAATCCTAGCTACTAAAGAAAGAGAGAAGACATTCTTTCAACATAGAGCAAAGAGCACACACTAGATGCATTGTCCTAAATCAAACCAATAAGCAGTCTAAATGCAAATGCACATTCATGTATTTGTTTTCAACTTTCTTAATGTGTGAATGACAAGAAGAATGCTAAGTACAAATCTGAATTATCTTTTCAAAGTGACAGTACTAACAAATTTCTCTTCAAAAACGAAAGGAAGATAATGACGACACTTTGCTATTTTTAATTGAAAGCTGCCTTTGACACTTTGAAAAACTACTAATTCAAATAAAATACAAGAGTAACCGTATAATCGACCATCAAGAACAATAGAATTCTTTTATTTGACTGAAAACGACACTTGCGACACTTCCAAATCAAAAGACGACAGTGTGATTATGTTACCTTTTGTAAAAGAGAACTGTAAATGGCGCACAATACATAAAAACATTCACAATTCTTTGTACTATGGAGGTCGAATCATGCAAAATAAGGGAGTTTCTACAGTGGTATACTGATCACAGATAGCAAAAATCCTGAATAAAGCTGAAGAGAGTGATCACAGAAACCAAAATCTAAGAGCAGAAGAGGTCTTGTCTGATCAGCGCACCTGCAACACAGGGAAAGTGCGATGCAGTGCACCTACTGCACATGAGAGGTGTGATGCATCCAGATTCCCAAGAGGAGAAAGTGCGATGGTCGAAGGACGAGACTTCAATTTGGTTCCAGGTCACAGTTTGCAGCTTAGTTCAGGGATTTAGGCCGAGCTAATGATAGTGAGTAAATAGAAATCATAGGAGCTAATCCAATGAGGTTACTAGAGCCACCACTAGGGCAATTAGGATTTTTGAAAATCGATTGTTTAGTTTATAAACAAAACCCGGAGATAGACTAAAGCAGCAATGATCTACTTTGCATTTGCATAGAAAATGCAGTTCGAAGGCTAGCTGGCTTAACTTCAGGCTTTGTTTGTAAGTTTATAAAGCAAACAAATATAGACAAGCAAATAATCTATTCACTCCCCAGTGGAGTCACCATTTTGTTATCAGGAAATCTAGTGTCCACTTGGAGCTGCTAGTCCCACTAAGACTAGTAGCTATCTTAGAAACAAACAAACTAAAACTACTTTCGCTTTCCTTTATGAGAAGTAGATAAGAGGGGAACAAAGGACACCAACCTCAGTCTTGTGCTTGGTTCCTTTCTTGGTTCCTCTCTCTTATGACAGATCCTTGCCGCTTTCCCTTCATCTACCCAGCTTCAAAGAGCACTTATGGAATCAAAGTAGCGTAATACTATCGAAGAAAAAAGATCTACAATCATAAACAATATAGGGCTAGATATATATTGACCACACAAATGCATATATCATCAAACATACAAGAATGTGGAGGAAAACTTGAATAGCTTTATTAATATCAAGAATAGCAAGGAGGATTACAACCAATTGTTCTGACCCAGCGTCATCCTCCCAGGATGAACGCCCTTCTTCACCTGATGAAAAGCTTAGACCACCCAACACTATGATATTCCACCAAGAAACCAACAACACTTCCTTACAAGATACCAAATTCTAGCCTCTGGATCTCTGGGATGAGGGATCCATATATAGATGATTATAGGGGGGTGAGTCAACTTCTAGGATTTTGATTAGTGCCCTCTCTCTGATAGTTCTTGATTCCATTTGGAGATTGATGATCTCTTACTCATCCCTAAACGAATTCAGAGAGGCAAGTGTCACAGGAGAAGTTTCTGGAAGATTCCATGACGATCCACCTTACAAACTATCTCTGCCATTTGTCTACTCTCGCCCATCACACCCTATAGAAGGGCTTTCTAGTATGCATCACACCTTTTACACTGAGCAGGTGAGATGCATCGCACCCTCTGCACTGGGTAGTCTGTATGGTCCAGCTTTGACCATTTCTGAGCAGTTTTCTGTGGAGAACTTCCGGGAGATGATGTAATCAGCTGACATTGTTCCTTTAGGGTGAGAAGCAACACTTTTAGGGACTTAGGAGCCCTTGGTTTATGGACATGTATGATTGGGGTTCTAGTGCCCAAAAATGTCTATAACAGAGACTGATTATAGCAACTCCACCAGCTGCTTCATTTGTTGGACAATGACTCCTCTTTGGACCTAGCTGTTTCTCATCTTTAGTGTCATCCTTGAAGACCAATTGAAACTAAGCATATTCTCAGTTCCTCCCTAGTTACAACTTTTGTTAGCATATCTGCAGGATTCTGGCTAGTGTGTATCTTTTCCAGCTTGAACTCTCCATCTTCCAACACTGATCGTATGAAATGGTACTTGAGCTATATGTGTTTAGTCTTGGAATGAAATGTTGAGTTCTTTGCAAGATGAATGGCACTTTGGCTATCACTGTATAACATGCCCATATCATGCTCCTTACCCAATTCACCCATAAACCTTTGTAACCAAATCATTTCTTTACTAGCCTTTGTAGTAGCAACATACTCTACTTCTATTGTTGAAAGTGCAACAACACTTTGTATTTTTGAAACGCAACTGATAGTTGTTCCACCAATAGTAAATACATATCATGTAGTGCTCCTCCTATTATCTCTGTCACCTGCCATATCTGCATCAACATATCCCTGTAGAGAAATGTTTGAACCACCAAAGCATAATGCTTGATTTGTGGTACCTTTCAAATATCTGAGAATCCATTTCACTACCATCCAATGTTCCTTTCCTGGATTGTTCATGTACCCTCTTACAACTCCCACTGCGTGTGCAATATCAGGCCTTGTGCAGACCATTGCATACATTAAGCTTCCAACTGCTAATGCATATGGAACTTTAGACATATAATCCATGTCTTCTTGGGTCTTTGGGCACATTTCCTTACTACGTTTGATATGTCTAGCAAAAGGTGTACTAACTGGTTTTGCATTGTGCATATTAAATCCTTTCAACACCTTTTGTATGTACTCATTCTGAGACAATGTTAATTTACTATTTTTCCTTTCTCTATTTATTCTCATACCAAGGATTTGTTTTGCAACTCCCAAATCCTTCATTGCAAATGAATTTCCCAATTTTCTTTTCAGCACATTTATTTCCTGCATGTTAGACCTTGCAAAAAGCATGTCATCTACATAAATAACAATATAATATAGCTGCCATCATTTTGCTTTTTCAGATAAACATAGTGATTAGAGTGACATCTAGTATAACCTTGTTCATACATAAACTCGTCAAATTTTAGATACCACTACCTTGGAGCCTGTTTTAAGCCCTACAAGCTCTTCTTCAACCTGCACACTACTTTCTCCTTCCCTTTCACTTCATATCCTTGTGGCTGCTGCATATATATCTCTTCCTCCAAATCCCCATGGAGAAAGGCTATCTTTACATCTAACTGCTCAAGATGCAAACCTTCAACTGCTACTAGACTTAAAATAGTTCTGATTGAAGTCATTTTAACAACAGGAGAAAATATTTCATCAAAATCAATACCTTTATTCTATGCAAACCCCTTCACCACAAGTCTAGTTTTGTACCTCTGTTTTCCTCCATCTTCTTCCTTTAGGCTGTAAACCCATTTATTCTTCAATGTAGTTTTCCCTGCAGGAAACCTGACTAAGTCCCAAGTCTGGTTATGCATTAAGGAGTTCATCTCTTCTTCCATGGCTACCTCCCACTTCTTCCTGCTTTCAACCTACATTACTTCTTCATAACATTCGGGTTCACCAGAATCAGTCAACAATAAATAATATAATGAAGGAGAGTATCATTCAGGGGGTCTACGTATCCTGGTAGATCTTCTAACACCACTTTCAGGTGTTTGGGGTGCCTATTGCTATGGTGATGGTTGTTGTTGTTGTGGTTGTTGATTATTATTATTTTCAGGCACCTTTACTTTTTCAGTGATTTCATCAAGAACTGTGTATTCCTTGTTTTCTTTTTCCTAGTTCTTTTCCTGCAACTAATTCTTATACAAGACCTTTTCATTGAATATTACATCTCTGCTCCTAATGATTTTGTGATTTTCATAATCATATAAGTGATAACCAAAATCATTAACACCATATCCAATAAAGGTACATTTATTTGACTTTGCCTCAAGCTTTGTTCTATTTTCTTTATCAATATGGACAAAGGCCTCACAACCAAAAGGCTTTAAAAAAGAGTAGTTTACCTTTTTACTTGTCCATGCTTCCTCTGGAACACCACCATGCTAGGAACTTGAAGGCCCTTTGTTTATTAGATAAACAGTAGTATCTACAACATCTGCCCAAATTGTAAAGGCAATCCTGCATGCAATCTCATGCACCTTGCACGCTCCATGATTATTCTGTTCATCCTTTCTGACACACCATTTTCTTGTGGTGTTCTTGGAACTGTCTTCTCTCTGTGAATTCCATGCTCTGAACAGTACCTATAAAACTCTTTGCTACAATATTCACCTCCATTGTTTGATCTGAGACACTTTAATTTCTTTCCTGTATCAATCTCAACCAAAGCTTTCCATTTCTTGAAAGTATCAAATACATCAGATTTATTCTTAATACAAAAAATCCAAGTTTTTCTAGTTGCATCATCAATAAAAGTAACATAATAATGAGAGCCATCGAGAGATGATACTTGAGCAGGTCCCCATACATCTGTATGCACAAGCTCTAATTTTTCGCTCTTATTTTCTTTCCCAACTCTAAGAAATCTGACTTTCTTTTGTTTTCCATAAATGCAATTCTCACAGAAGTCCAAATCAACATTCTTCAAACCCAGCAACAAATTCCTTGAGTGAAGAATCTTCATCTCCTTTTGACTCATGTGTCTGAGCCTATGATGCCATAATGTTGCATCTGCTCCTTTGGAAGTTAAAGCATTAACAGAGTTAGAAATACCATTGCATAAATACAATGTACCAACCTTTTTGCCTTTTGCTATTACCAGGGCTCCTTTGGTAACCTTCCTAGCTTTATCTGTGAAAGTTGTCACACAACCTTCACCACCTAACTGCCCTCTTGAAATCAGATTTTTCTTTAGATCTGGAACATGCCTTACCTACTTTAGTAGCCATTGGTTTCCATTCTATTGTTTTACAAGAACCTTACCCATTCCAACAATTTTACAGGGTTTATCATCACCCAAACGAACTTGTCCAAAATCTCCTTGAACATAGTCATGAAAGTATTTCTTATCAGGTGTGGCATGGCATGAGGCCCCTGAATCTACCACCTAGGAATCAGTAATATTTTCGAAAGAAAGAATCAAAGCATCTTGTAACACCTCACCTGTCACATTGGCTTCATGATTGTTTTCTTGTTGTCCATCTCCTTCTTTTCCCTTCCGAGATCTACAGTCTTTCTTTAAGTGTCCTTTCTTTCCGCATTTCCAGCACACTATCCCCAATCTAGACTTGGATTTGCCTTTCCTTAATTTACTGTGATATCCTGAGCTCTTTCCTCTTTCCATTTTTCTTCCCTTAGACTCTGCACTCAAATCATTACCTGATGTCTCACCGGAGCTTTTCCATCACATTTCCTCACTAAGGATAGCACCGAGAACATCATCAAACTTTAAAGTACTAGATCCAGAAACAGAGATACTAATGGCCATTACTAAACCATTCCAACTTTCTAGTAATGAGCACAAGAATAACAAAGATCTAACTTCATCATCAAAGTTTACCCCTACAGAACATAACTGACTTGTAACAGTATTAAAATCATTTAAATGGTCTGCAACAGATCCACCTTCCAACATCTTCATATTAAATAACCGTTTTGTTAACACCCAGGTTGTTCCCTATGACTCCCAAGGGAATACGGCCGGGGTAACCACTAACCAATCTTTGGATTACAGCTTCTAGCCAAGCTGTGACCAGAGAGGGCTCTCTCTTAATGATTGTTTCTGTTCTATTGGTTTTTAGGCTAGCTGTGAAATTCAACTTTGGTTTAATTGTTTGGTTGGAAAAGGTTCAGTCTAAACTTGTATGCTCTTACCAAATCTTATATAACATTGGGCAATGGAGTCAGTGGTCCTTTGGTTTGGTGTGCTGTTTTGATACAGTAATGAAAACTGCAGAGCAGGATAATTGTCTAGGAAACAATGCTTTGGAATTGAGTTTGGGTGTGATATGGTCAGGATAAGAAAGGCAATTAAGAATCTTTCTGTAATCTGATATGAAAGAAAGAAATTGTTACCTGGAAGCATTGAAGAATTTCTGGATAACTTTCACAATATGGAATTAAATATAACATGAGCATTTAAGAATTCATGTCTGTTTTAATCCTGAAGAAAACATTAGCAGCAATATAAGATTGAGCACAGGGTGTGAAGAAACATGTCCTGAACTATTCTTTTTCTTTATCGCTAGATATGATGAAAACGTGAAAATGAAATAATACAGGGAAACAGAACAGAGTTTAAAGAAAACATATCATTCCACCAGACAACACAGGGGTTCTGCAACAGCACTTAGATTATCAACAAGACACCAGAGTTCCAGGAAATCACTGAGCTGGAATTGTTCTTTGTATTAAACTTTTCTGAAAGTACAGAGTATACATGCCTCAGAGTAAAATTTACCAACCCCTTATGCGTTACTAAGGGGGGGTATATATACAAATTTACATTAGAAAATATCTGAATGAAGAGTAAATGCTCCATAAATGTCCTACCAACTGCTGGAGTGCAGCAGCTGAAAGAGTAAATGTTGTAATAACTTTTAGTCCCTTAGCTGTCAAAAATGGTCAGAGACTGTTGACTTGGTGGCAATTGGAGTCGGTTGGCGATGCGTTGTTCAAAACTTGGCTAGCCGTCATTGTGTATGTGATGAGTCACTTTTTGGCCTCTCTTTAAACGCTAATCTTTTTGCTGTCTGTCTTCTGGTGACCTGGAGCTGTCAGTGGCCGAATGACTTGAAGCTATCGTGGCAAAATTTGGAGCATGGCCTGCCACCAGTCCTCCTTAGGCATTTGATGTCTCTGAATTTTTATTAGAGTCTCATCGGCCTCTGTATACCGCCAAAAGTTAGGAGGAGTTTCAAACAAATGATTTGCCTCACTTTCAATGAAGAATAGGCCTTCAAGTTTAGTGTACAAGCTCTGTCCTGTTGGAGGCCCTGTTTCCTCAGGAGTACTGCCAGATGCAGTGATTTGATTTTCAATGTAAGTAGCCATCCTGTTGGTGAATTGATCTTTGGTAATCAATTTCCCTGTGCTGTTCAGCAGGCCAGGCAATCCCCTTGCTTGCAGCATTCCCATTTTGAGTTTATACTCCTCCACCTCAGCCTGTATTTCATAGCATTTTCTTTCTACAGTCTGTACATAACTTCTGAGAGTTAGCACCTTTTTAGTTGTGAGGATGGCCTCTGTTCTGTTGACGATGCCAATGGCTACCAGCTCATCTTTGTCTTGCCTGTTCAAAAAATCTATCAGTTGGTTTGCCTGCTCAGGTCTGTTTCCCAGCACTATTTTGGCCCTCTGGATTTCTGTCTGTGCTTGGCCAATTAAATCCATGTACTCATGGATTGTTTTGATGGATTTCCATTGTTTGGTGATAGCTTGGGTAATCTTACCCCACAAAATTCTTTTTATGTCGGCCATGGTACTTTCCAGATTGAGCTCCTTTTCCAGGGCCTTTATTTTATCCTTCAGGGCCTTAATTTCTCTGCCCTGCTCTGCTACTGTTACCTTTGATTTATCATATTTGGCATCTATCTCTGCCAATTTTTCTTTTGTTTTCTTTATTTCATCCGCCTGGAGCTCCATTACCTTGACAGCCTTGGTCAATTCTTCTACGCTCGGGTGTGCATCTGGAGCTGCTGTTGTGCCTGCTGCTTCTGTTGTGGGGGCCACTGTTGCCCCTGAAGTTGTTGCTGTTGTTGAAGCTGTTGGAGGAGCCTGGAGTGTAGATTCTCCCTGTTTGTCTTGTAGCGTTCCTTCCAGCTCTTTCTCCAATTCTTTGATCCTCTGATCTTGCTGTAGAAGGAGGTCAAGTTGTTCATTAAGCTGTTTTTCTTTTTGTAGTTCTGCTGTCTGAGGATGTTCTATAGGTAACAGCCCCAACCTCTTCTTCATTGCATTCAGATCATCATCTTTCTTCTTTATGAGGGCCCTTACACCTGTTGGATCACTAGGATCATGCCCTAGATCAATAATAATCTCCTCCAGAGACTTTATTCTGTTGTCCTTGGCCTTAGAGGACATCCTCTCAAAATCCAGCTGAGTGTTTGTGTTCTTCAAGGAATCTTTCAGCTCATGGGCCAGTGTGGCCTTCTCTACCAATGTGGCATAGACCATCTCCCCAGTCTGCTTGTGGAGTTCAATCTGGTCCATAGGATGTATGTCTTTAGCTAGGACCTCCACCCTTGTTTTGATGAAATCTGCAGTTGTCATTGGCTGTGGCCCCTTGGGTTTGAAATGGCTGAATATCATTTTTTCTTCCTTGAAGTCATAGACCGACATCAATCTTTCCTGCTGGGCTGGTGTAGCATCTATGAACGGTTTGTAAACCTCAGCCCTTAATAACTCATTTGCTGCCTTGATCTTTTTAAAAGAAGCCTTAGTGCCTTTAGGCTTCTGGCTTTGCTGAGATGAGGATGACACCTCCAAACCAAGCTGTAAAGTCTGCTCCTGTTGAAAGGAGCTTGTCCATGTATGTTGGCTTCCCTCCATGTCCTTTCCTGTGCTGTTTAAGACATCTTCAGTAATGTCTTCCACCTCAGGGGAATCTGCCCTTTGTCTTTTGGCCTCTGGCTGATGGGAAGGTCCACTAATAGGAGTGGACTCTTCTCTTTCTCTTTTAGAACCCCTCTCCTCATGGGCTGGGGTTTGCAAAATAGGTGCTGTAGGAGTCTCAGTTTGTGGAGGAGGAGTTTGATCTTTCTGCTGCTCTGTTTGTTCCTCCCTCTGCAGCTCATTTTGCTGCTTAGTTTGTTGTTCATTTGAGGGGGCTGCCTTCTCTTTCAGTGTTTCAGGTTCTGCATCCATTATGCCTTTGCCTTTATCCACTGCTGCTGCCGATGTAGAGGGTGCCTGTGGTGTTGTCCTTGTCACTGAGGTCCCTTCTCCCACTGAGTGAGGCAGCCTGAAAGGTACCTGCTGCACATAGTCCAGGTCAATAGTCTTCTCAAGCTCTTTCATGTTTTTAAGCATTCTTTCTTCTTCAGTTAAACTCTCCACTAGAGTGTCCAGCTGCCATTCTTGCAAGTTGGCATACTTTTCTATGTGTGGGTAGTGGCAGTGCTTAATACCTAGGAGTCTGTACTTGTTTCTCCTAGCAGTGATGAAACCTTGAGGGTCATAAGGGACCCATCGAAAACTATAGGACAACTTATATTTGTCCTTGAGGATCAAGTCTGCAGATTCCCATCCTTCCTTCTTGTTCATAATGAAGGGGCCCAACTCATTTTTGAAATTAAGGTGGGCCTTTTTCTTGGAGCTGTGGAAATGGGTGAGGTCTGACTGAATTAATTGCCTGTAATACTCCAAGGCAAATAATCTCATAGGTACATACTTGGGGAGCATGTATGGACAGAGCTCACAGCCATATACTCTGAACACAGTATGGTGTTCATATAGGTACCAGTCACCTATTTTGTACTTCTTAGATAGCTGCATAGCTTTCTTGATCTCATTAGATATTCTAGGTGGAGGGGACCTCATCAGCATGCAAGAGACTGGGTACACAAACTGGTCAATAAATTCACAGTAGGTATAGGGTGAATTTGTGACTTTATGATAAACTGAGGTCCAGAAGATGACAGATCTTCTCTCCCCTTTATTATCCAGCCTTTTGATGTAGCATGGGAAGGCTTCAGAACGATGAAACATGAACAGATGGTAGATGTAAGTTGAGTATCTGAAGACCCCCTGTCTATCCACTTTGCTTAATTGATCATGAATCTTATTGGCTATAAACTTAGCAAAGTTATACTTTCGGGCAGGGGGTTGACGCGGGCTGTAAACAGACAGCAACACTAGCATGGATTTATCCACATGCTCACTGTTTTGGTATCCCAATACATAGGCTATCATGTCTAGTAATAGCCTGCCTATATCATCGAAATGCTCCCTCAGATAGGGAGGTGGCCCTGTAGGCTGGCATTCAGGTCTCATGAAGTTCCGGGTCACCTTTTGTAGCTCCTCACTGGTCATCTTATCACCAGTTTCCAGCAAATAAGTTGTGGAGAACGGGATCAGCAATTCCGTCTGATCAAACTGTAACATCTTGTTGATGGAGTCAGCATTTACATAGAAGAGGATCCTCCCTGATGGAGTATTGACAGCTCTGTGCTGGACATCATAGTGTTCAGCACATAGGTGAATGATTTCAGGGAAAACATTCACAGCTGGGAGACAGTAATAGGGTAGGTTTGACTCCCATATCCCATGTGTACCATGCCCATCCTTATAATCTTCCCTTAGTTGAGTGAAGGTCTTCAAGAAGTCCCTGTCTCCCTCAAAGTCCTCAATGAGACAATCCTTGTCAATGAATGGCAAGGCCTCCAGCTCCTTGTTGGTTTGATTTAATGGAGCTACACTGAGGGAAGAGGATGCAGAGGCTGCCATGCTATAATCTGAATTTGTGCAGGTGGAGGTACTGGCTTGACAAGTCTATAAAGACTTAAGTAGCAGGTGAACTGAAAACACCGTCTCGTGTCCTCTTTTAGTGAATAAAGGCAAACAGGTTTGTAAGTTGCTGCAAGATTCACAGGGATGTGAATTGCTAATAGATAAGTTGCAGAGATATTGATGTTTCTTTTTATAAAGAATGTAGGTGGCCTGTACTCGGCAAAAGGGAACAATGTCGAGCACCTCAGGGGCAATTTTACAGTTTTAGCCCGCGGACTGATCGCTCCAATGTCGAATTGTGGTTTAGGGATGGTACAGATTGCTTGGGTTTAGTTTAGGTAATCAGGCAGAACTGAATTAAGTAGTTTTACCAGTCCTTTAATGGTGATTTCTACAGATAATTGGAATGCAGGGGCAAAGTGGGAAAACTGGCAAAATACCTGGAAAAACCGACTCGGAAGCTCGCGGGCCGGGCTGTGGAGACTTAGTGCCGTCGAATTCCGAACTTTCAGCGGTTGAATCGTCGAATTTGATGGCTGGCTGAGAAATTTCGCGGCAGCTGTTGGCAACGGATAGTTCTCTTTTGCATGAAAATGACCGAAAACGGCTTATTTAGTCGTTTAAAACGTTAATTTTGGTAAAAGTGTGCACTTGGCGCTTTTCCATCGATGACGTCAGCATGACGTCATGGCGGGACCCGGGTACGGAGGTGACGTGGCAGCGGAGGTGTCCGCCAGGGTGGCAGGACATGGTGGCGGGCGGATGCGATGGCAGGTCCGCGTGGAGGGCCACGAGACGCTGGGGCGGGCACTGGTGAGGTGACATCAGGGTGACGTGCCAATGACGTAGGAGGGAGGGTGGTAACAGGGGTGGCGGCAAGCGGGTTCCCCGCACCACCTTTGGGCAAAGGCGGTAACGGGGAGGGGGGCTCCGAACAACCCCACCGCCTGCCACGCGTCCCCTGTACGGGACGGCCAAAACCACTTTCCCCGGACGCTAAAGGTTGGCAGGTCGGGGAGTGAGAATGACCGCCCACCTTTAGATCTGGGCGGTGGAGATCGGATGGCCGGCGGGCCCTCCGACGGATCGAGCAAGTTGGGGGGGGGTCCCGCCGGCGCAATATAATATTTGGGGCGGAGGACTATAGAAAAATGGGTTTTTCGTAGTGTTTTGGGTTTTTCGGGTTTTTTGCAAGGGTTTATACAAGAAAAAGGGGTTTTGTGTGTTTTTTAGCAGAGGGATGGTAAGGGTTGAGGGGAAAGATTTCTGCTCATAACCAGAGGTTAGAGCACATCCAAGACAAGGTTGACCACAGTCCCAGATGGACTGAAGTCCCCTTAGACCTTTATTTGGCTATAATGCCAAAAGGAGAATATCGAGATAATGCTGGGATTTATACACCATGGTGTTTAATACTAGTAGGGGAAAGGTATGATAGGGGAGTTATATAGTAGAATTAGATGTTAATATGGATGAGGAAGGCAAATGAAGGGGATATCACTAAGTTTGTTTGAAACTCACTTAGTTTAGAGAGTAGATCAAAATGAAAAGAAGTTTACATAGGAAATGTGGCTTTCACAGCCATAAGAACCACCATGAAACCATGAATTCTTCTAAGGATCCCAACTGGTGAGGGGATGTTAGTAAATGACATGAAAGGGAAAAGGGAAGTTAGACATGCTCCCTTGCTTGTTGCAACTTGATGCAGAAGAGCACCTTGTCAATTGATTGACTTTGCTTTGGTAAACACAGTTAATACATCTGCAATGGTAAAGATACCCTTTCTGCAACCCCAACTACTTACCCAGCTACTTTGCCTAGCATTTTTTTATTTCTTCTTGGAGGGTGCACTTGGACTTGCAGACCGTTACTTGCCTTTTCTTTTCTTTGGCTTTTCTTTTGCTTTTGCTATCTACTTCTGCCCTTATCTCTTCCAAGGTCCCAGATTAAGCTGTTGGGAGCCTTTTCTTCTCTACCTGAACTACTTGTCTGCCAAGATTACACAGTTTGGACAGACTTTCTTCTCTAATCTACAACTGCAAAATTTAAACCATGGAATGATCCAGATTAGACTGATGGACCATCCATCAAAATTGGGATGCATTAATCTATTTACACACCTTGTACTTCCTTGGAAATATGTGATCTTTGCATGATCAAAGCAGAACATATTTGGACCTTCCATAGCCAATCATGAAATATGAAACCTATTGGTATAGGTAGCTAACAGTGGCTCCACGTGGGGATGGTTTTTCATTTGAAAGACCAAGAACAGCAGGTCAGATTGCCTTGGTCCATGGCTGCCCATATCATTCTTGAAGTTTGCTGCTTTGAAGTGCCAAATTTTGTGCTTCTCTTCTTGGTAGACCTCTGATTGTATTTACCTTTTGCTGGTCAGTCAATAACTTGAAAAACTGCATTTTTACAATCTAAACAGAAAATAATATGTACATCTGCATATATACAAAGGAACCTCAGGTTGCACTCATGGGAAATAGTCAAAATAGTGCTTCAGCATCCTGCCATTGACAGGACCTTCATCCAAGTCAGCTTCAGTTAGACTTTTAAGGAAATAGGTATTATTACCTTGAACTGCTTGGACAGCAAATGGTCCTCTCCATAGGGAATCAAATTTTCCATGTTTTCCTTTTTCTTCTCTTCTTGCATCCCACTTGAGGACTTTATCACCAACATTGAAATCTTCTGCTTTGGTTCTTCTGTCAAAGGCTTTCTTTAGTTTTTCTTGTAATACCTGAACTCTGCTGAAAACTTGATCTCTGGTTTGCTGCAGACATATGATTTGATTTATCCTTCTTTGCATATCATTTGGTTCTGCTTGGCCTTCTTGAAGAAGCTTCATAACAGGCACTCCTAAGGATGAGGGGAATTTGGCTTCTAGTCCATAAACCAACTCATATGGGCTGATCCCAATTGATCTTTTGGTTGTTAGTCTATCTGCCCATAAGGCATTGACTAGTTTCTTGTGCCAATTCTTTTTATTTTCTTCCAACACCTTCTTTATGATGTTCACCAGGCTTTTGTTTGATGATTCAGCAAGGCCATTTCCTTGGGGATAGTATGTAGTAGAATGGCCCAAAGTAATATGAAATTTATGGCAAAAGTTCACCATTTTCTTGGATCTGAAAGCAGCAGCATTGTCTGTAATAATTTTATGAGGGCAGCCAAATCTAGCTAGTATGTTGTTCTCCAAGAACTAAATGATAGTGGAATCATTTGCTTGTCGACATGGAACAACTTCAATCCATTTGGTGAAGTAGTCTGTGGCTGTCAAGATCCATCTATGTTGGCCTGAAGATGAGGGATGAATTTCCCCAATGAAGTCCAATCCCCATTGTTGAAAAGGTCTCTCTGTTGCAATAGGCCTTAAGGGAAGTGGCAGCAGTTGTCTCTTTCCTTCAAACACTTGGCATTTATGACATGATGTGATAAATTTCTTGACATCAGAGAACATGGTGGGCCAGTAGTATCCAGCCCTTAGTATTTTATCCATAGTGGACTTCCAGTACAAGTGTCCACCACAGTCTCCTGCATGAAACTCTTGCATGATATTGTTAGTTTCGTTTTCAATTAAACAGTGCAGCAATATCCCTTCATGGTTTTTCCAAAGTAAATTGCCATCCATTACACAAAATCTTGATGTTTTCATTTTTAGGAACCTACACTTAGTTTTGGACAGTCCTGGGGGAGCACACAGGTTTTGTAACACATAACAGATATCAGAGTACCAGGGGGATTGTTCAAAGGCTACATTGATCTTTGGAGTCGCCAGCTCTGTTTCACTGTCCAACTGATTGATGTCTAAGGCTTGAAAATTTGTTTCTGTCATTAATTTGGCCAAGCCTTGCCCTTTTATTAGTTTTGTAGGTTTTATCTCAATGTCAAATTCCAAAATGCTGGCAATCCATTTTCCTCTTCTGCCTTCTAAATTTTCTTGGGTGAGAATATCTTTGACAATAGGACTTGGCACATATGCTTTGACATGGGAATAAAGAATATAAATCCTAAAGTCTTTGATTACTTTGACTAAAGCATAAGCTTGTTTTTCCATGATTTGATACTTCAAAGGTGCATCTCTGAGAGCTTTGCTAAAGAAAGCAATTGGCTTCTCTTTTCCTTGGTCATCCTTTTGTAATAAAACAACAGCAATAGTATGTTGGGAAGCAAAAGAGAAAATGATAAATTCTCTGTCAAACTGAGGATTGGTCAAGACTGGGGTCTGGGTAAGGGCCAATTTTATACCTTCAAATGCTTGATTGGCTTCAACAGTCCACTTCACTTTTGAATCCTTTTTCAGCATGTTATTTAATAATCTGGTCAGCTCTGCTAGGTTTGGGATAAACCTTCTCAGGAAATTGATTTTTCCCAAGAATCCTTGTAATTCTTTGACATTCCTTGGGTGAGGGATTTGTAGGATAGCTTGTATCCTATCTGGGTCAATTCTAATGCCATCTTTTGAGATGATGTGCCCTAAGAGCTTACCTTCTTCCAAACCAAATAATGATTTCTTAGGATTTAAGGAAATTCCATATTTTTTGCATTTCAAGAAGATCTGTCTCAGATGTTTTATATGTTCTTGGTCTGATTTTGAGAAAGGCGTTAGGTCATCTAGATAAATGACTAAAAAGTCATGAATTTCCTTGGCAAAGGCAATATCCATTGCTCTTTGAAATGTTGCCCCTGCATTCTTCAATCCAAACGGCATCTTTACATATTTGAAAGTTCCCCATGGAGTTGTAAATGCTGTTTTGTCCTGATCATCAGGGTGTACCAGGATCTGATTAAAGCCTGAAAATCCATCCAGTAATGAGATCCTTGTGGCCCCCACTACTCTCTGCAAAATGTGATCCATCTTGGGCAAGGGGTAATTGTGTTTGAGGGATACCTGGTTTAGATTCCTTAAGTCCACACACAGCCTGATCTCACCTGTCTTCTTTCTTGTAGGGACTAAGTTGGAAATCCATTCAGAGAATCTGATTGGCGCTATGATGCCTACTTTGAACATTTTATGTACCTCTTGTTCCATTGCTGGGAGAAGCATAGGATTGATTCTCCTCAGTTTTTGTTTAAAGGGTTTTTGATCAGGTTTGAGAGGGATGGTGTGTTGGATTACAGAGGTGTCATAGGACTTTAGGTCCTCATAGCTCCATGCAAAGACATCCTGGAACTCTTTGAAGAGGTCAATGTATTTTGGCTTTTGGTCAGGAGGTAAGGAAGCAGATAATTTAATTATCTTGGGTTTGTCAATTGTACCTATGTTGCACTCTTCAATGGCTGCGTTCAGGGGCTGCATTTTTGGTTTTCTGGGAATATCATTTGAGTCAAAGATGTCCTCTAGTGGGGTTAGGCCTATTGGTAGAAAATTGTCCTTTAGTTCAATGACTTCAGTTTCAGCATTGGATACTCCCTCTTCCCAGTCAATTTGTTGAATTTGCTGGATGCTTTCTATATTGAAA
This sequence comes from Pinus tabuliformis, assembly GCA_031772625.1. Lineage (NCBI taxonomy): Eukaryota > Viridiplantae > Streptophyta > Pinopsida > Pinales > Pinaceae > Pinus > Pinus tabuliformis. Next base: position 1,631,763,421 of record CM062820.1, on the reverse strand, counting down.
ATAGTTGGATTCAGCATTTGTTTTGCAGTCCTAGGTGATATTGGCTGAGCAGTCTGTTGAAACTGTATTTGTGATGGACTTGCTCCATTGAATATTTGTGATTGACTTGCTGTCTTAAGTATTTGTGATTGACTTGCTGTCTTAAGTATTTGTGATTGACTTGCTGTCTTAAGTATTTGTGATTGACTTGCTGTCTCATTGTCAATATTTAATCCTGCAAATTCTTGCTGCAGAGTTAAAAACAGGTTTATTTGCTTGTCATCCTCAAATACTTGCCAATCATTGATGTTGTTTGGAATGGAGGGTCTGTGTTTTACTTCTACTGTGAAACAATGGTGGGGCTCAAAGGGCAGCTTGCAGGTACTTGCAAAGGTGGCTAAACTACGAGCATGTAGATTTTGGGTTCTGGGAATTTTCGTAATTTGGAATTCAGAGAAAAAATTTAGTATCTCAGCAACAGCAGTCCTATAAGTCCTTAGTCTTTTGTCATTGGTGACGAAGTTCCCTTTCACTTTTTGAATAACTAAATCTGAATCTCCCATGATTGAAACCCTGGCAGCTTGTAAGAATTTTTCCAACTTGAGTCCTAGTAAAAGAGCTTCATATTCTGCCATGTTATTAGTACATCTGAAATTCAATCTGTAGGCTCTGCCTTCTGCATGACTATTTTCTTTATTGTGTACCCAGACTCCGGCCCCTGCCCCTAATTTGTTGACTGAGCCATCAAATTCAAGGAACCATAGAATATCTTGTTGAGGAGGAGGTTTTATGATCTGTTCATGGGCTGGTAATGTGAGTAGCAGCTGTGGTTTTTTCTCTAGCTTGTCTTTTAGGACAGTGTCATCATTTAATTGGATGTTTTTGACAATTAAGGCAGCAACACTATCTAATGTTTGATTAACTGTTGTTTCATGAGTGATACTACTCTCCCTTGCATCTTCCTCCTGTATGAATACCTTGGTTTCAACTTCACCTTTTGAGGGAGTAGTTGCATTATTGAAGAGAATGTATGAGTCTATGTCTGAATGAACAACATATATAGGAAAATTTTGAGGTTTTTCTTCACTGCTGACCATGTACTTCATTAGTGTTTCTCTGTACAATCTTTTTGGTTGCCCAAACACAGAGATGGTAGCATATGACATGTCTAATTGTAGGGAACCTTGGAGTTTGGCTCCCCATGACCTTGATAACATCATTCCATACTTAGGTGGGATATCAGCAACTACCACATCCATTAGGATAGTCTTGTTTGGGTATTGAACTAGAGAGACACATAAGTCTTTTATGAGACCTAGACACTTGACTTGGCTGGAGTCAAAGGAAAACAGATCCTTGTATGGTCTTGTTATGTCCAAATTCAATCTTTCCATGACTGCTTTTGGCATAAGGTTATGAGAGGCACCTGAATCAAACATTGCATTATGTAATATTTTATCATGAACGTGTAAACTGACATAGAAAGGCAGTACCCCTGTGACTACTGTTTTTCCGTCCACTTCTGGGCCAAAGAGGAGTTCTGGGGTGTCATCTAATACATTGACATCATCTTTGTTGCTAGTGAGTTGAAGGGACCTTTTGATTTGCAATTTGTAGCTGTCATGCTTGGCTAATTCCAAGAGAGGAATAGCTATTTTTATTTTACCAATTTCTGTTTCAAGATCAAAAGGTTTCTCAGATTGGGTCTTGGAGTTATAGGTGCCAGTTCTTTCCTTGTTCACTAAGTCTCCTTCTAGATTTTTATCTTGACTTTGAGATTTATCCTTTTTACTTATCTCTTGAGGAGTAACGTTTAAATTAGGATGAGATGATGAAGTGTCCAGAGACTGCTGTCTTAAGGACAGTGGCTCAGTGATTTCTTCAACAACCGCTTCTTCTGTATGTGAAGTCATTTTGTCATTAGGTTCAATGACTATAACTCTTTCAGGCTGCTGATTATCCTTTTTCTTTTCAGGCTGGCTGACATTCACAGTTCTGCTCCTTAGCTTGTACTGTTTATGGACTTCATAGACAGCAGTGTCATAGCCTTGTTTAAAGTCAAAGGATTCACCTGATTTAGTTTGGAATAGTTTGATTTCATCATCTTCATGATCTTCTTGTGTTAGGAAAACTTGACTTCCACCATCTAGACCCATTAAATTAATCTCAGGATCTTCATTAGGCTCAGCTGATGTGGAAGTTTCTGCATAATTTTCTTGGAAAGGGGGCCTTATGTCCTGGTTAACACTTGCTTTGCCAATGTTTGGGTTTGGATTTCTCCTAAAATTTGGATTCCTAGGAGGATTATTTTGTGGTGCTTCCCATGATGCTTTTCTCTCCACTGATTCTACCCTATCACCCAACCTTTTCATACCATTAAGTATTGCATCAAGTTTTTGATCAAAGGCTGTAGTTTCCTCTTTGTATATGCTTCTCTTTTCTAATCTTGCCCTGTTTCTTTTAGCAATCAAATTTGCTTCTACTGTGACAGCAGCCTTTTGGGCGTCTTCAAGGGTTTCAGGTTCTCTCTCCTTCAACTGATATGCCATGTCAGGATCAAATCCATCAGGGAATTTGTACAAGGCCAACTCAGGAGGAGGTCTGAGGTTTTGTGGTATTGCATTGTACACATTGTTGAATCTAGCACAATACTCCAGAACGGTCTCTTGAGGACCTCTCTTGATTGTTTCATATTCAGCAAGTATGTGCAGGGGATCTTTCTTCTTCTCCCATCTGGTAGTAAAGGCTTGGTACAGATCATCAGGAGTTGCAATGGAGTTTGCAGTCAGGGATCTAAACCAAGTTCTTACATCCCCAGTTAGGCTTTGAACGAACATCCTCATTCTGACACTGTCATCATCTATTTCATAGGTCTCAAAATGGTCTTGCATCTTCTTCGCATGCTGGACAGCTATCAGAGGGCCATTGGAGTCAAAATATGAGATTTTGGTTTGGTAGTCTTGAGGTAGAGCTGCAGCATTAGCTGGTATTCGCAAAGGTGCATATCTGTTAGCCATATTTGGAGGGTTGGGTGTATTACTAGGTGCTGCTGGGATAATAGGAACAATGGGTACCACAGGGGTAACAGGTGAAGCTGAACCTAAAGTGTGGTTCAAGGGGATATGTGCAGTGGATGAAGATGTGAGGGGGGGACTTTGAGATGTGGATGGCGAACTAGGGGAAGCAGGGGTAGACCAAAAAAAAACTTTTATTGGAGTAGAAATGGGGTTGGGATGAACTGTACGAGGGGTTAAGTCAGCAGGCTGCTCCTGCCTTTGCTGCCTCCTAATATTTCTTGGGATGGTATTTGGATTATCAAAAATGATAGGTGGATTAGGGTCAGGATTTGCCCTAGTATGCCGAGGATTTTTCTTAGGAGCCAGTTTCTAATTGTTTTTTAGGATTTGGTGGGGAATTTTATATCTGGAAGGACTGGATGAAGATTTTGGAATGGTTATGTATATTTCAAAGCTAAGATGAAGTTTCCCTAAATAAGCTCCTCCCTAAAGCTGTCACTGTGATGTAGAAACAGTTTTAAGGCCTCTTGGCTGATTTCAGGCTTGATGGTAGCTATGGAAGATAAATAGCAATTGAAAAATCGTTAAGAGTCCCCAGTGGAGTCGCCAATTATGTTAACACCCAGGTTGTTCCCTATGACTCCCAAGGGAATACGGCCGGGGTAACCACTAACCAATCTTTGGATTACAGCTTCTAGCCAAGCTGTGATCAGAGAGGGCTCTCTCTTAATGATTGTTTCTGTTCTATTGGTTTTTAGGCTAGCTGTGAAATTCAACTTTGGTTTAATTGTTTGGTTGGAAAAGGTTCAGTCTAAACTTGTATGCTCTTACCAAATCTTATATAACATTGGGCAATGGAGTCAGTGGTCCTTTGGTTTGGTGTGCTGTGTTGATACAGTAATGAAAACTGCAGAGCAGGATAATTGTCTGGGAAACAATGCTTTGGAATTGAGTTTGGGTGTGATATGGTCAGGATAAGAAAGGCAATTAAGAATCTTTCTGTAATCTGATATGAAAGAAAGCAATTGTTACCTGGAAGCATTGAAGAATTTCTGGATAACTTTCACAATATGGAATTAAATATAACATGAGCATTTAAGAATTCATGTCTGTTTTAATCCTGAAGAAAACATTTGCAGCAATATAAGATTGAGCACAGGGTGTGAAGAAACATGTCCTGAACTATTCTTTTTCTTTATCGCTAGATATGATGAAAACGTGAAGATGAAATAATACAGGGAAACAGAACAGAGTTTAAAGAAAACATATCATTCCACCAGACAACACAGGGTTCTGCAACAGCACTTAGATTATCAACAAGACACCAGAGTTCCAGGAAATCACTGAGCTGGAATTGTTCTTTGTATTAAACTTTTCTGAAAGTACAGAGTATACATGCCTCAGAGTAAAATTTACCAACCCCTTATGCGTTACTAAGGGGGGGTATATATACAAATTTACATTAGAAAATATCTGAATGAAGAGTAAATGCTCCATAAATGTCCTACCAACTGCTGGAGTGCAGCAGCTGAAAGAGTAAATGTTGTAATAACTTTTAGTCCCTTAGCTGTCAAAAATGGTCAGAGACTGTTGACTTGGTGGCAATTGGAGTCGGTTGGCGACGCGCTGTTCAAAACTTGGCTAGCCGTCATTGTCTATGTGATGAGTCACTTTTTGGCCGCTCTTTAAACGCTAATCTTTTTGCTGTCTGTCTTCTGGTGACCTGGAGCTGTCAGTGGCCAAATGACTTGAAGCTATCGTGGCAAAATTTGGAGCATGGCCTGCCACCAGTCCTCCTTAGGCATTTGATGTCTCCGAATTTTTATTAGAGTCTCATCGGCCTCTGTATACTGCCAAAAGTTAGGAGGAGTTTCAAACAAATGATTTGCCTGACTTTCAATGAAGAATAGGTCTTCAAGTTTAGTGTACAAGCTCTGTCCTGTTGGAGGCCCTGTTTCCTCAGGAGTACTGCCAGATGCAGTGATTTGATTTTCAATGTAAGTAGCCATCCTGTTGGTGAATTGATCTCTGGTAATCAATTTCCCTGTGCTGTTCAGAAGGCCAGGCAATCCCCTTGCTTGCAGCATTCCCATTTTGAGTTTATACTCCTCCACCTCAGCCTGTATTTCATAGCATTTTCTTTCTACAGTCTGTACATAACTTCTGAGAGTTAGCACCTTTTTAGTTGTGAGGATGGCCTCTGTTCTGTTGACGATGCCAATGGCTGCCAGCTCCTCTTTGTCTTGCCTGTTCAAAAAATCTATCAGTTGGTTTTGTTAACACCCAGGTTGTTCCCTATGACTCCCAAGGGAATACGGCCGGGGTAACCACTAACCAATCTTTTAATCACTGTTTCTAGCCAAACAGTGATCAGAGAGGGCTCTCTCTTTATGATTTATATCTACAGTGATGGTGTTTTAGGCTAGGTATTGAGTACAGGTCATGTTTGTGTTTCGGTTGATGAAATTCCCTTAGACTTCAGTGATGTAGTTTTTAGATATGTTGAATATCATTGGGCAATGGAGTCTGTGGCTTAATGTGTTTGAATCTGTGAGATGAAAGATGGAACTTACAGGGCCTTTTGAGTGTTTAATAGAACATATTCTGATTAAAAGACTGGTAACAGGTAGCACGAACAGTGAAAGCATTTAAGAATTTTCACTATTTATCTATATGTTCCCAACAGATAGCTTTAAGAAAAGAAAACAGAGGTCTTAGGGGCAAAAGTTGAATCCCTGAGAATGACTGTTACAATAAAAACACAGTTTTGAATTGCAGCAATTAAGAATTACAATTCTGTTACTGTATATGAGGAAAACATATATAATAGCTCAGTTTGAGTCCAGGGTAAACATGGTTAAATCCTGGTACTATCCTTTCACCTTGCTATCAAGTATAAAACATTAGAACGACAAAGAGAACAAAAGACTCAAAACAGACACGACAAGAGATTTGAGAATACTTATAGTTTTATGCAACACCCATGGAATCCTGTAACATGCATCCTTCACCACAAGACATCAAATACACCAAACTTCTGGAAGTTCCATTCCTCCTTTGTATTAATTCTCTGAAAATATTACAGCAGATGGAAGTTATCCAAGAGAAAATTCCAGCAACCCCTTATGCGTTACTAAGGGGGGTATATATACGGATTTACATTTGGAAAAATATCTGAAAGAAGAGTAAATGCCTCATAAATATGCTGCCAACTGCTAGTGAGCAGTAGCCAAAGAAGTAAATGAAGAAGTAAATGCAGTAGTAGCTCTTAGTCCTTTAGCTGTCAAAATCTGTCAGATGCTGTTGAATTTGTAGCAGTTGTAGTCGGCTGAAGGCGTGTGTTTCAAAATGTGGCTAGCTGTCACTGTTAGTGATGAATCACCTTTTAGATATTTTCCAGTCACTGACCACTTTATACTTGTCTTGCGGTGACCTGAGCTGGCTTTTGACCTGGAGTTTTGAAACTACCGTGGCAGAATCTGGAGCATGGCTTGCCACCAGTCCTCCTTGGGCATTTGATGCCTTCGCATTTTAATCAATGTCTCATCAAGCTCTGTGTATTTGAAAAAACTGGGAGGAGTTTCAAATAGATGATTAACTTCATTTTCAATAAAAAATGACCCTTCAAGCTGAGTGTACAAACTCTGTCCTGTAGGAGGAACAGTTTCTTCAGAAGCACTGCTGGATGCAGTGATTTGATTTTCTATGTACGCGGCCATCCTATTTGTAAATTGATCTCTGTTGATCAATTTCCCTGTACCGCTCAATAGGCTAGGCATTCCTCTTGCCTGTAGCATCCCCATTCTGAGCTTGAAGTCTTCAACTTCAGTCTGTATCTCATAGCTCCTCCTTTCTGCTGTTTGCACATATCCTCTGAGTGTTAGCACCTTTTTGGTCATAAGGATGGCTTCCGTTCTGTTGGTGATTCCAACTGCTGCCAGCTCATCTTTGTCTTGCCTGTTCAGAAAGTCTATCAGTTGGCTGGCTTGTTCAGGTCTATTTCCTAGTGCTGTCTTAGCCCTCTGGATATCTATCTGAGCTTGCACAATTAAATCCATATGTTCATGGATTGTTTTGAGTGACTTCCACTGTTTAATCATGCTTTGGGTGATTTTATTCCATAAGATCCTCTTGATCTCAGCCATGGTGTTTTTGAGATCAAGCTCTTTCTCCAGGGCTTTGATTCTGTCCTTTTGGGTCTTGATCTGTCTGCCCTGTTCTGCCACTGTCATTTTAGACTGGTCATACTTGGCATCTATCTCTGCCAGTTTTTCTTTTGCCTTCCTTATCTCATCTGCTTGTAGCTCCATTTGCTTAACAGCCTTAGTTAGTTCTTCTATGCTGGGCTGGTCAACTGTATTTGCTGTTGTAGGGGCCACTGCTGCCTCAGAGCCTGTTGCTGCTGTAGAATCTGTTGGGGGAGTTGGTAGTGTGGATTCTCCCTGTTTGCCCTGAAATGACTTCTCCAGCTCCTTCTCTAGCTCTTGGATCCTTTGATCCTGCTGCAATAGTAGATCAAGTTGTTGATCAACTTGTTTTTCTTTTTGCAGTTCAGCTGTCTGAGGATGTTCTGTAGGTGACAGCTTCAATCTCCTCTTCATGGCATTGAGATCATCCTCTTTTTTCTTCAGGAGGGCTTTTACCCCGGTTGGGTCACTAGGGTTATGCCCTAGATCAACAATAATCTCTTCAAGAGATTTTATCCTGTTATCCTTGGCCCTGGAAGACAATCTCTCAAAATCCAGTTGAGTATTTGTGTGCTTCAAGGACTCTTTCAGCTCATGAGCAAGTGTAGCCTTATCAACCAAGGTGGCATAGACCATTTCTCCAGTCTGCTTATGGAGCTCAATTTGGTCCATAGGATGTATGTCTTTGGCCAAGACCTCCACCCTTGTTTTGATGAAATCAGCAGTGGACATTGGGTTGGGACCCTTAGGTTTGAAATGGCTGAATATCATCTTCTCCTCTTTGAAGTCGTAGACCGACATCAATCTTTCTTGTTGGGCTGGAGTGGCATCTATAAATTGCTTGTAAACCTCAGCCCTCAATAGTTCATTTGCTGCCTTGATTTCTTTGAAGGTGGCCTTAGCACCTTTGAGCTTCTGGCTTTGTTGAGAAGAAGATGATACCTCCAAGCCAAGTTGTAAATTCTGCTCCTGCTGAAAGGAGCTAGTCCCTGTGTGTTGGCTGCCCTCCCTATCCTTGGCTGTATCATTGAAGACATCTTCAGTAATGTCTTCTACTTCTGGGGAGTCTGCCCTCTGCCTTTTAGCTTCTGGTTGTTGGGAGGATCCACTGAGGGGAGTGGACTCTTCTCTTTGTCTTTTGGTCCCCCTTTCTTCATGTGCAGGGGTCTGTAAAATTGAAGTGGTTAGGGGCTCCACTTGAGGGGGTGGTGTCTGCAATAAGGTGGTTTCTGGCAGCCCAGTTTGTGGCAGACCGGTTTGTTCTTCTTGCTGCCCTGTTTCTTGCTCTGGTTGTTGCTTTCCCTGCTCTGACTGCTGCTTTTTTGCTTCATCTTCGGCGTCCATTTTTCCCTTTCCCTTATCCAAGCCTGGTGCTGTTGTTGGCGGCGCTGTCCTGGTAACTGAGGTTCCTCCTCCTGATGTTTGAGGCAGCCTGAACGGTACCTGGGTCACATAGTCCAGGTCAATAGTTTTTTCAAGTTCTTTCATATTTTTAGCTATTTTTTCCTCTTCAGACAAGCTCTCAACAAGGGTATCTAACTGCCACTCTTGTAAGTTTGCATACTGTTCTAGATGTGGATAGTGGCAGTGTTTGATGGCTAGGAGTCTGTACTTTGTTCTCCTGGCAGTGATGAAACCTTGAGGGTCATATGGGACCCACCGGAAACTGTAAGACAACTTATATTTGTCTTTTAGGATCGAATCTGCAGCCTCCCATCCTTCCTTCTTATTCATGATAAAAGGGCCCAGCTCATTTTTGTAGTTAAGGTGTGCTTTTTTCTTTGAGCTGTGGAAGTGAGTGAGGTCTGACTGGATTAATTGCCTGTAATATTCCAAGGCAAATAATCTCATGGGAACATACTTGGGTAGTCTGTATGGACAGAGCTCACACCCATACACTCTGAACACAGTGTGGTGTTCATATAGGTACCAATCACCTATTTTGTACTTCTTAGAAAGCTGTAAAGCTTTCTTGATCTCATTTGATATTCTAGGTGGAGGGGATTTCATAAGTATGCTGGAGACTGGGTATACAAACTGATCTACAAATTCACAATAGCTGTAGGGTGAACTTGTGATTTCATGATAGACTGAGGTCCAGAATATGACTGATCTTTTCTCCCCTTTGTTGTCCAGCCTTCTGATGTAGCATGGGAAAGCTTCAGAGTGATGATACATGAACAGGTGGTAGATGTATGCTGAATATCTAAAGACTCCTTGTCTGTCCAATTTGCACAATTGATCATGGATCCTATTGGCTATGAACTTGGCAAAGTTGTACTTTCGGGCAGGGGGTTGTCGTGGGCTGTAGGCAGATAGCATTACGAGCATGGCTAGATCCACATGCTTGCTGTTCTGGTAGCCTAGCACATAGGCTATCATGTCCAGGAGCAGCCTGCCTGAGTCATTGAAGTGCTCATGTGGATAAGGAGGTGGCCCTGTAGGCTGGTTCTCAGGCCACATGTAGTTCCTGGTGACCTTCTGCAGCTCTTCACTGGTCATCTTCTCACCTGCTTCTATTAAAGATCTCATGGAGAAAGGGACTAATAACTCTGTCTGTTCAAAGTGCAGCATTTTGTTGATGGTGTCAGCGTTTATATAGAACAAAATCCTCCCTAGTTGAGTGTTGACAGCTCTGTGCTCCTGATCATAATTTTGAGCACATAAGTGAATGATTTCAGGGAAAACATTCACAGCTGGGAGGCAGTAATAGGGCAGGTTTGACTCCCATATCCCATCTGTACCAAGTCCTGCCTTATAGTCTTCCCTTAATGTGGTGAAGGTCTTCAAAAAGTTTCTGTTTCCCTCAAAATCATTTATGAGACAGTCTTTGTCAACTAATGGCATAGCTTCCAGTTCCTTATTGGTTTGACTCAGTGGAGTGACACTGAGGGAGGAGGATGCAGATGCTGCCATGATACAGTCTGAAAGTGTGCAGCAGGATGCAGAGCTTTGATAAATCTCTTGAAGACTTTGAGCAGCAGGTAGGTGCAATTGGTGTGATGTCTTCTTCTGGTGTGAAGTTGTTCTGAAGCTAGCAAAGTACTGATGATTTTCAGGAATGTGGATTGTCTAAGGGAATGCTTACTGAGGTATTAGTATTTGTACAGGAAGAGTGTAGGTAACCAGTACTTGGCAAAAAGGAACAATGCCGGGTATTTCAGGGCGATTTCTGCAGTTCTAACCCGCGAGCTGGTTTGTACAGAGCTAAATTGGGGCTAATGGATGGCACAGGTTGCTTATGTCTGATTTGGGTGCTTAGGTAGAGCTAAATTTAGAGTTTTTAGCAGACTTTAATGGTGATTTTGCAGAAAATTGGAATTTACGGGCAGAATGGGAGAAGACGGCAAAATACCTGGCAAATCGACCTGGAAGCTTGCGGGCTGGGTTGCAAAGGCTTAATGCAGTCAAGCTTCGAACTTTGAACGGTTTACTTGTCGAATTTGATGGCTGAATGCAAGATTTCGCGGCAGCAGGCTTGACAACGGCTAGTTCAGCTTCGCATGCAAAATAAGCGAAAAATATGCGTTTAGCCGTTTAAAACGGTAAATTTGGCAAAAGTATGAATTTGGCGCTTTTCCGCCGATGACGTCAGCATGACGTCATGGCGGGGCCCAGGTGAGGGGTGACGTGGATGCTGAGGTGTTAGCCAGGTCGGCAGGACACGGTGGCGGGCGGGCGCAAAGGCGGGCCCGCGTGGAGGACCAAGGGACGATGGGGCGGGCACCGGCGGGGTGACGTCAGAGCGGCGTGGACATGACGTGTAGGCATGACGTGTGGGGTAGCGGTATACGGGGTGGCGGTAAGTGGGTTCCCCGCACCACCTTTGGGCAAAGGCGGTAAGTGGGAGGAGGGCTCCGAACAACCTTACCGTCCGCCACGCGTCCATTGTACGGGATAGGTAAAACCGCTTTCCCCGGACGCTAATTGTCGGCACATCGAGATCTGAAATTGACCGCCCACCCTTAGATCTGGGCGCTGGAGATCTGACGGCTGGCGGGCCTTCCGACTGGTCGAGCATGTTGGGGAGGGGTCCCGCCAGCGCAATAAAATATTCAGTTTAATTTTTGGGCGGAGGACTATAGGCAAGTGGGTTTTTTCGCAGTTTTGGGTTTTTTGGGCCTTTTCAGGGGTTTTCATAGGAAAAGGGGTTTTCTGTGCGCTTTCAGCAGAGAGACGGTAAGGGCTTTGAGGGACAGGATTTCTGCTCATAACCAGGGGTCAGAGCACATCCAAGACAAGGTTGACCACAGTCCCAGGTGGACTGAAGTCTCCTTGGACCATTTACTTGGCTATAATGCCAAAAGGAGAATATGTAGATAATGCTGGGATTTATACACCTTGGTGTTAGTAATATTAGGGAGAAAGGCGATATAAGGGATTTGTACAATAGGGTTAGTGTTAGTTGTGGAGGAGGAGGTAAGTGGATGTGGAAATCATTGAGTTTATATGAAACAAGCTTGGTTCCAAGAGTAGATCAAAATGAAAAGAACTTTAGATAAGAAATGTGGCTTTTAAAGATCAAGAACCACTATGAAAGCTTAGTCTTTTCCATGAATCTCAGGCTAGTGAGGGAATGTTAGAAATGAAATTGGAGGGGAGTGAGGGAAATTAGTCATGCTTCCAGCTGTAATCTTTTGCCTTGCTGCCCACCATCATCAACCTTGCAATGATAGGGATACCTTTCTGCAACCCCTGCTACCTACCCAGCTACTTGCCTAGCATTTTATTTCTTCTTGGAGGGTGCATTTGGACTTGCAGACCCTTACTTGCCTTTTCTTTTCCTTGGCTTTTCCTTTTGCTTTTTCTATCTACTTCTACCCTTATCTCTTTCAAGGTCCCAGATTAAGCTGTTGGGATCCTTTGTTTCTCTACCTGAACTATTTGTCTGCCAAGATTAAGCTGTTTGGACAGACTTCTTTCTCTATTCTACAACTCAAAATTGAAACATGGCATGATCCAGATTAGACTGTTGAATCATCCAAAAATTTTGTAATAAGGACCTCAATATTTGAAGTATTTCACACACCTCTGATTTCCTGGAAATATGGGATCTTTGTAGTAACAAAGCAGAGCATATTTGGATTTTCAATAATCAATCATGAAATATGAAACCTATTATTATAGGTATCCAACAGTGGCTCCACATGGGGATGGTTTTTCTTTTGAAAGACCAAGAACAGCAGGTCAGATTGCCTTGTTGCTCGATTGTCCATCTTAATCTTTGAGCTCTGATACATGTAACCTGTCAAAATTGTGTGCTTTTTGATGGGGAACCTCTGGTTCTATGTGCCTATTGCTGCTAGGTGCAGCACTTGGAAAACCTCTTCTTACAAACTAAAAATAGAAAACATATATAGGCCTGAATATATACAATGAACCTTTGGATCCTTATCATAGTGGACCATCATAATAGTGCTTCAGCATCCTGCCATTGACAGGACCTTCATCCAGTTCAGTTACAGTCAAACTTTTAAGGAAATAAGTGTTATTACCTTGCACTGCTTGGACAGCAAATGGTCCTTTCCACAAAGAATCAAATTTCCCATGTTTCCCTTTCTCTTCTCTTCTTGCATCCCACTTTAGAACTTTGTCTCCCATATTGAAATCTTCTGCTTTGGTTCTTCTGTCAAAGGCCTTTTTAAGTTTTTCCTGTAGTATTTGCACTCTGCTGAAAACTTGTTCTCTGGTCTGCTGCAAACAGATTATCTGGTTGATCCTTCTTTGCATATCATTTGGCTCTGCTTGACTTTCTTGTAGAAGTTTCATAACTGGCACCCCTAGTGATGAGGGAAATCTGGCCTCTAATCCATAAACTAACTCATATGGGCTGGTCCCAATTGATCTTTTGGTGGTTAATCTGTCTGCCCATAAAGCATTTACTAGCTTCTTGTGCCAGTTCTTTTTGTTCTCTTCTAGCACTTTCTTTATGATGTTTATCAAACTTTTGTTTGATGATTCAGCAAGACCATTTCCCTGAGGATAGTAAGCTGTAGAATGGCCCAAAGTAATGTGAAATTTATGACAGAAATTTATCATTTTCTTGGATTTGAAGGCAGCAGCATTGTCTGTTATTATCTTTTCTGGGCAGCCAAATCTAGCCAGTATATTGTTTTCTAAAAATTGAATGATCACTGAGTCATTTGCTTGTCTGCATGGGGCAGCTTCAATCCACTTGGTGAAGTAGTCTGTTGCAGTCAAAATCCATCTGTGTTGTCCTGAAGATGAGGGATGAATCTCTCCAATGAAATCCAAGCCCCATTGTTGAAAAGGTCTTTCTGTTGAAATGGGCCTCAAAGGAAGTGGCAGCAACTGTCTTCTGCCTTCAAACAGCTGGCACTTGTGGCATGATGTTGTGAATTTCTTCACATCTGAGAACATGGTGGGCCAGTAATAACCGGCCCTTAATATTTTGTCCACAGTGGACTTCCAGTACAAATGTCCACCACAGTCTCCAGCATGGAATTCTTGCATAATTTTATCAGTTTCATTCTCAAGAAGACAGTGCAGCAAAATACCTTCATGGTTTTTCCAGAGTAGATTCTCATCTAACACACAAAATTTGGATGTTTTCATTTTTAGGAACCTAGACTTAGTTCTGGACAGTCCTGGGGGAGCACACAGGTTTTGTAACACATAACAGATATCAGAGTACCATGGAGATTGTTCAAAGGCTACATTGATCTTTGGAGTCGCCAGCTCTGTTTCACTGTCCAGTTGGTTGATATCTAAGGCTTGGAAATTTGATTCTGTCATTAACTTAGCCAAACCTTGCCCTTTTATTAACTTTGTAGGCTTTATTTCAATGTCAAATTCAAGTATGTTTGCAATCCATTTTCCTCTTCTACCCTCTAAGTTTTCTTGGGTGAGAATGTCTTTGACAATAGGACTTGGTACATAAGCCACAACATGAGAGTAAAGGATATAGATCCTAAAATCTTTGATAGCTTTGATTAATGCATAGGCTTGTTTTTCCATTATTTGGTATTTCAAAGGAGCATCTCTAAGAGCTCTGCTGAAGAAGGCAATGGGCTTTTCATTCCCTTGATCATCTTTCTGCAATAAAACAGCAGCAATAGTATGCTGGGAGGCAAAAGAAAAAATAATAAAGTCTTTGTCAAACTGAGGATTAGTTAATACCGGGGTTTGGGTTAAAGCCAGTTTTATGCTTTCAAAGGCTTGCTTTGCTTCCACAGTCCACTTAACCTTTGAATCTTTCTTTAGCATATTGTTTAGCAGTCTGATCAATTCTGCTAAATTTGGGATGAACCTTCTTAAAAAATTGAGTTTTCCTAAGAATCCTTGCAACTCTTTGACATTCCTAGGGTGAGGCATTTGTAGGATCGCTTGTATCCTATCTGGATCAATTCTTATGCCATCTTTTGAAATGATGTGTCCTAAAAGTTTCCCTTCTTCCAAACCAAATAAAGACTTCTTGGGGTTTAAGGAAATGCCATATTTTCTGCATGTTATGAAAATCTGTCTTAAATGTTTCAAATGTTCTTGGTCAGATTTTGAGAAGGGTGTAAGATCATCTAAGTAAATGACCAAGAAATCATGAATTTCTTTTGCAAAAGCAATGTCCATTGCTCTTTGAAATGTTGCCCCTGCATTTTTCAAACCAAATGGCATTTTCACATACTTGAAAGTTCCCCATGGGGTAGTAAATGCAGTTTTGTCTTGATCATCAGGGTGCACTAAAATTTGATTGAAGCCTGAGAAGCCATCCAACAATGATATTCTTGAGGCTCCTACTACTCTTTGGAGGATGTGGTCCATTTTGGGTAAGGGATAGTTGTCTTTGAGTGATACTAGGTTCAAATTCCTTAAGTCTACACAAAGTCTAATCTCACCAGTTTTCTTTCTTGTAGGGACCAAATTTGAAATCCACTCAGAAAACCTGATTGGTGCTATGATCCCAGCTTTGAACATTTTTTGTAATTCCTTTTCAATGGAAGGAAGAAGCACAGGATTGATTCTTCTCAATTTTTGTTTGAATGGTTTTTGATTAGGCTTGAGGGGAATGGTGTGCTGTATAACAGAGGTATCATAAGACTTCAAGTCTTCATAACCCCAGGCAAAGACATCTTGGAATTCTTTAAAGAGATCAACATATTTGGGCTTTTGATCGGGGGGCAAAGAGGCGGACAGCTTGACTATCTTAGGCTTTTCCATAGTGCCAATATTACATTCTTCAACTCTTGCATCTAATGGCTGCATCTTTGGTTTCCTGGGGACATCATTTGAGTCAAAAATGTCCTCTAGTGGGGTAAGGCCTGCTGGGAGGAAGTTGTCTTTGAGTTGTATGATTTCAGTTTCAATGTTACTCATCTCTTCACAGTCCATTTGTTTAATTTGTTGAATGTTTTCATTGTTGAAAATGGTTGGGCTGAGTAGTTGTTTTGCTGTCCTAAGTGACATTGGGTGAGCAGATTGTTGAAACTGTAATTGTGATTGACTTGCTCCATCAACAATTTGAGATTGACTTGCTGTCTCAAGGTCAATATTTAATCCTGTAAACTCTTGTTGCAAAGTTAAAAAGTTGTTTATTTGCCTATCATTCTCAAATACTTGCCATTCTTTGACATTGTTTGGAATAGAAGGCCTATATTTGACTTCTGCTGTGAAACAATTGTTGGGTTGTAGTGGGAATTTGAAGGTGCTGGCAAATGTTGCCAAGCTGTGAGCATGGAGATTGTGGCCCCTTGGAATCTTTGTGAGAACAAACTCGGAGAAAGTTTCTAGTATTTCAATTACAGCAGACCTGTAGGACCTTAATCTTTTGTCATTGGTGACAAAATCCCCTTTTACTTGTTGAATTACTAGATCAGAGTCCCCCATGATTGAGAGGCTATGTGCTTGTAATGATTTTGCAATCTTGAGACCTAGTAGCAGAGCTTCATATTCTGCCATGTTGTTAGTGCATTTAAAGTTCAGTCTATATGCCCTGCCTTGTGCACAGGCTTTCTCTTTGTTATGTATCCATACTCCAGCTCCTGCCCCTAACTTGTTAACTGAGCCATCAAACTCTAGGACCCACAGACTATCTTGCTGGTCAGGGGATCTTAAATTCTTCTCATGGGATGGCCATGTGAGCATGAGTTGAGGTTTCTTTTCCCATTTGTCTCCTAGGATAATTTCATCATTTGTTTGACAATTTTTGACAACTAAAGGAGGGTGAATGGGTATTGTTGGGCTGATTAAATTTTGGCAGGTGCCATTTGTTTGATGGATGTTTTGCTCTGGTTTAAATGTCTCCGTGCTAATGTGACTGTCCGAGAGGCCTATGCTGTCATTAAAGAGGATGTAAGAGTCTACGTCTGAATGAACTGCATATATTGGGAAATTTTGGGGTTTCTCTTCACTGCTAACCATATACTTCATGAGTGTTTCCCTATAAAGTCTTTTGGGTTGTCCAAAGACAGAGATGGTTGCATATGACATGTCTAATTGCAGGGAGCCTTGGAGCTTGGCTCCCCATGATCTTGATAAGAGCATTCCATATTTGGGTGGGATATCAGCAACAACAACATCCATTAAAATGGTTTTGTTGGGAAATTGAACCAGGGACACACATAAATCCTTAATCAGGCCCAAGCATTTTACTTGACTAGAATCAAAAGAAAACAGGTCTTTGTATGGTCTTGTTATATCCAAATTTAATCTTTCCATGACTGCTTTTGGCATGAGGTTGTGAGATGCACCTGAGTCAAACATTGCATTGTGCAGTATTTTATCATGAACGTGTAAGCTGACATAAAAAGGTAAAACCCCTGTGACTACTGTTTTTCCATCTACCTCTGGACCAAACAGTAATTCTGGAGTGTCATCTAGTACATTTACATCATCTTTGTTGTTGGTGAGCTGAAGGGATTTCTTAATCTGTTGTTTGTACATGTCATGCTTGGCTAGCTCTAAAAGGGGAATTGCTATCTTTAACTTGCCAATCTCTGTTCCTAGGTCAAAGGGTTTATCCACCTGAATTTTAGGGTCACGGACAGCAGTCCTTTTCTTGTTCAATGAATCTTCTTGTTGGATTTCATCTTGATTTTGGAACCTGCCCCCCATGTCCATGTCTTGAGGGGTGATGTTCGGATTTGGGTGAGAGGATGATGTTGCTGTGGGCTCTTGTGGTGTGGACAGAAATTCAGTGACCTCCTCAACCACTACTTCCTTTGCAGGCAAGTTTGTTTTGTCATTAGGTTCAGTGACTGAGGCTTCTTTAGATTGCTGTTTCTCCTTTACCTTTTCAGGCTGATTTGCATTTACAGTCCGACTTCTTAGTTTGTACTGCTTATGGACTTCATAGACAGCAGTATCATATCCTTGCTTAAAGTCAAAGGATTCTCCTGATTGTGTTTGGAATGTTTTGTTTTCATCCTCATCATGGTCTTCTTGTGTTAGGAAAACATGGCTTTTACCATCCAGACCTATTAAATTGATCTCTGGATCTTCATTGAGTTGATTAGCCGAGGAAGTTTCTGCATAATTTTCTTGAAAAGGTGGTCTGATATCTTGGTCAGCACCTGTTTTTCCTATATTGGGGTTCTGTGTTCTCCTAAAATTTGGGTTTCTAGGAGTATTGTTTTGTGGTGCTTCCCATGATGACTTTCTTTCTACTGATTCCACTCTCTCACCTAGTCTTTTCATGCTGTTTAGTATTGCATCCAACTTCTGATCGAAGCCCGAGGGCTCTTCCTTGAAACCAACTTTCTTTTCCAGCTTTGCCCTGTTTCTTTTGGCAATTAGGTTGGCCTCTACAGTGACTGCAACTCTTTGGGCTTCTGCAAGGGTTGGAGGGTCTCTTTCTCTCAACTGATAGGCCATATCAGAGTCAAAACCATCAGGGAAGTTATAAAGGGCCAAATCAGGAGGGGGCCTTAAGTTCTGGGGAATAGCATTGTATATGTTGTTAAACCTAGCACAATATTCCAACACCGTTTCTTGGGGACCTCTTTTAATAGTGTTATATTCACCAAGTATATGGTGTGGATCTCTCTTTTTCTCCCATCTGTTGGTAAATTCCTGGTATAGAACTTCAGAGGTTGCAATGGAATTTGCATTCAAGGATCTAAACCAAGTTCTGACATCCCCAGTTAGGCTTTGGACAAAAATTCTCATTCTAACACTGTCATCATCAATTTCATAGGTCTCAAAGTGGTCTTGCATCTTTTTAGCATGCTGGATGGCCGTCAAAGGGCCATGGGAATCAAAAAATGAGAGTCTGGTTTGATAATCTTGGGGTAGGGCTGGAGCATTGGCTGGAATCTGCAATGGTGCATATCTGTTAGCCATGTTTATAGGGTTGATAGGGTTGATAAGAACAAATGGGACAACTGGGATTACAGGTGTACTGGGGTTAATAGGATGGGTAACAAGTGGAGAACTGGTTGAGTGAGTATGTGCAGATGGTGAAGATGGACAGGTAGGACTTTGAGGGGTTGAAGATGAACTAGGGGAATTGGGTGTGGAACGAAAAAGGACTTTGCAAGGAGTGGGAATGAGGATGGGTTGGTCTGACCTTATATCTGAATCAGCAGGTTTATCCTGCTTGTGCTGTTTCCTTATGTTCTTTGGGATGATATTTGGGTTATCAACAATGATGGGTTGATCAGGGTCAGGGTGTGCCCTAGTATGCCTTGGGTTTCTTTTAGGAGCCAGCTTCTAAGTGTTCTTTCAGAACTTTATACAGAAGTTTTGTATTTACAAGGGCAAAATAAGAACTCTGGAATGACTATATATGTTTCAAGGCTAGGATAAGTTTCCCTAGTTAGCTCTTCCCTAAGACTGCCCCTGTATCAGAGAAACAGTCCTAAGATGTCTTGGCTAGCTTCAGGCTTGATGAAAGCTTTGGAAGATAGATAGTCATTGAATAGTCTTCTCCCCAGTGGAGTCGCCAATTATGTTAACACCCAGGTTGTTCCCTATGACTCCCAAGGGAATACGGCCGGGGTAACCACTAACCAATCTTTTAATCACTGTTTCTAGCCAAACAGTGATCAGAGAGGGCTCTCTCTTTATGATTTATATCTACAGTGATGGTGTTTTAGGCTAGGTATTGAGTACAGGTCATGTTTGTGTTTCGGTTGATGAAATTCCCTTAGACTTCAGTGATGTAGTTTTTAGATATGTTGAATATCATTGGGCAATGGAGTCTGTGGCTTAATGTGTTTGAATCTGTGAGATGAAAGATGGAACTTACAGGGCCTTTTGAGTGTTTAATAGAACATATTTTGATTAAAAGACTGGTAACAGGTAGCACGAACAGTGAAAGCATTTAAGAATTTTCACTATTTATCTATATGTTCCCAACAGATAGCTTTAAGAAAAGAAAACAGAGGTCTTAGGGGCAAAAGTTGAATCCCTGAGAATGACTGTTACAATAAAAACACAGTTTTGAATTGCAGCAATTAAGAATTACAATTCTGTTACTGTATATGAGGAAAACATATATAATAGCTCAGTTTGAGTCCAGGGTAAACATGGTTAAATCCTGGTACTATCCTTTCACCTTGCTATCAAGTGTAAAACATTAGAACGACAAAGAGAACAAAAGACTCAAAACAGACACGACAAGAGATTTGAGAATACTTATAGTTTTATGCAACACCCATGGAATCCTGTAACATGCATCCTTCACCACAAGACATCAAATACACCAAACTTCTGGAAGTTCCATTCCTCCTTTGTATTAATTCTCTGAAAATATTACAGCAGATGGAAGTTATCCAAGAGAAAATTCCAGCAACCCCTTATGCGTTACTAAGGGGGGTATATATACGGATTTACATTTGGAAAAATATCTGAAAGAAGAGTAAATGCCTCATAAATATGCTGCCAACTGCTAGTGAGCAGTAGCCAAAGAAGTAAATGAAGAAGTAAATGCAGTAGTAGCTCTTAGTCCTTTAGCTGTCAAAATCTGTCAGATGCTGTTGAATTTGTAGCAGTTGTAGTCGGCTGAAGGCGTGTGTTTCAAAATGTGGCTAGCTGTCACTGTTAGTGATGAATCACCTTTTAGATATTTTCCAGTCACTGACCACTTTATACTTGTCTTGCGGTGACCTGAGCTGGCTTTTGACCTGGAGTTTTGAAACTACCGTGGCAGAATCTGGAGCATGGCTTGCCACCAGTCCTCCTTGGGCATTTGATGCCTTCGCATTTTAATCAATGTCTCATCAAGCTCTGTGTATTTGAAAAAACTGGGAGGAGTTTCAAATAGATGATTAACTTCATTTTCAATAAAAAATGACCCTTCAAGCTGAGTGTACAAACTCTGTCCTGTAGGAGGAACAGTTTCTTCAGAAGCACTGCTGGATGCAGTGATTTGATTTTCTATGTACGCGGCCATCCTATTTGTAAATTGATCTCTGTTGATCAATTTCCCTGTACCGCTCAATAGGCTAGGCATTCCTCTTGCCTGTAGCATCCCCATTCTGAGCTTGAAGTCTTCAACTTCAGTCTGTATCTCATAGCTCCTCCTTTCTGCTGTCTGCACATATCCTCTGAGTGTTAGCACCTTTTTGGTCATAAGGATGGCTTCCGTTCTGTTGGTGATTCCAACTGCTGCCAGCTCATCTTTGTCTTGCCTGTTCAGAAAGTCTATCAGTTGGCTAGCTTGTTCAGGTCTATTTCCTAGTGCTGTCTTAGCCCTCTGGATATCTATCTGAGCTTGCACAATTAAATCCATATGTTCATGGATTGTTTTGAGTGACTTCCACTGTTTAATCATGCTTTGGGTGATTTTATTCCATAAGATCCTCTTGATCTCAGCCATGGTGTTTTTGAGATCAAGCTCTTTCTCCAGGGCTTTGATTCTGTCCTTTTGGGTCTTGATCTGTCTGCCCTGTTCTGCCACTGTCATTTTAGACTGGTCATACTTGGCATCTATCTCTGCCAGTTTTTCTTTTGCCTTCCTTATCTCATCTGCTTGTAGCTCCATTTGCTTAACAGCCTTAGTTAGTTCTTCTATGCTGGGCTGGTCAACTGTATTTGCTGTTGTAGGGGCCACTGCTGCCTCAGAGCCTGTTGCTGCTGTAGAATCTGTTGGGGGAGTTGGTAGTGTGGATTCTCCCTGTTTGCCCTGAAATGACTTCTCCAGCTCCTTCTCTAGCTCTTGGATCCTTTGATCCTGCTGCAATAGTAGATCAAGTTGTTGATCAACTTGTTTTTCTTTTTGCAGTTCAGCTGTCTGAGGATGTTCTGTAGGTGACAGCTTCAATCTCCTCTTCATGGCATTGAGATCATCCTCTTTTTTCTTCAGGAGGGCTTTTACCCCGGTTGGGTCACTAGGGTTATGCCCTAGATCAACAATAATCTCTTCAAGAGATTTTATCCTGTTATCCTTGGCCCTGGAAGACAATCTCTCAAAATCCAGTTGAGTATTTGTGTGCTTCAAGGACTCTTTCAGCTCATGAGAAAGTGTAGCCTTATCAACCAAGGTGGCATAGACCATTTCTCCAGTCTGCTTATGGAGCTCAATTTGGTCCATAGGATGTATGTCTTTGGCCAAGACCTCCACCCTTGTTTTGATGAAATCAGCAGTGGACATTGGGTTGGGACCCTTAGGTTTGAAATGGCTGAATATCATCTTCTCCTCTTTGAAGTCGTAGACCGACATCAATCTTTCTTGTTGGGCTGGAGTGGCATCTATAAATTGCTTGTAAACCTCAGCCCTCAATAGTTCATTTGCTGCCTTGATTTCTTTGAAGGTGGCCTTAGCACCTTTGAGCTTCTGGCTTTGTTGAGAAGAAGATGATACCTCCAAGCCAAGTTGTAAATTCTGCTCCTGCTGAAAGGAGCTAGTCCCTGTGTGTTGGCTGCCCTCCCTATCCTTGGCTGTATCATTGAAGACATCTTCAGTAATGTCTTCTACTTCTGGGGAGTCTGCCCTCTGCCTTTTAGCTTCTGGTTGTTGGGAGGATCCACTGAGGGGAGTGGACTCTTCTCTTTGTCTTTTGGTCCCCCTTTCTTCATGTGCAGGGGTCTGTAAAATTGAAGTGGTTAGGGGCTCCACTTGAGGGGGTGGTGTCTGCAATAAGGTGGTTTCTGGCAGCCCAGTTTGTGGCAGACCGGTTTGTTCTTCTTGCTGCCCTGTTTCTTGCTCTGGTTGTTGCTTTCCCTGCTCTGACTGCTGCTTTTTTGCTTCATCTTCGGCGTCCATTTTTCCCTTTCCCTTATCCAAGCCTGGTACTGTTGTTGGCGGCGCTGTCCTGGTAACTGAGGTTCCTCCTCCTGATGTTTGAGGCAGCCTGAACGGTACCTGGGTCACATAGTCCAGGTCAATAGTTTTTTCAAGTTCTTTCATATTTTTAGCTATTTTTTCCTCTTCAGACAAGCTCTCAACAAGGGTATCCAACTGCCACTCTTGTAAGTTTGCATACTGTTCTAGATGTGGATAGTGGCAGTGTTTGATGGCTAGGAGTCTGTACTTTGTTCTCCTGGCAGTGATGAAACCTTGAGGGTCATATGGGACCCACCGGAAACTGTAAGACAACTTATATTTGTCTTTTAGGATCGAATCTGCAGCCTCCCATCCTTCCTTCTTATTCATGATAAAAGGGCCCAGCTCATTTTTGTAGTTAAGGTGTGCTTTTTTCTTTGAGCTGTGGAAGTGAGTGAGGTCTGACTGGATTAATTGCCTGTAATATTCCAAGGCAAATAATCTCATGGGAACATACTTGGGTAGTCTGTATGGACAGAGCTCACACCCATACACTCTGAACACAGTGTGGTGTTCATATAGGTACCAATCACCTATTTTGTACTTCTTAGAAAGCTGTAAAGCTTTCTTGATCTCATTTGATATTCTAGGTGGAGGGGATTTCATAAGTATGCTGGAGACTGGGTATACAAACTGATCTACAAATTCACAATAGCTGTAGGGTGAACTTGTGATTTCATGATAGACTGAGGTCCAGAATATGACTGATCTTTTCTCCCCTTTGTTGTCCAGCCTTCTGATGTAGCATGGGAAAGCTTCAGAGTGATGATACATGAACAGGTGGTAGATGTATGCTGAATATCTAAAGACTCCTTGTCTGTCCAATTTGCACAATTGATCATGGATCTTATTGGCTATGAACTTGGCAAAGTTGTACTTTCGGGCAGGGGGTTGTCGTGGGCTGTAGGCAGATAGCATTACGAGCATGGCTAGATCCACCTGCTTGCTGTTCTGGTAGCCTAGCACATAGGCTATCATGTCCAGGAGCAGCCTGCCTGAGTCATTGAAGTGCTCATGTGGATAAGGAGGTGGCCCTGTAGGCTGGTTCTCAGGCCACATGTAGTTCCTGGTGACCTTCTGCAGCTCTTCACTGGTCATCTTCTCACCTGCTTCTATTAAAGATCTCATGGAGAAAGGGACTAATAACTCTGTCTGTTCAAAGTGCAGCATTTTGTTGATGGTGTCAGCGTTTATATAGAACAAAATCCTCCCTAGTTGAGTGTTGACAGCTCTGTGCTCCTGATCATAATTTTGAGCACATAAGTGAATGATTTCAGGGAAAACATTCACAGCTGGGAGGCAGTAATAGGGCAGGTTTGACTCCCATATCCCATCTGTACCAAGTCCTGCCTTATAGTCTTCCCTTAATGTGGTGAAGGTCTTCAAAAAGTTTCTGTTTCCCTCAAAATCATTTATGAGACAGTCTTTGTCAACTAATGGCATAGCTTCCAGTTCCTTATTGGTTTGACTCAGTGGAGTGGCACTGAGGGAGGAGGATGCAGATGCTGCCATGATACAGTCTGAAAGTGTGCAGCAGGATGCAGAGCTTTGATAAATCTCTTGAAGACTTTGAGCGGCAGGTAGGTGCAATTGGTGTGATGTCTTCTTCTGGTGTGAAGTTGTTCTGAAGCTAGCAAAGTACTGATGATTTTCAGGAATGTGGATTGTCTAAGGGAATGCTTACTGAGGTATTAGTATTTGTACAGGAAGAGTGTAGGTAACCAGTACTTGGCAAAAAGGAACAATGCCGGGTATTTTCAGGGCGATTTCTGCAGTTCTAACCCGCGAGCTGGTTTGTACAGAGCTAAATTGGGGCTAATGGATAGCACAGGTTGCTTATGTCTGATTTGGGTGCTTGGGTAGAGCTAAATTTAGAGTTTTTAGCAGACTTTAATGGCGATTTTGCAGAAAATTGGAATTTACGGGCAGAATGGGAGAAGACGGCAAAATACCTGGCAAATCGACCTGGAAGCTTGCGGGCTGGGTTGCAAAGGCTTAATGCAGTCAAGCTTCGAACTTTGAACGGTTTACTTGTCGAATTTGATGGCTGAATGCAAGATTTCGCGGCAGCAGGCTTGACAACGGCTAGTTCAGCTTCGCATGCAAAATAAGCGAAAAATATGCGTTTAGCCGTTTAAAACGGTAAATTTGGCAAAAGTATGAATTTGGCGCTTTTCCGCCGATGACGTCAGCATGACGTCATGGCGGGGCCCAGGTGAGGGGTGACGTGGATGCTGAGGTGTTAGCCAGGTCGGCAGGACACGGTGGCGGGCGGGCGCAAAGGCGGGCCCGCGTGGAGGACCAAGGGACGATGGGGCGGGCACCGGCGGGGTGACGTCAGAGCGGCGTGGACATGACGTGTAGGCATGACGTGTGGGGTAGCGGTATACGGGGTGGCGGTAAGTGGGTTCCCCGCACCACCTTTGGGCAAAGGCGGTAAGTGGGAGGAGGGCTCCGAACAACCTTACCGTCCGCCACGCGTCCATTGTACGGGATAGGTAAAACCGCTTTCCCCGGACGCTAATTGTCGGCACATCGAGATCTGAAATTGACCGCCCACCCTTAGATCTGGGCGCTGGAGATCTGACGGCTGGCGGGCCTTCCGACTGGTCGAGCATGTTGGGGAGGGGTCCCGCCAGCGCAATAAAATATTCAGTTTAATTTTTGGGCGGAGGACTATAGGCAAGTGGGTTTTTTCGCAGTTTTGGGTTTTTTGGGCCTTTTCAGGGGTTTTCATAGGGAAAAGGGGTTTTCTGTGCGCTTTCAGCAGAGAGACGGTAAGGGCTTGAGGGACAGGATTTCTGCTCATAACCAGGGGTCAGAGCACATCCAAGACAAGGTTGACCACAGTCCCAGGTGGACTGAAGTCTCCTTGGACCATTTACTTGGCTATAATGCCAAAAGGAGAATATGTAGATAATGCTGGGATTTATACACCTTGGTGTTAGTAATATTAGGGAGAAAGGCGATATAAGGGATTTGTACAATAGGGTTAGTGTTAGTTGTGGAGGAGGAGGTAAGTGGATGTGGAAATCATTGAGTTTATATGAAACAAGCTTGGTTCCAAGAGTAGATAAAAATGAAAAGAACTTTAGATAAGAAATGTGGCTTTTAAAGATCAAGAACCACTATGAAAGCTTAGTCTTTTCCATGAATCTCAGGCTAGTGAGGGAATGTTAGAAATGAAATTGGAGGGGAGTGAGGGAAATTAGTCATGCTTCCAGCTGTAATCTTTTGCCTTGCTGCCCACCATCATCAACCTTGCAATGATAGGGATACCTTTCTGCAACCCCTGCTACCTACCCAGCTACTTGCCTAGCATTTTATTTCTTCTTGGAGGGTGCATTTGGACTTGCAGACCCTTACTTGCCTTTTCTTTTCCTTGGCTTTTCCTTTTGCTTTTTCTATCTACTTCTACCCTTATCTCTTTCAAGGTCCCAGATTAAGCTGTTGGGATCCTTTGTTTCTCTACCTGAACTATTTGTCTGCCAAGTTTAAGCTGTTTGGACAGACTTCTTTCTCTATTCTACAACTCAAAATTGAAACATGGCATGATCCAGATTAGACTGTTGAATCATCCAAAAATTTTGTAATAAGGACCTCAATATTTGAAGTATTTCACACACCTCTGATTTCCTGGAAATATGGGATCTTTGTAGTAACAAAGCAGAGCATATTTGGATTTTCAATAATCAATCATGAAATATGAAACCTATTATTATAGGTATCCAACAGGTTTGCCTGCTCAGGTCTGTTTCCCAGCACTGTTTTGGCCCTCTGGATTTCTGTCTGTGCTTGGCCAATTAAATCCATGTACTCATGGATTGTTTTGATGGATTTCCATTGTTTGGTGATAGCTTGGATAATCTTACCCCACAAAATTCTTTTTATGTCGGCCATGGTACTTTCCAGATTGAGCTCCTTTTCCAGGGCCTTTATTTTATCCTTCAGGGCCTTAATTTCTCTGCCCTGCTCTGCTACTGTTACCTTTGATTTATCATATTTGGCATCTATCTCTGCCAATTTTTCTTTTGTTTTCTTTATTTCATCCGCCTGGAGCTCCATTTCCTTGACAGCCTTGGTCAATTCTTCTACGCTCGGGTGTGCATCTGGAGCTGCTGTTGTGCCTGCTACTTCTGTTGTGGGGGCCACTGTTGCCCCTGAAGTTGTTGCTGTTGTTGAAGCTGTTGGAGGAGCCTGGAGTGTAGATTCTCCCTGTTTGTCTTGTAGCGTTCCTTCCAGCTCTTTCTCCAATTCTTTGATCCTCTGATCTTGCTGTAGAAGGAGGTCAAGTTGTTCATTAAGTTGTTTTTCTTTTTGTAGTTCTGCTGTCTAAGGGTGTTCTGTAGGTAACAGCCCCAACCTCTTCTTCATTGCATTCAGATCATCATCTTTCTTCTTTATGAGGGCCTTTACACCTGTTGGATCACTAGGATCATGCCCTAGATCAATAATAATCTCCTCCAGAGACTTTATTCTGTTGTCCTTGGCCTTAGAGGACATCCTCTCAAAATCCAGCTGAGTGTTTGTGTTCTTCAAGGAATCTTTCAGCTCATGGGCCAGTGTGGCCTTCTCTACCAATGTGGCATAGACCATCTCCCCAGTCTGCTTGTGGAGTTCAATCTAATCCATAGGATGTATGTCTTTAGCTAGGACCTCCACCCTTGTTTTGATGAAATCTGCAGTTGTCATTGGCTGTGGCCCCTTGGGTTTGAAATGGCTGAATATCATTTTTTCTTCCTTGAAGTCATAGACCGACATCAATCTTTCCTGCTGGGCTGGTGTAGCATCTATGAACTATTTGTAAACCTCAGCCCTTAATAACTCATTTGCTGCCTTGATCTTTTTAAAAGAAGCCTTAGTGCCTTTAGGCTTCTGGCTTTGCTGAGATGAGGATGACACCTCCAAACCAAGCTGTAAAGTCTGCTCCTGTTGAAAGGAGCTTGTCCCTGTATGTTGGCTTCCCTCCCTGTCCTTTCCTGTGCTGTTTAAGACATCTTCAGTAATGTCTTCCACCTCAGGGGAATCTGCCCTTTGTCTTTTGGCCTCTGGCTGATGGGAAGGTCCACTAATAGGAGTGGACTCTTCTCTTTCTCTTTTAGAACCCCTCTCCTCATGGGCTGGGGTTTGCAAAATAGGTGCTGTAGGAGTCTCAGTTTGTGGAGGAGGAGTTTGATCTTTCTGCTGCTCTGTTTGTTCCTCCCTCTGCAGCTCATTTTGCTGCTTAGTTTGCTGTTCATTTGAGGGGGCTGCCTTCTCTTTCAGTGTTTCATGTTCTACATCCATTATGCCTTTGCCTTTATCCACTGCTGCTGCCGATGTAGAGGGTGCCTGTGGTGCTGTCCTTGTCACTGAGGTCCCTTCTCCCACTGAGTGAGGCGGCCTGAAAGGTACCTGCTGCACATAGTCCAGGTCAATAGTCTTCTCAAGCTCTTTCATGTTTTTAAGCATTCTTTCTTCTTCAGTTAAACTCTCCACTAGAGTGTCCAGCTGCCATTCTTGCAAGTTGGCATACTTTTCTATGTGTGGGTAGTGGCAGTGCTTAATACCTAGGAGTCTGTACTTGTTTCTCCTAGCAGTGATGAAACCTTGAGGGTCATAAGGGACCCATCGAAAACTATAGGACAACTTATATTTGTCCTTGAGGATCAAGTCTGCAGATTCCCATCCTTCCTTCTTGTTCATAATGAAGGGGCCCAACTCATTTTTGAAATTAAGGTGGGCCTTTTTCTTGGAGCTGTGGAAATGGGTGAGGTCTGACTGAATTAATTGCCTGTAATACTCCAAGGCAAATAATCTCATAGGTACATACTTGGGGAGCCTGTATGGACAGAGCTCACAGCCATATACTCTGAACATAGTATGGTGTTCATATAGGTACCAGTCACCTATTTTGTACTTCTTAGATAGCTGCATAGCTTTCTTGATCTCATTAGATATTCTAGGTGGAGGGGACCTCATCAGCATGCAAGAGACTGGGTACACAAACTGGTCAATAAATTCACAGTAGGTATAGGGTGAATTTGTGACTTTATGATAAACTGAGGTCCAGAAGATGACAGATCTTCTCTCCCCTTTATTATCCAGCCTTCTGATGTAGCATGGGAAGGCTTCAGAATGATGAAACATGAACAGATGGTAGATGTAAGCTGAGTATCTGAAGACCCCCTGTCTATCCACTTTGCTTAATTGATCATGAATCTTATTGGCTATAAACTTAGCAAAGTTATACTTTCGGGCAGGGGGTTGACGCGGGCTGTAAACAAACAGCAACACTAGCATGGATTTATCCACATGCTCACTGTTTTGGTATCCCAATACATAGGCTATCATGTCTAGTAATAGCCTGCCTATATCATCGAAATGCTCCCTCAGATAGGGAGGTGGCCCTGTAGGCTGGCATTCAGGTCTCATGAAGTTCCGGGTGACCTTTTGCAGCTCCTCACTGGTCATCTTATCACCAGTTTCCAGCAAATAAGTTGTGGAGAACGGGATCAGCAACTCCGTCTGATCAAACTGTAACATCTTGTTGATGGAGTCAGCATTTACATAGAAGAGGATCCTCCCTGATGGAGTATTGACAGCTCTGTGCTGGACATCATAGTGTTCAGCACATAGGTGAATGATTTCAGGGAAAACATTCACAGCTGGGAGACAGTAATAGGGCAGGTTTGACTCCCATATCCCATGTGTACCATGCCCATCCTTATAATCTTCCCTTAGTTGAGTGAAGGTCTTCAAGAAGTCCCTGTCTCCCTCAAAGTCCTCAATGAGACAATCCTTGTCAATGAATGGCAAGGCCTCCAGCTCCTTGTTGGTTTGATTTAATGGAGCTACACTGAGGGAAGAGGATGCAGAGGCTGCCATGCTATAATCTGAATTTGTGCAGGTGGAGGTACTGGCTTGACAAGTCTATAAAGACTTAAGTAGCAGGTGAACTGAAAACACCGTCTCGTGTCCTCTTTTAGTGAATAAAGGCAAACAGGTTTGTAAGTTGCTGCAAGATTCACAGGGATGTGAATTGCTAATAGATAAGTTGCAGAGATATTGATGTTTCTTTTTATAAAGAATGCAGGTGGCCTGTACTCGGCAAAAGGGAACAATGCCGAGCACCTCGGGGGCAATTTTACAGTTTTAGCCCGTGGACTGATCACTCCAATGTCGAATTGTGGTTTAGGGATGGTGCAGATTGCTTGGGTTTAGTTTAGGTAATCAGGCAGAACTGAATTAAGTAGTTTTACCAGTCCTTTAATGGTGATTTCTACAGATAATTGGAATGCAGGGGCAAAGTGGGAAAACTGGCAAAATACCTGGAAAAACCGACTCGGAAGCTCGCGGGCCGGGCTGTGGAGACTTAGTGCCGTCGAATTCCGAACTTTCAGCAGTTGAATCGTCGAATTTGATGGCTGGCTGAGAAATTTCGCGGCAGCTGTTGGCAACGAATAGTTCTCTTTTGCATGAAAATGACCGAAAACGGCTTATTTAGTCGTTTAAAACGTTAATTTTGGTAAAAGTGTGCACTTGGTGCTTTTCCGCCGATGACGTCAGCATGACGTCATGGCGGGACCCGGGTACGGAGGTGACGTGGCAGCGGAGGTGTCCGCCAGGGTGGCAGGACATGGTGGCGGGCGGATGCGATGGCAGGTCCGCGTGGAGGGCCACGAGACGCTGGGGCGGGCACTGGTGAGGTGACATCAGGGTGACGTGCCAATGACGTAGGAGGGAGGGTGGTAACAGGGGTGGCGGTAAGCGGGTTCCCCGCACCACCTTTGGGCAAAGGCGGTAACGGGGAGGGGGGCTCCGAACAACCCCACCGCCTGCCACGCGTCCCCTGTACGGGACGGCCAAAACCACTTTCCCCGGATGCTAAAGGTCGGCAGGTCGGGGAGTGAGAATGACCGCCCACCTTTAGATCTGGGTGGTGGAGATCGGACGGCTGGCAGGCCCTCCGACGGATCGAGCAAGTTGGGGGGGGGTCCCGCCGGCGCAATATAATATTCAATTTAATATTTGGGGCGGAGGACTATAGAAAAATGGGTTTTTTGTAGTGTTTTGGGTTTTCCGGGTTTTTTGCAAGGGTTTATACAAGAAAAAGGGGTTTTGTGTGTTTTTTAGCAGAGGGACGGTAAGGGTTGAGGGGAAAGATTTCTGCTCATAACCAGAGGTTAGAGCACATCCAAGACAAGGTTGACCACAGTCCCAGATGGACTGAAGTCCCCTTAGACCTTTATTTGGCTATAATGCCAAAAGGAGAATATGTAGATAATGCTGGGATTTATACACCATGGTGTTTAATACTAGTAGGGGAAAGGTATGATAGGGGAGTTATATAGTAGAATTAGATGTTAATATGGATGAGGAAGGCAAATGAAGGGGATATCACTAAGTTTGTTTGAAACTCACTTAGTTTAGAGAGTAGATCAAAATGAAAAGAAGTTTACATAGGAAATGTGGCTTTCACAGCCATAAGAACCACCATGAAACCATGAATTCTTCTAAGGATCCCAACTGGTGAGGGGATGTTAGTAAATGACATGAAAGGGAAAAGGGAAGTTAGACATGCTCCCTTGCTTGCTGCAACTTGATGCAAAAGAACACCTTGTCAATTGATTGAATTTGCTTTGGTAAACACAGTTAATACATCTGCAATGGTAAAGATACCCTTTCTGCAACCCCAACTACTTACCCAGCTACTTTGCCTAGCATTTTTTTATTTCTTCTTGGAGGGTGCACTTGGACTTGCAGACCGTTACTTGCCTTTTCTTTTCTTTGGCTTTTCTTTTGCTTTTGCTATCTACTTCTGCCCTTATCTCTTCCAAGGTCCCAGATTAAGCTGTTGGGAGCCTTTTCTTCTCTACCTGAACTACTTGTCTGCCAAGATTAAACAGTTTGGACAGACTTTCTTCTCTAATCTACAACTGCAAAATTTAAACCATGGAATGATCCAGATTAGACTGTTGGACCATCCATCAAAATTGGGATGCATTAATCTATTTACACACCTTGTACTTCCTTGGAAATATGTGATCTTTGCATGATCAAAGCAGAACATATTTGGACCTTCCATAGCCAATCATGAAATATGAAACCTATTGGTATAGGTAGCTAACACTTTTCATAAGAAATACCTTGTTTGAGGCCAAGGGTTTTTCATATAGTTTCTCCAACGCCTTAATCAAACAATCTGTTTTTGTTTCCTTCGAAATGTTGAAGGCAACCGATGCTGGGAGGCACAACTGTACTGTTTTGAGTGCCTTTCTATCGAGAAGGTTCCATTCTTCATCTATCATTACCATCGACATCTTTGTTTTTCTGCCCAATGGTAGGTACAGATCTTTCTGATACAGATAATCTTCCATTTGCATCTTCCACAGAGAGAAGTTTTGGCCATTAAATTTATTGACCCTAAACTTACCATCTTTCGCCATTGCTCCCACTCAAATGAGGAACCCTTCTTTCTTGTGAGTTTATCAGCCAAATAGACCTTCAGCTTTGATACCAGTTGTTAGAAAATTATATATTACGGAGCAATGGAACACATAGAATATTGCAGAAATATAAACACAGAAAACGCATAAAACAAGAGTGACACAGATATACGTGGTTCACCCAGTTTGGGCTACATCAACCTCGAACAGCCAGTCCTTCCTTTCTATTATCAAACAAAATGAAGAGACACAACCTACAGCAGATCCACTGTAATATCCTCTATTTTCTCTCATAGTCTCACCCCTCTACTTTTCGCTCGGATAATACACATATATTACACAGACTCAATACAAAGTCCTCATACAAAGAGAGGGGTTGCCTTCTAGGGCAAAAAACCATAAACTAAACATAAGTTCTACCGTTAGATCCCTAATGAACGGCCCAGATTGACTAGAGATTACTATACTTTTACAAGGAAATTTTACATTTGTTTTTAGCTTCAGGGGTGCTGCCCCCAAAACCCCCCATTAGGGGAGGGCTCCCCAAAGGTCGCAGTCGCCCTGCCTGGACCCTCCCTGCAGTGAATATTTTATGGGCAGCATTGCAACCGCATTTCGAACTAGGGTCCAATGTGGCAATACTTTGGAATATAGAAGATAATCAGGCTCCACACCCAATAGACAGATCCAAAGAAGGCAACGACAGCTATCATAAATGGCTTTTGTCGGGTTGTATTTAATGAAATCCAGCTAGCATTTGCTACTAATGTAAATCAAATGATGAATTTGAAGCTTGAAGTTAGTGTTGAATAGGTGTTGCAAGGTACCTCTATAACACTATCTATATACATTATTCTAATGCCATGAGATGGTGTCTCAATAACACTATTGTCGAGTGACGATTGCTAGATGTAGATAGCTTTCTCATATCCTGCAGGTAAATTGTATCATTATATTTCTATGAAATCTTGGAATGTGTTCAAAGTTTGTCTCAGATAAGGAAATATGTATGTACTCTTGAATTTATCTATGTCGTAATAAGATCAAGAATAAAGTTGTCATTGCAAATAATTGGGATCTACCATGTAAGTTTACTTTTCTACATGAAATTCTTGGTTATTTAGATCCCAACTAGTTAGCATTGAATTTATGTTTGTTGTAATGAGATTGTGAATAAAGTTATCATTTTAATCACTGAAATATACCATGTAATATTTATTCACTACATGAAAATTTTTATTTGTTAGAGCCCAGATTATTAGGATTATGAATATTCCTCTTTCGTGACAATATTTATGAATGCTCTATTCTTTC
Organism: Pinus tabuliformis; assembly: GCA_031772625.1. Lineage (NCBI taxonomy): Eukaryota > Viridiplantae > Streptophyta > Pinopsida > Pinales > Pinaceae > Pinus > Pinus tabuliformis. The sequence goes on along the minus strand of CM062820.1, from coordinate 1,631,730,276 downwards.
TCAAAGACTTACATATTATAGAAAGGTGGAAAATAAATGAGATGCAGCTAAATGGTTTCTGTTTTAAAATGTGTCAAGGGAGTATAAAATCATTTTCAATTGAGTTTAAATATTTTGGAGTACCCACTAAAATGTTTCATTTTAATCCTAGTTAATTCCATTTCTACTATCTGTTGGGTCGTTAATATGCCATTATTATTATCACTTTTGAACACTTATCCCACCCATTTCCACTATTCTTCATCATATCATTTGTTATAATTTATCATTTAAATCCATTTTATAAACGATTTATGCTCTTATAAATGAATATTATCTATTCTCCTTTATTTCTAATAAATTGATGATTATGCGTGATTTTATCAATGATAGTTTTAATAAATTAGTTATAACAGTATTTACCATTCTTAGCCTCCAAGATAATTTTCAGATTGAATATTTGATTTTTAAAAGCGCCAACTCAGAAATGCGCTGGAATAAGGAGTGACAGTTTTGCGGTTGAGATTCTAAGAAAATGGAGCAGAATCTGGAAAATCCGGAACATGGGTTTTGTCCAGAATGGGCCCAATTAACTTTGTTAAAGAATGGTTTGCCCAAATTCGGCTTGTACTGAGAGAAACACAGGGTTCTTTGAGCACGATTTTCTCAGATTTGCTGTCGCGGCCGTCCTCCAAATCTCAGCTGCAAAGCTAAATTCGTCTTGCTTTTATTGAGAGATGAAAGGAAATATATTTTCTTGTTGATCAACTGGTTAGAATCAATCCAATTTTGTAAAAGAAATCATGTTGTACTTATCTTTATTGTAACTTCTCTCTGATCTCTCTATTTAAATGAAGACAGAGATCAGAGATGGGGGGAATTCGAATGATGGAAGAATGATGGTGGATTATCCATGATAGGATAGGGATTGTTGCATGCTGTAATTCTCAAGCATTTGCTGTTGTAATGATTCTACAATTTGATGATTAATACATGATTTGGGAGTTGCTGTTCATTCTTTTCCTTCTGAAGTAACCCAGCAGCGTCCGCTGGCGGCTAAGGGCACAGCCTCTGGTGGAGTATGCTGCTGCTACTGTATATTATATTCTTTTGATTTCTGCGTGGTTTGCTTATCTTTATTGCTCGGTAATCTGACATGCTTTTTCATATGCTATTCCATGCTCTGCTACGATTAATTCATTAATGGTTTCTTCAGGAAATTTATGTAGTGACTCTGTATTGTATGAGTGAATCTTTTCAGAGTTGATTGCATGTTTCTGTTACAGAGCATTTGTACTGAATATTACTGTTGTTGGATTCATTTGAAATCCTGATTATTGGAATCCGAAAAGTGATATTATTCTATTTGGAAACATAGTCATATTCACCTTAATTGTCAGATTACCATATTAGCGTGTCGTGTGTATGTATGGTTGATTCTTGCTAATTCATCAATGAGTGCTATTCCATAAAGTACATTCCATCCAATTTGCCTTAAGAAAGAAGATTGCTATTTTATTGCAGAATGTGAGTTTAGTTCTGACTCGCGAGACTTAGTTTATTTGATTGTTGTTCCATTTACTGCTTGCTGTTCCATTTCCTGTTTGCTATTCCATTTTACTTTCTGCCGTTCCATTTACTTGCATTTGCTGCTTTGGTGTGAGAGAAGGTCTAAGGCTGTAGTGAGCCAGCAAGTCGCTGCTTAGCTCCCAGACCTATGGTCCATGCTCTAATTTCCTTTCCATCAGTTTCTAGAGGGATGGGTTATCGCTTCCGCACCCTTGACTGATAAGCTGCCTTGTTCTTTTAAAGTAATTTAGTCATAGCTTGCTCAGTGAATAGTTGTTGTATCCTCAATTGATGTTTGCTGAGTGAATAGTTGGATTTCAGAGCATTTGAGTTTATGTTATTGTTAGATTTCTTTTTCAAGCATTCATTTACTCTTGGGTTTTAAGCACTATACTGCAAAACATTACTCTTAAGTAAATAGCCGCCTCAGACTGAGTACACTCTTGAAATAAAAAGTCGTCCCTGGGTTGATAATTAATGTGAAGGTAATTAGGATTTTAAAAGACACCTTTTTATCGCTCCACATTTTGGCGCCATTGCCGGGGAGAGTGTAGCCATTTCTAAAGAGTAGTGTGAATCTGATGAGTGCCTGCTAGGGAAGAGTTGGATCTTAAAAACGGAAGGTAAGAACCTGCGTACGGAGCATGTAAAAGCCCTGCTCCCCCGTCCGCTTTCCAGCAGGACTGTTAAAGAACCTAGGGTAGAAATAGATGTTTGAATTTTTGAATGATTAGGAAAAAGATAGAAATTTTTAAAAAAATGAATCACATGATCTCACGCAAGTGGTGATGTAAGCACCACCCATTTCACTAACCGATTGACAGGAACATTTGAAGAAGGAGCCTCGAAGAAACACATGAAGAACATCTTAAACTATGGTAAGAAATGGCTCAGGTTTCTACTTTTGAATTTCCTATCAAAGATCTAGGAAAAGTGACACAAATGCACATAATTCCCCCATCTTTACCAAATTTTCATGGTTTAGAAAATGAAGATCCAGATACATTTTTATTTGAGTTCGAAATACTTTGTAGAGGATATGATTATTGTACTAATGATGAAAGATTGAAAGTGTTTCCTCTTACTCTAAAAGGAGCAGCTCTTCGATGGTTCATGAGCCTAGGTGGGAATTGCATCCAAACATGGGAGGACATGAAGAACATATTCTTGAAGAAGTACCAAGACTATTGCAAATCCAATGAAGATATTTTCGGTATGATACAATGGGAAGATGAAAGTTTGGAGGATTATGTAGATCGATTTCATTATAACCTTCAAAAATCAAAGCATAAGCATTTGGAAAAAGAGATCTTAAAAACACTCCTTTTTAAAGGAATCAAAGAGGAATGTTTAGAAATCTTAAATCTGATAGGAAAAGGTGATGTTTTTCAGTTATCATATGATGATGTTTGTGAGTTGTGCATAAGGTATTCAAGAGGAATCTCCAAGGCTGGTAAGAATTCTAGAGATGTTTGTTCTTTCTTTTCCAAATCTGCTACAAGAATAGGAGACATAAGAGCTGAAATCAATGTGTTATTTGAAAATTTTAAAGTTGATTTTATTAGCTCTCTAAATGAAAAATTGGATGTTTTGCAGGTTCATAAAAATCAAGATTTGGATGAAGTGTTTTACCCTCAGGACCGAAAGGAGCATCTCATAGATACTCACTCTTCCTTATATAGGATGGAAGTAGCATATCAAAGAGGTAAGGAAGCTGCAACAAGGTCAAAACCACGGAAATCATGGCCTACAGGTATGGTTCAAAACACTCCCTCTCCACTTTCTTACTTGCATAATCCATTATGGAATACTAATGTGTTAGGGCAGCCATGTCAATCTCAATATAACCACCAACAATTTTCTCTACAAGCTTGGCATGGTTCACCTTATGATTGCATGACTACTCTCCCCCATCTTGTAGCACAAGCACATTCTCCATATTCTCCACCAGCTCTTCCACAATATCTTGCTTGCCCATCAAAACCATTCACACAACCCAATCAACCATATCATCAAAATGCTCCATTCCTTACACATTTTCCTGCTCAACTAATTCCACACCCTCACCATAATAAACCAGTACAACATACTTACAATGTTGAACTGGCAAATTTACCCACCCTTCCCACCCATTCTATCTCACATGTGTTATTAGAGAAAACCTACAATGAGATTCAGAATGTTTCAAATGCAAAAATTGTAGAAGCTATGGAAGAAAATGAGGTTTCTTTTACTATGCATCAACAAGCTATTTCAAAAGCTCAAGAACTTCATGATATGATGGCTATGCGAAATCAAAAAAGTAAAGGATATATTGAAGATTGGTTTCACTCCATCATTTGTTTGCAACATCACTCTATGCTTCAACAATTTTTGATACCATTTTTTGAAGGGAAGTTGGCTTCTCATACCCTAATATCGATTAACATGCATTTTTCAAATTTGGGTATGTGCATACGTGAAGCCTTACTTCTAAAATGGCTTCATTGGAAGTACTCATATACGTAGTAATATTCATTTTTCAAATCAAAATAGGTTAGTGAAGAAAATAAAATAAATAGGGGAATAAATAAATGCATTTTGTTTTTTTTATGTAAAACTAGTTGTTTTTTTGTTGCAACATGCTATCGAAATCAATATCGGTGATAAATATTTCAATTTATTTGTGTATGTAGATGAATCATAATAGAAATAATAAGTTCTACAAACAATCATTTTCATTTTTATCACCAATTTGAAAAAATGCTTGAATATCATTTTTTTGGCTTGCGGGCTTGATGAAATTTCTGGAGAAACAGTCGGGACAGTCATGTTTTGAGGGACCAAAAGTGAATATTTTTAAAACCTGTTTGGTAGCCCTTGATTTCTACTTTCTAACCCAATTTGAACCACTCAATTTGGATTTGAAACGAAAAAGTTAGAAACAAAACATTGACAGGGTGTCTAGTGGGCAGCTCAGGAACAGAGCTGGGACGGTCAGTTTTTGGAGGCCTAAATGAATGAATTTTTAAAACCTGTTTATATGTTAGATTCCCCTATGAATCTAGTTTACAATGCAATTGGAATCACACATTTTTTATATCGTATGGGGAAGTTATGATCAAAATACTGACTATCTATTGTAAATCAGCACCCTTAAAACTATGTCTTTCCGGCTGTTCCTTACAGTATTTGACCTATCAATTCTTCTTCTCTTCAAAACCTGTTTCTATTGGAAATAAAAAAATGAATATACTTTCATTTCCAATTTGAATCCTTTGAATCCGACATCAAACGAAAAAAATATACTTGAAATATCAACTGTTGGTCTAGGCTGGGTAATCGAAAATGACTCTGTTATGCAGGTTGTTCTAACTAAAATTGACATATCATATCATTGAATTTTTAAAACATGTTTCTACTGGAGATATACCTTTGAATTAGCTCTCATTTAGCTTTGGAATCACTCAATTTGGACAAAAAAACAAAGAAGTTGTGATTAAAACACTGCTGGTTAGTATGGTCGACCACTGCTCTCCCGCAGGTAACAAATAAATTTTACTTTGTTATTTTCTCCTTGGATTTGTTCTATAGAGTAACTACTTGTTAGTTTTTTTTGCATAATTCTTGGATTGGGGGAGCCGTGCACCTCTCTTTCTCCATGATTTAATGTTTTATTGCAGGTAAGACACTCGTTTTTTGCAGGTCCTAGGAGAAAAAGAACGTCAATTTATGGACAAATGATTCTTGAAACAAATTTTAATAAAACAAAGGAATTTCATCCAACTCATTACCCAATGGATTCATAATAGAAGAAATGAAGAATTGATTTCGATTTGAAGATTCATGTCTTGTCACTGCTGCCAAAACATTTTTCAAAAAGATCATTTTTTTTTACATAATATCATAGCTGTTGTAACTTAATTTACATATTGTTTTTAAATAAAATGTTGTTTCTTTTCTAATTTCTCTTATATTTTGTGTTTCAGGTGTTGCTTCATTCAAAGTGTAACTCATCCTTGGCATCAATGCCGTGAACAACAAATTTGTTTTTGCATGCTTTCATTTTATGATTGTCTATTTTGTTGTTCCTTTTTCACGTTTTGCTGTTCCTTTCCGAATGGAACAGCACTTCTGCACTTTCACGTTTTGTTGTTCCTTTTCGAATGGAACAGCACTTCTGCACTTTCACGTTTTGCTGTTCCTTTTCGAATGGAACAACACTTCTGCACTTTCACGTTTTGTTGTTCCTTTCTGAATGGAACAACACTTCTGCACTTTTCACGTTTTGTTGTTCCTTTCCGAATGGAACAACACTTTTGCACTATCACGTTTTGCTGTTCCTTTCCGAATGGAACAACACTTCTACACTTTTCATTTTTGCTGTTCCTTTTCTAATGGAACAACACTTCTGCACTTCTCATTTTTGTTGTTCCTTTTCCAAAGGAACGGCACTTGCATTTTTGTTATTCCTCTTCCAAAGGAACGACACTTTTGATTTTTGCTGTTCCTTTTCCAAAGGAACGGCACCTGTGTTGTTGCTGTTCCTTTTCCAAAGGAACAACACCTTTGATTTTTGCTGTTCCTTTTCCAAAGGAACGGCACTTGCGTTTTTGTTGTTCCTTTTCCAAAGGAATGACACTTTTAGTTTTTGCTGTTCCTTTTTCCAAAGGAACGACATTTCCATTTTCACACTTTTTTGTGTGTATTTTTGTTTTTTTGGTGTGCATTTTCTTTGTTGTTCCCTACACGGAACACCACTTTTTGAGTGTTTTTGCTGTTCATTCAAAAGAGAAACACTTTGGGAATATTTTTGAGAGCAACCCTTTCCTTCCTCTTGTAGGATTACTCCTAGTTCATCCCAACCACATTTTACTGATCCCCTTTTATGGCATGAAGTACACTACTTTTATGAGGACAAGAATTATGGATTTTTTTAAAAGCAAAGTTAATATCATTCACGTTATGATCTTTAACAGGACAACTCCTTGATGATAGATTCTTTTCAAAAGGCACACAATTATTTATATATCACTTTACTGCAGTGTTTTCTGTTGAACATGATATTGATTGATCATCTTAATACCATGCTGGTTCCACCCTTCCTGGTTATAATCTTCTCTGTCTGTAATAAATGAGATTATGGGTATATTTTTTTTCTATTGACATGTTCAACTTCTTCCACTACCCCTGCTCTTAAGGAGTACTGAGCCTCCCTCTTTTTATCATCAAAATGTGTAATAATAACAAAATTTTGTTCGCAGATGGAGGATAGGGGGTCTCATTACGAGCCAGCCTACCATGTTCATAAGGTTGTAACAAAGTGACATTCCCATTATGGCCACCACACCAGGGTTATGATCCATTGGATAGCCATATTATCCTTGGAACAGGAGGTCTCATCACGAGCCGGCCTGATCACTTTTGCTACATCCTAGTGAATGGCAGTGTGGTTATCTAGTTACCATGCCAGCACATTGATCTCTTCTATAGAACAACACTGAAACTCTCTAGTTATAAATTGAGGATTCTGGCTCATATGGGTTAAAAAGCAACCCTGCCGAGGCTATGGACGCCTGCTGGCAGCAGCGGCTCTGCTTATGGTATTGAAGTTATATCTTATCGTCAATTATTATTATAATACCCTTTTCTTATTTTCCTTTTTATCAGAGAAGTTATTCCCTTAATTTTTTCCCTGTTTTGAACCTTTATGCATGAGAAATTGTTTTATGATCAATCACATCATTTTCAGCTAGAATACCGTCAGCAAAGCATCTTTTTAGCATATTGTTGTCCTTTTTTGTTTTGCATAAACTATCATCACTCCAAAGCGTCCTATCTCTTATTCATAACTATCTTTACACACTTTGCTCTCAATATAACCATAACTTTCACCGTCCTATCATTGATAAGTGTACTCTGCCTCCCTTACTGATATATTGTTCATTCCATTGCCTTGCCGTCAGCACCACCCCTTTCATATGCTTTATGGTTATGGAACCCATTTTCCAATTGGAGGGGGGAATGTATGCATTATGGGATTGCATGCGATATGATTACTGCACTTTGCCATACCTTGTTGATTTGACAACATATTAGTATTGCATGTATACATAAGTTTTTCTAATTGCAATTTTGCATGCATCTTATCTGTTGCTATTCAAAGCTAACACTATGGATTCAAGAACATTGTATGCAAAATAGTGCTTTGTTTACAGGAGAACAACAAGTATGCAGGGGAAATTCTATTCACAGTATGACCACACTATTGCAACTAACAGAAGCGGCTCGAGCAACTTGTGAACATGAACAACTCTTCAGACATTATGTGCTTACCTGGATTCCACCTTTTGCACCAACTTTGCCTACATCAACTTCAACAACTGTCAATACATATATGTCATTCCACATTTTTCTTTTGGAGGTAAAACTTGAGGTAAAATAGCATAATTTTCTGCTTTATTACGAATTTAGGAGAATTTACTGAACATCCATTTTGAGCATTATTTACCATCCTTCATTTCATAGTTTTTACCACTTCCCATTTTTCAGCAGCATATCATTTCCGAGTGTGGGGGAGTGTTCCTTCATTTCTTTCTTATGACCATGTCATTCATATTCTTTATCATCCATTGTTATTCTTATTCATTCTCAACACCTCCCTTATTTCATGTTGTTTTACACCACGCATAGAATTCAACAGCTGGTAGCAACCACCTCTCTTTGTTTTCTAGCATCGCATGAGGACATGCTAATTTTTCAGAGAGGGGGAGGAATTGCTATGCATGATGGATGTTTTCTACTTTCTTCCTTATTTAAGGCATACAATTTCATTTTTACACAGTGCAGAAATTGATTTCCACATATTTTTAAAACTATGAACTCAATTCTTGTAATTTTTGGAAAACACATACGTATCATTAATACAAACCCACACAATTTCAAGAAATATTGGTTCATAAATTGCGGAAATCATGCACTCTCACCTACAACCATTTTGTTTATATCTCATGATCCATGCATCAAAACGATCTGATTTTTGGATCATAGAAGCCTTCATATATTACAAATCTACTTGCAACATTTCAACAAAATCTGGTTTGTAGTTTTTGGGAAAATGGTTAAAGAAGTTTGCTGTTATCTATGTCATATTTTGTTGCAACCTCATACATATAGTTGAATGTCAATGTAAAAATTGTTATGCCTTCATCGAGATTGCTAAAATTGAATATTCATTAATTAAGGAAGCATTCATTTGTTCTCAAATTTTTATTGCTTGGTTAACACATGGTTTTTTGTCTTTGGGTTGCATGAGGACATGCAATATATTCAGTTTTCGTTGCATGAGGACATGCAACATATTGAGTGTGGGGGTATGTTGGGTCGTTAATATGCCATTATTATTATCACTTTTGAACACTTATCCCACCCATTTCCACTATTCTTCATCATATCATTTGTTATAATTTATCATTTAAATCCATTTTATAAATGATTTATGCTCTTATGAATGAATATTATCTATTCTCCTTTATTTCTAATAAATTGATGATTATGCGTGATTTTATCTATGATAGTTTTAATAAATCAGTTATAACATTATTTACCATTCTTAGCCTCCAAGATAATTTTCAGATTGAATATTTGATTTTTAAAAGCGCCAACTCAGAAATGCGCTGGAATAAGGAGTGACAGTTTTGCGGTTAAGATTCTGAGAAAATGGAGCAGAATCTGGAAAATCCGGAACATGGGTTTTGTCCAGAATGGGCCCAATTAACTTTGTTAAATAATGGTTTGCCCCAATTCGGCTTGTACTGAGAGAAACGCAGGGTTCTTTGAGCACGATTTTCTCAGATTTGCTGTCGCGGCCGTCCTCCAAATCTCAACTGCAAAGCTAAATTCGTTTTGCTTTTGTTGAGAGATGAAAGGAAATATATTTTCTTGTTGATCAACTGGTTAGAATCAATCCAATTTTGTAAAAGAAATCATGTTGTACTTATCTTTATTGTAACTTCTCTCTGATTTCTCTATTTAAATGAAGACAGAGATCAGAGATGGGGGGAATTCGAATGATGGAAGAATGATGGTGGATTATCCATGATAGGATAGGGATTGTTGCATGCTGTAATTCTCAAGCATTTGTTGTTCTAATGATTCTACAATTTGCTGATTAATACATGATTTGGGAGTTGCTGTTCATTCTTTTCCTTCTGAAGTAACCCAGCAGCGTCCGCTGGCGGCTAAGGGCCCAGCCTCTGGTGGAGTATGCTGCTGCTACTGTATATTATATTCTTTTGATTTCTGCGTGGTTTTCTTATCTTTATTGCTCGGTAATCTGACATGCTTTTTCATATGCTATTCCATGCTCTGCTACGATTAATTCATTAATGGTTTCTTCAGGAAATTTGTGTAGTGACTCTGTATTGTATGAGTGAATCTTTTCAGAGTTGATTGCATGTTTCTGTTACAGAGCATTTGTACTGAATATTACTGTTGTTGGATTCATTTGAAATCCTGATTATTGGAATCCGAAAAGTGATATTATTCTATTTGGAAACATAGTCATATTCACCTTAATTGTCAGATTACCATATTAGCGTGTCGTGTGTATGTATGGTTGATTCTTGCTAATTCATCAATGAGTGCTATTCCATAAAGTACATTCCATCCAATTTGCCTTAAGAAAGAAGATTGCTATTTTATTGCAGAATGTGAGTTTAGTTCTGACTCGCGAGACTTAGTTTATTTGATTGCTATTCCATTTACTGCTTGCTGTTCCATTTCCTGTTTGCTATTTCATTTTACTTCCTGTCGTTCCATTTATTTGCATTTGCTGCTTTGGTGTGAGATAAGGTGTAAGGCTGTAGTGAGCCAGCAAGTCGCTGCTTAGCTCCCAGACCTATGGTCCATGCTCTAATTTTCTTTCCATCAGTTTCTAGAGGGATGGGTTATCGCTTCCGCACCCTTGACTGATAAGCTGCCTTGTTCTTTTAAAGTAATTTAGTCATAGCTTGCTCAGTGAATAGTTGTTGTATCCTCAATTGATGTTTGTTGAGTGAATAGTTGGATTTCAGAGCATTTGAGTTTATGTTATTGTTAGATTTCTTTTTCAAGCATTCATTTACTCTTGGGTTTTAAGCAATATACTGCAAAACATTACTCTTAAGTAAATAGCCGCCTCAGACTAAGTACACTCTTGAAATAAAAAGTCGTCCCTGGGTTGATAATTAATGTGAAGGTAATTAGGAGTTTAAAAGACACCTTTTTATCGCTCCACACTATCCCAATGCTTCTAGAAGTCCTTCTAGAATGTGATCTCTTAACTATCTTGGAGGGAAATTGATTACTTGATTGGAAACTATGGATTACAATTTGATTAGGATCAAGGGATGAGAAAGATTCATATTCCTTAATATATTTCGCAAGTTAAAAGCATATCGAATGATTTCCTTTCTGTTTAGTTGATACGACAATCACTCGAGCATTTGTTAGGATTTTGAGACCTTTTTCAATGAATTGTTTTTTCTAAAATTTATGCTCTCAATTAAAGAAATTAAAGAAAAGGTGAAATTGATGAAATGGAAGGACTTTTTGTTTTAGTTCTGATGCAGGAGCCTTCATCACATCATTATTGTATTCTAGTAGACATATGGGGTATTTTGTTTCAAGGAAGTTGGTTTTTCCTAAGTATTGAATTAATGTAATTATTTAATGTTTTGAGTGATTTTAATGAGAATAGGAATTAATTGAATATTGTGAGGCATAATTGTAAATGTTCTCGAATGTAGGATAACATGAAAGATTGAGGATAGTTGAGTGATGAGAGGATTGAGAATTGATTGTAAATATTACATTAGGAGTTAGTTCATGATTTTGTGGATTTGAGAGAATCCTTAGGGATGAGAAAGTGATTTTAGGATTTTCTTAAGAAGTTTATGGATCTAAACCAGGAATTGGTTTTAGAATCCCTTTTTGTATAAATGTAAGCCTGAAAGGCATAGACGAAGTAGACAAGGAGAGAGAGAGAGAGAGAGAGTTATATATTTAGCTAGTGTTTGTAAGCCTACAGGCAGATAATGAACAGAGGCCATTAAATTAGAAGATCAGGCCAAGGAGAGATAGAGAGTCTCATTATGTAATTTTTTGTTGATATATATATGCACAGAGATTCAAATTCCAATTTGTATAAGTGTGTTATCAAATATTGAATGATGAATGAATGAATTAGCATATTCTGTGTAACAAAGAGTTGCAGGTGAAGTTCAGCGATTACACAGAGAAATACATGACTAGGAGGATCATAATGGATCATTGAATCCATTAGAAAGATCAAAGCCAAAGCTGAGGAGGAAGTGCGCAGTGGAATAGCTGAGGGACCAAAATCTTGAAGAAAGGCAAAACCATAGTGGAACACTGAAGGAATAGCATAAAAACATAAGTAAGCAGAGTAGCAGAGGAGTTAAGTGTTAATGTACAGAAATCATTGCATCTAATAGATCAACGGTCAGATTCATATCATAGAGAGTGGAACATCGGGATTGCTTCACAATCTTTCAAAGGGAGGAAGCGATTGTGACAGGCCATATGTAGCCACACCCGAAACTTATCAAACGTAACCTATAACCCCATCAGGTTTGAAAGTCATGTCGGATTGGGACTTTTAAGAGGAAGAGGTCAGGTGTGAAGGATGGTGCAATAGCCGATAGTCGATAGTGATAAGTGCTTATCGGAGATCTAGTAGATCGATAGATCGGAGGCGTGGGCGATTTGAGATTGAAGGAGGAGCAGCACAGCAGAAGGATCGATATGGAAGGGTGGAACTGACGATAAATATGAATGTAGGTGTATAATATTTGAGATCCAGTTATGTGGTTTGGAGTGGAATTTCAATGTATTTCCTTTGTATTCCATTAAAGTGTTGTCCTGAGTCTTTTAATGTAAAAGTGGTGTTAAACGATTCCGATAATCGCATATCAGAGTTAGAGGGGTGATAAGAACATATACGTGGTATGACCATGGCAAACTATGATGAGCGATTGTGATAAAGGCAATTCTTGGGAAATGTGCAAAGTCTAAGGAAAGGTAGAAAAAGGTATGTTATGCATGTTTTTTGTGTATTCTCTTATAGGAGAATTATAATGGATTAAAGCACCGATAGAAGGAAATTAATGGTTTCCCAATTATAACCCAAAGTTATAAAGTGGGGTTTGGATATATGTACGGCCATAGGAATTAACAAAGGTTTATGAGGATGTAAAGAGTCCCGATAGGGAAAGGATATGAAGGGTTAGACTATGGTGTTAATGAATAAATGTTTCCATATAAATTTTAATTAAGGGGGCCTTAACCATTGTTTAGTTATAATGAATCTTTGACTGGATGGTCATATAAATTCCTAGGCAGAAAAATGGTTTAATGCATAGGTTTATGCATACTGTGGGTAAAGCAGGGGTAACCCTGCATCATTTGGTATCAAATCCGAACAAATAAATAATGTGTGAAAGTTTCTTTAGAACAATTTAGAATAGAGATATGTGAAAAGGTGTGTATGCAGGCAAGGGAGATCAGATTCTAATCTAATAGTGAGGCAACTAGAGTAAAGCTGGGAGATTGTTAAGTTCTTAGAGGCAGGTGAGGAAGAATTAAGAAGAGACTGCCGAAACATAAAGAATCCACAACAATGTTTTGAAGAACGGAGATTCCCTCGGATGTGAAGAGTGGGTGGAGAAATCATGCAGGTATTGCTTTATTTAACTCTGATTTGAGTTTTGCTAGATAAAGAAATAGATTGAAGATTGATAGTTATGGCTAATGAACTATCTCAGCAAAAGAAGATTAAGCCTTAAGAAGCAGTAATGAAAGAAATGGTAAGGATTTTTGAGTGGAGGAAAACTCAGCAAAGGAGAAATTGTTGTCGACAGTTAAGCTTTACCAAGATAAAGCTGGAAGATTGGAAGAAAGAATCAGACTTTAAATCTGATTGACAGTGGCTGAATATTGAGAATTTGTGCATTAGAAGCATGAAGATTTGCTGAAACAAATTTGCGGAAATGGTGGGATCCTGAAGGTAGGTGAAGGTATGCAAATTTGTCTAATGATTAACAAATATTAAATGAACGAAATTTTAGAGCAGGATTACAGTAGTTAAACTGTAAGAGATGCTTTGTAAGTTCTTGAAGTAACAAATCTTGAAGATACAGTTGAAGGCTAGTGGAAAGGACAGTCCATTCAAAAGTGCAGGTGAATGTGAGAACAAGATCAAACAGAGATATTAAAGGTGAGGTGATATGTTCTTATTTTAATTTGAATTGAAGATTGGAGAGTTGTGGTCTTTATATTGATGCACAAGTAGCAACAGAGGAAGGTGAGAAGATTGCAGCAACCTAGAGCGAGGAGTGCTCAATTGGTTCCAAGGGAAAGAACCAGAGAAATGCCAACATACTGAGCTCAGATGAGAGAAGCTTAGTGAGGCAATGTAGCAAGAAGGATACTTGTTACTGCAGGGGTATTGTTGCATCTCACAAAGGCAATTTCACAAAGGATGTGGTAGAATTGCTAAGGGAGTAAAGGAAGCTGATAAGAGTTTCTAAGTGAAAGTAGAAATGTGGCAAAACCTTGAGGAATTCCAACAAGGATTGGATAAAGAGGACAATTGTGTTCTTATAAGATACAGATGAGTTGAAGCCTAGAAGGAGTAAAGAGAAGTGCTCAAAGGAGGTTCCAGAGATAGAGAACCAATTGCTTACCAAGATACCAAGTACAGAGGAAAGCTTGGTGAGGTAAGTGGTAGCAAGGCAAACTTGTTGTTGTAGAGGCTTTAGTGCAACTCATAGTGAGTGAGTGAGGAACTCGTAGAGATGGAGAGGATGATGACTAGTGATAGTCATAACATAGGTTCTGAAAGAGATCATAGCAGAGGACCAAAGGAGAAGGATGCCAAGACAAATGGCATGAGAATGAGTGACGAAGAATAGGATAAAGAAATGGATGAGATATCAATTCATCTTGAAGTGTTAATGGAGATGTTGTAGGGAAAGGAAGTGGACCAGAAATATGGTTACGTCATGAGAAAGAAAGTGAAGTGGTAGAGTTTACAAGAGAAGAGGAATCAACAGGTGAATATGGAGTTAATAAAGGATCTAAGGGATCTTGAATAGATTTCAGATGCCAAATTGAAGACAGAGAAACTCGAAAGAGTTGAGCTACAACAAAAGGGAGATGTTGAGGAAGACATTGAAGTTTCGATATGTGAACCAGAACTTGGACCAATACCTTTTGAAAGTGATGAAGAGACAGAGGAGTTAAAGGAGAGATCAGAGCGACATACTGAAAGGTTGCCAGAAGAAGAAGCAAAGGTGCAGAGGCCTTATATTTTTTATTATGATGATTTTCTTATAATTGAATTTTTTTTTGCAAAAATTGGAACATATTTGGCACAGGAGGACAGCCAAATGAAATAAGAAGAGGAAGAACATCTACTGAAGGATGTTAAGAAAGATTTAGTAGAGGAAGAAGGACCATGCAATGATGGGTCAATAGCAAATGAAGAAATGGCAGATTGTGTAAAATTTCCAAAGTTCACTCCAGGTAAAATCGCTGAGTTATATAGGGAATTAGACTTTCCAAAGAGGAAGTTAGAAGAGTAGAGGATAAATGTTCAGGATAAATTGCTAAAGAAGGATGACAAAGAAGTTGTCATAAATAATAATCAAGAAGAAGTTGACAGGTGCAGGAAAAATAAGCAGGAAATTGTTCTGAAACCCAATGTAGCAGTAGCTAAAATGGTGAAAAATAATAGTAAAGAAGACAGTAAGGATGAAAAGGAGGCGATCAGAATAAATGAAGAACAAGAAAGAATGAGAGTTCATTAATCAAGAGTTGAACACAATCAGCAGACAAAGGATATACTAGATAGAGAGATTGAACTGATAAGAAGGATAATGATGAAAGTGTCTCAGAAGAAGACAACAACAAGAAAAGAGAGGAGTAACAACAAGAGGAAGACAACAATAGACCATGAAAGCAAGGCAAGTGGAGCATTGTAGCATAAGGTATGGATACCTGGAGAACATTAGTAGACAACAACAGTAATAGAACAATGGACATTCAAACACAAGTTACAAAATAAAGTCTAGGATCCAAGAGGAATCAATTATCC
This sequence comes from Pinus tabuliformis, assembly GCA_031772625.1. Lineage (NCBI taxonomy): Eukaryota > Viridiplantae > Streptophyta > Pinopsida > Pinales > Pinaceae > Pinus > Pinus tabuliformis. Next base: position 1,631,714,591 of record CM062820.1, on the reverse strand, counting down.
AAACTTATGACCAGGAGGCCATAATTTTTCTTACTTGGGGAGTCTGATGCAGGAGCATTTAGCTCAACATCATTATTGTATTCTAGTAGACATAGGCGGTCTTTTGTTTCAAGGAAGTTGGTTTCCTAAGTATTGAATTAATGCAATTATTTAATGTTTTGAGTTATTTTAATGAGAATATGAATTAATTGAATATTGTGGGGCATAATTGTAAATGTTCTCGAATGAAGGAGAACATGAGAGATTTAGGATAGTTGAGTGATGAGAGGATTGAGAATTGATTGTAAATCTTAGATTAGGAGTTAGTTCATGATTTTGTGTATTTGAGAGAATCCTTAGGGATGAGAAAGAGATTTTAGGATTTTGTTGAGAAGCTTATGGCTCTAAACCAGGAATTGGTTCTAGAATCCCTTTTCATATAAATGTAAGCCTAAAAGGCATAGATGGGTATAGATAGATAGAGAGAGAGAGAGAGAGAGAGAGTTAGATATTTAGCTAGTGTTTGTAAGCCTATGGGTAGATAATGAACAGAGGCCATTAAATTAGAAGATCAAGCCAAGGAGAGATAAAGAGTCTCATTATGTAATTGTTTGTTGATATATATATGCACAGAGATTCAAATTCCAATTTGTATAAGTGTGTTATCGAATATTGAATGATGAATGAATGAATTAGCATATTCTGTGTAATAGAAAGTTGCAGGCGAAGTTCGGCGATTACACAAAGAAATACATGATGAGGAGGATCATAATAGATTGTTGAATCCATTAGAAAGATCAAAGTCAAAGCTCAGGAGGAAGTGCATAGTGGAACAACCGAGGGACCAAAATCTTAAAGAAACCCGAAACCATATCGGAACGCTGAAGGAATAGCATAGAAACATAAGTAAGCAGAGTAGAAGAGGAGTAGAGTGTCAATGTACAACAACCGTTGGATCTAACAGATCAATGGCCGGATTCAAATCGCAAAGAGTGGAACATCAAGATCGCATCACAATCTTTCAAAGGGAGGAAGCGATGCGACAGGCGATACGTAGTCGGACCTAAAACTTATCAAACATAACCTATAACCTCATCGGGTCTGTAAGTCATGTTGGATCGAAACTCTTAAGAGCAAGAGGTTAGGTGCGAAGGATGGTACGATAGCCGATAGTGATAAGCATTGATTGCAGATCGAGTAGATCAGTAGATCGAAGGCATTGGCGATTGGAGATCGGAGGAGGAGTAGCACAACAGAGGGATTGATATGGAAGGGTGGAACTTGTTAGCGCTTGAGATTTCACCTCAGGCTGAAAAGGTAAACCTTCAAGGCTACATCAAACCATTTCACCTCGTAGCTAGCCCTACGAGGTATGAGAAGGCTCTCTCGGGTCAGATTTGATAGATCTTTCAATATGATTAGGCTGACCAATTAAGAACAAGGATTTTAGGCTAGTAAATTGATAGGGGATTTGGATTTAATGATTTTTGGGGTTTTTTAATGGAATGACGGGGCTTTTTTGGGCTACATGGGCAAAATCACAGCTTCAAACAGAAAAATATAATGACTACACAGGTTATCAACTGAGGCAAGGTAGGCATGCAATTTAACACCAAATCTGGTTTCAAATGGGATGGCAAGACTGGTGAGGCGCTAAGGAGGGCAGGCAATAACTCTGAATCCTCCTTAAACAGTAGAAAACATTGAACGCGAACAAACTTATAGGAGGAGCATATAATACTATGAATTCCTACCTAATCACTTCATTTGTTCAGCTTGAAATGGTCATGAAATGAAATGGAACATAACTGATTACATATGAAACAAGGGAAAACTTATGCTAAATCAACATACCACATGAATCTCAGCAAACAGAGCTGTGAAATTCCATTCAATTCTCTGTCATAAAACTGTACAATAAAAAGCTCTCTGCTTCTCCAGCAGCTCCCAGCGCTCAAAAAAAAAAAAAAAAACTCTCCCCTCACTCTCCTCTCCAACTTTTTTATTACAAAATCATTATTTTTATAAACTATTCTAAAACAAAACAACAGATTGACCCACAATCTGGGCGCTGTTTGAAACTGAAATTACCAAAAATTCCAAAAGAAAACAGCCTTCTATCATAAAACAGTACCATGTCCCTAAAAATCCTCTGATTGACTAATAAAAATATAAATGCTGGAGCGCATCTCTTTTTGGTTTCTGCGGTCTTGAAATAGGAAATTAGTTCCTATTTTTCTGTTTGCGGTTGATATCTTTGTGGCGTGAATGAGGACTTGGATTTGGTGCTTAAAAATACCACATGAAATTTGACGGTGGCAAAATGTTCTACAAGTACAGAATCACAAACATGCCACGCGGCATACTCATGATACAGTTTGCTTGAATGACAAATGCAGCCATATAGAGCGCAGATCTTGTTGAAGCATTGATTAAAGTCTGGGAAATAGGAATCGAATCCTATTTTGTTGTTCTGGCACAGTTTGAATAGCGGTGGCATTACACGTTTACCCTTGGCACTCTTCTGCTTCTCGTAAGAATCTAGTAACTTTTGGTGTGTAAACAGCATCAAAAACAAGATCGTATCCCACCTGGAGCTCCACATCAATATAGTCTTGATAGCAAAACAGAGAAACATTAACATGACTTTTGGCAAATTGAACCGATAAGGAATTATCTGAGGAGCCGAAAAAATGATTCACTGTGTCAAAAATGGTTTTAAAGCTGAAGTTTTCAGGAAAAGACCCTGGCAATGCACACCAAATACCATCTGTATCCAGCTCTAAAGGCTTTCTAATTTTCTCTACAAGCAAGCGGGCATTTTGAATTATCTTCATGTCGTCTGAAATAAGGTTCAAGTTTGTTAACAAGAACATCACACTCTTCATCAGAAAGGCCTGTTCCAACTCTGCAAAAGGAGAGAAATCTTGTTGGGTAACCACTGGAAGTCGAATTCTGTGCAAGACCCAGTAAAAACTGTGCCACCTCTCCTCCACGGCATCCAGATCCAAAATAACCACCCATGATGAGAACATCAAGATCAGATCCGGTGTTTATATAATCTAGTTTCAACTTGAGCCATTTTCCACTGCGATCACTAGGTTCCCATTTTGAATCTAAATCCTTCAAAATTATGCCTTTATCTCTGTTATCAACAGTTCCTTGAAAAAATTTAGCAACCTCTTCAACACTAGCAGCAATAAAGGACCAACAAGGTTCACCAAAAGAGTGACATGAATTCAAACTCCCTTCAGGTAACAATAGCTCTAACCGACCCTTTAAAGGCTTCACGACCTCGCAAAGAAGTTTATGGCGCTCACGCAAGCTTTGGTGTCATTGGATGCTATGTAATCTGTTCAATAAACCAATCTCCTTACTATGCGCATCTGTATGGGTGGGAGAGCGCTATCTGGCAGAGCATCTTATCACAATAATGGAAATCAACCCCTGGATGGAACAACGCTTGAAGAATGCCGAGAAGAAAAACGAATATGGGATTATTAAGTTAAAGCAACCATGTAGAGATATTGCTGCTTTACTCTGATGCCACCGCCACCATCAAACTTATCTACAATATATAGATACTCTGTTTCTGCCTGCGCTGTCTAAACCGCTTCCAAACCGCTTCCATCAGCATAAACACAGGCTTATGATTTTTTATTTGACTTCTCATCTGACATACGAAACCTATGGATCGAATCTCGTTCGATAGAAACAAACAGCGGCACCAAAATGAGATTGCGTGTCTCTAGCCAGAGTTTCAACTAAGGCAGACATCCCAATCTTGGTTCTAGCTAACAATTCTTATCCCATGTCAAAATGACGCTCCAACAGTCATCCAACCTCTATCAATATACAGCAGGTGACAATGGCGATCAATGAATTTAGTTTTCTGCTTTGAAAATGCCATGGCCCCTTTCAGTTCAAGGAATAAGTCCTGTTGTAGAAGAAACTGCTCTTTGGCTTTCATTGCTGATTCCCTGCGCGAATGCATTCCAATGCTGCCCATGGAAACTGTCAGATGGACTACTTAAATAAGAAACAATGCTATCGGACACTGAATATTGGTGATTTGAAGAATGATCGCTGCTTATCCTACTTCTGCTTCCTTTACTAGTTGAAGATAACGAAGATCCATATAACTGAAAGCCATGCGAGCCAGAGTGAACTTTCAATATATGGCAACAGACTTTAACTCGAACTCCTGACTGCAATTAATTCCTTTGTTCACCAAAAACGTGCAATTCATAATTATAGTGCTCCTTCCTGTTCCTGTTAACATGTTTTTGACAAATAAATGCCTTGACAAACAGCTCCTTTGCAATCATCACTTTCCAGCAGAATTTATGGACCAAAAAATTCATTAACACACGGTAGATGATATCCATAGAATACATGTAATACTTCCTCCAGTCATATTCTCCAAATCACTTTCTGAAAATAAGATCAGACCTTCAATCCGCCTCTTCCAGGCCCATGTGTATTATCTTTAAAGACCCAATCCTTTTATTCATTCAATAGAGTACATTCATTTTGTGATAAACACCAACGTCCATTAACAACTAACAAAATACTGTGTAAGAGCGTGGGCAAAGCACTGTATACAAAGCACTGTATGCGTGGACAAAGCACTGTATGCGTGGACAAAGCACTGTAACTCAATCAACCCTAATTGAACATATCCTTGGACCTTTGGAAAACCACCAAATTCTACATTTAGAACATCTGCATCAAACATCTGGCCCAGAAATTTGTACAGGCTATCATCATGGATATTTTCTTTCATTGCAGCGACTAATTTCATAATCCAAAGAATGGCCACCATCTATGGATAGCAGCCCTTTCAAAAGATTTTAATAATGGCATATCCCATGAATGATCACTGTCAGCAAAGTGAGGCAAAGTATAACCATTATACTTACTTTCAGACATTAAAGCGGAAAGAAATGGATTTGAGGGTAGACCATTCTGTGGCCAAGTTGTTCCTCTTTGATAATCTGAAATAAGGGACTTGTGCTTTCTACTTGTTGCAAACTCAGATAAGATGAGTCCTGAAGATGAGCTTGATTCCGAATCTATACAAGCCACTCCAGAACCAAGTAATGTCCTCGATCCTACTTCATCATAAACGCTTGAAGCCCCAGTGGCATGGTCACCTTTTTGGATTTCCTTGTCCACGGAAGTATTGAAACTTTATCTTCTGATTCACTTCATCTCTTAATATCAGACCTTCCATTAGGTGTTTTGTGTTCTCTGTCAGCTGATACTATCTGTTTTAACTGAAACATTGATACTACAGGACTGATATTTGGCACACTATCACTTTGAGAATCCCAATCTTCCTTTACAGCACTCGGCATTGTTTTGTCATCAACTGGTCTCAGATTTTGCCTGGAGGTTTCCCTTGCAGAATTTTGTCGATGTTGCATGTGCGCCAATGTCAAAATAAGATGACTCAAGTAGTCCCAATACAGTTGAAGAATTTAGATGTCAACATAAAGACATAATGGATGGATAATTGTGTATTGCTGCTCTAAGGGCCTGCAAAGCTTCGAAATGAATGACTGGATGTGCCACTGTAGAGAACCTCTGTACCATGATAATTGAAACCATATGAAGATAAAACTTGACCAAATTCATCAACAGTAGAGTCTGATGTATGCTTTGTTTTCTTTGTGCTTTTACAGAGGTAGGAGCTGCAATCACTGCCTTTTGAAGAGCTGGAGCATAAATTACACAAATTTAAACAACAAATTAATGATTTCTTCTTCAAAACCCCGTTTTGAAGAAGAATCAATCTCTGATATAAGACAGAGTCTAACATCGGCTCCATTTGGGATGGCAGCTGCAGCTTCCTGGAGGTGCCAAGAACCGCAGAACTTTGGGAGAGCAGACCGTGCCTCCACCATTGGGCAATGGAGTCATCATCAACAAATCAACACAGCTGAAGACTTATTTTCACACTGAAACTGAACTCAAACAAACTAAAAGCCAACTGAAACAAGATGCTGCCCTTGTGGCTGCTTATTTATTTACAAAACCTACTCTAATCTGTTGTACAAACAATAGATCAGGTAATGCTAAAATGCCATATTAACCATTCAATTAAACCTGACAATGAAGCCGCTTGAGAATGCTGCCACGAAGTCACAGACGCAAATGCTGGCAGCCCTTCATGCACGTATTGATCATGGTCACCGAGAAGACAGCCCGATCGGTCAATCAAGCTGAAAAATGTGTCCATGTAGGCCGCAATAGGATCACGGACACCGGACTCTGTTGGCTGCCCCAACTCTGCAATGCATACTTCCAGCTGCACATTGTCAATGTATACCTCTATAGGCAAGTCTGTTATTGCTTGTTTCGAAGGAAGAAGGATTTCCAAGAACTTTTTAGGGTCTTGGAAATCATAAGATTGAATCTGCTCATCTAACCATTGAATCTCATCTTCAATTCTTTCCACAAGTAACTCACAGACGCTAGGATGATAATCCGGAGATTTCAAACATTGAAGGAAAAAACTTAAAACTTCTTCATTAATTTCAACATCCACTAAGCTTTCTCTAAATTCATTTAGAGCTTCACACAGTGCAGGGTCTGCCACATACCCTACCATTGCATGAACATATCAACAGGCACTGGAATGTCTGGATCAAGTTGGAGTCGCCAGGTGAATGATTCAGCCTTTCAAGTGTCTGATCGTTGTCCACTATCAACAATGAGATCTGAACTTGATATATGTACTGGGGTAAAGTGTCAATGAAGCGCTATGTTCACAAATCCCACGGAGATAGACTGAAGCAGCGTTTATCTACTTGCGCTGATGTAAAACAAGAGCGTTTTCGAAGGCTTCTGGCGTAACTTCAGGCTCCGTCTAAGACTTATGAAACAAACACATCAATCAACAGACAAGTTTGTTCTTCCCAGTATGGTCGCCAATATGTTAGCGCTTGGAATTCACCTAGGCTGAGATAGACAAACTCTCAAGGCTACATCAAACCATTTCACCTCGTAGCTAGCCCTACGAGGTATGAGAAGGCTCTCTCGGGTCAGATTTGATAGATCTTATAATATAATTAGGCTGACCAATTAGGATCAAAGATATTAGGCTAGTAAATTGATAGAGGGGGGGTTGATTTAAATATTTTTGGTTTTTTGGTGGCAATTGGAGGGAGTGCAATTCAGGGTGCGGGGATTGAGCACAATTTTTGCAGGGGGATCTTTGGGGCAAGGTAGGAACTTGTGCTGATGCCTTTGGCTTGGATGAGTGATCAGGGAAGAAAGAGAGGAGGTTAAAGAGGGCAAACAAGGACTTTGAATCCTCTTTAAACAGTGGAAAACATAGATATTGAACAGAATTAAAAGCTGAGCATGGCATGCATGAATTCAAACTTTATCACTTCATCATGTTCAATTAGCAGCAAAGAAAGAGAGATGTAACACATAAAAAAACTTACAGTAACAATTAGAAGACACACCATCAACACAATGATCCACAAGAATCCACAATGAAGTCTACAAAACCCTGGCCTTCCTTTCCTTAAATTGCAGAAGTAGATGTACAATACACAATAATGCTTTCTCCCACAAGAGTCCAACCATGAAAATGAGAAGGAGAGAGCATAATATAGACCATCTAGACCATCTAACTCCTTTCCCCACCTCTAGGGGTCGAGCTCAGCTTCCTAGGAGCAGTTTGAACTAATTCTAAACTAAGAACTAGAAAATAGGCAGCCCAACAACTTGCCTCTATTACTTAGCTAACTCATCCATGCATTAATTTTTCACTTTTTACATCATGGAAGCTTCTAGAAGGGTAAAGAAAGATAAAAACTACCAAATTGCCATGAAAATATTACATTTATCCATCATCTACAAGTAAAAATAGTCAACCATAGTCAAAACAGTGTTTTTTGACCAAAAATGTGAATTCTGGCAAATCTGGAAGTTCTGGTCGCGCCCCTTTACAGCTGTTTTTGAGTGGGTTCCACTGGTCCAAATCAGGTGCAAGATGGCTCATTGGAAAGCTTGGCCTGTTTACTTTTCATCCCAAGTGGAATTTCTGAATTTGGTGTTGATTTGACCCCTCAAAAACCATTTCTCCCAAGGTCACTTTCTGCAACTCAAAAAGTGGGCAGAAAGTCATTTTTTTGATGTATTTTGAGCTTTTGGAGGCTCAAAACTCAAAACCAGGCTTCTCCCAAGCATTGGTAATTTTTCTCTTTGCATGCCCTTTCCAAAAATGCCAAGTTTTCAAAATTCCGAGCAATCCTCCAAAATGGTCTCACCCGGGGTGAGACCAAACCGTGGGCAAAACCTGTAAATTGCACAAAAAATTCACAAATGACAAAATTTTCTCCAAATTTCTTGAAATTTGGGCTGGGAGACCCCAACCAAGTACCATGCTCATTCAAAGAGGCTTTGGCCAAAGTTTGGAGTGGATCGGGCGTTTTCCTTCGTTTTTGTGCTTTGGCCAACCGTCCTTGGAGCACCTTCGTTCTCGCCGGTATTTTTGACATTTCTCTCAAACCATGACACCTGTGTAAAAAGTGAAAGAGGTTTTTCTTCCTTGGCATGTTTTGGACAAAAAAATCTCTCAGTTTTTCAAAATTCATCTTTTATTGCTCTGGAACATCATTTGAGTGCGACTTGTCCCGATGTGTGAAGCAAGGAATTTTGTCGAAATGGAGCGAAATGAAGGGGATAGGGGGCTTCTAAATTCTTGGGGAAATTTTTGGGAGTAGGGAGGGATGTTAGGAAGCAGGGGAAAGTGGAATCTCAGAGATTGAGTGAGGGGAAGGGGTCGAAAAGGGAAAAACACAGGCCAAACCTAGAAAATTGCCAGGTTGTAGCTAGAAACTAGGGTTTGTGCAAAAATGAGGAATTTGGCGGATCTAAGGGATGGGAAGTGTTTGATAAGGTACTTTAAGGATAGGGGAAGGTGTATGAACATCAGGAAACAAGTTTTTCCGGTGATTTGACCATCCAAGAGAAATTGCCTTCAAAACCCTAGGAGAGGGAAATGACCTTGCCTGGGTGGCAACTGAAGCATGGACCAGGTGTAAAATGACTCATTAGACACTGATATGATAATGACAACCATATGAATGATGATAGACTCAGCTGAATAGTGACATGGACTGACATGTAGGCAAACCCTAGACCTAATGCCTAGTGACCAAATTTTGCTTGAAGACTCACTGAAATGACAAAATTTGACCTTGACACTTCAAAATCACTATGTAAGAGCACATTTGATCACTGGAGGAAGGCTGTAAAGACTGACACTAACAGAACTGATGATAAATATGAATGCGGGTGTATAATATTTGAGATCCACTTATGTGGGTTGGAGTGGAATATCAATGTATTTCCTTTGTATTCCATTAAAGTGGTGTGCTAAGTCTTTTAATGTAAAATTGGTATTAAATGATTCTGATAGTCACATATCAGAGTCGAAGGGGTGATAAGAGCATATACGTGGTATGACCTTGGCAAACTGTGATGAGCGATTGTGATAAAGGCAATTCTTGGGAAATGTGCAAAGTCTGAGGAAAGGTGGAAAAAGGTATGTTATGCATGTTTTTTGTGTATTCTCTTATAGGATAATTATAATGGATTAAAGTACCGATAGAAGGGAATTAATGGTTTCCCAATTATAACCCAAAGTTATAAAGTGGGGTTTGGATATATGTGCAGCCATAGGAATTAATAAAGGTTTATGAGGATGTAAAGAGTCTTGATAGGGAAAGGATATGAAGGGTTAGACTATGGGGTTAATGAATAAATGTTTCCATATAAGTTTTAATTAAGGTGGGCTTAACCATTGTTTAGTTACAATGAATCTTTGACCGGATGGTCATATAAATTCCTGGGAAGAAAAATGGTTTAATGCATAGGTTTATGCATACTGTGGGTAAAGCAGGGGTAACCCTACGTCAAGTGCCTAAGAATTCCTTGCTAATGTGAAGGGGTTGGTATTTTCTTGACTCAAGATTAGTCGCATTTGACTTCCTAGCATTTCTTTTAATTTAATTTTTTTGTGTTTATATTTCTACCCTTGAAGTTGGTGATCTACTGTGTGTGTAATAGGAAGTACTAACTACTAAGCACTCTCAAAGGTGATATTGAAGGATGAATAGCTTGAAATGTCCCTACTTTCCACTTTAGTATTACATGATCATGCAAAGAAATTATCAATCAATATTAAAGGGAAGATGATAAAGGTGTAGTGTTTCTTGGATTTTCATATAATTACTACATTTTGTCCCCCAATAATATATTTCAGGGTACTTTTTGGTGGTTATTTGCGGAGCCTCCCTTTGGCTCAGAAAAACATCGAGGATAAATGTCCATTGCATTGGAATTGGACATCATCAAAGAGGAATTCAGAAAAATCAATAGAGGAAATTGGTACAATGAGCGAATAACCGCTAGAGAAACAGTGAGGCACCATAATTTCTTGTTTATTTAGATTCACTGAAAATTAACTAGTCACAAAAAGTACCTTTTCTCCAAATATTTTTATGTATACATAAATACATAAAATGAAATTTCAAACTAATTATTCGAACTAATAATTATATGATAGTCTTAATTTATAATTAAATATTAAAATATGATGAATATTATAGGACACAACTATAGGGTCTGACTATGACAGGCATTGTGACAATATATGTACACTTCTCATTGTATTAGAAAATCATCTCTTAGAGTGTGATATCCATCCAACTAAATGTACTCCCAGAGGTGGAGCGCGGACCAAAGTCTCACCCGAAGCAGTATGGGGAGATGCTAGAACCAAGTTTCCACACCCTAGGATGGTTGTGATGTCGTTTGATTTCTCCTATCCCTGCCTTCACACAGGTGGTCTTGTTCTAGGGCTTGTAAGACAAATTCTATATTCCGGATTTCAATACCTTCGTGAAAGTATATGATCGACCTTCACGTAGCCCTAACTTGGGGCTTAGGTACTTTCAGGCTGCTATGGCAGTGCGCAGTGCAGATTCCTTAATTACCCTAACTGACTTGCTTATCTTGTCAACCACTTAAAGTTATCATCGTGCAAGCATATATTGGTAACTACATTCAATTATTCAATGTAGTGGCATTCATTCATGCATCGTATAATCATAATGAAGGAAAGTCATACATAAAATATCCAAACGCATCGATAGAACAAAGACAAAGAAGTTGCAAAATAAATCCTTTTATTAATATCTTCCAAGTGTTTACAGACTCTATCCACCCTATGCACACAGCTACAGGGGTCCGTGCACTCAGCTGTAGACTTCTACCCTAGGCATATGTGCACTCAACTGTAGAGCCTCTACCTACGCTACAACCCAAGGCTTAGAGTTCTTTCTCTAAAGCTATGAATCTCTTACATGTTCCCTCCCTATAACTACTTAGAGCTTAGCTCTTTTTATACAATCACATGGTCCGCAGATCATGGGTAGATCTCTTACAGCTGACTTTACTTTACAAAACTAAGGGCGACTATCCTTTGTGACACATAACACCTTCGCGCTCTGCGACACAAAATGCAGAGTATTTACAATAATATTACAAAATTTTGACTTAAACATGGGCTTTCAGCCCCAAAAATGCCCTTGGGGGATCCCACTCCCAACAGACCCCCAACACAAACATTGTGACTCACCCTTGAGTCACTCACTGGGCACATAAATCTTTGCGTAAAGACCATCCAGCTCGACCCTGATTACCACAACTTCGGTTGTGCACTAACTGTTTTCTTGCTTCCTATCTTCGACTGTCTTCTCAGTTACTGCCCCTGCACTGTCAGCCTGAAGCTGTTGTTGCGTCACTTGCAGAGTCGCAAGCTTGCATTCAATGTTTCATGTGACTGCATAAGCTTCCTCCAGCCATGGCTTTAGTCACGCCTCCAGCAGTACTCCCTTATGCAGCGCTGCGTCCACCTGTTCCTTCAATTGCTTGGCTTCCTGTAGCTTGGCTAACCTCTGTGTGAGTGCGATGGATCGCGTTGTTCCCTTAACTTGTTCAGAGAACTGTTGGAGTTCACGCACTTTTTTTTCTAGCCTCTGGATGTTTGAGTCCTCCTACAAGCCAGTCAGGACGTCAAATGATTATTTGAACAACTGCGTGTAGTCTACTACTACACTTTGCACTGTAGCAACTACTTTTGTGGCAACGGCCGCCCATCATTCCTTTATCTTTGGCAGTGTTGAAGGTTGAGCCCTGAAGTGGAGCTCTGTAAACTGCAGGTTCAGCTCCAACTAAACTCGTGCCATCTTTGTCTAAGTGTCGCATACCCTAATGGCCAATTTGTGGATGTGGACCTCGACTGGTTCCTCCTCCGAAAAGGCCAATTTCGGGACCATTCTACAGGCCTCCTCCACGACCTGTATGATCTTCTTGTTCTGGTTGGTTGCATTGGCCTCGGTAGTAATGACAACATTCCTTTGTAGGGCCATCTGCTCATTTTTTATCTTTTGTTCACTAATCACCTGGAGGGTGCGGTGCTCATGGGCCCTCAGCTTTGTAATGACTCCATCCATTCCCACTCCCTTCAAGACACTGACAGTGGGCCTATCAGCCTCATCCTCTGTTGTTAGTGCACCATTTAGCACTACTAGTGCACTAGAAGCCTTTGTGCGCAGCATATCAGTAGCCTCTAATGTGACGATAGCCAAGCTGGTGGACAATGTACCAGCTTGCGATGTGCAGGCCTGCAACTCTTGCAACCTAGTCTAGATGGCCACGAGGAGGACCTGCTGCTGCTTCTCAAATTGCTTGATGGTTTCTCTGGTGAAATCTCTGACTGTGTCACCGATGTCATATAATTCGTCCTCCGTCAATGTGATGGGGTCCAGCTAGATCTTGTTTGACTTGGATTTCTTTCTAGACCCTCCCTTTTCCAGCTCGCTCGGGCACTTAATGTAGCCAGACATCTCCTGAGGGTCTGTGTCATGCTGCTCTATGTCCTCTTTTTCAGTTTCAGGTGAAGACAACCACGCGCCTTTGTCAAATCCCTACTCTGTGCCACCTATATGTTTTCCTACCTCCTTTCCTATATGTTTTACCTAGGCCTTCTGAGCGACCTCCTTCTTCCTGTTTTTGACCAACTGTGCCATCTTCAGCTTGGCCTCTTCCTTCTTCTTCTTTTCAGTGGACTTGCTTCCACCCACTGCCAAGTGCGTTGAGGTGCGCCACTCCATCATCCATTTATCCAAAACCACATTGATGTCATCATCTGTGGCTAGGTATGGCAGATCGTACCACTTCTTCACAGTTTCCTTCCATGCCCTGATCGAAGTCCAATGGAAATCAACCTTAAACTCGGCATAGCTGTGCAGGTTAGCATATATCGTGGGTGACAATCACGGCTTGTGATTGATAGCCATCCTGATATTCATTTCCATCAAGATCTAGAAGATCTTGTTGTCTCGAATGTGCTCCGCATCCTTGGTCGCCCATAGCAAAGCATACTTTGTTGCTTCAGGAAGGTCTAGCACAACTGAGGGGAATTTTCTCCCCGCTGGTAGCTCACACGCTACAAGCACAAGCTACAACAAGAGCCATGCGTAGTGGAACGTATTGCTTTTTTCTTGTGCTTCGTGGTAGTTCACCATGAACTCTCCACGAAGGTAGTCTAACCAGTTAAACTGGACTCCTTTTGCGCATTGTTATGTGAGTATGACGACAAGCGTCAGTACTTCATTAGTGAGGCACTTCTGCATCACCTTCCCTCCAAGGATTTATGTCGCCACCTTCACAGCAGGGTCGCAGATGCTGAAGATAGCGTACTTATGTAGCTTCTTTACCAGTTTGAACTTCTCTTTCATTGGTTCTGCTAGCATCATCTCGTCACCCTTGCCGCCAAAGATCATAGCTTGGTTTTCGCCTGTATATGGTAGGTATGTTATGTAGTGAATCAATATATCAGTGATGGGTATCAGCTCGTCCAGCCATAGAAGCCCATCATGTACCAAGCACAACAGCTGCTTGATAACCAAAACTGTCACAAGGGTGCGGTGATAGTGTGGCATCTAAAGCAGGTTGAGTAATCTTGCCTTTTCTACTCCTGTGAGCCACTTCCATGGCTCTAGTGAAGTCATCCCTATATTCGTGTCTATGATGCAACGGATCCATTGTTCGGTCACCAGGTGTGGGAACTTCTAATGGTCTGCCAAGTCCCAGTCTTCGAGTTTCAAAATTGGTACCCATGCTAAATGCGGACCGTCAAAAGTGATTTCATCTAGTAGCAGAGGGGTTTGCAAGGGAGTCTTACTTTCATCAATGTCCTTTGGGACCTTAGACTTAGGATTGCATGGAGGGACATACTTCAGCAACCATGTAATAGGGTCTGAACCCTGTGCTTCAACCTCCTCTATTTCCACTCCCACATCCTCATCATCCATGGGGATGTCTTCGATATCCTCCTCTTCCACTTCTAGTTTTATAGCCCTGCCCTTCTCCTTGGTAGTGGGCTTTGGTGGGTTTCGCCTTGGTGATGCACATACTGGTATGGCAGGCTGCTTCCCTTCTTGTCTTTCATGGTCTCCTTGGTTGGGGTTGGCTTTGGTCTCAGCATTCTCAAAGACTTAGGGACCTACGCCAATACTTCAACTACTTTTGGGGTAGCTAATTTGTCCTCTCTCTCCATTCCCTATGTTGGCTCCTCTACTACTTGCTGTGTATCAATAACTTCTCAGGGCGCAGACATGATCTTTGGTAAGAATTCCTGTGTGTCCACCGAAAAGTCGCAAATACCCTAGAAACTATCAGAAGTTCGTATTACTCATGATTCATAAGCACTTGAGAGCTCAACCATTGAATAGTCAAAATGCCAAGTGTTTTTCACCGGTCAGCCACTTGTAATTTATAGGGCAATTTGAATTCAAATCTGACCATTCCCCCAAAATCGGTTCATTAATGCCGGATTGACGACAAATGTTCAGGGATCTAAGCTATAAATTTCATCTTAAATGTCGGTCGTCCACTCCATTTGGCCTCACTTTTGCCGTCTTTTCATGAACAATGACTTTAACGGTCACTTTTTAGCTGACCTGCGTGATTTCTCCCTACATAGCACAGCTCCCTCCATGCTGCTGCGGACCCAGTGACACATCCTTGCTTCGCACCATCTTCCCATCACGTAGCTCCCCCACATGGGCAATGTAGTTTATAGTCCCACATCTCCTTTCAGCTACCTAGAGCACTAATATTGTGCCACTTTCATTTAGTCACATGGTTGGACCACCGGTGTATGGCTTCAAGTGACTGCCATTCACCATTCCTTGGAAGGGTTCTCCATTTAACTTGACCAGCTGTATTGCTCCTCCTTCGGTAATCTCCTTAATAACATAAGGCCCTAACCAGTGAATCCTAAATTTTCCTAGAAATTTATCAAACCTACTATCATACAGCAAAACTAGATCATTTGCCTTAAATGTGCGCAGCTTGATGTGTCGATCATGTCATGCCTTTTCAGGCTGCTTTTGGACCTACAGGTGAAATCCAGCCAAAATTCTTTCTTCTTCGAGCTCATACAGCTACGCGAGCCTCTCTTCCAAGGCTCTGTGATCCGTCAAACCTGTGAGCACTACTATGCGCAAACTAGGCATGATGTATTCCATAAGGATTACAGCTTCCACACCATAGACAAGCCTGAAAGGGGTTTTTCCCATCAAGTTCTTGCATGTTGTTCGATAAGCCCACAATACTGCAGGTGTGTGTAGGTCCCAATCACTTTGCTGAGCATTGCAAACCTTGGTCAACATGTTTTCAAGAACTTTGTTGAATGCCTCCACTGTCTTGTTGGCCTGTGGGTAATAAAGTGTGCTCTTCTAGTGATATACCTGAAATTCCTTTGTTAGTGCGTTGATTGTCTCATTCAGGAAGTGCAGACCATGATCACTCATCAAGATCCTTGGACATCCAAATCACATCAGTACATGCTCAAATAGGAACTTTGCAGCTGTCGTGGTTGTGTAATCCTTCACCAGCTGCGCTTCTGCCCAATGAGTCAAATACTCCGTCGCAGTGATAATGTACCTTGCTCATATCTTACCTTGTGGTTGAATGGGTCCTACAAAATATATCGCCCTCTTCTCAAAGGGTTGCAATGTCATTTGTGGATTCAAAGGCATTTCATCCCTCTGTGATGGCCTGCCCATTCTTTGACATACATCACACACCTTGCAATATACTTTTGAATCCCGATGAAGGGTTAGCCAGCACAACCCTGTGCGTAGAATCTTCTACACAGTTGCTATCCCTGCATAATGTCCTCCCACAATTCCCCCATGAGTGTCCACAAGGATGTTTCTTCTCTTGAACTCAGGTACATACCATCGCAATATCTCATCAGTACCCATTTTGTACAGATGCTGAGAAATGATACAGAAATCTATCATGCGCACCACTAATTTCTTCTTTTGTTGGATAGTGTATCCTTCTAGTGCCATTCCTGTAGTTAGGAAGTGTATTATATCCTCGAAATGACCATCCATGACACACACTGCAAATAATTGTGCATCAAGCAATCCTTCTTCCAAGTTAGTAGGTTCCTCCCCTGTTTTGATGTGCGATAGGTGGTTTGGTCCTGCGTTCAATCATCCTGGCTTCAAAACAACTTCAAAATCATACTCTTGGAACAATAAGAGCCATCCACAGATTCGTCCCCCCAACACAGGCTTATTGACCAGGTACTTTAGCACAGAGTGATCCATATACATCTTAAAATGGCCTCCTAGCAAGTAGTGTCAGTACATCTCGAGCGCATACACCACATCTAGCCCCTCACATTCAACGGTAGAATAGTTCTTTTCTGCTTTGGATAATTTGTGGCTTGTAAACACGATAGGGTGGTCCAAGCCTTCTCTGCCAGACTATGTTAGTACTGCTCCCAAGGCTATACATAATGCGTCAACATGTACATGGAACACTTTCTTCCAGTCTGGGAAGACTAGAATTGGCACAGTAACCATCTTTTCTTTCAATATATCCAAGCTCTTCTTACAGTCATCATTCCAGTAGAACATGACATCCTTCTTCAACAATTTTTCCATAGGTGTGGTGATCTGGGCATAGATTTTGATAAACTTTATATAACATCTCGTATGTCATAGAGTAGCACACAGTTGTTTGACACTCGGTGCTTACAAGTTCAGTGTCACTGCGATCTTCATGTGGTCTACCATCAGTCCTTGTTTGCAAACCACATGCCCTAATAGGTTCCCAAAATGAATGGAAAATAGACATTTCTTCATATTGAGTGTGATCTGGTATCTTCGACAGGTATCCAACATCAGGCGCAAGCTTGCTACATGGTGCTTAACCAGCCGAAATATAGTCCAGTCATCAAAATATACGTCCAGGAACTTATGAATAAATTCCTTGAATGTTGAAACAACCACGCGCAAAAAGGTTGCGGGCGCATTCTTCAATCCAAATGACATTATAGTGTATTGAAAACAACCCCACTCAGTTGTGAAGGTTGTCTTTCTCCTATCCTCCAGCGCGATTTTGATTTTGTGGTACCCAGAGAACCCATCAGTGAAGGAATATTCTTCCTGGCTGCCTACATTGTCTAACACTTCATCCTTGAACGGAGTCGGGAAAGGTTCATGCACACAAGCGTCATTCAATTTTTTGAGATCCATGCATATCCTTATCTCATCCTTCTGCTTCTTCTATTGCACCACCATCGGGCTTACCCAATCAAATTCTTCCATAGGCTCAATGATGCCCACTACTAACATCTTGTCTAGCTCTAAGTGGACCTTCTCCTTGTATTCTGGATTGAAACGGTTAGGTCTTTTCTTAACTGGCTTCATTGCGGGCTTTAACATGATCTTGATCATTCCCAGGTCCCTGATTATTCCTTTTAGATCTATAAACTTGGTAGGGAATAAGTCTTGGTATTTGTAGAGCAATTCAGTGACCTTATCCACCATTGCATCATCCCATTAGTCTCCAATCTTCGTGAATTTGGGTTCTACCTCCATACCAATGTTCACTTGTTTCATTTTCAACAACACGGTTAGGTCAAGGTTCTCAATCTGCAGTCCTTGAACTGCATGGTGGCCTTTTTTTTTTGGGATTTTAATCATTCGTGGATCCTCTTCCTCTTCTTCAATAGTTACGTTATAAAATTCTAGCGTGCGACTTAGCTGAGTAGCCCATTCAAGCTCAATCAGGTCTAAAGGATCCTACGGTATCCTAAATATTACTGCTTTTACCTCCTGTAGTGCATCATCAATACTATCAAACCCATCCTCAAAACTACATCTCATCATGAATCCTTTGCGCAGGATATACCATTTTCCTATCCCATGGCAGAGCTCTGTTTCTATATACCAATTCATTGGGATAACATCCAGGGTATGACAAAACAGGTGCACCCACTCAAGTTTGGGATTTTCTCCATAAGCCTGCATCCATTTGGCCAGATGCATGTGTGGATCGTTCTACCCATCATATTTTTCTATCAGTTGTGTCTTAGGCTTCCCATATCATTTTCTCATCATCCTCCTACCTTCATGCCAATCGTCAAATCTTTCCTTGTGTGTACCCCACCATCTTGTGGGCGTCACACATAGTGCCTAGTCCAAGACCTGGAAGCACAACTTTTCTGGTACCTCCCTTTCAAATGCATCCAAAAAGATATCTACCTCATTCAAACCATCATAAGTAGGCAGATTTATTACCTTTGACAACACACAGTGTAGCGACCAGGTCATCATGTTGCAATTCAGTGTAGTTACTTCATGTAACCAATTCTACCAGCATTCTATTTCTTCGTCTGATTCTGAAGTGTAGGAACTCTCGTGATCCCAGTTAATCTGTCCATTCATTGTGGGATTCACCAAATCTTGGTCTTGCGTTGTTATCTTATAAATACAGTCCAAGTCATCATCACTTTCATAATTACAGATAGGTTCAGTATAGCGTGATCCTTCAGTAGGATCGAGGGGTACTATTATGCGCAAAAATTTCTTCTCAAAGATCATCTTTTTCTTCCTCAGATTGATTACCCTGTTCATATCAGTAGCCCAGTCAATTCCTAGGGGCATAGGATAGGGATTGTTATAATCCACTATCTCTATTACTTCAAAGTTAGCCAGTGCACTTGCTCCCTCAATATCCACAGTCATCCCCTACAGCCGCCCCATGGGGATTATTTTCTGCTGATTTTCCATTCTTAGCTGAATCAGACACCATTGCAGCGTAGGTCTCCCCATTCGCTCCCAAGTTTGTTTTGGTAGGACATTCGCACCTGACCCCGGGTCCAAAATGACCTGATCCAATCCATATTCTCCTATCTGCGTGGTCAGTCTCATCTCCCCTCCCATCCTTGTTTTATGCTTTCCAATCTTTTG
Source organism: Pinus tabuliformis (assembly GCA_031772625.1). NCBI lineage: Eukaryota > Viridiplantae > Streptophyta > Pinopsida > Pinales > Pinaceae > Pinus > Pinus tabuliformis. The sequence continues at coordinate 1,631,695,242 of CM062820.1, read as the reverse complement.
TACTACGCACAGCTCACCTGGCATAGTTCTAGCACATCTATTGATGAGTTCTTGTAATAATTTTACACCCTTACTATCGCGCAGTAAATTCATACAAGTTTCCAGGAAGGTTGTGAGCATAGAGGGGTCCATCTTGGACTCATGCGTCCTTACTTCCTGAGGTGGCAGCTTTAGTGAAGCTCTTCCTAGCTTCCATGAAGTATTCACGAGCACGCTCCAAATCGAACTCAACCTCCTTTGTTGGGGCTTTGCAAACCCAGGTACTGTCTTCTGGCCATTTCCCCTTGTCATCTTCTGTCACGGTTCCACCTCTGAGCACTATATTTACGTTTGGATCTTCCTCGCGTGGCTTATACCTCATCATCTACATGTTCTGAGTTAGTGGAGGTGGTACCACCACTTTGTCATGTATCCTAGCTATCAGCATAGGATAGTCGTTTGTTTCATGATCAAGTAGAGTGCAATACTTGCACGAGGGATGCGTTGGATTAGTGCAATCATAGGCATTGTGTCCTAGTCCTCAGTAATTGTAGCAAATCAATTGTCCTCGACTTCTACCAAGTCCTCCTCCACCTTAGCCTCTTCCACACCCTTGAAATCCCATCCATGTTATTCTTGTGCTCTGGTCAAGGGGCCACGTTTCGACATGAGCCCTAAAGGTGGAAGTTCTATCCATCATCAGTTCATGTCTCTTGCAAGTATGCTCATCATGTCCTACCGACCTACAAAAGTTGTAGAACAGCTGTTGTGGTGCTTGTACATACTTCTCTAGCAAGTGACAGTTATTTGTGGCATTTTTTCTAGCTACTTGACAGATAGCGCACCATAATGCAGGCCCCACATTAGGTCCTACTTGAGCTTTTGGCCTTAAAGGTATCAGTCCTCCTCCTACAATGTTATTTGCAAATGTCGGGCAATGGTCTTTGTCATGACCTTCGCTCTTGCATTTTAAGCACCATACCTCCTCATGTACCTCTAGTCTAAGCATTCCATCTTGCTTCAGACTTTACATCTCAAAGCACAGATTCTTCAACTGCGCATGGATTTGCTGAACTCCTAGATTAGGATCTTGCATCGGAGTCTCATGTAGTCACATGGAAATCTCCAAGGCTTCTGCGTGAGTTTTTATCTTCTACTATGATAGTGTAGTCCTTAAGTGTGGTAGTAGCGAAGCCACAAACCACTCGTGATGCTCTCCATCTGTCAAATTCATGTTGGCTTCACAGATTGTACATTTCAGCCTCTAGTCTAGTTCCCAAGGCATCTTGCCTAGTTGCATCGTGATCTCTTTGAATCCCACAATCGACTACGATTTAGCTTTAGGCCTAATAAATTCCCTATTTAATGTTGCCTAGATGTCTGCTACTCGAGCATTCGGGTTATCATTAGAGTACTTAATAAACCAGGTTAGTGTGTGATCTTGCAGAGAACTAACTAGTGTCGCCTTCTTTATATGATCATCTGTAATACCTTGAGCTTCCTATACAGGTCTCACAATGAACCAGAATTGGTTCGGGCCCTCATTTCCCAAGCCTTTGAACAAAGGCAACTTCACTGTATTTGCCATATTGAACTACAGTGGAGGTGGAGGTGGTATGGCAAAGTTGGAGGTGAGGGTGGTGAAGTTGGAGGGGGTGTGAGCAGAGGTGGTGTTTGTACAAATCCTTGTCTTATTAATTGAATAACACTTCATGGAGAAACCTTTGCTATCCCTTCTTTGTCACTTCACGGAGGTGAAATCAAAGGGATATACTGCAAACCATTTTTTCCTTCGTTTTTGTAAGTTTTTTCACTTCACGTAGTCCCAAACATCAAGGTAGCTGCATAACCCTTTTTTCAAACAACAACATTTTAATCCAAGTATTCAAAAATTTTACGTACTTACCTTGTGTGCTTTGAAAAAGCATCGCTCCGCCTTGCTATAGCTGACTGAGGTGTCGACCGCGAATTCAGTCACACATCCTCCTATGATGTAATCGACAGTGTGGGTAATCTTATCCTCCAATGCTTCCAACCTTCACACTAGCTACGAGGTCCACACAATAGGACCGTCAGGTTTCCAGCTTCCTTGGCTATTTGCTAGCTTTGCGGTCCACTCATATAGCTCGATAGGGAAGGAGTAGAAAAAGATCTCATGGATCTCTGTATATAGGTATCTGACCAGCCATTGTTCTTTTGTCAGTAGTGCATTTCTGTTCTCTTGTGGCATGAATTCATGTATTTTTCTATCCAACCAATCTATTATCTCCTTCTTAGTTGGATTCCAGTGATACGACATCGCACATCTCTTATGCAGATTCTAGTGCCGGCAACGGAACCATTTGTTGGCTTAAGGGGGCCTGACCCAGGTTCGACGTTAATTATCCAAACAAATCCCTACACTACTAGCCCTTTCAGCATCAGCCTACGGAGTGCAGATCAAAGTCTCACTCGAAGCAGTATGAGGGGATTCTTGAACCAAGTTTCGCACCCTGAGATGGTTGTGATGTCGTTTGATTTCTTCTATCCTGCCTTTGCATAGCTGGTCCCATTCTAGGGCTTGTAAGACAAACTCTCTATTTCATCTTTCAATACCTTCGCGAAAGTATACGATCGACCTTCTTACAGCCCTAACCTGCGGCTCAGGTACTTTCACACTATTATGTTAACACACCATGGAGATTCCTCAATTACCCTAAGTGAATTGCTTATCTTGTCAACTACTTAAAGTTATCACCGCGCAAGTAGATATTCGTAACTGCGTTCAATTATTCAATGTAGTGGAATTCATTCGTGCATCGTATAAGCATAATAAAGGAAATTCATACATAAAATATCCAAATGCATCGATAAAAAAAAGACGCAGAATTTGCAAAATAACTCCTTTTATTAATATCTTCCAAGTGTTTACAAACTCTTTCCACCCTGCACACATAGCTGCAGCGGTCCGCGCACTTAGTTGCGAACTTCTACCCTAGGACTCTATGCACTCAGCTGCAGAGCCTCTACCTATGCTACAACCAAAGACTTAGACTTCTTGCTATAAAGCTATGAATCTCTTACATGTTCCCTCCCTATAACTACTTAGATCTTAGCTCTTTTCATACAATCCCATGGCCCGTGAACCATGGGTAGATCTCTTACAACTGACTTTACTTTACAAAATTAAGGACATACTACCCTTTGTGACACATAACACCTTCGCGCTCCGTGACAAAAAATGTGAATTCTTTACAATAATATTACAAAAGTTTGACTTAAACATGGGCTTTTAGCCCCAAAAGTGCCATTGGGGGGTCCTACTCCCAATAGTCATTTATATAATGCATATTAAAATACTAAAAAAAGATAAATGACTACTGCAAATGCTAATTTTTTAATTAAAGTGATGACTAATTTTTCATATATACGACTATTAGTAGCTAATTTACAGTATCTTATAACACGACTAAAATTTAGTCATATTTTTTTGGTCATTAATTGGTTCCAAATGATGACTAAAATTTGCATATATATGACTATTAGTAGCTAATTTAAAATATCTTATAACACGATCAACATTTTGGTCATATTTATTTGGTCATTAATTTTTTTTCACAAGGATTCATATAGTAGTATATTTTGTTGTATATTTGGTCATTAATTGTGACAATTAATGACTAAACCAATGAAAAATTTATGACCAAATTTATGACTAAATACACTATTAGATGGTAAAATTGGGTAAACCAATTAATGACTAAGCTAAAAATGACTAAAAGTTTCTCACGTTATAAGATACTGTAAATTAGCTACTATTAGTCACCGACTAAAAAATGGTCATTTATATGCAAATTTTAGTCTTTTTTTAGTAACTAATTAGTCATTTTGTACTAGTGAAAAAGCAATAGTTGCAACTTGGGAGAGGAAACAAGGTTGATTGATGTAAGTCTCTACCCAAGATCTTCATCATCGTCACATAATAACATAATTCTACATATGTGAATAAATGAGATGATGTCAAAAATGCGAGAATTCATGTGATTACTGATTAATGATGAAAATTGTTAACAAACATGAGGATGGCCATCGATACGGATGATGGTCTCCAATATGCGTAATACAATCTACCGAGTGTGAATAAAAGAGTTGAGCTATAACACTCGTAGAATCATTCAAGTGGGATCCAATAATGAAAACCCTCAATCAAATGCATGGAAACCTGCCACTGAGGACTTTAACCTCTATTTTATTATAGTGCTTCTCAATTCACTTCCTAGATAATGTGTCGAAGTTAATATTAAGGAATTTTTCAAAGGTAGGTAATAAAGAGCCATACATAATTGATGTGAAACGAGAGAAAATGATGGATTTTGATGATAAATTAAAATAATAGGATGAATTGACTCAGGGAAATAGGCATATGATCAAATGGTTGATAGAGGGAAAAAATTGTAGACAATCCCTTAACCAATAGAAGGTGTTAGCACTCTATGATTTTGTTAGGCTGAAAAAGGAATCCCAATGGTCACCACAAACCACATTAGGCTAGAATCTAGCCCTTCTAGCCTGGAGATGGCTCTCTCACTTAGGTTACTCAATAAATAGGATATTAGCTATGTAATAAGATCAACAAACTTTGATTTTTAGAGGTCTGTTGATGAGAAAAAAAGGGTTTTCTCCATAGGGGCGAGGTAGGAAGCTTTTGTGGTGGATTTAGATCACATTTTTGTAGGAGGTGAATTTATAAAGGGTGAAATACAAACACATTAGAGCATAAAATCATGGATGAATTCTAAAGTGCTTCTTTAAGCTAAAAAACATTGATAACTTGGAAAACTAAAATAGAGAATTCAGTAAAGATAAATCCTGAATTAATAATTTGGTTTTCCAAGAAAGAAGATGCACATTAAAGTAATGAAATTGCATAATAAAACTTACAAATCAAATAAGCACACAACCACCAAAAATCTGACTCATGAATCCCTGTAAATCACCTTATGTTCATTCATTCACTAGCAAAATTTGATAAAAATATATAGTGCAGAAAGAGTTTCTTCTCTAATTTGACCAACAATTTAATTACAATGCCTTAGATCTCTCTATATACATCATTAGATTCATTTTCCCACCCATGGTGGTCGAATTCATTCATAGCAACCAATTTCTAACCAAATAAATAAAAATTTAGCTCATATGCTTACAACTAGGAGTAGTTTTACCTATTACCAATCATAACTTAATACATCATTGACTTTGAATGTTAGTCACTAAGCCTTAAATACATCTCCTAAAATAGTATTCCACCTATCCAGAATGATCTAACTACTTCGAGGAGACAAAATTCAAATTTTGAAGCAAATTTGCAGCCAATGTCTAGATTCGCACCGCTTTTTTGATACTTGTAGTGCATGGAGTGGAGTTTGTTCTATGTAGGTTGCAGTGCCTTTCAGCCTAAACAGAGAAAATGGGTATGCTCCAAATACTCCCTTGATGGTAAGGGACCTCCTAAACAAGTTTCAAAACTACTGCAACCAACTGCAGACTTGTTCCCCACTTTCGTAGGGCAATTGTCTACTTTCATAGTGCCTTGGGAAGAAGTGTGTATTTTGTGAGTATCTCCCAAATGGTGAATCCTATGGGGCTGAAATTTTTAGATAAAGTTAATATCATCATAACTCGTCTCCACAAAACACTTGATCCATATCCAATTCACAAAAATGAGAAAATACAAAAATGTTTGTAGGTGACAGTAGCTCGTTTCTAAAAAACCGTGAAGTATTTTGGGCTGAAAATAACTGAGTTTATTCATCTCACACCCATGCATCTATTGTAAAAAATTTAGGGAAAAGCGGTACATGGTTTAAAATATATGATGGAAATATGTTTGTGGAGCGCACCTTCGCAGCATGAAGGGAAATTGATTTTTCAAACAGTTTCAAGCATAAACATTTGAGTTAGAAAGTCCGAGTTGAATTTAAACCCAAGGTACCATTTGCATGTAGAGGTTCATTCTGAAAAAATATGAAACGGAAATGACAAACAAGCAATAGAATGCACTGTGTAGATTTATAGTGAACTAGGAGAAAACTCAGCAAAATCTAGAAAATTAGCGACAATTTTTATTTATTTATCTCTTTGCAAGTTCTAGAAGATTTGTGCTAACTTTTAAATGAAATATCAAAGTTCTATCATGACTGAAAGACAAAAGGAAAACTGAATTTTCACTTGTGAGAGGTATTGAATCATTGAGATGCAAGAAATTGAACCCTCTATTGATTTGTAGTGCCCCTGCCTCCATTTCATAGTGAAAGAACCAGACCTCCTGAGATTTCTAATGCTGATAAGGAAATGTTGAGCACTAAGAGATAATAATGCTAGTTCAAATGATCACTCTGAATGGCTTGGAGTGAGGGTGATCATGTTAATTATGGTTTAGAAAGAAACATCATAAATGCACAATGCTTTTCCATGATTTGCAGCACATTGGGAATTTAAATGACTATCCTCTTACCATTATTCCTTATTGACATCACCTACTGTCCTTTTTGAAATGACATCCAAACCGATGTATGAAAACTTCCACATGTTTTTCACAATTATTGCATGACTGTTTTCATAACGCATTATTACCAAACTAATGTGGCCTACTAACTCCGACTTAATATGGGACTAAACCACTCACAATAACTAAATACTTGTGACATGATTTTTGTACCTTTTTACAAGTGACCAAAAACCTTTCATGATTTTCCTTTGCAAGGAAAAACATAACTTTATACATGGGCTTCTATTGACGGTGCTGGACCACCAACATGTCATGGGATCTCCCAAGTAAGAAGTCCCAATTAGACCTCAGACCGTTTTGTGTAGGAGTCCTAGCAGTGGGTCATATAGTAATGCCTTGACCATGATTTCACAAAGAGGAAAGTAAGATAACTCTGTTGGTAGCAAGGGTGTGACACATGCAGTGAACCAAGGAAGGTGCATGAGATTTTCTAACACATGGGGGTTGAGATGAGTGTGCCCCTTGGAAACCTGTGATAACATGGAGTTAAGAAGGGAACACATGAGCAAAGATGCATCACAACATGGAAGGCAAGTTAGCTAGCAATCCAAAGCGATGGTTAAACCAAAAACACATTTCACCAAGATTTGTACATACATACATAGAAATCTATACATGCATGCGTAAGAAAACATATACGTATATCATTTAGAGTAAACCAAATAACATAGAATAAAAGAAAAAATATGCATGAGATGTGTTGGCTCTTGTTATATTAAGAACTGTAAGTTCTAGTCAGACAGTACATCCATGTCCAACCACTAGTTCTGACAGTGGAATGTTACAGCCACAATCGCCTGCTCCTCCAAAGAGATGTACTAGCTCTGTGCAATGGAGAAGCCAAGGATCATTACAATACTATCCAAACTCTCTCAAATATAGTTTTATCAGAAGCTTGGATGGACAAAAGCCTTTTTTCAATGAGTTATGAGGGACTATTTATAGCAAAGGGTGGGGTGACCCTTGATATTGCCCCTTGTGACAGTTCATCTACCCTCATGACTCTTCATCTACTCTATGACTGTTACATCCAACTATTGACACTTGAACTTACACTTGACAAGATGTTACATTGCAATGCACATGTACCCATGTGAGACAAAAATGGCTTGAGAAAGCCATGCTAGATGTCACTATGACTCGGACAACTATTGGAAGACCAAATCTTTGACATATTCATAGCGGTTGACTGTAGCGTATTGATGCCAATATTGGTAGTCCGTGATGGTGACCATGTGCTCCAAGGTGACATCTTTCTGGATACTGACTGATGCCTCCATATCATCTGGGTACACTTCTTGGGTTCCTCGGTGCAGCTCATCTGAAAGCATGTGCATCATTGTCTTCAATGCAGTTGGACCAGAAACATACTTGTGCATGACGTCTGCACTTATGGAAAAGTCCAGGCTCGTGGAAATGCGCATCAACTCATCAAAGTATGAGTCAAGCTCAAGTTGGACCTCTGCCTTTGTCTTCGCTTGGGTGAGATTCCTGATAGATGGGATCACATGTGCATGCACCACAACATCGATACTTTTGAATACACATGCATAGGAAGCTTGTATACTAGTGATGAGCTGTGGGAGATCTTCATAGTTCCGGATCTGACTCTAGATACGTGCCTTCAGCTCGACCACTCTGGGCTTCATCATGTTAGGCAAGTGAAGTGGATCCCTTGTATCTCATCATCCATGTTTTCATGTAATCAACAGCAACATGCATGTTCACCAATATGCATGCTCTTCTAACACATTGATGTTGCCATCCATTGAGTTGGACAATTGCCTTGTGCACAATACCAAACTTAGAATACAGTGCCCACATGACTATGTCAAGGGAGAACACTTCATCTAATATTGCCTTCTTCAGTTCTGCTTGGGCAGATGTTGTAACCAACTCTCCTCCTTGCTTGGCCATTTGTAGTTCCTTATCCATTCGCTCATTCTCAGCTATCAGAAAGTGAACACTTGAGCTAGTGGCTTCGGCATACACTCTGGTAGCATCCACCAAGCTTGTTGGATGTTTTCACACATTAGACATGATCACTCGTTCGTCAACATGCATAGGAGATTTATAATCATCTGGAGTCAACACTCTGTGAGACTGCAAAACTTTATATTGAGACTCATTGAATGAGATGTTGTGCATCTCTCCTTTTGGCTGATCTCCAAGGATCTCAGTGCCTCCTTGGTCACTTGAGACTTGCTCATCTTCTAGATGTGGTGAAGTGAGTAAGTTGACCTCTTGGTGATGAGGCATGAGGTCGATGTCTTGTTCCAATTCCTATTGCTCCATATCCGTATCCAACTATTGAAGTTCTTGCTCTATCTCATGAGCAAAGTCTTGCTCCTACATTGGTTCACCCTGTCTGCCTGATGCTAGCTATTCTGATGAGTCCACTACCTATACAAGTGGTGTTTCATCCTTCTACACATGTTGCACCCCCCGATGTACCTGTTGTTACCACGCTTCCCTCTCTTGTTTACACAGTTCTTGTTCCTTCTGGAGTTGGTTCCTTCAGCTCATGCAACTCCTTCTCCATCTCTTCCATCCTTCGTTTCTCCCTTTTCCTTTATTCCATTCGCTTATCCTGTTGTTGCCTCTTCACCTCTATAGCCATAACTGCTTTCTCTACAAGTGGATCTACTTGGAACTTACAACTTTTCTCTTCCTCCATGCAATCTACAATCTTCCTCTTGCCCTTGTCGCGCACTGGTATGTTCACCTCTACTATTGTTGTTGTTTCTGGTGCTCCTTGGAATGTTCCTTCACGTTGCTTTGCTAACCACTCCACGACAAAGCCCACCTATTCATTTGGTCTAGAGAAACTGTAGCAATATTTCCATGGGTCCTCCTCTACCCAATGAAATGTCCCATGGATCTAGTTGAGCTATACTCTCCTGCAGTTATCTTTCACAAGGCAATATGGGTCATATAGATTGTAGCTTTAGAGGTCAAATGGATACTTCTTCATTTGCTCTGCTTGGACATCCATGTGCTTGAAACCTCATATCTCATATAACATAATGCGCAGCAGAAGAGTAGGCTAAGGTGCCTTCGTCCTCCAATGCAGGCTAGCTATCAATCCTACTGAGATGCGATATGCTACTTCTTGCATGACGAGCAAGTCCAAGGAAAACTTCGTTAGAACATGCGGAGGCTTCTCCACATTCTACATTCGTATGAAGGTGTCGGTCGGTGAGACATACCATTCATCTATTTCTATTAGTGCCTCCATTACTACCTTCAACATGAAGGGTGAATCCTATTCGAATATCATCTTGTAAACGGGGGTGAAAAATGATCGGAAAACCGTGTGATAACTCCTCTGCAGCTGCATTCTAACAAAAACTTACAATAAGTGTTCACAAAAGTCTCTGCTAGTGACCATGCCTACTTCAAGTCTGGGAACTCCTATCGGGCACAAACTGCATCCAAGATATAGGTATACACGTAGATTTTTGCATGCATACCTCTGGGCTACTATCGAGCCCTCATTACCTGCTCCTTCACCTGATGAGCCAACATACCAGACTAGGTGCATGGTTTTCTCTGTCTGGCCAGTTGGTACAATGTGATCACCCAACTCTATGGGAAGGTTGTTGTGCTTTCTTAGTCATACAGTTGACATCCAAAAATGACAAAGTATTGATATGCCTTCCACAATATCTTTGTCTTCTAGATCTGGTTGGGTGTCATCCTGAATTTAGTCGGCTCCTTTACCCAATTCTTCAAAATGTCTCTAGAGTTGGCATTATTGTTGGGTAAGATGAAGGGAGTCTCCATGATAGTCATGGGCTCTGACATCTGATACATCTAATCATAATCCTTTCCATTGAAGGTTGCAATCTTCATCTTGTTGACACTTCTCAAGGTCATCGTCTCAGAATCAGTGTCAGAGATGATCCAGTGTATCATGTCTGCGCATGGGAGCACTAGGTATCTGCATGTAATCTGGTACAAGCCGGACTTGTGAATGTTCATGTAGACCTGGCGTTCTTCGAGGTATTCCCATAATGTGCTTGTAAATGCATCATTGACCTCTTCCCATTTCAGTTTGATGTCCTTGTCTAGAATCAACTTGGTATCTTCATAGATCGGTAGACATGAGGACACTTGCTCAACTATTGCTCCAGTCGCACTTCCATTAGTGTCCTTTTATCCTGGTGTCTTGGAGGCCATTAATCCTGTAATGTTAAGAGGCAGATGAACACCTGAAACATCTGGAGACAAAGCAACATGCATGGAAAGAAATCTGTCAATGAAAACCAACGCAAATTGGAGGAATGACATAACACATACTTGGGGATTGATAGGCAAAGATTGCGCAATTTCTTCTATGAAGTTGAGCAACTGGTTGCCAGAACTATGCAAAAGGAGGTATAGGCTATTTGGGGAGGTTGAATGGCTACTGGATTTGTGCAATGCATAATCCAGACTAACTGTTGACTGCTAGAATTGCGCAATGCACAATTCCATCTTGCAATGACTACAGGATCAGTGATAGCATTGCACAATTTTCTGGGCTAGCAGTCTCTGTCCCTCAGAATTGTGTAAAGAAGGCCTGGGGAAAAGCTGCTAGGAAGAAATGTGCATTTCTGGAGGAGAAGGCAGAGCCTTCCCACTCAAGATTGCACAATGCTGTCTTGGTGAGGCAGACTCTGAGCCAAGGCTGCCCAGACCCCCCGACAGGCAATTGAATGCAAATGTGAAAGTGAATGCATGGTGATACTGAGTGTAGGTAGAATCAAGTGATCATGCATGAAAATAGTGAAGGAAAGATTCAGAAAATGGAATGGCATGCATGTGGGTGAAGCGAGTCGCTGAATCAGTGATTGTTCGTGCAAAACAATTTCATGCATGTGACAACAACGATATAGAAACAAAAACAGAAATGGTGTTAGTACAAGCTAGTATGCATGTGAACGACAAAAAGAGTTTAAATAAATCAAGCAAATAGCATTCACACAAGCCAAAACACAAAAAGTGACAGAAATGCTGAAAAAGACAAGCTGAGACCACTTACCCATGAATGGTTGAGCCGAATGTGTCAAAGAGTCCTGGATGTGTTGTGGGATGTCAGAGGTTGAACATCGATGTGAAAGAATGAGCTCTGATGCATCGAATAAATAAGTTTTGGCTCATGATGCTCATTCCACAAATCTAGGAAGGAACGACACTTGGAGGAAAGATTCTAAAATGATCTTTGCATGTAACCTCTAATTGCTAAAAATAACTCCCTGAATCAAGGGATGCTTTTTGCATGTTAGCTTTTGCTATTCCAAGAAAAGAAAGCCATGCATGTTGTTGAGGTATAAAAGGTGTCCTTTTAACTCCTAATTATCTTCACATTAATTGTCAACCCACGGATGATTTTTTATTTCAAGAGTGTACTCAGTCTGAGGCGGTCACTTGCTCAAGAGTAATGTTTTGCAGTATAGTGCTTAAAATGCAAAAGTAAATGAATGCTTGAAATGAAATCTACTTACAATTAAAAGAAAATTAACACTCTAAAACTTAAATCATTCACTCAGAAAAATACAGTAGTTTATCAGTCAGGGATGCAGTAGTGATAACTCTTTCCTCTGTCAACTGATATAAATGAAATCAAACATAAACAAGATCCACAATCTGAGAACTTAGACATCTATAGTCAATGTTCTTTACAGTTGTTGATCTTTCAATCCACACTAAAGCAAATAACTGGAAATGGAAATTCAATTGGAAATTCTTACTAAAATACACTTGTTGCAATATCAATTAAAAGAGGAAATCAAATCCTTGTAGAAAAGAACAATGACTAAGTCTATTGAAAAACTGAACATCAAAGCTTAACTTTAGCAGAAATGAATTGAACAACAAAGCTCATCTTACAGAAATGAAATATTAATGGAAAGGAATAGTAAAACTAAATTATTGAAGATGAACAACAACACTAAATTGAAATGAACCGCAAAGCTAAATGAACAACAATACTAAATTGAAATGAAGAGCACGATGAAATTAATAGAAATGAGCAGCAATACTAAATAAGCAGCAACCTGTAATGCACGGTAGAATCTGAAGTGAACAATGAAGCTTTATAACCAAAATGAACAGCATAACAATTTAAGTTGTAATGAATAGAAATCTTTGTTATGGTGGAAGAAAATAACAACGTGATCCAATTGTGATTTCATGCATGAAATTATTTCAGGAAAATGTACAAGAACATGGATTTAGAAAGCAATGAAACTCAAAAACAATGAAAAGTAAATCAAACCATCACACGACTAGAACTATAAAATAATGGTATAGGTAGCAAGTGGATCCACCAAAGCCGGGCCCTTAGCCGCCAATGAAGCACCACCGAACTTACTCCAGTATCAAATAATGGAACAACAACTCTGTTATTTATTAATCATCAAGCTGTGAAATCATTACAACGAAAGCCTCAAGAATTACAATGGTAATGCAATAGTCCATCTTTCCTCCTATCCTATCCTATCCTATCTCTAATAATCTATTGTGGCCAGCAACAACCCCCCTTCTTATTTAGTTTTATTTCTAATACTAAAAAAGTGGGGACACTTATCCATAAAATTCAAAAAAATAAATTAGGACTTGTATTTCCTTTTTGAATACCCAAAAATTCCAAAAAGACTTGATTTTTATGATAAGTTCGAACAAAACTGTTCCCTTAATAAAATGTGTCGCATCGCAAAAAGGTAATGGATGCCTTCCTACAAGCAGAATCCTAAAATTGTGAAATCGCGATGCGAAATCACGCATCAAGAGACTCTCACCACATCGCATGCTTCAAATATCACTTAAGCTGAAATGCCTCAAGCTTCCAATATGCGATGGCGCATCTTGCAAATCACACTTCACAGAAAACACATTGTAACGGATGATTGCCACATGCAACGAATTTGCGATATCGCGGTCTGCGATGTTGTGATATGCAATTTTGTGATCTGTGATATTGCGATCTGCGATTTTGTGATCTATGATATTGCGAAGAAAATCGCAAAATCGCCTTATTGCAGATCTACAGGGCTTGTTGTTTGAGAAAGATTTTTCCATAAACCGATGCCCAATTATGTGCGTTAATGTTAATTAATGAGTTATTTGGAAATCATTAATGAAATATGGTTTTGATTTGATCAAGGAGCCATTTCATGTAAGGTGATATATTTTATATGTTTTCGGTAGTTAAAGCTTTCTCATCACCTTTTTCTTATCATTACTCTTGCCTCATTTGTAAACTGCAGGAGCAAAGATCAGAGAAGCGTACATAGCAGTCTTTAGAATATTATGGGAAAGAAGGGTAAAGCTCCAAGTTCTGAAGATAAAGAGATGACGCCCTTATACACAGACACCACCTGTAACAAAGATGTTGGTATTACTACTTGGGAAGGCATGTATAGTCTACTGGATGAAGAAAAACCAAGAATAATGGAGGTTACAGCTACTGTTGGCTCACACGGGTCATCTGAGGCGTTTATTACAGAACTTGCATGTTCGTTCCTGCATCGGATAGTGGTAAGGCATAAAATTCTTCCATACATGGACACGGTCAAACAGGTACTAGATAGTGCTGATATCACAAATAGACAATTTAAGACTCAGAACCAAGAACGTACGATGTCGTTCTTTCCACAAAATTTAACGTTTATATGAAAAGACGCGCAAGAAGCAAAAATAGCATCAAGAAAGTCTGGATCCAGAAACTGAGGCAGTTTTCGATGCACGATTATTAGTGCTAGGTAAAACCTCTTAAAATGGAAAGCCTCTAATCACTCAGTCGCCTGTAAGCTCAGAAATTTGTAGGAAAAAGTGCTAAAGGTGAAAGGAAAAAAAATTGAACTCAAAAAACAGTGGTATTTATCAAGGATATCTTCAAGTGGTATGTAAATATCTACCAAATGTACAACATGTACAAACAAACTGGAGACAGAAGGCTCAAGAAAAAGCAGAGTCTATCAAAAGGTTAACCAAGTTGAATTGGGATTCTTACTAGACATACTTGGTAGAACTATACAGCCAATGCATGAATCTCAAATGTATCATTAATTTTGCCGAGAAGATGGCACCAGCTCTTGCTGATTCCGTTTTTGCAGGACAACTAAAGTCGGAAGTTGGCCAGCCAACTCTCCTCAAGTAAATGTTGAATGCTTGTGACTACAAGGAACAGATACATAGATAGTTAGTTGTCAGTTTTAGTTTTAGCTTCAGTTTTAGTTTTAGTTTTGCTTTATTTTTGCCTAAAGTGAGGATGGTCATTTAAACTTCCAGCTATATTTTTGTAATAAACTATGTTTAGATTTAGCTAGTAGTATTTAAACCCTTCTCATGCATTTAGAGAAGGGTCCTGAAATTTATCAAAAACGTGTCCTCAGAACATGCACTTTTGCACCCTCCAAGGAGGTTTTGATGAATGAATGGAACAAGATTTATTGATATCTGCGTTTAATATCTACTACTGATGTTGTAGTTTTGTACTCTTAGTAGATGTTGGATTAAGAAGAGATAGATCATTATTGTTGGAACTCATGAGTAGGACTTGTTATAAATGGTACTTTTATCTCTTAACAAATTTTACTTATGCGTTATGGTGATATTCATGCTCAGTTATTTATGTATGAATGCTTAAATGCTTGAGTTATCATTTGGCATTTTTGTATAGTGAGAGCTATTTATTTATGCTTAATATATGAGTGACTTATTATGCAATATGTTTTTCACAACTGTTCGGCTAACTTTTTATACTTAACAGTTCATCTTTATTGAATTATTTTCTTATAGCGATTGAATGATCTTTATTACCAATTGTTATAGAAACTATTTTAGATCACATAATTGAAAGATCAAATCGTAGGTTAGTTTTAGAATTAGATATTTCTGTTTGTTAGAATACAATTGCATGTCGTTAAATCAGATTTAGAATAAAAGCATTTACATAGAAGTTATTTGAAAGGAAATATCAATTCTCAACACACACACACATAAATTGGGAAATTGGTCCCATATCCCCAGTCGGACCCACTACACCAAATGGAAAAGGAGTTGCTAACCAAGGTTAGGACCGGGTGGGTATCCCCCTTGTTGTAAACCCAATTTTTAGGGCTTCAACATATTTAGCACTAGAAGGAGGGCCCCCGAACTATGAATGGCAAGTAAATCTAAATCTAAATACCATTCTGAGAGTAAATCACCCTCACCACCTCCCCCGACTTCTCCATCGCATTTAGAATATTTAAATCTTGAGAGAGAAGTCAATAGAACAACAAACACTGCCACAAACCTAAATATTTAAGAGAAATCTACTATTGAACCCCCTGAAGTTGAATCTTTGATCCATAAACTTCAGTGATTTTCAATATCTCCTCAAAAATCTGAAAAATATCAAGGTAGTCTAACTTTGCAATATAACCCATTTCATCCCCTTACCAGATTGCAGAGTGAAAAGTTTGGTATTGAACCAACTGTATTACCTCTACCTACAAGGAAAAGAGCAAGGAAATCACCTAAAGGGTTTGATAGTGAGACTCTTTTGTCATCATCATCCATCTCGAACTCTCCACCGTGAAGTCAACCATCCACTCCACTTCAAATTATCGTCCACCAGACCACTGGAGCTTCGACATATCCTCCTCAATCATCTAGAACTGTAATATCCTCATCTTCCCAACCGCAAGGATCATATTCTGCACTTTCCTCCGTTAGTAGTTCAATGATGGCCCAAACACCATGGAATAACCTAGGGGCAGTCTTAATGCCTACACCCTTGAGTCAAATATCGGCCCATCCCAAAAAATGGCTGCCTAAGTTTAATCCTGAAGCAGACATGCTAGCAGAAGAACATATAAACAACTTTATGTTATCCATAAATCTCAATGGGGTTACTAATGAAGACGCTATCATCCAGCTCTTTCCTTACAATTTTCAAGGAACATCCGGATCATGGTATTTCTCATTACCATCCGGATCTATCACTAGTTGGGATATTTTCCAAGAACAATTCTTGACTAGGTTCAGTGATGACAAGTCCACTGCGACACTAATCAATGACCTTTCTAACCTTAGGGCTGAATCAAGGGAACCTGTCAAAGATTTTAACTCGCGTTTTAATAAACTTTTGAACAAAATTCCTACCGCCTCCAAACCTAGCGAATAAGTTCGAAGTGAATGGTACATATCTGATTTACCATCAAACATAGCAGTTTTCATTGATAGGGCTAAAAAAACAACTTTAGCTGGCAATATGAAGGAAGCAATAGCAGTAGAGAAACGTATCATAGCCTTAGAAAAGAAAAACGTTGTGGATGAACATATATCTAAGAAGGTTAATTTTAAAGAAGATCCAAAGAAAAAACAGTCCAAAGACCCATTTGATTTAGAGGGATTGCAGAAAGTTTTGAAAACCATGTTTAACAAAATGGTTGGCATAAAGAAACAAGTAGCAGAGACTTCTTCCAAAAAGCCTTACAAGCCTTATAGAAGAAATCCTTCAACTGATACAAAGCCTCCCAATGCTATTACTAATCCTGAATCAAAGGAAGAAGAAGAGGAAATTTCCAACGAAGAGCCTATTGATGAAGAAGAAGTTGTAGAAGTACAGGGAATGTGGGATTTTATCCTCCCAGACGAAGAGGATCAAGAGCCATCACCGATCAGTACTAGAAGTAGAAATCAACTCGATCCTCCTCAACCTACTCCTAAGCCAAAGATCACAAGATCAACGACTAAAGATAAAGTCGCAGCTAAGAAACGATGACCCAAAGCAACACAAATGAGCCCAGTCCAAACTGATTCATCAACTCCATCTAAAAAATTGATTGTTTCTGATGAGATGGAGTATAATATCATAGAAGACATGAAGAAGACTAGGGCTAACATTACTTTTTATGAATTGAGCAAGTTAAAATGTCAACAAAAGCTCCTTTTGAAAGAATTGCACGCAATACCAGTTGCACCTCTGCCCGTCGTTGTAATCTCGCAAGCCTCCCACGAGATGGGAAGACCTCCAAATACTATCACTAGTAAAGTTGATCCTAACGACACTGCTCTAATTGGAGGAAGGTCAAGATCTCATACTCCACCATTTCTTCTTACTTATGAAGTTTTCAATAAAAATTTGCATAATTGTTTAGTTGATTGAGGAGCTTCATCCACTATCTTACCTAAATCAATATGTGAAAAGCTGAACGTTCAACCCCAGAAATCTACAGTGTGCATAGTTCAGCTGGACTGGTCGCAAGTTGAAGAAATCGAAGAACTAAATCAGGTTACCATAAGGCTGTCATCTAATCCAAAGGTATGTCAAGTTATCGATATTTTAGTTGCAGACATTCTAGAATTCTATGGCTTAATTCTCAGTAGGGATTGGTCTGAAAAGCTTCATGGATATTTTTCAATCGATTGGTCGCATATGTGGCTCCCTTACAATGGCAAACCAAATAAAATAAAGGTTGAGTGAGAAAGGCATAAAAAATACATAGTAACAGAATTGGAAGGAGAAAATGAACCTATAGCATACAACAACAATATAATTGGAAACTATTCTGTTGATTCTTTCTTAGGAAATTTCAATGCTCATACTTCGCCTTATTTAGAACATTTTGTTTTATCTCGAGTAGAAAACTTTTCTCAAACATATAGTTCTAATGTGTTAATCTCATAGATAGTCCTGTAAATAAATCTTTATTTTGGAAGTTATTTTTTGACAGTTCTAAGTCTAACGAGGGAGCAGAAGCAGGATGTGCATTAGTTAGTCCAGAAGGAAAAAAATTATGTTAGCTTGTAGACTCGAATTCTATTGTACCAATAATATTGCAGAATATGAGGCTTTAATCCAAGGATTATATAAATTAATCAGACTAGATATCAAGTATCTACGAGTTTTTGGAGATTTTGAGATTGTAATTAGACAGGTACGAAATAATATACATTGTCTATCCGGTCATTTAAAGCATTATCAATATTTAGTACAAGATCTGACTGAACATTTTATAGCATTGAATATTTCATCAATTCCCAGACTCCAAAATGCTAGTGCTGATCTCTTGGCAAATGTAGCTTCCAAGCTCATTCCCTTAGAAGACTTTAGCCTGGATAGATTCTCAATTGAATTAATTTTTAGACCCTCGATTCCTGATAACATTATCGATTGGAGAATTTTCAACGATGATCCTGATATTCTAAGCTTCCTCACATCAGAGGGATCTTACAATAATCAGATCATAGATGAAGACCAACATGACAAACAATTGCAACAAGATAGCACTAATAATTCTATGCCAAAATCAGTAGTCAAATTGGAATACTTATACGATTTGTAAGAACGATTCAAAATATCTACCAATTCAAAACTTCAAAGTTCAACTCTGAACTATGAATTAGTAAATCTAGGAATTGATACCAAGCCACAGAATATCAATTTAGGTCTTGGCCTGGCCCCTGAATAAAGATTATCATACGTTCATCTCTTGAAACAATACAAAAGTGTCTTTGCCTAGAACTATGATGAACTTAAGACTTATGACACTTCTATCATTCAGTATACGATCCCAATGATAGATGATGAAAAACCTGTCCAGCAAAAGCTGAGAAGGATCCATCCTATCCTAGAAAACCAGATCAAATCTGAGCTCAATAAGTTATTGAAAACCAAAATCATTTTTCCCATGCGACATTCTAAATGGGTTTCCAATATGGTTCCCGTTAGAAAGAAAAACAGAGACATTAAAATTTGCATCGAATTTTGAAATCCTAACAAAGCCTGCCAAAAGGATAATTTTCCTTTGCCTCCCATGGAGCAAATATTACAGGCAGTTGCAGGATCATAATTAATGTCTTTTTGGATGGTTTCTCCAGCTACAACCAAGTTTTGGTCCACCCTGATGATCAATTAAAGGCCACATTCAAAACCAAATGGGGCACTTATGCATATCAAAAGATGCCTTTCGGTCTAATCAATGTTGGAGCCACATTTCAAAGGGCCATAGACATCACATTTAAGGGATTACTAAACAAATCAGTAGTAATGTACTTGGATGATATAACTGTATATTCAAAGAAATGGGGTGATCATGTTAGAGATTTGAAACAAATCTTCCAACGTTGCCAAAGGTATGGAATTTCACTTAATCCAAAAAGTCTTTTTTTTTGCATTAAGTGAAGGAAAAATTCTTGGATTTATAGTGTCAAAGTCTGGAATACATATTGATCCTGACAGAATCAAGGAGATTTCTGAAATACCCTTACCTCACAACAAGAAAGTTATGCAATCTTTCCTTGGCCAGATTAATTTTGTAAAGAGATTTGTTCCCGACTTTTCAAGAAGTGTATCTCCCTTACAAGAAATGATTAAAAATAATTCAATCTTTAAATGGGGCCAAGACTAATATGAAGCATTCAATCTGATTAAACAAGTGATTGTTAAGGCCCCATCATTAGCTACTCCAAATTTCTCTGATCCTTTCATTTTATATACATTTTCCTCTGATAGATCATATGTTGCAATACTCACTCAAGCAAATCAAGATAAGATGGAAGCCCCAATTACCTTTTTTAGTTCAAATCTATAAGGGGCTGAATTAAATTACTCTAATGTCGAGAAGCAAGCTTACATTGTTTTCAAAGCGATCAAACATTTCAAACCCTTCTTACTTAAAGCCCTACAAAAATCATTGTACCGTTTCCAGCGGTAAGAAATCTTTTAGTATAGAAAGATGTGGGTGAAAAGAGAGAAAATTGGGTTACTGCCTTACAAGAATATGATGTCGAGATTAAACCAACAAATATTATAAAAGGTCAAGGTTTTTGTAAAATTCTTGCTAGAGCATTGCTTATTTCTGAAATACTGTTTTCAGAAGTACAAATGTATGAGGTAAGCCTAAATGATTTTGAATCAATGTACGCTGATATCATATTTTGTCTAAAGAATGGATATGCTCCTTCAAACTTAGACTATACAAAGAAAAGAGCCCTAAGGTTGGAAGCTAAGCAATATCAAATCGTAAACGATGTACTTTTTAGGATAAATTATGATTCTATTCTCCTTCGATGTCTTGAGAAGATGAAGCTGAAAAAGTGTTGCAAGAACTACATGATGGACCAGTAGGTGGAAATTATGGTGGAGATACTATAGCACATAAATCTTGCGCGGAGGATACTATTGGCCTACACTATTTAAAAATGTGCATAGCTATGTGAGGAAATGTCGAGTTTGTCAAACTGCTACTGGAAGACAAAAGAAACCATCATTGCCTTTGCAACCAGTCAATATTGATCAACCTTTTGATCAATGGGGATTGGATATAATAGGTGAGATCATTCCTCACTCTTCTAAACAGCGTAGATATATCCTTACAGCTACAGATTATTTTACTAAATGGGTAGAAGAAGTTCCTCTCAAGACATCCAATGTCGAACACATCATTGATTTCATAGATCAGTTCATAATCACCAGGTTTGGTTTACCCTCTGCATTAATGTTTGATAATGAATCATATTTTTCTGGCAATGCTATGACTAAATTTGCTCTCAAAAGAGGTTTTAAGCTTAAATAATCTGCCAATTATTAGCTGTAAGGGAACGGATTAGCTTAATCAAAAAATAAAAACTTAATCAGAATCATTAAGTGAACCATTGATCAAACTCATAAGAATTGGCACAAATCTTTAACATACGCTCTATGGGCAGACCGAATAACGTAGAAAGCCTCCATTGGCACTTCCCCCTTTAATTTAGTTTATGGGAAAGAAGTGGTCCTTCCAACTCTTCTAGCAATTCCCTCTTTGGCCTTAGTTCAATATATTGATGAAACACCAACCTCTTCCTTACAACTGAGGTAGCTGTAAATCCTTAAGCTAGAAGAGCAACGAGAACAGGCTAAACTAACTCATGCTCATCACCAAGCATTAGTAAAAGCTTCTTTTGACTCAAACATGATATTCAGAAAATACTTTCAGATTGGAGATCTAGTTTTAAAATGGGATAAGGCTCATGAGGAAAAGGGCAAACATACGAAGTTTCAACGAATGTCGCTAAGCCCTTTCCAAATTGCAAAAATCGTAGGTCCATCTACCTTTATGTTATAGGATTTAATAGGAAAAAGAGAATATTTACCTGTTAACAGACAAATCCTCAAAAAATACTTTCCATAGGAGATTATTCTTCTATTTTGTAAATTAGCTCTTCCTTTATTTTGATAATAAAACCAGTTGTAAATGGTTACATTTGGAATTCACGAAAAAGACAAGTATTTCTTTTAAATTTTGTTTTTTGCTTGTATAAATAGGACTGATTTAGAAAATTGAACATTATTATTGAAAGATATAGTCAAAGGACTATAAGCTTCAAAATGATACTAGTTCCAACCTTGTAAATTTTGATAAGAAAGCGACCTTTAGTTGGAATTTGTTTTATATCAGTCAAATGAAATGTATCAATAACAAAACGAAGATTCTCTATAGAAAGGCTCTTTCCAAAAACTCTATCATTATCGTCCAGAGTCATTCTTAAGGAAACAATGACTTCCTCCCCACCCAGGGAATTACGAGCTTCAAGGAATAATCCAGAGATACACTTTAACTTAAAGAATAAGAGGTCTCATCACGAGCCAGCTTGTTCAACAAAGTTATAAATCCAGTGACACTGTCATAATTTGGCTACCAAACCAAGGCATTATTCTTTAAGGATTAAAAGAAAATAAAAAGCAATAAGTGTGAATATGGATTTCCCTTTCAAAATCATATATTTCTCTAAGTAGGATACATGAAAATTGTTGGGTAACAGGTAACCCTGTCGAGGCTATAAACGCCTACTAGCAGCAGAGGCTCTACCTATGACAAATGAGCATATTTAAAACTGATTTACAAAGAAGCCTTTGTTTTTATCTTTATAAACCAAGTAATGACTGATGTAGATACAATAACTAGCTCTAGGAAGTAAATAACCAAAGTTAACATAGAAGAAATAAACTATCATTGACAGCTGCAAGCATGGCGTTCTTTATCTTTCTATAATAAAGTTTGATTTTTTGAAAAATTTTCTGCTTTGGATGTTTAGAAAATTCAAAAGAAAAGCAAAGATAACTAGTTCTTCCAACTGAATTGCTAATTATTGTGGCTAGCAACAACCCCCCTTCTTATTTAGTTTTATTTCTAATACTAAATAAGTGGGGACCCTTATCCATAAAATTCAAAAAAATAAATTAGGACTTCTATTTCCTTTTTGAATAAATCTTACTATCATAAAGCCTAGGAGAATAACTGAAAATTCCAAAAAGACTTGAGTTTTACGATAAGTTCGAACAAAATTGTTCCTTAATAAAAAGCATCACATCGCAAAAAGGTAATGGATTCCTTCCTACAAGCGGAATCCTAAGATTGTGAAATCGCGATGCAACATCATGCATCAAAAGACTCTCATCGCATTACATGCCTCAAATATCACTTAAGCTGAAATGCCTCAAGTTGCCAATATGCGATGGCACATCTCGCAAATCGCACTTTGCAGAAAACACATTGTAACGGATGATTGCCACATGCAACGAATTTTCGATATTGTGATCTGTGATACTGTGAAGCAAATCGAAAAATCGTCTTATCGTAGATCTATAGGTCTCATTGTTCGAGAAAGATTTTTCCATAATCTGATGCCTAGTTATGCACGTTAATGTTAATTAATGAGTTAGTTGGCAATCATTAATGAAATATGGTTTTGATATGATCGAGGAGCCATTTCATGTAAGGTGATATATTTTATATGTTTTTGGCATTTAAAGCTTTCCTGTCACCTTTTTCTTATCATTATTCTTTCCTCATTTGTAAACTGCAGGGGCAAAGAGCAGAGAAGCATACATAGCAGTCTTCAGAATATTATGGGAAAGAAGGGTAAAGCTCTGAGTTTTGAAGATGAAGAGATGACGCCCTTATACATAGACACCACCTATAACAAAGATGCCGGTATTACTACTTGGGAAGGCATGTACAGTCTACTCGAGGAAGAAAACCCCAAAATAATGGAGGTTATAGCTATTGTTGGCTCACACAGGTCATCTGAGGCATCTATTACAGAACTAGCATGTTCGTTCTTGCACCGGATAGTGGCAAGGCCTAAAATTCTTCCAAACATGGACATGGTCAAATAGGTACTCGATAGTGCTGATATCACGAATAGAAAATTTAAGACTCAGAGCAGAGAACGTACAAATTTGTTCTTTCCATAAAATTTAAGGTTTATATCAAAAGACGCACAAGAGGCAAAAGTAGCATCAGGAAAGCCCAAATCAAGAAACCAAGGCAGTTTGTGATGTGCAATTACTCAGTCGCATGTAAGCTTGGAATTTTGTAGGAAAAAGTGCTAAAGGTGAAAGGAAAAAAAATTTAACTCAAAAAACAATGGTATTTATCAGGTATATCTTCAAGTGGTATGTAAATATCTACCAAATGTACAATATCTACAAACAAGCTCGAGATAGAAGGCTGAAGAAAAAGCAGAGTCCATCAAAAGGTTAACCAAGTTGAATTGGGATTCTTACTGAACATACTTGGTAAAACCACACAGCCAATGCATGCCTCTCAAATGTATCATTATTTCTACCGAGAAGATGACACCAACTCTTGCCAATTTCATTTTCATAGGACAGCTAAAGTCAGAAGTCGGCCAGCCAACTCTCCTCAAGCAAATGCTGAATGCTTATGACTACAAGGAACAGATACATAAATAGTTAGTTGTCAGTTTTAGTTTTAGATTCAATTTTAGATTCAGTTTTAGTTTTAGTTTTTCTTTATTTTTTCCTAAAGTGAGGATGGTCATTTAAACCGCCTCCTATATTTTTGTAATAAACTATGTTTAGATTTAGCTAGTAGTATTTAAACCCTTCTCATGCATTTAAAGAAGGGTCCTGAAATTTATCAAAAACTTGTCCTCAGAACATGCACTTTTGCACCCTCCGAGGAGGTTTTGATGAATGAATGGAACAAGATTTATTGATATATGTGTTTAATATTTACTACTGATGTTGCACTTTTGTACTCTTAGTAGATATTGGATTAAGAAGAGATAGATCATTATTGCTGGAACTCATGAGTAGGACTCGTTCTAAATGGTACTTTTATCTCTTAAAAAATTATACTTATGTGTTATGGTGATATTCCTGTTTAGTTATTTATATATGAATGCTTAAATGCTTGAGTTATCATTTGGCAGTTTTTTATGGTGATAGCTATTTATTTATGCTTAATATATGAGTGACTTATTATGCAATATGTTTTCACAACTGTTCGGCTAACTTTTTATATGAAACAGTTCATATTTATTGAATTCTTTTCTTATAGCGATTTAATAATCTTTATTACCAATTGCTGTGGAAACTATTTTAGATCACATAATTGAAAGATCAAATCTCGAGGTAGTTTTAGAATTAGATATTTTTGTTTATTAGAATACAATTGCATGTCGTTAAATTAGATTTAGAATAAAAGCATTTTACTTAGAAGTTATTGGAAAGGAAATATCAATTCTCAACACACACACACATAAATTGGGAAACTGGTCCCATATCCCCAGTCGGACCCACTACACCAAATAGAAAAGGAGCTACTAACCAAGGTCCAGATCAGGTTGGTATCCCCCTTGTTGTAGACCTGATTTTTGGGGCTTCAACATAATCCCTAGCTTAATTTCTCATAATCTATCCCATCATGAATCATGAATCCCCTTCTCTGATCTTTGTTTTCATTTAAATACAGAAAGAGCAGAGAGCAGTTATAATAGAGATGATTACAATATGATTCTCATTACAAAATTGGATTGCTCACAACAAATCGATAAACAAGATCCTATCTATAATATCTCTTCATCAATCATTCAACAGGAACAGGTCGAATTTGGTGTTGCAGCTGAGATAATTTGGAAAACGGCCACAACTGTGAATCTCAGAAAAACATTTTCAGGGAACCTTCTGTTTCTCCTAGTACGGGACAAATTGGGGAAACGACTCCTTATGAAACTAATTTGGTCCGTTCTGAACAAAACCCATGTTTCGGATTTTCCATATTCTTCTCCATTTGCCCAAAATGTCCAATGCCAAATTGTCACTTCTTATTCCACCGAATTTCTGAGTTGGCACATTTAATGATCAGCTGGAAAATCTTCAATATGGAAAATATCTTGGAGGCTAAAATGGTGAACAAATTTATTAATAAAACATCATTGGTAAAAACATATATTATCATTAATTTATTAAAAATAAAGGAGAAGAAATAATATTTATCCTAAAGAGCATAAATAATTATAAGATAGAATTATATGATAAACCATGATAAATGACATGATAAAGAATGGTAGAAATCGATGAAATAAGCATTCAAAAGTGATAATAATAATGAAATACTAGCAGCCCAACATACCCCCAAATTGAATATATTGCATTTCCTCATGCAACCCAAAACTGAATATATTGCATGTCCTCATGCAACCCAAAGACTCTGTGTTAACCAAGAAATGAATTCTTTCTCAAATATTGAATATTCAATTTTAGCTATGTTGATGAAGGCACAACAATTTTTTTATTGACGTTCAACTTATGTGTATATGAAGTTGCAACAAAATATGAGATAAGTAACAACAAACTTCATTAACCATTTTCTCAAAATCTACAAACCAGATTTTGTTGAAATTTTGCAAGTAAATTTCTACTATATTAATGCTTCTATGATCCAATAATTAGATCGTTTTGATGCATGGATCATGAGATATAAACAAAATGGCTATAGGTGATAGTGCACGATTTCCAAAATTTTATGAACAAATTTAACTTGAAGTTATCTGGGTTTGTGTATTTTAATGATACGTCTATGTTTTCCAGAAATCACAAGAATTGAGTTCATAGTTTTAAAAATATATGGAAATGAATTTCTGCATTGCATAAAAATGAAATTGTATTCCTTAAATGAGAAAGAAAGTAGAAAACATCCTTCATGCATAGCTATTCCTCCCCAAACTTAAGAATTTTCATTCCCTCATGCAATGCTATAAAACAAATTGAGGTGGTTGCTACCATCTATTGAATGCTATGCTTGGTGTAAAACAACATGGAATAAGGGAGGTGTTGAGAATGAATAAGAATAGCAATGGATGATAAAGGTATAAAATGTTAACGACGCTATAATGTTGAGGTATAAATGGTGTCTTTTTAACTCCTAATTATCTTCACATTAATTGTCAACCCAGGGATGATTTTTTATTTCAAGAGTGTACTCAGTCTGAGGCGGTCACTTGCTCAAGAGTAATGTTTTGCAGTATAGTGCTTAAAATGCAAAAGTAAATGAATGCTTGAAATAAAATATACTTACAATTAAAAGAAACTTAACACTCTAAAACTTAAATCATTCACTCAGAAAAATACAGCAATTTATCAGTCAAGGATGTAGTAGTGATAACTCTTTCCTCTGTCAACTGAGATAACTGAAATCAAACATAAATAAGATTCACAATCTAAGAACTTAGATAGTTATAGTCAATGTTCTTTACAGTTGTTGATCTTTCAATCCACACTAAAGAAAATAATTGGAAATGGAAACTCAATTGGAAATTCTTACTAAAACACACTTGCTGCAATATCAATTAAAAGAGGAAATCAAATCCTTGCAGAAAAGAACAGTGACTAAGTCTATTGAAAAAATAAACATCGAAGCTTAACTTTAGTGGAAATGAATTGAACAACAAAGATCATCTTACAGAAATGAAATATTAATGGAAAGGAATAGTAATACTAAATTATTGAAGATGAACAACAATGCTAAATGGAAATGAACCACAAAGCTAAATGAATAGCAATACTAAATGGAAATGAACAGCACTACGAAATTAATAAAAATGAGCAGCAATACTAAATAAGTAGCAACCTGTAATGCATGACATAATTTGAATTGAACAACGAAGCTTTGTAACCAAAATGAACAGCATAATGATTTACGTTGTAATGAATAGCAATCTTTGTTATGGTGGAAGAAAATAGCAACGCGATCCAATTGCAATTTCGTGCACGAAACGATTTCAGGAAAATGTACAAGAACGGGAAGTTAGAAAGCAATGCAACTCAAAAGCAATAAAAAATAAATCAAACCATCACACGACTGGAACTGTAAAATAATGGTACATGTAGCAAGTGGATCCACTAGGGTCGGGCCCTTAGCCGCGAGTGAAGCACTGTTGAACTTACTCCAGTATCAAATAATGGAACAACAACTCTTTTATTTATTAATCATCAAACTGTGAAATCATTACAACAAAAAAAGCCTCGAGAATTACAATGGTAATGAAATAGTCCCCCTTTCCTCCTATCCTATACTATCCTATCTCTAATAATTCATGACTTAATTTCTCATAATCTATCCTATCATGAATCATGAATCCCCTTCTCTGATCTTTGTTTTCATTTAAATACAGAGAGAGTAGAGAGCAGTGACAACATAGATGATTACAATATGATTCTCATTACAAAATTGGATTTTTCACAACAAATTGATAAACAAGATCCTATATTGAATATCTCTTCATCAATCATTCAATAGGAACAGGTCGTATTTGGTGTTGTAGCTGAGATAATTTGGAAAATGGCCACAATAGCGAATCTAAGAAAAATGTCTTCAGAGAACCTTCTGTTTCTCTTAGTACAAGTCGAATTTGGGAAAACTGGTCATTGAAAAACTAATTTGGTTCGTTCTAAACAAAACCCATGTTTCAGATTTTCCAGATTCTTCTCCATTTGCGCAAAACGTCCAATGAAAAATTGTCATTTCTTATTCCAGCGAATTTCTAAGTTGGCACATTTAATGATAAACTAGAGATCAAATCTTCAATCTGGAAAATATCTTGGAGGCTAAAATGGTAAAAAGGTTTATTAATAAACCATCATTGGTAAAAACATGCATAATCATCAATTTATTAAAAATAAAGGAGAAGAAATAATATTTATCCATAAGAGCATAAATAATTATAAGATGGACTTATATGATAAACCATGATAAATGATGTGATCAAGAATGGTAGAAATGGATGAAATAGGCATTCAAAAGTGATAATAATAATGACATATTAGCGGCCCAACACATGCAAGTCAAGTTTCTTCGGTCCCGGGTGGAATTGGTCAACCCAACTGCACATGCAAGAGGCTACTGAACTGTTGGGAGAAAATGCACATTTTTGGATGGGAGTTGAGCTGGCTGCCTAGGAAATTTGCATAATTTCTCAGTATAGCAGCTGACTGCTACCCAAGATTGCGCAATTCTTCAGATGAGTATCCCCACTTGGAAGAATTGTGCAATTTTCTGGATGAAGCCCAACTGGAGGCATTGCACAATTCTGGAGCCCAACACGCTGCTAAAATGAATTGCATAATTTCTGAAGGGAAGACTGGTTTCCCTCTAGAATTTGTGCAATTTCTTGAAGGATCTGCTCAGCCTATAGCTGGACCGTGTCCAGAGAACCACTCTTTGGGGGGAATGCATCAAGCTCTAATATACAGGTTTCCTTTTTTCAAGTTGAAGCTTGTGTACTTGATGGAGGAAGACATTTTCTTTAAAAGGTTGTTAGGGAGGCTCCAAAATGAAG
This sequence comes from Pinus tabuliformis, assembly GCA_031772625.1. NCBI lineage: Eukaryota > Viridiplantae > Streptophyta > Pinopsida > Pinales > Pinaceae > Pinus > Pinus tabuliformis. The sequence continues at coordinate 1,631,666,108 of CM062820.1, read as the reverse complement.
CTAAGGAAAAATTCTGGAGGGTGGTTGTAGCCGCTAAAATACTTGGTGACACACTAGTAGAACTCCATCTCTCTGAATGGACCTTGTTCATGAAAAAAAGTCTAACACCTTCGGAAGTATTGTTCAGTTGTTAGTTCGTCCTAGTTTCACATTAGCCTAATTGTAATATGTAGCATCTACTAAACTCTTGGTCGAATGACACACATTCCAAGCCAAGGAAACACAATGGTTTCGATTAGTGTTGAGGGGTATATTGGTGCACAAGCAATGTAGTCGTCAGAGTGTTAGTTTCATCTCTGGTGTTGCTCTGCTTCCAGCAAACCTAGAGATTACCCCGGTAGAGTCACGCAGGAGCACAGGCATCACTCTACTACCAGTGAGCCTGGTCAGTACCCTGACAAAGTTACTTTTATTACCTCTCTACGTAGGAAGAATTTCTCTTCTTTTTCCTTATTCATTTTCTTTTTTTGAAATTTTTTACATAACCTTTCATAACACTTATTCATTTCAAAGGCGGAAGAGGGATCCTGACTTATTGAGAGAAGAAGAGATTTTTCCTTTAGAGAATTAGTTTATTATATACCTCTAATGTGCTTGCTAAGGTTTTCACCCTCGCCTTACTCTACTTGACTGAGATGAGAAGGGTTAGCCCAAAAACAACCAACTAGAGTAGGTGACACTAGTTAGTGTGGAGGCGTTGTGTTTTCACAAGGTTCACCTCGAATAGTACGTATTTTCCTTTGATGTATCATAGCCTAAAAGTAACAAGTTCTTCATAAAGAAGCAGGATGATAGATAACCAAGTAGTGATAGTTGTACAAGGCCTCTTGTATTTTACACAGCTTGTTTCAAAGGTCATACATGGTTTCATGCAAAACTAACCTACGAACAAAACAAGCGAACAAACAACAAAGCAAAGCACAATCAAACAAACAAGAAGACAAATGAACAATCAAGCAAACAAGAAAGCAAGCAAACAAACAAACAAAACAAGTAAGAAGACAAGCATGCAAGAAAGCCAACTAAAAGCAAACACTAGTCCTACTCCTAAGCTAACGCTACATGGGACTAATCAAGTGAAGTGATATTTTTGAGGTAGCCACTGGCACATTGGCTGACCCATGTTGGTTAAGGCTTGGTTCACGAGCAACCCAGTTGTGTAGACCATCAAGCAAGAAAGATATAACAATGAAGACCATCACACTTTAGGTTTGAAAGTGTCCATGGGACATAATTGAGTGCATGTTCATGACAAGCAGTCCGTGGACTTATCAAGATGTTGTATGACATTGCATCCAACTTTGAAGAATACACATACTCTTGACTGCGACATGCAAGAAAACGAAAGAAAAAAAGAAAACTTGTGTCATGCAGTTCGAGTGGAGGAAGCATGATCTATGTGTGAGATTGATCTTCAATGCATACAGATGAGTGGTGAGGAGCCTCAGGTGATTGAGAAATTTCTTGATTAGAAGTGAAACTTACCCTAAGAGAGCGAGGGCCTGACATAACCATCAGCTCGGGCTGAAGTGCCTCGACATTCTTGGGTGTTTCAACTTCATCATTAGATAGATCATCATAAAATGGTGGCTTCGAAAAATCAACTGCAATAGAAGCATGATCGTGATAAAATATGGGAATAAATGGATCACAACAGCCACGATCAGAAAAATCAATGATTTCATCGGCATGCTTATGACCTAATGAATCAAATAGAGGGGTAGATGAAAAGTGGACAAATTCATCCTCTATGTTTCTGAAAAAGGCAGACGAAAGATCATGTGGATTTTCAATGAATAACGTATCCTCTCCATTGTCGGATGATGGATTGACATCCAGTGTATCCTGCGAGTGATCAACAATGGGTGCATCCATAGATGAAGATACACATGTAAAATCATGGATGGCAGGTTCACCAAATATGCTAGGGAAGAACAGAGCAGGCTTGGATGGAAGGGAGTCATCCTTCGCTGAGTGTTGATGCTCAAGCTCCTAGTCATACTCTTCATGAATGATAGCGCATGTTATTTGAGCAACACCAACACCATCAGTGGCTTGTTCCTCATTCACAACAAGTCTAGAGTCTGGAATGGAAGAAGACAAGATAGTATCATCCGGAGGAACAATCGAGTGCAAAGACGAAGGTTGTCGAACAAAATGCATATGACAATTCTATGGACTTACAACCAAATCTACGTGAAAATTAAGCGCAGTGATGTTGGGAGGATGTGACAGCTGAATAGTTGTGTGAGCATGAGCTTCAACATCACATTGCGTTGGTGGAGCTATTTGATAAGAGGACGATGGACAATCACTTATGACAGTGACCGCTTCCTTCTGTGATTGTGCAACTCCATCACTAAAGAAGAATGATCAACAATTGACTTCAAACTTTTTCTTAGGATGAGAATATTTCTTAATAATGTACCCAAATCAGTCCCAAAGATAGAAAAATTCCATCTGGATCTTCAGAGCTTGAAACTGCAAATCACAGAAGTGCTGCCAAAATCCATAGTCAATTCATGTAGAGTCATCCATTGTTGTAACAATTTTTGGTCAAGATGGTCTAGAACAAAATGATAGAAGTTTCTTCAATAAGATCACATAAGTGCTCAAGTTAGTGCACTCTATTAGCCAGTAGGCTGCACAACCATTGATGTGGATACTTGTGAAGTGTGTATGTAAGCAACAACTTGGCCTATTTGTTAGAACATCCATCTTCCTCATGAAGCATGGAGAGAAATTGATGTAAGAAATCAGGTCAGGCCACTTCGCCTTCACCATCATATGTGTAAGTGGACAAGAGGTCAAAAGACTCCATCGTGATGGTGACATCTTTGTGATTTGAAAAATATCACAGAGTGCGAAGAGTGTGTTAACACTCAGGTTGTACCTTAGCTCCTCAAGGGATACGACCGAGGTAACCACAAACCAATCTTTGGGTTGCAAGTCCTAGCCTACCTACAGTTAGAGAGGGCTCTCTCTTTATGATTTAACTTTGTTTTGTGTTGATTTTAGGATAGTTATGGTGTACAAGGGTTTTGTTTTGATTTTGGTGGGAAGGAGATGTTTTCAAGCAGAGTTGGGATGCATACTATGAGAAGTTCAAACCATTGGGCATGGAGTCATGGATTAGGGCTTGTTGTTGCATTTTCTTGGTCACAAGAGGAATATAGAGCAGGATAGCTACACATAGAACAATATCAGGCTGGAATAAAGAAGGAATGAAGGTCAGAAATGAAAGGCAACTAAGAATCTTTCATTAGCTAACATAGAGGGAAGGTGGATGAAAGTTTGTTTAGGAGCAGTAAATAATTCCTAAAAAACAGCCATATGTGAAAGAAACAGGGTAAACATGATCATTTAAGTATGCATATTCATAACCATTTCTGAGGAAAACATATAGAAATAACAAGAACTGAGCATAAGGTGCAGTTAAGCAAAACTTTAATCTATTCTTTTTTCTTGCTATTTAGGTGGTAACACAATGGTGCATAAACATGATAAAACTGTAAACAGAGGTAGAAAAACTTATTGAGCCATGTAGTAGCATAGGAATTCGACAGTCACTCTTTAACCATTAATATCACAACAGTCAGTGGTTCATCCAAAACATTCCAACAGTCTTTGATTACAGAGCTTCTCAAAAATACAGGGCAAGTCCCGCATGAGGAATATCAACCAACCAACCCTTTAAGCAATGAATTAGGGTGGTTTATATAGAGAAAATATCTAAAAATATCTATTACAGCAAACCTAAAACAGGTCTGAGGGAAATAACTTCTTTAACCTAATTCTGTCCTGAAATTAATGCAGGAAAATATCTTTGAGCTGCGTTGTAGGCAGCATAATCAAAACGAGTTAATATGGTGTCCTTTTGGCTCTGTGCTATTCATCTAGCCATAATTGTGCATTGGGATTTGATCCCCTGCTCTCGAGTGACTTTGATGTGCATTAACTATGATCTGAGAGCCTTAGATGGCTTCACCATTTTCTTTGACTTTGCCTTGGGGGTCTTTAATGTTCACCTGCTTTGGTATTGCCGATCTAATACTCTTTGCCACTTCCCTGATACTCTTTTAATTTAATCTGGGCTTTTTCTTTCCTCTGATACTCTTGAATTTGTCAAATCGCCCCTTTTCTGGACATTCATGAAGAAATCCTCTCAAACTGCGCATTTTCGGGCCTGCTGGTAGCCTAGTCACAGGCAACTTTCCATTTTGACCATTTTTTCTTATCGATGCACGATTAGCGCTAAGCACTAATCGCACATCAAAAACTGCCTCAGTTTTTCATTTTGGGCATCCTTCGCTGCGATTTCGCCCTTCACACCTTTTTTCGGTGATGACGTCAGCATGACGTCAGTAGTGGGTCCCGATACGATGGTGACGTGGCAGGGTGACGTGGCAGGGTGATGTGGCAGTACGGCGGGGTGATGTGGTGGCAGTGACGTGTAGCAGTGGGGGGGGGATGACGCAGAGGTGACGTGGTGCTGACCTCATGCTATCGTCAGGGGAGGAGAGACAGAAGGCGGTTTGTGGTTTCATCGGACCGCCCTCTGTACGAGGGTGGTAAATGTCAGAGGGGCTCCGATGCAATCAAGGGCGGACATGCGTCGCTCTATACAACGGTAAAACCGCCAAGCTATCGGACGCTAACTGTCGAGTGACGGGGTGGCTCCAAAATTGCCGAGAGCCGTTGGATCTGGGAGGGCGGATCGGAGGGCTAACGGAGCGCGGTGTTGGCAGCAGGTTTGTGCGCGGGGCCCACTGGAATATTCGAATATGTATACAATGCTGCGGGGGTCTAGACTTTGGGTTTGTGGGTTTTATACATGGTTTGCGTGCCGGGGGTGAAGTTTAATCAAAATATTTAAACCAAACCCGAAAATGTGAGCGCGCAGGGTAAAATATTTAAGGTTTATGGGTAGACGGGTGAGGAAAAAGGTTATTATCCTTAACCAAATGTTAAGTTAATCCCAAGGTTAGGACGTGGAAGGCTAATGCTAAGCCCCAAATGAACTCAGCATTTCCCCAAACAGATATTATAGGGCTATAGTGCCAAGGGATGGGAATATGTACATAGGGGAGCTATTTAGTTCTTTTAGTAAGGGGAAGGGAAAATAGATAGGGATTTACATAATAATGTTTAGAAGTTAATATGAGTTTGTGAGGTGAAGTGTAAGGGGCTAAGTTTGTGAACTGAAACTTAAGCGTAGGAAGTGAATGGACTGTGAAGAAATGATTTTTACACAAGAAATGTGGCTTCTTTTCACTGAAGAAAGTCAAAGCTTGACTTAGTGTTTTACAAAAATTGAAGTGGTAACAGGACTGGTTGGGCAGATCCCAAAGTCCTCAAGGGGATGTTAGTGAGTGATTTAGGAAATAAGAAGAAAGGGGAGTTAGACATGCCTCGCTTGAGTTGCTCCAAGGGAAAATTGCCTTGCATTTGTGATATGAAGTAAAGTAACACTTTTGGAATACAAAATTGATCACACTTATTCATTCTACAACCTCAAAAACTACTTACCCAGCCTACTTACCTAGCATCTTTTCTTCTTTTTGCAAGGGTGCACTTGGACTTGCAGACCCTGATTATCCTTTTTTCTTTTGACTGCCCTCCTATCTAAACGTACCCTTATATCTTCCAAGGGCCCAGATTAAGCAGTTGGGCTCCTTTATTTCTCTACCTAGCTACTGATCTGCCAAGATTAAACAGTTTGGACAGATATTCATTCTCTATATTCTAAAACAAGCAATTGAAACCTAGGGAAGCCAAGGTTGAGCTATTTGGCTTTCCTTTAACTGAAAAAATTCTTCAAAAATGGAATAACTTCATCAAAACTGGAATACAGCAGTGGCATTTAGATTGGAAAACTTTCATGGCCTCTTCTTTGGCCTCTTTCTGGAAATATGGAACCTTGCAGCATGAAAAGATGACATATTTGTCACTTTCAACTGTCAATCATGAAATATGAACACCTATTGCAATAGGAGGCTAACAGTGGCTCCACTTGGGAATGGCTTTTCCTTGTGAAAAGCCAAGAATAGTAGGTCAAACTGCCTTGATCTTCTATTGTTGCTGTAGACTGAAACTTCCCTTGTGCTGGCTGTCGAATGATCGAAACTTTGAAACCTGAGCACAGCATTCTCATAAATGGAATTTTTATACAATAGCGGCACTGCCTGCTTTCTTCTACGTGCTCTATCATTACATGCGCCTCTACCTGAGAACCTGCCTTTAAAGAACTTTGTTGTGCTGTTCTAATATTCTGCTTGCTGTACAATAAAAAAAAGTGCTGATAATACACAAATATCAATATACAAAGGGATATATACAGAGCTGTGTTATATTCAACAAAAGGGATCATGATAATGCTTTAACATTTGGCCATTAACAGGGCCTTCTTCAGTTGTGATGCGATCTATAGATTTGAGGAAATATGTGTTATTTCCCTGAACAACAGAGATAACAAATGGCCCTTTCCAAAGGAAATCGAATTTTGCATGCTTTCCCTTGTCTTCCCTTCGTGAGTCCCACCTTAGAACTTTGTTGCCAACAAAGAAATCTTCAGCCTTTGTTCTTTTATCAAACAGCCTTTTGAGCTTCTCTTGCAAAATTTGAGCTCTGTCATAGACCTGCTCTCTTGTTTGCTACAAATGAATTGTTTGATTTATCCTCCTTTGTATATCATTTGGCTCAACTTGAATTTCCTGTAGCAGCTTGATAACAAGGATGCCCAAGGATGTGGGAAATCTGGCATCCATACCAGATACTAGCTCATAAGGGCTCATCCCAATGGATCTCTTGTCTGAGAGCCTGTCTGCCCATAGGGCATTTACCAACTTTTTGTGCCAGTTCTTCTTGTTTTCCTCCAGCACTTTCTTAATGATGTTAATCAGGCTTTTGTTGGATGATTCGGCCAAGCCATTACCTTGAGGGTAATAGGCTGTGGAGTGGCCTAAGGTGATGATCCGGATTTAAATAGGAACGCAACAAATTACAGAGACAACCATATACACAAATATGCAGCGGGAATAATACTTCATTTCATTAATGGAAAATACAAAAATATGCTTACAACCAGAAATGGAAATAAACCAGCTAGGGCGATGGTAGCTTATCTCTGAGAAGAGATGTGATGGCTACATGCCTCTAAACTGTGTTACAATGAGGCTCGAAGGCCTATTTATTGTTGAGAAACAATGGAAAACCCTTAACATTCCAAAACCTAACCCTAGGAGATGAAACGCCAAACTGTGGGCCCTGTTTGGGGTAAATTGGTACATCAACTTCCCGGGGTCGTAACTTTGGCATATGATCTCCGTTTGACGCATACAATAGCTCGTTAGAAAGATCTATCCGAGTACTACCATTGTTGGAACGGGCAACATCGGTCCATTCCATGCACCCATGTTGCCCCCAGAATCCCCAAAAAACATCGTTTAGGGCCTCAAAACGGCTCCGGAAGTTCAGGACCCTAAAAACTGCTAAAAATAGTAAGTTGTGCTACAATTAAGGAAACTGAAAATGCTGAGAAAGACAATAGTGGGGGTCCAGGTGGACTTGGCAGGTGGCCACCAATATCCACCTGGATCATTCCTCCCCCCTTAGGAAGCAATGGTCCCCATTGCGTTGAGCTCCTCCATGAGATGAGGAAACTTTTGCTGAACCTGTTCCCTGGTGAGCCACTTGCCCTGCTGAAGGAGTTGGCCTGCTTTGGCAACTCGATACAGTTGGATATTCTGTTGGCGAGTGTTCTTGATCTGTGTGTCCATGATCCGATCAGTTGCAGCTTGTTCCATGCAATCTGGATTTAATTCTGTGGGTTTGAGCTGTTCTGCAATGTCGGATGTGTCTAGCAATGGTGGAAAGTATGGCCGAAGGCGGTCCACATTGAACACTGGGTGCAGGCCAAGGAATGGGGGAATGCTGAGCTCAAATGCATTGTCTCCCATAGCCTTAGTAATGGTGTAAGGACCATATCGGAGTGGTCTCAATTTCCGATAGGCTCCAGTAAGGCATTCCTTTTGCAAATGCAACCAGACTTTGTCGCCCACCTGAAACTTGTGTGGCACCCGATGTTGATCATGTCGCTGCTTGTACTTGGCATTTGATTTCTCAAGAATGTCATGGACCTGCTGGCGAATATGTTGGATGCGCTCAATGAAGCTGGTGGCCTTATCTGTTTCGGACTGGACATGAGCTGAATTCATGTGAGTAGCTGCAAGTGGCATGGCCACATCAATGGGGCATAGTGGCTGGAATCCCAAACCCACCTGAAAAGGACTATGGCCAGTGGAGCTGTGAAGAGCTCGGTTGTAGTTGTGCTGAACATAGGGGAGGCTCTCGTCCCATGTGCGTGGATGCTTTGAGTTATACATGCGCAGAATGTGCACAATCATCCTATTGACAATCTCTGTCTGGCCATCAGTTTGAGGATGGAAGGCTGTGGACTTTGTGAGTTTGGTGTCCAGCATTGACCAGAGACTGGACCAAAATGTGCTGAGAAACCGACTGTCCCGATCTGAGATGATAGACTGTGGGATCCCAAAGTGCACCCATACTCATTCAAAGAAGAGTTTAGCAGTGGCTTCTGTTGTGATATTCTTCTTGCAGGCCACCATAATGGCCATCTTCGAGAACCTGTCGACGACCACAAAAACAAAGTCATTTCCATGCTTAGTGGAAGGAAGGCCTGACATGTAATCCATGGAGATGGATTCCCAACGTCGACTAGGGGTAGGCAATGGGGTATAGAGGCCGTGCTTCTTAATGGTCGGTTTGGCAATGGCACAGGTAGTACATGATCTAATGTACTTCCCAACATCCTGTCGAAGATTCGGCCAATAGAAATAATTTTGCAGTACTGCCACTGTTTTCTCGACCCCGAAATGCCTAGCAGCCCGACTGTAGTGTGCTTCCCAAATCATCTTGGCACGCTCGCTTGAAGGAACACAAAGGTGACCGAGGTGGCATAACAGGGCATCCTGGAGGTGAAAATATGCAACACGCCGACCCTCCAAGAGTGTCTGGTATGTGTGGCCAAATTCTGGGTCGCTTTTGTAGAGAAGTGGCCAATCAGAAGTCTCGTGCCCACAAGAGTTGAGCACGGTGGTTAACGCCATGATCAGTGGTCGATTGAGGCAATCTGCAACATTATTGGTGCTGCCCTTCTTATACTTGATATTCAAGTGGAACTGTTGCAGATATGTAGCCCACTTCTGATGGCGATCATTCTACAATTTCCCTTGGGTCTGTATGAACTGCAGGGGTCGGTGGTCTGTGTGGATGACTGTTTCCTTCCCCAAAATGTAATGCTTCCATTGTCGGCAGGCTTGTACAATGGAATACATCTCTTTATCATAAGTGGGGTACTTCCGGACTGTGTCTGAAAGTGTTTCACTGTGATATGCCACTGGATGTCCATGTTGAGTAAGGACTGCCCCAATAGCATAGTCAGAGGCATCTGTCTCGACCTCAAATGGTTGTTGTAAATCTGGTAACGCGAGCACTGGTGTCGTGCAGAGGCGATCCTTCAACTCCATGAATGCCTTCTGTTGAGATTCAGACCAAAAGAATTTTGCTTTCGCCCCTCCCTTGGTGACCTGATTCAAGGGCCAAGAAATATGAGAAAACCCCAACACAAATCTGCGGTAGAAGTTGCCAAGACCTAGAAAGCTGCGGAGCTCTGTTAGAGTGGTTGGAGAGGGCCAATCCCGAATGACTTGGATCTTGGCTGGATCGACATGCACCCCCTGTTCATCAATGATGTATCCCAGATACTGAACCTGGGTCATGCCAGAAGTGCATTTCTCCAAATTGGCACATAGCTTGTGTTGCCACAGTGTTTGGAGAACCTGTCGGATGTGGTGGAGGTGCTCTTCCCAACTCTGGCTGAAGATCAGAATGTCATCCAAGTATACTACTACAAAGGAGTTGGTGAATGGCCGCAAGATGTCATCCATTAGCCTCATAAAGGTTGCAGGAGCATTCGTCAATCTGAAAGGCATGACCAACCATTCGAAGAGGCCCTCCTTGGATTTGAAGGCAGTCTTCCACACATCAGAGGGTTCGATTGGTACCTGGTGATATCCTGACTTCAGATCGATCTTGCTGAAATATTTCACCCCCTTTAGTTGGTCTAGGAGGTCATCAATCCGCGAGATCGGGTACCTATTACGGAAAGTGATCTTGTTCAGCGCCCGATAGTCAATACAGAGTCTCCACGTCCCATCCTTCTTCTGTACCAACACGATCGGGCTCCCACAGGGCGATGAACTCGGATGGATGTGACCTTTCTGCAGGAGCTCCTGAATCTGCCTCTTGATTTCATCGTTCTCCAGAACGGAGCGCCGATAAATTGGTCCATTGGGTAGCGGCGCACCTGGGGTCAGATCGATGGAGTGCTTGACTTGACAGTGCAGAGGAACCCCTGCCGGGGAGGTGAAGATGTCCTCGTATTCCTCCACAATCTTGTCCATCTGTAGTTGTCGTGTAGAGGGACCCCGTCTGGAGGCCGCGGCCACTATCTTCTTCTTTCCTTGAGGGCGTATCATCAGGAAAACAAATTTCCTGGTTTTGGAAATGATCTTACTGCATTGTTTTGCAGTAATCAAAGAGATGGCGGCAGGTGGTGCTACCTCTGGTATCCTGAACAATTTATTTCCCAATGTAATAATAACAGCATGGGGCCTTGATTCATACACAGCATGTCGCTTCCACAAGTATGGTTGTCCTAATAATACATCACAAACTTCAAGGGGAGCAATGTCACACAATACCTCATCCGTGAAGGGCTTGATGTTGTATGGAAGGCGACACTGCTGGCTCACGCGAAGATCTCGTCCTTGGTGAAGCCACCCAATGGTGTATGGTTGTGGATGTGCTGTGGTCGGTAAGCCCAACCGCTTCACGACCTCTGCCGAAATGAGGTTCTTTTGACTCCCGCTATCAACAATGAACTGTATCGGGGAGCCCTTTACCCACATCTGAGAGTGGAAGAGACGCTCCTCCTCCTCTGGATCTTCGGGTTCATTTTTCTGGATCTTTGCGGTAGCAACAGTGGCGCTGGGATATGCATCAATGATCTGCTTCCCTTTTTCATACCCCTTATCGGGTTCTGACTCAGAGTCGGAACATGCATCTGATTCTGAAACCTTTAGCTCAGCCACCAGTGACTGCTTGGCCCGACACTCACTTGTGTTGTGAGTGGAGCTCTTATGGAACTCGCACCATTTTCCAGTGTCCTTTCTCGGCTTCGCGGCACTGTTCTTTGCTTGCAGCTTCGACTAGTTGTCTTGGGCTGTCCCGCCTTGGCTTTGTCCTTTGTTCTGTGGTTTTGGGGCACCTTTCCCCTGCTTTGGATTCGCAGATCCAAAGTCTTGCTTCTTTTGTTTAAACTTCTGCTCGACCTTGACGGCATATCGGTATGCTGCGCCGAGCGAGGGGATGTTTAGGAATTGTATTTCTTCCTGGATGTACTTGTGCAGGCAGCCACAGTATTTGAGTATCAAATGTTGCTCCGAATCTTTGATACCCAACTTTGTGCGAAGGGTATGGAAAAGATTGGTGAACTCCGGCACGTCTTGGTCTCTTCCCTGCCGCAACGTGGTCCACTTTATGTATTCATCCTCATAGCTTCCAACAGGGTAGTACTGCTCCTTGACGGCATCCCGGAACGAATCCCAGGTGGGTGCGGCTGAAAATAGTGAGCCAATACTTTCATCCTTCTGCTCACAGTAGGTTTCCCACCAGTCCTTGACATGGGGGGCTGCTTTGAGGAGAGCAAAAACAATCTTTTCCCGACTCGAAAATTCATGAACAGAAAAATAACCCTCTAGTAGATTTAACCATTTATCTACGGCATCTGCGTCTATCTGACCCTCGAATATGGGGATTTCAAAATTAACTTGTACCTTAAAGGGTGTGGCGTTTCCAGAGTAGCTGCTGGAAGCCGATGCGTTGCTTCTGGATAGCCGCTGAAGGATCTGGGCAAAGCTGTCCATCATCACGTTCCGTTGTCGCTTGAGGGCTTCTTCGAGCAAGATTTTGATGGGATCTCCTGCCCCCTCATCTTTCTTCTCGTCCGCCATGGGAGGCCGTTGGGATTTGCGAGGCTGGTCTTGCAAAGGTTCAACCAGTTCAAGCCCTAACTCCTTATATCCCGACCTTGTTGGGGACATGCAAAGAAAAACAGAGAAAAAGTAGACCGCTCTGATACCACTGATCCGGATTTAAATAGGAACGCAACAAATTACAGAGACAACCATATACACAAAGATGCAGCGGGAATAATACTTCATTTCATTAATGGAAAATACAGAAATATGCTTACAACCAAAAATGGAAATAAACCAGCTAGGGCGATGGTAGCTTATCTCTGAGAAGAGATGTGATGGCTACATGCCTCTGAACTGTGTTACAATGAGGCTCGAAGGCCTATTTATTGTTGAGAAACAATGGAAAACCCTTATCATTCCAAAACCTAACGCTAGGAGATGAAACGCCAAACTATGGGCCCCGTTTGGGGTAAATTGGTACATCAACTTCCCGGGGTCGTAACTTTGGCATATGAGCTCCGTTTGATGCATACAATAGCTCGTTAGAAAGATCTATCCGAGTACTACCATTGTTGGAACAGGTAACATCGGTCCATTCCACGGACCCATGTTGCCCCCGGAATCCCCAAAAAACGTCATTTAGGGCCTCAAAACGACTTCGGAAGTTCAGGACCCGAAAAACTGCTAAAAATAGTAAGTTGTGCTACAATTAAGGAAACTCAAAATGCTGAGAAAGACAATAGTGGGGGTCCAGGTGGACTTGGAAGGTGGCCACCAATATCCACCTGGATCAGGTGATATGAAATTTATGGCAAAAATTGATCATCTTTTTGGATTTGAAGGCAGCAGCGTTGTCTGTGACGATCTTCTCAGGGCAGCCAAATCTAGAAAGGATGTTGCATTCGAGGAATTGGATAATGGTGGTGTCATTAGCTTGCCTACATGGGATGGCCTCAATCCACTTGGTGAAATAGTCTGTGGCTGTTAGAATCCATTTGTGCTAGCCTAAGGAAGAGGGATGGATTTCTCCAATGAAGTCAAGACCCCATTGCTGAAAAGGCTTCTCGGTTGAGATGGGCTTAAGAGGCAAAGGTAATAGCTTTCTTTTGCCCTCAAAGATTTGGCATTTGTGACATGAGATAGCAAACTTCTTTACATCTGCAAACAGAGAGGGCCAATAGAAACCATCCCTTAAAATTTTACCAGCAGTGGACTTCCAATATAGATGTCCTCCATAGTCCCCTGCATGGAATTCTTTCATGACATTGTTAGTTTCATTCATGGTTAAACAATTAAGCAATACGCCTTCATGATTTTTCCAAAATAATGCACCATCTATGACACAAAACTTTGAAGCTTTCATTTTTAAAAATCTTTTTTTGGTCCTGGACAATCCTGGAGGAGCAAACAGGTTTAACAATACAAAGCATATATCAGCATACCATGGGGATTGCAAAAAAGTTTCACTAATCTGTGGAGTCGCCAGCTCCTGTTCATTGTCCAACTAGTTAATGTCTAAGGCTTGAAATTTTTGGACATCAGTTTGGCTAAACCTTGTCCCTTTATTAGCTTGGTTGGTTTTATTTCAATGTCATACTCAAGGATGTTAGCAATCCACTTGCCTCTTTTGCCTTCTAACCCGTCTTGGGTTAATATGTCTTTTACAACAGCATTTGGCACATAAGCAATCACATGTGAGTATAAAATATAGATTCTGAAGTCTTTGATTGCTTTAACAAGGGCATAGGCCTACTTCTCCATGATTTGGTACTTTAAAGGGGCATCCTTAAGGGCTTGGCTGAAAGAAGCAATTGGCTTTTCATTTCCTTGGTCATCCTTTTGCAAAAGGACAACAGCAACGGTGTGTTCGGAGGCAAATGAAAAAATGATGAAATCCTTATCAAATTGAGGGCTTGTGAGGACAGGGGCTTGGGTTAAGGTAGCTTTGATACTCTCAAAGGCTTGCTTGGTTTCAAGAGACCATTTACCTTGGCATCCTTCTTTAACATGTTTCTTTAGCATTCTTATTGGTTCAGCCAGGTTTGGGATAAATCTCCTTAGGAAGTTGATCTTTCCAAGGAATGCTTGCAACTCTTTTATATTTCTTGGATATGGGATTTGAAGGATGGCTTGAATTCTTTCCGGATCAATCCCAATGCCATCTTTTGAAATGATATGGCCTAGTAATTTGCCTTCTTCAAGGCCAAATAAAGACTTCTTGGGGTTCAAGGAAATGCCATATTTCCTACATGTTAGGAACACTTGTCTCAAATGTTTTAGGTGCTCTTGATCAGATTTGGAGGAAGGAGTAAGGTCATCAAGATAGACAACCAGGAAATCATGGATTTCCTTGGCGAAGGAAATGTCCATTTCCCTTTGAAAGGTAGCACTTGCATTCTTAAGTCCGAAAGGAATTTTGACATATTTAAATGTTCCCCACGATGTTGTAAAGGCTGTCTTGTCTTGGTCATCCGAGTGAACAAGTATTTGACTAAAACCTAAAAATCCATCTAGCAAAGAGATTCTAGATGACCCCACTACTCTTTGTAGGACGCGGTCCATCTTTGGCAATGGGTAGTGGTCTTTAAGGGAGACTTGGTTTAAGTTTCTCAAATCTACACAAAGCCTAATCTCACCTGTTTTCTTTCTTGTGGGAACAAGATTGGATACCTGTTATAGCTCCAAATCTCACTCTTATGGTTTGTGATGCTGCACTCATGGCCTAGGGCAACCCCTCCTTCCAGACCTGGTCCTAAAATTTAAAAAAAAGTGTTTTATCCCTTATACGCGACATTGCCCTGAGTTAAACGCGTGTATATGCAGGTATGTGGATAGCCAACCCGAGTGTATGTATTAAAACACTTAAAAAAATATAACACTCCTTATTTCCGGGCAGAGATCGCGGGTTTTACCTGCTGATCACCTGTTAGTGCCCGTGGCCCAACTGTTCCCAACCAACTCCTAACTAAAAAACTACTTTGGAGATGGTATAAAAATACCTCAAAGGGAAGGCCTAAAGCAAGAGAGAAGAGAGAGAAAGGTTATTATGCTGAGATTTTTCCCTTGACCAGGTCTGAAGTCCCTTGTGCCTTCTGCACTTCCCCCATTTTGTACAGGAAACCTTTGTTTCCTTGTGTGTTGATGTTCATCCACCATTTATGACATCATGGAGAGAGTCATGGAAGGAGTTTGTTAGAGGCTCGAGGCTTGAACGGATCTGGAAGGAAGCTTTGCTTGGAGCTTGCTGAAGGTGACTCAGGTGAAAATATTCCTTTTTATGTACTTTATTTGTCTATAATAAAAGAAACACATGTCTTGGTTCCCGAAATGAATCTTCTTTATGTTAATGATATTCATGTTTAGAATTCATATATAAAAGGTTGTTTGGATTTCATAACTAACTACCTCTCTGTATAACATGAAGATGGTTTCTTAAAGTTTTTGTCCATGTACTGCTGTGTTCTTTGAATTGGTTGTTTTGCAGGACAAAAGAGAAGAAGGGAACTCCAAGAAGGGTTTGGACACTAAAGGCCTTCTCAAACGTAGGACCAAAGGTACGTACCCTTATCATAGAATTTGCTTATAATAGCATAATGGCTGTATGAATGCATGTTTCTTTGAATAGATAACTTTCAGTCTATTAGGGTTTCAACCCAAAAAGCCCTAGGGGATTAATTCCCTCCATCAGAATTGGCGACTCCACTGGGGAAAACACTCTTGTTGTTCCT
Source organism: Pinus tabuliformis (assembly GCA_031772625.1). NCBI lineage: Eukaryota > Viridiplantae > Streptophyta > Pinopsida > Pinales > Pinaceae > Pinus > Pinus tabuliformis. Next base: position 1,631,650,318 of record CM062820.1, on the reverse strand, counting down.
AGTTTCGGTGTTTTTCAAGCCAATCAGGGCTCAGCTGCCTTGTCTGCTTGCTGTTACTATCTAGTCTGTTCTTGAACTTTAAGCTTTGCCAATTTCTTCAGTTTGTTTTTTATTTTTCTTGAAACTTTTCATATACGCAGTTTTTCTTAGATATAGAGGCGTATATACGCTTGTTTCTTTGAGTAAACCCGCGTATACATAGGTTTCACCAAACATAGTCGCGTATGCACGCAATCTGTACTTAAGTACAGTCACGTATATATTGCAATTTTCAAGATTTATAAGTCTTTTTAGTCTCTGAAGGTTTGTCTGGTGGTTTGAGTCAGTCTGAAGCAGTCATTTTCCAGTATCAGTTATTTGTTTTACAGCGAGCATCTCGTTCTGAATTCTCTCTGATTATAAGGAGTATTGGTCTTGTTTTTTGTTGATTGCAAGCGTCATCGTTTTTGGCTAAAGCACGCAAGATTTCTTGCTATGAATCTTGGCTGCTCTGTTTCATCAGGGTAGGAAGATTGAATTCAATCTTTGTGTTAATCTTTCTTTGGAGACATTTTGTTTGCTTGAAAAAACCGCTTTTTGTGACCATCCACTTCTTTGTTTCATGAAAGTTGTTGATTAACACTTTTTTGGAATTTGTCTTTTTGATCTTTTGGTTTTCATTGCCAAAGCTTTCATTGCTGCTTTTGATTGTTAAGAGCGATTTCAAGCACATTTATTTTTGTTGAGTTTTCATCCATTGAGTGGTGTTGATTCGCAAAAGTGTTTAATTTCCTATTCTTCAATCACAAGTTTCAGTGTTGTTGAGAGCATTTTTGAAAAGACTTTTTTGCTTGTTGCTTTGAAGAAAATCTTTTGAAAATCCTAGTTTTGCTTTCTTGAACTTGCTTTTCATTTGGTTTCCTTTTAGTGAAGTGAAAGTGCTTTATGTTTGTCTTAGAACTTGTTTTTAGTGTTTAGACGAAATGAATGGTAGCATCCCATATTCCATCTAGACATTGTAAGTGGCAAGATAAAGATTGATAAGCAAGCAACTTTCATTTTTGTTTTTAGAGTGGTTTTAAATCTTGCATCCACATATAGTTGTTGCATTAGGATAGATTTGCATCCCCTTTTTAGGCATATATAGCTTTGTTAGCTTTTGTGAGTGTGAAGTGTGAATTAACAAAAAGAAAAGAAAAATTTGTTTTATTAGAAGTACCTCTAAACCCTATAGAAATTGCTCTTCATCGAAAAATGAAAAAGTGCATGTGCATGTAGTTAAGTTTTTATTAATTTCTTTTGCGTCAAAAAACACCACTAGTTTCACTTCTGTTACCTTGTGACTTAAAGAATAGCCTAATAAAATCAAGTGCTAACTAAAATTCACTAGAACTTTTTGTTTTAGTCAGTTACACCAACAAGATTAGGATTTTAGGGCCTTGGATTAGGCGAGTGGAGAGTTAACTCTCCAATGCCATATAAACGTCAAACGTAGGAGTCTGAATAACGAGAGAAAATCCAATAGTGTTAGGAAGACCAGGAAAGCTCCAGATCTGGGAGTTAAGCACGAGGGTCTGTGAAGACAGGGAAGAGAGATACCCCCTCTCCTACTTGTCCGAACTTACCTCACGACTGTTTCGCCTGGCTTCTGCGACGATTTGGTATCCATAGTTGCTACTCCTAGGGAACTACACAGGTGGCTGTGGAGGGGAATCCTGTGGCACCTGAGGTTGACGTTGCATCACTCTCGACAGTACTACTGGAGGGCACCCTTGTGAAGCTTGGGGGCTTGCACCGGCGCAGGCTGTTGTTAGGAGGTCAGCGTAACTTCCTCTATTACCTTCGCTGATAAGACTGGGCCGTCATTATCCCAGACTATTTTCGGAAGGCCCCTTACTCCACTTTCTTGTATTTTGGTGTCCGGTCCTCATCACCCGGAGCGGAAATGCTTGGAAGTTGTTTGATTGGCTGATATCTTTAGGGAATTTATAGTGTGTGCTCTTTGTTCCTTGTATATAGTTGGATTTAGGTATTTTTGTCTAGTCACGTTTGGACTTTGTGTTCTGAGTGACCGGCTTACCACTCTACCGATCTTGAAAGGCTTTTGGTTGTTCTTTCAGAAGAGTTGCCTCCTCAAGGGAAAAGGTTTTGATTGCTTATCCATATTCCTTGAAAAGTTATTTCTGTATTCCCGTAGAGGAAGGGTCTTTGGAACAGTTAGATATGGCCAATATTCCTGTGGAAACCAACCAAGGTGCCCTCCCAAAAGGGGATCCTTGTGTTTTTCCTTTCTTTGGAAACGTTGGTACTCCCTTGATGGCCACTTTGAATATTCTTGGGTTGAATGTTGGACTACCCATTTGGCTGTGGTCCACTCTGAATATTCCAAATGCTCTTGAAGCTTCTCAGTTGAATGCTTTATTTCAAGAGCATCACATGGGTGCTAATTGCTCATCTTCTCTCAAAGAGAAATTTGGGGTTCCTTCTTCTCCTCCTTCTTGTCACAAGAAATCTAGAAAGAGGAGAAAGAGGAAGTCAAAGAAGAAGAATAATTCTATCCTTTCATCTTCAACCTCTGCAAGTCATGTTGGAGATGAGTCTTCAGCCGCTGCAAGTCATACTGGGGGCACAAGCCTAGTCACTGCGAGTCATACTAGCAAAGAGTCACCGACCTCTGCAAGTCATGTTCAGGACTCTCCGCAAACCACTGCTAGTCATGTTGGCGGAATGGAGGTTGGTAAGAAACATGGACGTGGAAGTTTTAAACCTAAGTTCCCTTGTAAGATATGCAAGGGAGACCATCTTACTCATTTATGCCCTGGTATTCCAGAGGTTCAAAGGATATGGTCTGAGTCTGAAAATACTTCTACTCCTAAACCTGATATGGTTTCTCATCAATCCCATCAACCATTGGTTGATAATGTGTTAGAGCCAGTGCAATCGCTGGCTGATTACACTCCTCTTTTGGGGGGTGAAGTGCCTAACAAAAGAGTTTGTTTGATCTCTAGTACAGAGTCTTATAGTATAGGGGGCATTCCGGTTACTTCGAATGTTCCCCCTCCAAGTGCTAAGAGTGTTTCCTTTGATTGGGATAGTCTTGTTGAGCCTCGTCTTCCTTCCGCTGTACCTTTCCAAATAAAGGTTAGAGTTAATTCCACAAATGTCTATCGATGTATGGTGGATGAAGGATCCTCTACAAGTATTATATCCTCTTTGACTTGGAAAGCTTTGGGTTCCCCAAAGTTGTTGACAGCTCAGAGTCAGTTGTTAGCCTATGATAGAAGACCTGGTGAATCTATGGGTGTTCTTCCTCAATTGCCTATCACTTTAGGTGGGAAGACTGTCTTAATCGATATGATGGTGGTTGATAGCCCTTTAGACTTTAATATGCTACTTGGGCGTGATTATGTCTATGCTATGAATGTTGTGGTGTCTTCACTCTTTCGAGTAATGTGCTTTCCTCATAACGGGAATATTGTCACTATTGATCAGCTTGCATCTGATAATCACCACCCTAATTCGACTTTACTGCAGAATGCCCCTTGGTTTGTTCCAAGTGTTCAAGTAGACTCTACCCCATCACGGGTGAATTATGTGGCATTGAATCCTCAATGTTTAATCGCTTCTAAGAAGGATCCTTTGACCTATTATTCTCCTTCTTGGGACTTGGTCCCGGCAGTTGACTGAGAGATTCTTCCTATAGGAACATGGGACCCTTTAATTCCCTCTTTTAATCCTTGTAGTTCTCATGATTTCTTAGATCTTGTTTTGCCTTCACAGGAGGAACTCTTTGAATCCATGAGTTATGACTACCAAAGGAGTCCTTGGCCTAAGCCCTGCAAGGGGTTTGTTCAGCAGAACTATTATGCATAAGCCGCAAGGCCGCGTGGTTCCCTGTACCATATTGTATATATGAGGTACGCATTTTCAAGTCTTGTATTCTATAACACAAGATCTTATATGAAGATTATATGTGAGATGTATTAACTTCTCATCTAGTGTTCCTATTTATGTTTACAGAACTTGGAAGATTTCTCCTTTGGAAGTTTATGGTTGGTTCGTTCTAACAGGTATTGGTTCTTGAAACTGGCATATAGGTTAGGTTTTTCCACCTGCATTGTGCACTAATCAGTTTCCTTTCCCATTTGACCTTAGGATCGACCCCACCAAGTTATGGTGCGGAACCTTCTCATTGCTTAGAAGTATCATGACTTGTGTGGTAGAGCCTACCTTATCATGGGCGCCCTAGTTAGTACCTTGTTGTCGCTTGGCACTCATGCTGATTTTTCATCCTTAGGCTCGAGAGTCCTCTATAGTCCCGCCATGACTTATGAGTTGAAGACTCATTCCTCTTGGCTTCTCTGCTTTGTTCTGGCCTTATACCCTAGAGGCTCCTTTGTGTTGAGTTGTACTACTGCATTGCATGTTGACCACTTGCACCTTTTGGCCTAGAGTCGGCTTCTCTTGGACTCGTGTTTAAGCCAACTTTTGACTATGACGTCTGCAAAATCAGCCTTGCATACCCTTGACTTCTGCAACTTGACACACCTTGACCCATGGAAGGAACATACCTTTGAGTGTCACTGACCAGTTTTCACCTCCCTGCATTGAGCATAGGAACGTTCCTTTCCCAGGAACTAGATCATCTGTTTCACCGACACTCGTTCTTTCCACTGTACCATAGCATTCTTTTATTCTTTTTCCGGCTTAACAGAAGAAGACAAAAAAATTAAATATTCCAAAAAGAGCGGGAACGGGACATTATTTCCATTTATTGTTGGCAGCTAGAGTCAGTCGTGTCGCCCTTGAACAAAGCACTCAAAACAAAGTCTCCTCCGTATGGGTGGGATTTAGTTTGACTTAGGGACGCCATAACCTTGTTATTGAGTCAGTTCTCCACCGATTGGTTATCTCTTCCAATCATATGGAGGGTTCGTTCGTGCCTCCCGCATGGCGAACTTATACAGAGTCATCATATGCCGCCACATAGTCAAGTTGAGTCGTGCTTTTGTTCAAGGGAAGTTAACCTGAGTCGGCCTCTCTGCGGTGTCTCTTGACTCATTTTTCAGTCTGCCATCCCTGGTTGTCAATATCATGTCTATCATCACATTAGTTATATTGGTCCTTTACTCGTGCCGGTTTGAGAAGGTCCCCATTGACTTCTTGCTCGCGGGTCTTGTCCTTATCGACGACGACATCTTGCTCTGAGGACAGGCCTAGAGCTGCACCCTTGCCCTATTTTCATTATTGATAGGTTACCTTGTGCTCAGCATCGATCAGTATCATGGGTCTTTGACTAAGTGGTTTCCCTTGTGTTCGACATCAGCTTACATTATCACACATTGGGATTCGTGCAGTACCTTGGTTTCCATTTGACCCTATTGGTGGATACCTTGCCTCTGTGTCAGCTCTCATTATTGGTTGGTTCAGAGGGTTTCTGTCGTGCGCTAGCCACGTCTTGTGTACGCCGGAAACGTACTTCGGTTGGGTTACTACATCTTTTTCGTCTGATTCCTTCCACATTATTGGCCTACGGGTTACACTCGCGCTAGATTGATGAAGGATGCCTTAATGCCTTCCTTCTAGTGGATCTTTCCCTATCGACTTCGACTCATTGCTATGGGGCAAAGATCTAGAGTCCATTTGGCAGTACCTTGGGGTTTGCAGTCATTAGTGGCAGATCCTTCGCTATCGACAGTGGGAAACCATCATTGTCTCCTGATCGATAGATTCTTACAGGTGTTCGACTCCAGCGCATCTATTCACACTTGTTAGATTGTACTGGGTACCTTGACGCTCATTATCATTATCGGTGAGTAGTCTCGTTTTTGTTAACGGTATACATCAGTGACCGGTAATCAAACGATTTCTCACATGGTCGACTTCAGATCATTTATTCCCATGGTGTAGAAATGTACCACGGCGGTCGGTGAAGACCTCAGGTTGTATCAACATTCATTGGTTCACTTGACAGTTTCTCCTGTTGCTGCTAGTTGATATCGCTCCACTTTATATGTTGCAGTCAGTCATGGCGACATTCTATATGCTGGCACCTGAGTTTGAAATGTAGTACCATCCTATTCCATCATGTTCAGTTGGTACCTTTTGGGGATCAGTCTTTGATATCAGTGATCCGTTGCATCTTTCAGCATCATTGACAGTCTTATATGTGATATTCAGACATGTACTTGTTCATTATGATCAGATGATCCATTATGTATCTTTCAGTCATTTATACTTCTATACTTAGTGGATCCGCTTGTACTTGATATGCGGACATGCTTTACTTTTTTTGAGCATGGGTATGCTCGCCTCAGATGGTGTTTCTTTCTGATCTCCTTTGGTGGCTTGGCAGGCTGACTTCTGGTGAAGTCCTCCTCGGTTTTTGACAGACTTCCTTTCCATGTACTCGCATAATATATTTCGGCCATCATGTACCCCTTCTGACCTCATATATTAGGGGGCATCTATTATAGCTCCAAATCTCACTCTTATGGTTTGTGATGCTGCACTCATGGCCTAGGGCAACCCCTCCTTCTAGACCTGGTTCTAAAATTTTAAAAACAGTGTTTTATCCCTTATACGCGACATTGCCCTGAGTTAAACGCGTGTATACGCGGGTATGTGTATAGCCAATCTGCATGTATGTATTAAAACACTTAAAAAAATATAACACTCCTTATTTTCGGGCGAAGATCGCGGGTTTTACCTGCTGATCACCTGTTAGTGCCCGTGGCCCAACTATTCCCAACCAACAACTAACTAAAAAACTACTTTGGAGATGGTACAAAAAGACCTCAAAGGGAAGGCCTAAAGCAAGAGAGAGGAGAGAGAAAGGTTATTATGCTGAGATTTTTCCCTTGACCAGGTCTGAAGTCCCTTGTGCCTTCTGCACTTCCCCCATTTTGTACAGGAAACCTTTCTTTCCTTGTGTGTTGATGTTCATCCACCATTTATGACATCATGGAGAGAGTCATGGAAGGAGTTTGTTAGAGGCTTGAGGCTGGAACGAATCTGGAAGGAAGCTTTGCTTGGAGCCTGATGAAGGTGACTCAGGTGAAAATATTCCTTTTATGTACTTTATTTGTCTATAATAAAAGAAACACATGTCTTGGTTCCCGAAATGAATCTTCTTTGTGTTAATGATATTCATGTTTAGAATTCATATATAAAAGGTTGTTTGGATTTCATAACTAACTACCTCTCTGTATAACATGAAGATGGTTTATTTATAAGTTTTTGTCCGTGTACTGTTGTGTTCTTTGAATTGGTTGTTTTGTAGGACAAAAGAGAAGAAGGGAACTCCAAGAAGGGTTTGGACCCTAAAGGCCTTCTCAAACATAGGACCAAAGGTACGTACCCTTATCATAGAATTTGCTTATAATAGCATAATGGCTGTATGAATGCATGTTTCTTTGAAGAGATAACTTTCAGTCTGCTAGGGTTTCAACCCAAAAAGCCCTAGGGGAGTAATTCCCTCCATCAATACCCATTCAGAAAATCTGATGGGTGCTATTATGCCAGCCTCAAACATTCTTTTCACTTCCTTCTCAATCAAAGGGAGGAGCACGGGATTGATTCTCCTTAGTTTCTGTTTGAAGGGCTTTTGATTTGGCTTTAAGGGAATGGTATGTTGAATAACTGAGGTGTCATAGGACTTCAAGTCCTCATAACTCCATGGAAATACATCTTGGAACTCTTTGAACAGGTCCACATACTTTGGTTTTTGATCGGGTGGCAGTTTTTTAGACAATTTAATCATTTTGGGCTTCTCTGTTGTCCCAATGTTGTATTCTTCTATGGTAGCGTTTAAGGGTTGCATCTTAGGCTTTTTAGGGACATCATTAGCATCAAACATGTCTTCTAATGGAGTGAGGCCAGCGGGTAGAAATTTGTCCTCTAAATCAATGATCTCGGCCTCTGCTTTGGCTATTTCCTCCAAATGCATCTGTTTTAGCTCTTCCATGTTTGCTTTGTCAAAAACAGTTGGGTTTAGCATTTGTTTGGCTGTTATAGCTGTTACAGCCTGCTGATTTTCGTTTTTTTGCTGTAAGGAATCATCCATGTCCATGTCAATGTTTAGGCCTAAAAATTCATGCTGTAAAGTAAGAAAATTGTTGATTTGAGCATCATACTCAAACACTTGCCAATCTTTGATATTGTTAGGGACAGCAGGTCTGTGCTTTATCTCAGTAGTGAAGTGGTGATTGGGCTCAAAGGGCATCTTGCAAGTACTGGAAAAAGTAGCTAGACTATGAGCATGTATGTTATGACTTCTAGAAATTTTGGCAAGCTTGGTTTCAGTGAAGGAATTGAGTATTTCTGTGGTAGCAGACCTATAGGCTCTCAGCCTATTGTCATTTGTGACAAAGTTGCCTTTTATTTGTTGGATGATGAGGTCAGAGTCACCTAGAATGGAAACTTTTGCAGCTCCTAGAGTTTTGAGCAGTTTAAGGCCTAAAAGGAGAGCCTCATATTCTGCCATGTTGTTGGTGCATTTGAAGTTTAGTCTGTAAGCATGACCCTCTGCATGGCTGTTATGTGTATTGTGAATCCATACCCCTGCCCCTCCTCCTAACTTGTTGACAGAGCCACCAAACTCTCAATACCATTTGATTTCTTGCTTGTGGTTAGTATTAAGAGTTTCAGCCATTTTAGGATTGGGTAGATTTGAAATTTCTGTTTGGGGAGGTTCTTCTAGTATGCTAGTTGCATTGGTTGTTTTGACAGTTTCATAAGTATGGGCAACCGATTCTTCATTGATGTGTGTGTCGAGTTCTAAAGCCAACGGCTTATCATTAGTGGGAGGAGACATATCATCATTAAACAAAATAAATGAATCCATATCAGAATGGATTGAATAGATAGGGAAGTTTTGAGGCTTTTCCTCACTACTTACCATATATTTCATCATTTTTTCTCTATACAGTCTCTTTGGTTGCTGAAATACTGAAATAGTGGCATAAGAGAGGTCTAATTGGAGAGATCCTTGGAGTTTTTCTCCCCAAGATCTTGATAAGAGCATGCCATACTTTGGTCGAATGTCAGCAACCACCACGTCCATTAGGATTGTCTTGTTGGGAAATTGGACTAAAGACACACAAAGGTCTTTGATTAAGCCTAAACACTTGACCTGACTTGAGTCAAAGGAGAATAAGTCTTCGTAGGGTCTTGTAACATCAAGGTTTAGCTTCTCCATTACAGCTTTGGGCATTAGATTGTGCGATGCTCCTGAATCGAACATAGCATTGTGCAAGACTTTATCATGTATGTGCAGGCTTACATAAAAGGGTAGAACAGATCCATATGTTGATTTTCCATTAACTTCTGGACCGAACAACAGCTCAGGCTGATCATCAAGAACATTCACATCATCCTTGTTCTCGGGGATTTGCAGCGATCTTTTGATTTGCTGTCTATATACATCATGCTTAGCAAGTTCAAACAGAGGGATGGATATCTTAAGTTTACCTATTTCTGCCTCTAAATCAAATGTTTTCTCTGATTGGGTTTTAGTGTTGTGATAGGCAGGCTTCCCTTTTTCCATGGGAGTATTAGCGATTTTCTCTTGTTCTTTATTGATTTCTTGAACTATTTCTGATTTGGAAAGGCTTTCAGGAGTGCTGTTTACGTTTTCCTTTGAGGGAAAAGATACAAAAGGTTGATTTTCAGAGGGCTGAACATCTATGATATCCTCTATGGTCACTTCTTTTGGATTTGGGACTATTTTATCAGCAGTTTCTATGAGCGCAGCCTTTTTTTTATCTTCTTAGGCTGCTTTGATTCCTTCTGTTTGATGGCCTCGGGTACATCAATTTTTCTAGTTCTCAGTTTATACTGTTTGTGGACCTCATAAACAGCTCAATCATAACCTTGTTTAAAGTCAAAAGACTCACCAAGCTGAGTCTAAAATTGATTAAAGTCATGCTCATCTTGGTCCTGTTGGGTTAGAAAAATTTGTTGCTCACCCTTCAAATCCATCAAGTTTATATGAGTGTCTTTTGTCTGCTCACTAGAAGTGGATGCTTCTGTATGGTTTTCTTGGAAAGGAGGCCTTATATCCTAGTCTGGGCTAGACCTACCAGTGTTTGTGTTATGAGTTTTCCTGAAATTTGGGTTCCTTATGGTATTGGGCTGTTGTCCTTCCCATGTAGATTTCCTTTCAACACTTTCCACTCTATCTCCCAGCCTATGCATGCCACTGATAATAGCATCTAGATTTTGGTATAAGGCTGAGGGTTCTTACTTAAAGGTGGTTCTTCTCTCAGTTCTAGCTCTGTTTCTTTTAGCAACTATATTTGCCTCTACGCTAACAACAACATTTTTCATGTCTGCTAGGCTTTGAGGGGCTCTTTCCCTTAACTGATAAGCCATGTCAGTATCAAAACCATCAAGAAATTTATACAAAGCAAGATCAAGTGCAGGCCTGAGGTTCGGTGGTATTGCATTATAAACATTGTTAAATCTTGCACAATAGTCTAAGATAGCCTCTTGAGGGCCTCTTTTGATGGTGTCATATTCAGATAATATGTGAAAGGGATCTTTCTTTTTCTCCCATCTGTTAATAAATGTTTGGTAAAGGGCCTCTGGGCCTTACATCTCCTGTTAAGACATGTCAGTATCAAAACCAGGGCCTTACATCTCCTGTTAAACTTTGGTCAAAAATATTCATTCTTACACTATCATCATCTATCTCGTAGTTCTCAAAATAGTCTTGCATCTTCTTGGTATGTTGCAGGGCTGTGCAAGAACCAATACCATAAAAATATGTGATTTTAGTTTGATAATCTTGAGGCATAGCCCCTGGATTTGCTGGCAACTGCAACGGTGCATATCTATTAGCCATATTTACAGGGATAAGTGGAGCAGCAGGTATAAATGGAACGACTGGAATAGCGGTAATAATAGTGGTAACGGGAGTATGCGCAGTGAATGGAGGTGTGGAAGGAGTGCTTTGAGAGGTGGATGATGATCTAGGGGAAGCAGGGTTTGAACGAAATAAAACTTTGACGGGGGTTGGAACACAGCATGGTTGGACTGTTTCAGGACTAGAATCAGCAAAATCTTCTCTTCGCTCTAGCTTCCTAAGGTTCCTTGGGATTATATTGGGATTTTCAAAAGTAGCTGGGGGATTTGAGTCTGGATTTGACCTTGTATAATGTGAATTCTTTTTGGGAGCCAACTTCTAACTTGTTTTTTTGGGATTTTTCTAAGAAAAATGGGTTAGAAAGAAACTTCTTAAGGTCAGATTCTTCCCCAGTGGAGCTTTCCAACTTGATTTGTGAAATTATCTGAAGACTTGTTGTGGGGAAAAATGCCTATGCAGGACGATCCTATCCACCTAAGGTGTGACAGTACCTTAGCAACAAACGAATACATCTACACTGGTTTCTTCCTTTATGAAATATGAAAGAGAGGAGATCGATAGACTTACCGTTGTCTTCCGTTTGTCCCTCGATCTAGATCCTCTTCTCTTTGGATGTTCACAGCTACTTGCCTCCTCGCTTGCTCAAGAGAACAGCTACTTGATTCCACGAGGTCACAAGAGAACAGCTACCTGTGACAAGAGAACAGCTACTTGCGATAAGAGAAGAACATAACACAAAGGCAAATATACATATTCATAAATGATTCAGGATTAGAAACAAATCAAATACACTAATGCAATCATATAAACACACCAGTATATAGGAGCAAACCAAGATAGCTTTATTGATAAGTAACAGGGTTCAGGAAGAGATACAACCCATAGGGCTCCAATCCAGCATCTCCTTCCCAGCAGAATGGAATTCCTTCTTCAGCTCCCTTCAAAGCATTAAGCACCCAATGATCCAGTCTCAAACAACCAGCAATTCTTTGCATTCACAAATATTCCAGCCTTTAGATCCCATGGAGGTGAGATCCATATATAGATATTTGGAGAGAGGATGAGTCAGCTTGAGATCTGACTAGTGTCCTCTCCCTCTGTCAGTTCTTGAGTCCACTTGGAGGTTCTTGCTTCCACTTGGAGATTTGGAACCTCTTACTCATCACCAGTCGAATTCCTTGATGCAAGTGTCATTTTGGAAGCTTCCTGGGCATTGACACATTGAGGAATGAGCCTGCCACTTGTCCAATTATGATCAGCGCAGGTAGCCTTTGTTGGAGTTGACATTCAACGCAGGTAGACAGTGGAGCAGTTGACATTCAGCGCAGATGCTCAGTGGAGCAGTTGACATGATCTAAAATTGGCTTGTTTTTGAGTGTTTTCAGGTGGAGAACTTCTGTGAATTGCTGTGGTTAGTTAGCCTTGTTCCTCTAGGGGTAGGAACAACATGTTTAGGGACTTTGGATCCCTTAGATTATGGACATTTCATGCTCAATGCTGTAAGGCACAAAAATGTCTATAACAGTTGCCCCCTAAAGTATGAGGTCGTTTATCGGGTGAAATGCTTTATCCAGGAGGGTCCGAAGTTCATCCATCTGCTGGGAGGAGACCTGTAATAAAATAGAATACAATACATTATGATTCATACTGCTTTCATGATCTAGCTGAGGCGGGCATTCCCATGCTCAGCTTTATAAATTCATTTTTGTACATAGAACAGACGATCGTCTGATGGTAGACTGATAATTTTGGCGAAATTATCATCCTTTGAGTAGGATGATCATCTGCTGCAATGATGTACATCTCAAATGTCTTTATTTTTCCTGAATATATATCGCAGCCCGGATGGATGAAACTAGATCCGGGGTCTTCAAACTCGTTCGATCTTCACTCTAAGTACAAGTCGATCCATGTGAGAATTGCGCTGAAGTCGAACATGGAAAGACATCGCTTGATTACCGGTCAATGATGTAAACCGTTAACAAGCGCGAGAGGAATCACCGATAATGATAATGACCCTCAAGGTACTGCAGTACAATTCACGTGGTGTGAATAAAGGACTTGGCGTCGAACACCACGCAAAATCTTTTGGTCGAAGGTCATTGATGTATACCTGTCGCCGGAAGTGAGAAACTTGCCATTGAGGCATGCAAGCTTCAAAGTATTGAAGGGGTTGTTCCTAGATCAACTTCTTGGATAATGAGCTGATGTCGACAAGAAGCGATCCATCAAAGGAGGGCCTTGATGAATCCCACATCAGTGAACAGAACAGAGCTAATGATTTTAATGGAGGTGAAAACGATCTGTGACATATGACTCAGGGTGGTGGTCATGAATGGATGAAGGATAATGTATGGCAGTGGATGGGACCCGGTTGACTCTTTTCTGAACGACTTCTCTTAAACATATGGCGACACTGATGCGATGGATTGGTAGCATTACCCCAAATATGGATGGTATGGCGAGACCATGGTGATGTGACCGGTGAATGAGACAACCCAACCCGATTGTGATACGGAGGAAAAGTGTCATGTTCAAGAGCGACCTGCTACCATCAAAGTTCTCTTTAGTTTTCTCCCAATTTTTCCCCAGTCATTTCTGACCAGTACCTCTTTATTTTTGTCAAGCTTGAGGAGGATAACATATGCTTGTTCTATAACCTGCCCTTTGGGCAAGCCCATCGCTATGTTTTAACGAGCCTAGCGATAGGGAAACTCGTTCTCGTCTAAAGACAAGTTTGTCGCTATTTAAAAATTTTAACGAGTCTAACGACAAGGATAACTCGGTCCTTTTCATTTTTAGAGAGTCTGAAAAGGTACATAAAGTCAACTCCAAAATTCCTTTTTCGTCATCTAATCCCTTAGGTCCGAAAAAGTATAAAACAATACAGAAGGGATGAGTTTTCGATAATTTTAACGAGCCGAATAAAACAAGCGCTCGACCTTTTTGTGCAATAATCCCTCAGGTCCAAAAAGATTAAAATCTAGAGGAGGGATAGCTCTTCCTGTCCTTTAACGAGCTGGAAGGCCAAAACTCGGCAATCTTTTCATATTTTACGATTCAGTTGAAAAGAGCTTAAAGAAGACTCGTCTTTTGAGGAACGAGTGATAAACAGGGATAGCAGCAGATTCCAGGTACAGGTTGGAATTTTCCAATCACGGCAGTGTCACAAGGATGGCTAGGTGAAATCACTCTTCGCAGCTGTTCCTCAAAATGGGTAAACAATCATATGGAGGTGAATGATCGGCCAAATGAAAAGTGGAGGTGGCAGGTGCAAACACGACCAAGACTTTAATGGCTGATAAAATTACATTCACGGCGGTTATTTACCAGGATAGGTTCATTTTTTATTTAAAAATGAGCTTAAACACTGGAGGAAACATTGCTCACTGCTTTTATTTATTTTTTAACGAGCATGAAGACCGCATTAAAACTGCTCGGATCTTGCGTTTATTTTTTAACGAGCATGAACTTTATGCTAAAACTGATCGATTACCCAGTCATTTGATAAGAGTGTCTAATCAAGATTCTATTTTTTATGGAGCTTCATCTCACTAAGCTTTGCTCCCCATACTTTCTTTATGCAAGTTCGGAAATGGCTAATCCTACGAGTTTAAAGGGTTAGACCTACAGGTTTAAAGGGAGGACCTAAAAATTTAAAAAATAAATAGTCGCCCCTTGCTTGCACTCCAAAAGGTTTGCATGCCCCCAGGTATAAAACAGAGTTTCAAGGTTACCTCTACTTACCCTCCGCCAAAACATTTGTTTTAATCGGGAGAGGCTTACCTCTTTCAGGTTACCCAAAGATTGTCTCGTTACTTTTTCAAACAAAACACTTCCTCGACAATGTCTACTGAAATAGGCAAGAGTGAATGACTGGTGCCAAACACGTAACTTTGACAAAAGAATCTTATTCTAGAACAACCCCTCTTCCATCCACGGACGGGGTACGGACTAGTCATATTCTCCCGCGGAAACCTACCCTATACCCAAAGTTTCCCTACCGAAGCAGGCCAGGACGCATGCCCCCTGGGTTCCGGTCATATCCTCCCGGATTACTCGCGCTCATCAGGAGGATGGACCGTGGGTTGAGACACTTCTTGCATGAATAGACCATTTAGGGATGGCAAATGACTATTTGCGATGCGTGATCCGGGAAACGAAGGTTGGTCTACGAGCTTGACCATTCTTCCTTCATGCGGAAAACACATGACTCTAAAGAGTGAGGAGACTACAGCTCCCATGCAATATATATAGTCTCGTCCAAGGAGTAGGTTATAATCCAAGGGTCCTTGAACGACCATCACGTTCATTTGAACGGTCTTCCCTTTCAATGTTATAGGCACATTGGGGAGGATCCCTAAAGGTCGACTGGTTCCTTTATCAAAACCTGATAGATTTCTCATCTCAGGTAAAAGCGCTGGCGAACCAAGCGCTTTCCAAGCAATAGAGGAAAGGATACTCACAGATGCCCCCTCATCAATGATAGTGCCAGCCATTACCATTCTGTATATTTGACAAATAATTCTGAATGGTATACTGGCTGGCAACCGGGGTCTGCCTAGTTGGTTCCAATCAAAGGACACAACTAGGTTGCTTGGTGGTGGGACCGAATATACGGCCGGATAGCGCTCTGATGAACTTCCTTCCTGCGATAAAGGAATGGTGGCATTGCCCCCTTGATCATCAGAGTCAGTGCTGATGAAGAGAATCTGGACGGTGTCGTCTTTATTCTCCTCTGTGATGGTGTCATTCGAAGATGGAGCCTCTGAAGGAAAAACCGGGTCAACTGCCGTATCAACCTTTTGACTTTCGTTAGGCATGGATCCAAATGGTTCATCTTCAATGACAGGTGCTTCTGCTAACCACCTGGGCGGGTCAGTCGGATTCTCAACTAGCGAGGGACTTGGCAAGAGTTTTCGATATCCAGGAGGAAGTTGCGCTCGTAAAATCGGGCGATCTTCCAGAACTCTTTTTGCCTCGTCTAAAAAGGGACAACGGTGGATGGCGTGATTGCCTTCACACAGTCTGCAGGGAAATTTAGCTTTCCCGCTCCGTCCTGGGGCTTCACTCCCACTAGTTGACGGTGAGCAGTCGACATGGCTATCAGAGGTCGATGCTACCGAATTGTGCAAACGGGGGGACCAGTCCCTTAGTATCCGGGGGATACAGGGACAATCTCTATGGAAGTGGTCTCCCTTGCATATGACGCATGGCGATTTAGGCCTTACGAGTGCGGTGTGTGGATTCTTGTTAGATGACACTTGTTTGCCCCCAGTCACCTTAGGCTCCTTCTTCTTCTTTTCTTTCTTCTTCTTCTCCTTCTTCTCCTTAGGAACACGGTTTTTTGATTTACTAGTTCCGTCAAGCGAAGAGGAAGGAGGGGAGGAAGATGAAGTGGAAGGCTGGGAGGCAACTCTTGTCTGATCTAACTGTTGACTCGACTGTTCAGGAATGGTGGTATTCTGAACGACATTGGTTGAAAAGAGCCATACTGGTAGGCCAATTGTCAGTCCTGGAAGAGACAATGTGGCCATGTGGGGCGCACCAACATCTCCCCAAGAGGAGAAGGGACTAGGATTTCCACCAAGGGGAACTCCTTGGTTGGTGTGCTCCATCTTTTCAACCTAAAGATCAATGCAGGATTAAAGGGTGATTGTTCCGTTTAAAATAAATTGTTAACGACGCTTCAGACACAACTTGCTTTTTCACTTTTAAAGAGTCGAGAAAAAGCTAAAGATGACTCTAGTCTCCTTCGATGTTTTAACGAGCCCGAAGTGACAAATGCTCGGATGGACTTTTTCTGTTATAGAGTCTGAAAAAGGCCAAAATAAACTGCTCTGGAGATCTAGGCAGAGGGTGTGCCAAACTTTTCGCAAAACCGCAGAATACTTTTTAGGGTACGGGCGGTCAATCTTCGTGAATGTTGTGTTCGCTGCATTGCGATCAGTAGGGCGGCCGACACGGCTTCCTAAGGATAAAAGATATATGCCTATAGGGGTCTCCCAATATATACGCGACGGTACGTGGGAGCACAAATCCGTACTAGCGCTACCGTCTCTCAGGAGGAATCACCCACCTTCTTCGAGATCGACAGTCACTAGGCTTAACGACGCCAGAACACGTCTCTAGCCTAGACCTCTATGTTGTGCGTTATGTTACAAAGCATTGTTAGGTTCATTCAATTTATTTTAGGTTGATATTTTTAAAGTTTGCCTTTCAAGGTTCACCACGAGATGTATGATACAAATTCCTAAATGCAGTCTAAGATGATAAGCAAGCTTTATTATCTTTCAACTTTGAAAATCCTAGCTACTAAGGGAAAAGGAACTATCTTTTCTCAAAGAGCAATCAGCACACTCTAATGCACTTTCCCTAAATCCAAACATGCAAACTATCAAATGAAAAATGCACAATGCAGGTGTTTGTTTTCCACTTTCTTAGTATAAATGCCTACAAAGAAATCTTTTTGCACAACTTTGAATTTGCTTTTAAAATGATCAATACAAACAAGTTCACTCTTTCGAAAACAACAAGGGTAGAAGAGATTACAATCACTTTGCTACTTTCGAAATAAAGACTTGTTTTGACACTTAAAAGACACAAATTCAAACCAATAAGCAAAAGTAAATCTATAATCAATCTGCAAACATCCAATGAACTCTATTCTAAGATCACAATCAATCAGATCTGAATCAAAGGCTACAGGATGACCACTTTACTCATGCAAAGGAAAACTGTAAATGACGCCACAAACACATAAAAAAACTTACATTCTTTTTGTACAAAAAAGAGGCAGAATCTAAGTAAAGAAAAGAGGTTATCTGACTGGTACCTATGCTGGTTAAAGGTTGCAAAAAACAGAGATCAAAACAGGGCAACAGAGGACAGAGAACCCCAGCTGCACAAGGCTAAACTGGTTCAGCGCAAGTCCAACACTGTGGAGTTGACATTCAGCGCAGGTAGCCCTCACGGGACCTGCGTTGAAATGCAGACTGCCTTCACAGCAGTTGCGCTGAAGGAGAAACTCTCGTTTCCCTTGGGTTCTGGGTCATAAAATGCTCAAAAATCAACTGTTTCAGGCCAAATCAGAAACACAAGCAAGGTATAAACAGAGGGATTCTTTGAGAGGGTACTAAAGACTATCACAAAGGATCATCAAATCATTTGTGGATCTAGTTTATATCATAGACAAGTCCAGCAACTGGATCAAAACAGCAACTTTCTACTTTGCATCCGGGAAAGATGCAGTTCAATAGTTGTTGTCAATTCTATGAAGTAAACAAATGACAGAAACACAAATGAAATGAATAAACAAGATCTTCCCCAGCGGAGTCGCCAATTTGTTGTGGGGAAAAATGCCTATGCAGGACGATCCTATCCACCTAAGGTGTGACAGTACCTTAGCAACAAACGAATACAGCTACACCGGTTTCTTCCTTTATGAAATATGAAAGAGAGGAGATTGATAGACTTACCGTTGTCTTCCGTTTGTCCCTCGTTCTAGATCCTCTTGTCTTTGGATGTTCACAGCTACTTGCCTCCTCGCTTGCTCAAGAGAACAGCTACTTGATTCCACGAGATCATAAGAGAACAGCTACCTGTGACAGGAGAACAGCTACTTGCGACAAGAGAAGAACATAACACAAAGGCAAATATACATATTCATAAATGATTCAGGATTAGAAACAAATCAAATACACTAATGCAATCATATAAATACACCAGTATATAGGAGCAAACCAAGATAGCTTTATTGATAAGTAACAGGGTTCAGGAAGAGATACAACCCATAAGGCTCCAATCCAGCATCTCCTTCCCAGCAGAATGGAATTCCTTCTTCAGCTCCCTTCAAAGCATTAAGCACCCAATGATCCAGTCTCAAACCAACAGCAATTCTTTGCATTCAAAAATATTCCAGCTTTTAGATCCCATGGAGGTGAGATCCATATATAGATATTTGGAGAGAGGATGAGTCAGCTTGAGATCTGACTAGTGTCCTCTCCCTCTGTCAGTTCTTGAGTCCACTTGGAGGTTCTTGCTTCCACTTGGAGATTTGGAACCTCTTACTCATCACCAGTCGAATTCCTTGATGCAAGTGTCATTTTGGAAGCTTCCTGGGCATTGACACATTGAGGAATGAGCCTGCCACTTGTCCAATTACGCTCAACGCAGGTAGCCTTTGTTGGAGTTGACATTCAACGCAAGTAGACAGTGGAGCAGTTGACATTCAGCGCAGATGCTCTGTGGAGCAGTTGGCATGATCCAGAATTGGATTGTTTTTGAGTGTTTTCAGGTGGAGAACTTCTGTGAATTGCTGTGGTTAGTTAGCCTTGTTTCTCTAGGGGTAGGAACAACATGTTTAGGGACTTTGGATCCCTTAGATTATGGACATTTCATGCTCAATGCTGTAAGGCACATAAATGTCTATAACAAGACTGTCCCCAGTGGAGTCGCCATTATGTTAAGACTCAGGTTGTCCCTTAGCTCCTCAAGGGATACGGTCGAGGTAACCACAAACCAATATTTGGGCTGCAGGTCCTAGCCTACATGTAGTCGGAGAGGGCTCTCTCTTTATGATTTAACTTTCTTTTGGGTTGATTTTAGGCTAGTTATGGTGTACAAGGGTTTTGTTTTGATTTTGGTGGGAAGGAGATGTTTTCAAGCAGAGTTGGGATGCATACTGTGAGAAGTTCAAACCATTGGGCATGGAGTAATGGATTAGGGCTTGCTGTTGCGTTTTCTTGGTCACAAGAGGAATATAGAGTAGGATAGCTACACATAGAACAATATCAGGCTGGAATAAAGATGGAATGAATGTCAAAAATGAAAGGCAACTAAGAATCTTTCATTAGCTAACATAGAGGGAAGGTGGATGAAAGTTTGTCTAGGAGCAGTAAAGAATTCCTAAAAAACAGCCATATGTGAAAGAAACAGGGTAAACATGATCATTTAAGTATGCATATTCATAACCATTTCTGAGGAAAACATATAGAAATAACAAGAACTGAGCATAAGGTGCAGTTAAGCAAAACTTTAAGCTATTCTTTTTTCTTGCTATTTAGGTGGTAACACAATGGTGCATAAACATGGTAAAACTATAAACAGAGGTAGAAAAATTTATTGAGCCATGTAGTAGCACAGGAATTCCACAGTCACTCTTTAACCATTAATAACACAATAGTCAGTGGTTCATCCAAAACATTCCAGCAGTCTTTGATTACAGAGCTTCTCAAAAATACAACGCAAGTCCCACATGAGGAATATCAACCAACCAACCCTTTAAAAAATGAATTAGGGTGGTTTATATTGGGAAAATATCTAAAAATATCTATTACAGTAGACCTAAAACAGGTCTGAGGGAAATAACTTCTTTAACCTAATTCTGTCCTGAAATTAATGCAAGAAAATATCTTTGAGCTGCGCTGGAGGCAGCAGAATCAAAATGAGTTAATATGGTGTCCTTTTGGCTCTGTGCTATTCATCTAGCCATAATTGTGCATTGGGCTTTGATCCCCTGCTCTCGAGTGACTTTGATGTGCATTAACTGTGATCTGAGAGCCTTAGATGGCTTCACCATTTTCTTTGACTTTGCTTTGGGGGTCTTTAATGTTCACCTGCTTTGGTATTGCCGATCTGATACTCTTTGCCGCTTCACTGATACTCTTTTAATTTAATCTGGGCTTCGTCTTTCCTCTGATACTCTTGAATTTTTCAAATCGCCCCTTTTCTGAACCTTCATGAAGAAATCCTGTCAAACTGCGCATTTTCGGGCCTGCTGGTAGCCTAGCCATAGGCAGCTTTCCATTTTGACCATTTTTTCTTAGCGATGCGCGATTAGCGCTAAGCGCTAATCGCGCATCAAAAACTGCCTCAGTTTTTCATTCTGGGCATCCTTTGCTGCGATTTCGCCCTTCGCGCCTTTTTCAGTGATGATGTCAGCATGACGTCAGCAGTGGGTCCCAGTACGGTGGTGACGTGGCAGGGTGATGTGGTGGCAGTGACACGTAGCAGTGGGGGGGGTCGATGCAGAGGTGATGTGGCACTGACCTGGTGCTGTCGTCAGGGGAGGAGAGACAGAAGGCAGTTTGTGGTTTCACTGGACCGCCCTCTATACGAGGGTGGTAAATGTCAGAGGGGCTCCAATGCAATCAAGGGTGGACACGTGTCACTCTGTACAATGGCAAAACTGCCAGGCTATTGGACGCTAACTGTCGAGTGACAGGGTGGCTCCAAAATCGCCAAGAGCCGTCGGATCTGGGAGGGCGGATCGGAGGGCTAATGGAGCACGGTGCTGGCGGCAGGTTTGTGCGTGGGGCCTGCTCGAATATGTATACAATGCTGCGAGGGTCTAGACTTTGGGTTTGTGGGTTTTATACATGGTTTGCGCGTCGGGGGTAAAGTTTAATCAAAATATTTAAACCAAACCCGAAAATGTGAGTACGCAGGGTAAAATATTTAAGGTTTATGGGTAGAGGGGTGAGGAAAGAGGTTATTATCCTTAACCAAATGTTAAGTTAATCCCAGGGTTAGGACGCGGAAGGCTAATGCTAAGCCCCAAATGAACTCAGCATTTCCCCAAACAGATAATATAGGGTTATAGTGCTAGGGGATGGGAATATGTACATAGGGGAGCTATTTAGTGCTTTTAGTAAGGGGAAGGGAAAATAGATAGGGATTTACATAACAATGTTTAGAAGTTAATATGAGTTTGTGAGGTGAAGTGTAAGGGGCTAAGTTTGTGAACTGAAACTTAGGCATAGGAAGTGAATGGATTGTGGAGAAATGATTTTTACACAAGAAATGTGGCTTCTTTTCACTGAAGAAAGTCAAAGCTTGACCTAGTGTTTTACAAAAATTGAAGTGGTAACAGGACTGGTTGGGCAGATCCCAAAGTCCTCAAGGGGATGTTAGTGAGTGATTTAGGAAATAAGAAGAAAGGGGAGTTATACATGCCTCGCTTGAGTTGCTCCAAAGGAAAATTTCCTTGCACTTGTGATTTGAAGTAAAGTAACACTTTTGGAATACAAAATTGATCACACTTATTCATTCTACAACCTCAAAAACTACTTACCCAACCTACTTACCTAACATTTTTTCTTCTTTTTGCAAGGGTGCACTTGGACTTGCAGACCCTGATTATCCTTTTTTCTTTTGACTGCCCTCCTATCTAAACGTACCCTTATATCTTCCAAGGGCCTAGATTAAGTAGTTGGGCTCCTTTATTTCTCTACCTAGCTACTGATTTGCCAAGATTAAACAGTTTGGACAGATATTCATTCTCTATATTCTAAAACAAGCAATTGAAACCTAGGGAAGCCAAGGTTGAGCTGTTTGGCTTTCCTTTAACTGAAAAAATTCTTCAAAAATGGAATAACTTCATCAAAACTGGAATACAGCAGTGGCATTTAGATTGGAAAACTTTCATGGCCTCTTCTTTGGCCTCTTTCTGGAAATATGGAACCTTGCAGCATGAAAAGATGACATATTTATCACTTTCAACTGTCAATCATGAAATATGAACACCTATTGCAATAGGAGGCTAACGGAGTGCAAGAATCCATGATAGATATGCAAAAGTTCAAAACAGGATGAGAGGACAGAGCGTGTCATTTGGCCCTTCTTCTAGCACCAGAAATGTTGAAGGTACTGGATCCACCAACATGTCAGGGGATCTCCATGGTATGAAGTCCCAATTAAACCTCAGACTGTTTCATGTAGGAGTCCCAACAGTGGGTCATATAGTAATTCCTTGCTAGTGACTTTTCACAGAGGAAAATAAGATAACTCTGTTGGTAGCAAGGGTGTGACATATGAAGTGAACCAAGGAAGGTGCATGAGAGGTTCTAACACATGGGGGTTGAGATGAGTGTGCCCCTTGGAAACTTGTGATATCATGAAGCTAAGAAGGGAACACAAGAGCAAGGATGCATCACAACAAGGAAGGAAATTTAGCTAGCAATCCAAAGTGATGGTTAAACCAACAATACATTTAAGAAAGATTCATACATACATACATAGAAAGCTATACATGCATGCGTAAGAAAACAAATACATATATCATTTAGAGTAAACCAGATAGCATAGAATACAATACAACATATGCATGAAACGTATTGGCTCTTGTTATATTAAGAAGTGTAAGTTCCAGTCATATAATACATCCATGTCCAACCACTAGTTTCGTCAGCGGAACGTTACAAGCACAATCGCCTGCTCCTCCAAAGAGATGTACTGGCTCTACACAGTGGAAAAGCCAAGACTTGTTACAATACTGCCCAAGCTCTCTCCAAGATAGTGTTATCAGAAGATTGGCTAAGTAAAAGTGTTTTGAATGAGTTCTGAGGGACTATTTATAGCAAAGGGTGGAGTGACCCTTGACATTCCCTTTTGTGACAATTCATCTACCCTCACGAGTCTTCATCTACTCTGTGACCGTTACATCTAGCTATTGACACTTGAACTTACACTTGACAAGATGTTACCTTACAATGAAAATGTACCCATGCGTGACAAAAATGGCTTCAGCAAGCCATTCTAGACATCACTATGACTCAGAAAACTATTGGAAGACCAACTCTTTGACATCTTCATTGTGGTTGACAGTAGTGTACTGACGCCAAGATCAGTAGTCCGCGATGGTGTCCGTGTGCTTCAAGGTGACATATTTTTGGAACCTAAATCTTGCCTCCATAGCATACGATTACACATCTTGGGCTCCTTTGTCAAACTCATTCGAATGCATGCTCATACTTGTCTTCAATGCGGTCGAGCCAGCAACATACTTGTGCATGATGATTGGATTGGTGGGAAAGTCTGGGCTAATATCAATGTGTATCAGCTCATTAAAGTATGAGTCAAGCTCTAGTCAGACATGTGCCTTCATCTTCACCTGGGTGAGAGTCCCAATAGATTGGATTTCATGTACAGGCACCACAACATCCATACTCTTGAATACATGTGCATGGGAAGCCTATATGCTAGTGATGAGCTACGAGAGCTCTTCATAGTTCTGGATCTGACTCCAGATACATGCCTTCAGCTTGACCGCTCTGGGCTTCATCATCTTAGGAAAGTGAAGTGGGGCACCCTTGTATCTCATCCTCCATGTTTGCATGTAATCAACAACAAGACGCACATTCGCCAAGATACGTGCTCTTCCAACGCATCGTTGTTGCCATCCGTTGAGATCGATGACTGCCATGTGCATGGTAACAAACTTGGAATACAATGCCCGGATGACTATGTCAAGGGACAACACTACATCTAGTATTGCCTTCTTTAGTTCTGCCCGGGTGGATGCTGTAACCAACTCTCCTCCTTGCTTGGCCATTTGTGGTTCCTTAGCCATTCACTCATTCTTAACTATCAGAAAGAAAGCACTTAAGCTAGTGGCCTTGACATACACTCTAGTAGCATCGGCCAAGGCTATTGGATGTTTGCGCACATCAGACACAATCACTCATTCCTCAACTTGCGTAGGAGATGTATGATCATCTGTAGATGACACTCTATGAGACTACACAACTCTATGTTGAGACTTGTCAAATGCGATGTTGTGCATCTCTCCTTCCGGCTGATCTCCAAGGATCTAAGTGCCTCCTTGGTCACTTGAGACTTGCTCATCTTCTGGATGTAGTGAAGCGGGTAAGTCACTCTTCGTGAAGAGGCATGAGGTTGATGTCTTGTTCCATTTCATGTTGCTCCATATCCATATCCAACTGTTGAAGTTCTTGTTCTATCTCACAAGCGAAGTCTTTCTCCTGCGATGGTTCACCCTGTCTGCTTGATGCTAGTTGTTCTAATGATTCCCTACCTGTACCGATGATGTTTCATCTGTCTGCACATGTTGAGGCCCCTACTGTACCTGTTGCGACTGCACTACCCTCTCCTCTTTACGCAGCTCTTGCTCCTTCCATATTTTCTCGTTCAACTCATGTAACTCCTTCTCCGTCTCTTCCATCCTTCGTTTCTCTACAAGTGGATATCCTCAAAACTTGCAGCTTTTGTCTTCCTCCATGCGATTGACAATCTTTCTCTTTCCCTTGTTGCGCACTGGTATGTTCACCTCAAATGTTTTGCTGCTTCTAGTGCTCTCCGGGATACTTCTTCACATTGCTTCACTAACCACTCCATAGCGAAGCCAACTTGTTCATTGGGTCTAGAGAAACTATAGCAATATTTTCATCGGTCCTCCTCCGCCCAATGAAATGCCCCATGGATCTAATTGAACTGTACTCTCATGCAGTGATCTTTCACAAGACAATGTGGGTCATATAGATTGTAACTTTAGAGGCTGAATGGATACTTCTTCATCTGCTCTGCTTCGACATCCACGTGCTTGAAACTTTGAATCTCATATAAACCAATGCGCAGTGGAAGAGTAGGCCAAGGTGCCTTCTTCTTCCAGTGCAGCCTAGCTATCATTCCTGTCGAGATGCGATATGTTACTTCCTGCATGACGAGCACATCCAAGGAAAACTTTGGTAGAACATACAAAGACTTCTCCATACTATGCATTTGTATGAAGGTGCCAGATAGTGAGGCATACCAATAAGCTATGTCTATCAGTGCCTCCATTGCTACCTTCGACCTGCAGGGTGGATCCTGTTCGAATATCATCTTGTAAACCGGGGTGAAAAAATGATCAAACAACTATGTGATAACTCCTCTGAAGCTACAATTGGACAACAACATACAATAAGTGTTCACAACAGTCTCTGCCAGTGACCATGCCCACTTCAAGCTTGAGAACTCTTGTCAGGCATAGACTGTATCCAAGATATAGGTGGGCATGTAGATTTCTTCTTGCATACCTTTGGGTAGTTGTCAAGCCCTCATTACTTGTTCCTTCAGCTGATGAGCCAACATACTGGAGTCGTTGCATGGTTTTCCCTCTCTGGCCAATTGCTCTAGTGTGATCACCAAAATATGTGGGAATGTTTCCGTGCTTTCTTGGACATACAGTCGACCCGTGAAAATGACCAAGTATTGATATGCCTTCCACAGTATCTTCATCTTGTATATCTGGTTGGATGTAATCCTGAATCTAGTAGCTCCTTTACCTAGTTCTTCATAATGTCTCTGGAGTTGGCATTGTTGCTCGATAAGCTGAAGGGAGTCTCCATGATAGTCATGGGCTCCAACATCTTATACTTCTCATCATAATCCTCTGCCCTAAAGGTTGCAATCTTATCCCGCTAACACTGCTCAAGGTCATCGTCTCGGGATTAGTGTGCGAGATGATCCAGTGTATCATGTCTGCGCATGGGAGAATGGGTTATCTGCATGCAATCCAGTAGAATCTGGACTTGTGAATTTTCATGTACACCTGGCGATCTTCAAGTCTTCCCCAAACGTGTCTGTAAATGCATCATTGACCTCTTTCCATTTCAGCTTGATGTCCTTGTCTAAAATCAGCTTGGTATCTTCATAGATCAGTAAACTTGAGGGCACTCGCTCAACTGCTACTCCAGTCACACTTCCGTCAGTGTCCTTTGATCCTGCTCTCTTGGAGGCCATTGACCCTATGCTGCTAAGAGGTGGATGAACACCTGAAATATCCTGAGACAAAGTGACATGCATGGCAAGAAATCTTTCAGCAAAAACCAAAGAAAATTGGAGGAATGACATAACACATACCTGGGGATTGATTGGTAAAGATTATACAATTTCATCTGGGAGGCTAAGTGAGTGGCTTCCAGAACTGTGCAAAAGGAAGTATGGGCTGTCTAGGGAGGCTAACTGGCTACTAGATTTCCACAATGTGAAATCTAGACTAACTGCTGACTGTTGGAATTGCGGAATGCGAAATTCTAGCTGGTAATGACTGCAGGCTCAGTGACTGCATTACGCAATTTGATGGGCGAGCAAGCAATGTCCCTCAAAATTGCATAAATTAGTCCTGGGGAATAGTTGCTGGGCAAAAATACATATTTATGGAGGGGAAGGCAGAGCATTCCCTCTCAGGATTGCGTAATGCTGTTTGGGTGAGGTAGAGTTCAGGCCAAGGCTGCCCAGACCCATCGATGGCAAACTAAATGCAATTGTGAAAGTGAATGCATGGTGATACTAAGTGTAGGTAGAGGAAAATGATCTTTCATGCAAACAGTGAATGAAAGATTTATAAAATGGAATGACATGCATGTGGGTGAAGTGAGTTGCCAAATTGGTGACTATTCGTACAAAACATTTTCATGTGTGCGATAGCAGTGAGATAGCAACGAAAAATGAAACAATGATAGTACAAGATATTAAGCATGTAAATGACAGAAATCATTCAAAGAAATTAAGAAAATAACACTCACACAAGAACAAACAAAAAAAGCGATAGAAATGTTGAAAAGTACAAGTCGAGACCACTTACCCGTGAATAGCTAAGTTGTATGTGTCGAAGAGTCCTGAATGTGTTGTGGGATGTTAGAACTCCAAGATCAATGTGAAAGAATGAGCTCTAATGCACCGAATAAATAATTTTGGGCTCATGACACTCATGCCGCAAATCTAGGAAGGAGCGACGCTTAGAGGAAAGATTCTAATACAATCTTTGCATAGAACCTCCAGATGCTAAAAATAGCTCCCTGAATCAAGGGATTCTTTTTGCATGTAGGAAAAGCAAGCCATGCATGCAAGTCAAGTTTCCTCAGTCTCAGGTGGAACTGGTCAACCCAACTACACATGCAAGAGGCTATGCAACTGCTGTGAGAAAATGCGGATTTATTGATGGGAGCTAGGTTGGGTGCCCAAGAGATTTGCGTAATTTCTGGGCAGAGTAGCCGATTGCTACCCAATATTGTGCAATTCTTGGGCTGAGTAGCCCCATTTGGAATAATTTCATAATTTTCTCGATGAAGCTCAACTCACAACATTGTGCAATTCGGGAGCCCAGCAGGTTGCCAAACTGAATTAAGCAATTTCTAGAGGGAAGGTTGGTTGCCCTCTAGAATTGTGCAATTTCTTGAAGGCACTGCTCAATTTGTAGATCAACCAAGTCTGGAGAAACATCCTGTGGAGGGAATGCAATCAAGCTTTGATAGACAAGCTGCCTTTCTCCAAGAAAAACACTGAAGCTTGTGTACTTGACAAGCAAGACATGCTGGTGTGAAAGTTTGGTAGGGAGGATCCAAAATAAAGCTAGGACAAAATTTTGGATGGTGGTTGTAACCACTACAACAAATTCTTAATCAAAATCAAAACCTTTACATGATACCAAATCTAGACCTAGACCTCTTGGAACAATAATAGTCAGGTGATTATGACTAATATTTATAAATTTTTTCCTTAGATACATAGCAAGATTAACAAGACCAAGATCCTTAGACATCAGACACTAACATATGATCCAATGGGGATGGAATCCTCCTTGTGAGGAGCTAAGAACATCGTAGACTAGTAGCCTCATCCATTGGGCTGATCCCAAACCTGCAACATGCTATGCCTTAAAACTAATGCAACTGATACTGAACTGGTAATCTATTCCAATCCTCAAACTGAAACCGAAACTATACACTGAAAGCTGAAAACTCTACTACAAATGCAAACTGGAAATAATGCTTAAGGTGTTGAGCTCATTCCTCACACTCCTACTCACTCTAACTGATCCACAAGTTACTTTATCAAGTGAATTAAAAAACGAGTGTAACCATGAAAGCAAATGGCTTGATGACTAGACTTTTCTTTCATTTATTTAAAATAGAAATGAAATTTTTATAATTGGTAACTCAAAATTCAATTGAAATTAATAATCATAATCCACAAATAGAAGAAAATCCATCTTCCTTGATCACTACAACAAATTTTCAAAAGGGTCTTGGAGATCATGAAGTCCTTCATTCAGTTGATCCTTCTCAAATTGCAATGAAACAATTTGTTCTTTCCTATCATCTATATTAGAGACAAGTTTTATATGTTCTTTCAAACCTTCAATTGAGGTAGCCACATCTTGAATAGAAAAAATGTCTACATCCATGGGGTCTAGAAAAACCTTCCCTTCATTATCCTCTTATAATTCTGGAGTTTTGATGCCATTGTCTAGCTCACTTCTTTCATGAATAACACCTTCATCATCATTTAAAATGTGCTCACTATTTTAAATTTCCATACATACAATTTCATAAATCAGAATTTGATAAGTTTCTTCTAAAAATAAAGATTGAGGACATAAAAGGGACGATGAAAAGTTTGATTGTTTATATTGTTCTTTCCCTTGGTGACTTAACACTTGACAAGATTGTTGCAAGTTTTCTTCGATCACGAATTAACATGAATCATAACTTTTTGGATCAGGATGTTGATTTACTTCATTTTCAGACAAAAAAAAAACTACCATTTGTTGGAAGTTTTCCTGAGTATGATGGAAGCTAGTTTCTACTTCTTCTTCCTGATAGTTAAAAGGGTTCTCATGAATAACCTCTATAATCTCATCATCTATAAATTGATCATCCTCATAAAAACTTTCCAAATTCTCAACAAAATTATCAAAATGTGTGGAACATTCTTTGACCAACAACAAGGAAGGATGATGTTCTTTATATCTCTCATAAAATACTGTAAGAAAATATCTAAGAGAATATAAACAAGAATTTGGAAGGCTTTCATACCATGATTGTAAATCTCCCTCCAAGGATACCATGAACATCTTTATGAAACAATCATCATGAAAACCAACCTTTTGCTGACGCACATGCATGTGAAATTTGACTAAGTGAAGTGCAACACATCTCCTACCTGATCTTTGAATCTTCATAAACAAGTTTTCCAATATAAAAAATCCATGTGATTTTCAAATCCTGGAATGTGATATTGATTTAGAGGAGAATACCTTGTAGATATAGAACTCGTCCTAAGCTAGTAGAGTTGCCAGTAAAACCCTGATTTTTGGACCCTGCTACCAGTGGATTCGTTGGATCAAGTTGAAACTTGATTGGAGTCACCAGGTGAATGGTTCAACCTTCATGTGTCTGATTGCTGCCCACCACCAACAATCAGATCTAAAACTTGATGATCTTTCCCAAGGAAGATGAAACATTTCACTCCCCTGTATGGTCCCCAAAATGACATCACTTTGTGATTTCCCTAGGCTGGAAAAGGAATCTCGGAGATAACCGCAAGCCACTTTAGGCCAAAATCTAGCCCTCTTAGCTTGGAGAAGGCTCTCTCACTTAGGTTACTCAACTAATATGATTTTAGGCTAGGTAGTAGGCCTAACATAGTTTGATTTTTAAAGGTTTGTTGATGAGAAAAGGGGCAGATCCTTTGGGAATGGAGTCATGTCAAATCCGATTTCGTCCAATGAGATGATGGAAAAATAGAGGGTTTTCTCCACAGGGGTGAGGTAGGTAGCTTTGGAGGTGGATTTAGATAAAAATTTTGTGAGAGGTGAATTTAGAAAGGGTGAAATACCAACACATTAGAGCATCAAAGCATGGATGATTTCTAAAGTGTTGCTTTAAGCTGAAAAACATTGATAACTTGGCAAACTAAAATAGAGCATTCATTAAAGATGAATTCTAAATTAATAGTTTGGTTTTTAAAGACATAAGATTCACATTAAAGGAATGAAAAACACATAAGAAAACTTACAAATAAAAGGATCACACAACCACCAAAAATATGAGTCATGAATCCCTTAAAATCAACTCCTGTTTCAATCATTCACTGGCAAAATTTGATAACAAATATACAGTGCACAAAGAGTTTCTTCTATAATATGACAAAAAGATCCATTAAAATTATTTATAAATCTCTATATACATCATTATATTCATTCTCCAATTCAAGGTGGTTGAATTCATTGATAGAAACGAACTTCTAACAAAAAAAATCAAAATTTAGCTCATATGCTTAAAACTAGGAGCAGTTTTACCTACTACCAATCACAACTTAATAAATCATTGACTTGGAATATTAGTCATTACACCTTAAATACATCTCCTAAAACAGAATGCCACCTATCCATAATGATCCAACTAGTTCTAGGATCCAGAATTCGAATTTTGAAGCAAATTTGAAGTGAATGTCCAAATTCACGGCACTTTTTCCAGACTCACAGTGCATGGAAGTGGAGTTTGTGCTCTATATGGTTGCAGTGCCTTTAAAACTAAATTAATCATATGGATATGTTCCAAATACTCCCATTATGGCAAGGGACCTCCTGGACAAGTTTCAAAACTGTTGCAACCAACCCCACGACTTGTTCCCCACTTTTGCAGCGTAACTGTCTACTTTCATAGCGCCTTGATAAACAACCCATATTTTGTGAATATCTACCAAATGGTGATTCCTATGGGGTTAAAAGTTTTTAATCAACTTGATATCATCATAATTCATCTCCACAAAAAAATTGATCCAAATCGGATTCAAGGATTTCAAGAAAATCCAAAAATGGTTGTAGGTGATAGTAGCTCGTTTCTCAACAACTGTGAAGTATTTTGGGATGAAGCTAAATGAGTTTATTCATCTCACCCCCATGCATCTACTATATAAAATTTAGGGAAAATCGGTACCTGTTTTAAGAGATATGATGGAGATATGTCTGCACAGCGCACTTTCACAGTGCCAAGGGAAATTGAATTTTAAAACAGTTTCAAGCATAAAAAATTGAGGTGGCATCTCTAATTTGAATTTAAACCCAAGGTACCATTTTCATGTAGAGGTTCATATAGAAAAAATATGAAATGGAAGTGACAAACAAGCAATAGAATGCACTATGTCGATTTGCAGTGAGCTAGGAGAAAACTTAGAAATATGCAAAAAAGCAGCGACGACAATTTTGTCTTTTTGCAAGCTCTAGATGGTTTGTGCTTGCTTTTAAATGCAATCTTATAGTTTTATCATGACTAAAAGACAAAATAAAAACTGAATTTTCACCTATGATAGGATTTGTATCATCACGATGCGAGAAATTGAACCTTGTGTGGATTTGTAGTGCCCCTGGCTACCTTTCACAGTGAAAGAACCAGACCCCTTGAGATTTCTAATGTCGATAAGGAAAAGATTAGTGCTAAGAGACAATAATGTAGTTTCAAATGATCACTCTAAATGGCTTGGATCAAGGGTGATCATGATGATTATGATTTAGAGAGAAAAATCATGAATGTGTAGCGATTTTCCTAGATTCGCAACACATTGGGAATTTAAATGACTGTCCTCTGACCGTTATCCCTTGTTGAGCTCACCTATTGTACTTTTTGAAATGAAATCCAAACCGATGTATGAAAACCTCCACATCTTTGTCACGATCATGGCATCATTGTTTTGATAAGGCATTATTACCAAACTAAGGTGGCCTACTAACTCTGACTTAAGATGGGACTAAACCACTCACACAAACTAAAGACTTGTGACATGATTTTTGTACCTTTTTACAAGTGATAAAAGACCTTTCATGATTTCCCTTTGTAAGGAAAAACATAACTTTAGACATGGGCTTCTTAATCAAAATGAAAATATTTACATGATACCCAATCTGTACCTAGACCTCTTAGAACAATAATAGTCAAGTGATTATGACTAATATTTACAATTTTTTACCTTAGATACATAGAAAGACTAACAAGACCAATATCCCTAGACATAGGACACTGAAAAAATGCATGACGCTAAAGGGCGTTGGCAACTTATACCCAAAACACCAAGAGTAGTAGGACACGAAGATGTAGGGGCATTAGGGTACCAACAAAAGGCTCATTATATGGTAGGGTTCTTAGAGAAGAATAAAAAAAGAGGAATATACTGGGAAAAGTGTGATGTTCAAGGGATGAACAATATAATGTTGCCAAAAAATTCATCGGATATAGATATAGTAACCACTACTACTTCGTCTAATTTTTCCCAATCTGATTAGGGTTAATGAGTCTATAAAGAGTAAAATTAGTTTCCTTTTCACATTTAGAGATTCTAAAAAGAGCTTAAAGAAGGCTCCAAGGGGGTATATTTGTCATGGTTGGTAAACAAGTGCGACAAAATGGTTAATAGTATACCTGACACATCTCCATTTCCATAGTTAGTCCATTGAGTCTAGAATATCACTACTTCATCTGATTTTTCCCTATCTGATTAGGGTTAATGAGTCTATAAAGAGTAAAATTAGTGGCCTTTTCACATTTAGAGATTTTGAAAAGAGCTTAAAGAAGACTCGAAGGGGGTATATTTGTCATGGTTGGTAAACAAGTGCGACAAAACGGTTACTAGTATACCTGACACATCTCCTTTTTCAGAGTTAGTCCATGAAGTCTAGATAAAATGATAAATTTATGCTCAATAAATGTAAAGCGTGACATTCTTCGTAAAGGTTGAAACGGGTTAGACAAGGAAAATTCATACTATGTTTTTCAGTTTAAGGAACGAGAAAAATATAGAAAAAGAATCACTCAAATCTTCTTCATAAGAGTTTTATGAACCTGAAAAAGGTAATTAAGGGTTTTTTTTGTTTTACAAGAAATAAAAAGTCCCTAAAGAGAAATCTCTTTCTTCTTCGTGGGAGTTTAACGAACCTAAAGAAGTAAACTCAAGTTTTTTTTGGATTAATAAGTGAGAAAAAATACATAAAAATAATGCTTGTGGATTGATATCATAAGACCAAGAAAATATGTCATGGAACTTTTCAAAGAGGTAGGTGAAGCTAGAAATCTCCTCGCGAGTAAATTTTTTCCCACTATATATGTTTTCCACCACACCTTTCTTGACTAA
The DNA here is from genome assembly GCA_031772625.1 of Pinus tabuliformis. Classification (NCBI taxonomy): domain Eukaryota; kingdom Viridiplantae; phylum Streptophyta; class Pinopsida; order Pinales; family Pinaceae; genus Pinus; species Pinus tabuliformis. The sequence continues at coordinate 1,631,616,783 of CM062820.1, read as the reverse complement.
GATGTCAATAAGCACTATTTTAGACAAGTTCCCTGAGTTGCCTTCCACGTAGATCTCATGAATGGTTGTATAAGGGGAAGGTAAAATCTCAAGGTGATCAATAGACAAAAATTATAAAGGATAAGTGCCCAATTTAGTCTGAATATATATTGAGTCACGAAGATGAAACTCATCCTAGGGTGGCTCATCCAAAGACATAAATTCCATGATAGCCCCATCATAAGTGTTGTGGGTGACACCGCCGTAGGGCTTTGGGTTGAGAAGCCCAACAGAGCAGAGGGAAAAACACAACAAGAAATTATCAAGAAATCAACCTAAATGCTTATTCTATTGAACTGCGCAGGAGTGTCCTTACCTGGATGTCCTACATTTGTGTAGATCATGCAGGGTGCAAACCCTCATCTTCTCTTGATGTTCTTCAAACCTGAAAATTATTTAAATGGAACATATACAATAGTAGAAACATAAATCATGTTCATGATATTAACCTTAAATCATATGAATGAATAACCAATTATACATCAATATAATATTCATAAACGAATTACAACATAACTTGATGAATAAACACATTTAATATCAGAAATAGAGAAACATTGATTTTATTGAAGTTAGCTACAAGTAAAGTGGAGAAATATGACCTGAGTCCTTCTCTGGCTCCAAGCGGAACCGTCCTCCGAATCAGTCTTTTCCTAGCCTTCAACAATATTCGTCCATCACCAATACAAGGATATCTCAAGCAAGATGAAGGATATATATAAAAAGGAAAGAAGGGTTCCCTAAAGCTTTGGGGAGTGCAGAAGGCACAGGGATTCGTTAGACTCAATCAGGGATAATATCACTATAGTATCAATATATCATCTCTTCTCCCTTAATGCCTTCCCATGGAGGTTTATTTATACTTCTCCAAATTAGTTTTTCCAATTTGGAAACAGTTGGGCCATGGGAAATATGAGGTGAGTAATAGGTAAAACCCATGAACTCTGCCCAAAATTAAGGAAATTTATTCTTTTTAAGTGTTTTAACATATGTACGCAGGTTGGGTATATCCTGACCTGCGTGTACACATTTTTATCATAGGGAAAAATAGATTATTGGGAGTAAAACACTATTTTTGAGACTTTGGACCAATTCTGGGAGGAAGGGTTTCCCTAGGCCATAATCAAAGCATCAGATCTACCAAGAGTGGTAAATGGTGCTATAATAGATTCCCCCTAATATATGGGATTATAAGGGGTACATGATGGCCAAAATGTATTATGTGTGTAGAAGGAATTATGTTGAGACCAAGGAGGAGTTCCCCAGAATTCAGCCTGCCAAGCCATCGAAAGGGATCAAAAAGAAATTGTTGTTTGAGGTGGGCATGCCCATGCTCAGAAATAGTAAAGCATGTCCACATGCTAAGTAAAAATGTGGATCCAATATGCATATAAGTACAAAGGAACTTAAACTATATAGTGGATCATCTGATCATAATCAAGAAAGCACATGTTTGAATATCACATATAAAGAACTGACCAAAGATGCTAAAGTATGAAGCTCATCACTGATGTCAAGAAACTGATCCAAATAATACCAAGTGAACATGATGGAATAAATGGTACTACACTGCAACTCGGGTGTCAACATATAATATGTCACTATAAGGAACTGCAACATATAATGTGGATGTTGTCAACTAGCAGAAACAAGAGAAACTGACAAGTGAACCAAGACATGCTGATGCAAATCCGAGGTCTTCATCGACCACCATGGTACATTTCTACACAATGGGAATGAATGATCTGAAGTCAACCATGTGATAAATAATTTTATTACCAGTCATTGATGTATACTATTAACAAACACAATTCTACTCACTGATAATGATGATGAGAGTGAAGGTACCCACTACAATCTGACAAGTGTGAATAAATGAGTTGTAGTCGAACACTTGAAAGAATATATCAATCATGAGACAATGATGTTTTCCCACTGTCGATAGAGAAGGAATCTGCCACTAATGAGTACAAACCCTAAGGTACTGCCAAATGTACCCTAGATCTCTTTCCCAGAGAAATGAGCTGAATTCGATGGGAAATTATATGCTAGAAGGAAGGAATTAAGTCACCCTTCATCAATATAACGCGAGTGTAACTCGTACACCAATAATGTGGAAAGAATCAGACGAAAAAAGATGTAGTAACCCAACCGAATCATGTTTCCAGTGTACACAAGATGCCGCTAGCGCATGATAGAAACCCTCTGAACCAATCAAAAATGAAAGCTAACACAGAGGTGAGTAATCCACCAATAGGGTCAAATGGAAACCAAGGCACTGCACGAATCCCAATATGTGATAATGAAAGCTAATGTCGAAGTGATGTTGGGAGGATGTGACAGCTAAACATGTGTGTGAGCATGAGCTTCAACATCACTTTAGGGTGGTGGAGCTATTTGATGAGAGGACGACGGACAGTCACTTATGACAGTGACCACTTCCTTCTGTGATTTTGCAACTCCATCACTAAAGAAGACTGAGCGAGGCTTGATTTCAAACTTCTTCTTAGGATGAGAAGGTTTCTTAATAATGTACTGAAATCAGTCCCAAGATAGAAAAATTCCATCTAGCTCTTTAGAGATTGAAACTGCAAATCACAGAAGCGCTGCCAAAAATCCATAGTCAATTCATGCAGTGCCTTCCATTGTTGTAACAATTTTTGGTTAAGATGGTCTAGAACAAAATGATAGAAAGTTTCTTCAATGAGATCACATAAGTGCTCAAGTTAGTGCACTCTGTCAGCCAGTAGGCTACACAACCATTGATGTGGATATTTGTGAAGTGTGTATGTAAGCAACAAGTTGGCCTGTTTGTTAGAACATCCATCTTCCTCATGAAGCATGGAGAGAAAGTCATATAAGAAATTAGGTCAGGCCACTTCACCTTCACCATCATACGTGTAAGTGGACAAGAGATCAAAGAAATCCCTCGTGATGGTGACATCTTTGTGATTTGAAAAATATCGTGGAGCACGAAGAGTGCAAGAATCCATGATGGATATGAAAAAGTTCAAAATAGGATGAGAGGACATAGCATGTCATTTGACCCTCCTTCTAGCGCCAGAAATGTTGATGGTACTGGATCCACCAACATGTCAGGGGATATCCATGGTAAGAAGTCCTAATTAAACCTCAGACTATTTGGTGTTGGAGTCCCAATAGTGGGTCGTATAGTATTGCCTTGATCATGATTTTTAACAGAGGAAAAATAAGATAACTCTGTTGGTAGCAAGGGTGTGCATATGAAGTGAACCAAGGAAGGTGCATGAGAGGTTCTAACACATGGGGGTTGAGATGAGTGCGCCCCTTGGAAAACTGTGATATCATGAAGTTAAAAGATGCATCACAACATGGAAGGAAAGTTAGCTAGCAATCCAAAGTGATGGTTAAACCAGCAACACATTTCAGAAAGATTCATACATACATACATAGAAAGCTATACATGCATGCATAATAAAATAGATACATATATCATTTAGAGTAAACCAGATAGCATAGAATACAATACAACATATGCATGAAACATATTGGCTCTGGTTATATTAAGAAGTGTAAGTTCTAGTGATACAATACATCCATGTCCAACCACTAGTTCCAGCAGCGGAATGTTATAGCCACAATCACCTGCTCCTCCAAAGAGATGTACTGGCTCTATGCACTCGAAAAGCCAAGACTCATTACAATACTGCCCAAGCTCTCTCCAAGGTAGTGTTATCAGAGGAATGCCTAAACAAAAGCATTTTGAATGAGTTATGAGGGGCTATTTATAGCAAAGGGTGGGGTGACCCTTGACGTTCCCCTTTGTGACAATTCATCTACCCCCATGAGTCTTCATCTACTCTATGACCGTTACATCTAGCTATCGACACTTGAACTTACACTTGACAAGATGTTACCTTACAGTGCACTTGTACCCATGTGAGACAAAAATGGCTTGAGCAAGCCATGCTAGACATCACTGTGACTTGGAAAACTCTTGGAAGACCAACTCTTCAACATCTTCATTGTGGTTGATAGTAGTGTACTGATGCCAAGATCGATAGTCTGCGATGGTGTCCGTGTGCTCAAAGGTGACATATTTCTAGAACCTAAATCTTGCCTCCATAGCATCCGATTACACAGCTTGGGCTCCTTTGTTGAACTCATTCGAATGCATGCTCGTAATTGTCTTCAATGCGGTCGGGCCAACAACATACTTGTGCATGATGATTGGATTGGTGGGCAAGTATGGGTTGGTATCAATGCGTATCAACTCGTCTAAGTATGAATCAAGCTATAGTTGGACCTGTGCCTCCATCTTCACCTGGGTGAGAGTCCCGATAGATGGGATCGCATGTACAGGCACCACAACATCAATACTCTTGAATACATGTGCATGGGAAGCCTATATGCTAGTGATGAGCTGCGAGATCTCTTCATAGTTTTGGATCTAACTCCGGATACATGCCTTCAGCTTAACCACTCTAGGCTTCATCATCTTAGGAAAGTGAAGTGGGGCACCCTTGTATCTCATCCTCCATGTTTTCATGTAATCAACAACAGCATGCACGTTCGCCAAGATACGTGCTCTTCCAACACATCATTGTTGCCATCCATTGAGATCGATGACTGCCATGTGCATGGTACCTGTTATCACTCAGGTTGTTCCCTTTGACTCCCAAGGGAATACGGCCAAGGTAACCACTAACCAATCTTTGGGTCACAGGTTCTAGCCTACCTATGACCAGAGAGGGCTCACTCTTTATGTTTTAACTTTGCTTGTATAATGTTTTAGGCTAGTTATGATGCTCAAGGTTTTGTTTTTGGAATTCGCTGGATGATGATTTCAGTCAAGATATATATGTGCTTACCAGGGTGTTCTAGGCCATTGGGCATGGAGTCAGTGGTGCTTTATTTGTTTGATATGCTGTGTTGATACAGTAATGATGCTGCAGAGCCAGATAAGTGTCTGAGAAACAATGCTTTGAAACTGTGATTAAGTGTGATGTGACCAGGCTATGAAAGGAAATTAAGAATCTTTCAGCAAACTGGTATGGAGAAACAGTGAGAATATTATTTAGAAGCAGTGAAGAATTTCTACATAACATTCACATTTATAGAATTAATGAAAACATGAGCAATTAAGAATTCATGTCCATGATCAATTCTGAAGAAAACATTTTTAGCAATAAAGATTGAGCATAACGTGTAACCAAACATATCCTGTACTATTCCTTTTCTCTACTGCTAGATTAGTGAGACATGTGATGATTTAATAAACATAAGAAGACAAAAACATAGATTGAGAAAAACATATTGTTCCATCAGACAGCACAGGAATTCTGCAATAGCACGCGTAGCATCACCAAGACATCAAACATTCAGGAAATCACTGAGCTTTTCTAGCCTTTCGCATTAGATAATCTGAAAATATACAATACATTTGCCTCAGAATGAAAATCACCAACCCCTCATGCGTTGCCAGGGGAGGTATATATACATAATTTACATAAGAAAATATCTAGCTGAAGAGTAAATGCTTCATTAATGTCATGCCAACTCCTGGAGCGTTGTAGCTGAGGGAGTAAATGCTGTAGTAACTCTTCAGTGCTTTAGCTATCCAAAATGGTCAGAAAATGTTGACTTTGTGGCTGTTGGAGTCGGCTGAGGATATGCTATCCAAAAATTGCGTATTTATCTCTTTTGCTTGCTGCCGCTGTCTTTTGCTGAGTCACCTTTCGGATGCCTTAAATGCTGTCTTTACTATGCGTTTTGCCTTTTGCCGAGCTGTAGCTGACTGGGACCGAGCAACTGAGGCTATTGTGGCAAAATTTGAAGCATTGCCTGCCACCAATCCTCCTTGGGCATTTGGTGTCTTCGAATCTTCACCAAAGTTTCATCTGCCTCTGTATATCTATAAAAATTTGGAGGAACCTCAAAAAGGTGGTGGATTTCATTTTCAATAAAAAACATATTTTCAAGTTTGTTCAGAAGGCTCTGCCCTGTTGGAGGCCCAACTTCCTCAGAAGTACTGCTAGATGCAATAATTTGATTTTCAACAAAGGTTGACATCCTGTTGGCATATTGCTCACGGGGGAGCAGTCTTCCTGTGCTGTTTAGTAGGCTGGGCAGTCCCTTTGCTTGCAGTGCTCCCATTTTGAGTTTGTACTCATCCACCTCAGCCTGTATTTCATAGCATTTCCTCTCCACAGTTTGTACATAATTCCTGAGAGTCAGCACCTTTTTAGCTGTAAGGACAGCCTCTGTTCTGTTGACAATGTTGATGGCTGCCAGTTCCTCCTTGGTTTGTTTGTTCAAAAAATCTATCATTCTATTGGCCTGCTCAGGCCTGTTTCCCAGCACTGTTTTGGCCTTCTGAATCTCTATCTGTGCTTGGCCAATTAAATCCATTTGCTCATGCACAGTCTTAATTGACTTCCACTGTCTAGTGATGGATTGGTCAATTCAGGCCCATAGAATTCTTTTTATTTCTGCCATAGCAGTCTCTAGCTTGAGCTCTTTTTCCAAGGCCTTTATTTTCTCTTTCAGGGCCTTTATTTCTCTGCCTTGCTCTGCCACAGTCATTTTTGACTTGTCATATTTGGCCTCTAGTTCTACCAACTTTTCCTTGGCCTGCTTTATCTCAGTGGCCTGGAGCTCCATTTCTTTAATAGCCTTAGTCAACTCTTCCATGCTTGTACTGGAGTCTGGAGCTGTTGTTGTTGCTGCTTCTGTTGTTGCTGTTGTTGTTACAGGGGCCACTGCTGCCTCTGTAGTTGTTGCAGTGGTTGAAGTAGTTGGAGGAGCTTGGGATGTGGATTCTCCCTGCTTATCTTGTAGTGCCCCTTCAAGTTCTTTCTCCAAATCAAGGACCTTTTGGTTGAGCTGCATTATAAGATCCAGCTGCTCATCGGCCTCCTTTTCCTTCTGTAATTCTATTGTTTGAGGGTGCTCGGTGGGCAGCAGCTTTAACCTTTTCTTCAATGCATTCAGGTCATTTTCTTTTTTCTTCATGAGGGCCCTCACGCCCTTTGGGTCCTTGGGATCATGTCCCAGGTCTATAATGATGTCCTCAAGTGATTTAATTCTGTTGTCCTTGGCCATGGAGGACATTCTCTCAAAATCCAACTGAATGTTGGTATTCTTCAGTGATTCTTTTAATTCATGGGCCATGGATGCCCTATCCACGAAGGTGGCATAGACCATTTCTCCAGTCTGCTTGTGGAGTTCTATTTGGTCCATGGGGTGAATGCCTTTTGCCATGATTTCCACCCTTGCTCTCACATAATCTGCAGCTAATTTGGGCTGCGACACCTTAGGCTTGAAGTGGCTGAGGAGCATTTTCTCCTCTTGAATGTCATAGACAGACATCAGCCTTTCTTGCTTGGCTGGTGTTGCCTTTAGAAACTGTTTATACACTTCAACTCTCAGCAAGTCATTTTGTGCCTTTATTTCCTTGAAAGAAGCCTTAGTGCTTTTAGGCTTCTTGCTCTGCTGAGAGGAGGAGGATACCTCCAAGCCAAGTTGTAATCCCTGCTCCTGCTGGAAGGAGCTTGTACCTGTTTGCTGGCTGCCTTCCCCATCTTTTCTTGAACTGTCCAAGGCTTCTTCACTGATTTCTTCTACCTCTGGGGAGTCAACCCTTTGCCTCTTGGCCTCAGGTTGCTGGGAGGACCCATTTGGAGGAGTGGACTCTTCTCTGTCTCTTTTCTGACCCCTCTCCTCATGTGCTGGAGTCTGCAAAATTGGTGTTGTAGGTGGTTCTGTTTGCGGTGGAGGGGTCTGCTCTTGTTGCTGCCCAATTGAGGAGGCAGGCTGTTCTTTTACTGTTTCTTCTTCAGCACCCATTATCCCTTTACCTTTATCTGTACCTGATGCTGCTCTAGAAGGTGCCTGGGTGGCTGGTGCAGTTGCTGTGGCCGAGGTCCCTTCTCCTACTAGGTGTGGTCATTTGAAGGATACCTGCTGCACAGAATCTAAGTCAAGAGTCTTTTCCAAATCCTTGACATTCTTTTGCATTATCTCTTCTTCAGTAAATTTTTCAACGAAAGTGTCTTGCAACCATTCCTGCTGATTGGCATACTGTTGAATGTGTGGATATTTGTAATGCTCATAGGCTAGCAGCCTGTACTTGACTCTTCTAGCAGTGATGAAGCCTTCAGGGTCATAGGGGACCCACCGGAAGCTTTTTGAGAGCTTGTACTGGTCTTTGAGGATTAGTTCAGCGTCTCGCCATCCCTCTTTCTTATTCATAATGAAGGGGCCTAGGTGGTGCTTGAACTTGAGATGGGCTTTCTTTTTAGAGCTGTGAAAGTGAGTGAGATCAGAGTGAATGAGCTGCCTATAATACTCCAAGGCAAACAGTCTCATGGGCACATATTTTGGGAGCCTGTATGGACAGAGCTCACAGCCATAGATTCTGATAACTGTGTGATCCTGGTATAGGTACTAATCACCTATTTTATAATTCTTGGAGAGCTGCAGGATTTTCTGTAGTTCAAATGACATCCTGGGAGGAGGGGACCTCATCAACAAACAAGAGACTGGGTAAACAAATTGATCAATGAATTCACAATATGAATATGGTGAATTTTGCACTTGGTGGAAGACAGATGTCCAGAAGATAACAGATCTTCTTTCTCCTTTAGAATCCAACTTTTTAATGTGGCATGGAAAAGCCTCGGACTGGTAGTACATGAACAGGTGGTAGATATAAGATGAATACTTGAAGATGCCCTCCCTGTCCACTTTGAAAAGCTGCTCATGTATCTTGTTGGCTATGAACTTAGCAAAATTATATTTGTAGGCAGGAGGTTGGCCTGGGCTATAAGCAGATAGTAATACCAGCACTATCTCATCAACAAATTCACTAGTCTTATAGCCCAACACATATGAAATCATGTCCAGCAGAAGTTTGCCTATATCAGTAAAGTGGACATATAAGTAGGGAGGTGGCCCTGTGGGCTGGCGGTCAGGCCTCATAAATGTCTTGGTGATCTTCTGAATGTCATCAGTGGACATCCTGGCACCTGTATCCAGCAGATAGTTCATAGAGAAAGGGAATAACAGCTGAGTCTGTTTGAAGTTGAGCATCTGGTTGAGGGACTCAGCATTAATGTGAAAGAGGATGCTCCCAGATGGAGACTTGACAGCTCTTTGACTTGCATCATAATTCTCAGCACATAGGCGGATAATATCTGGAAAAATGTTAACAGATGGGAGGAAGTAATATGGAAAATTTGATTCCCATATCCCATATGTATCCTTGCCATTCAAGTAGTCATCTCTCAATTCCCTGAAGGTCTGCAAATGGTCTCTATCACCCACAAAGTCTTGGATGAGATAGTCCCTGTCAGCAAGAGGCAAGGACTCCAAGTCTTTATTTGGTGCATTCATGGGGGCAACACTGAGAGCTGTGGGTGCAGGGGCAGCCATTTGTAATTTCTGAGTAGAACAATAAGTGCAATAGGTTGCAAGGCCTCTCTAGAAGTCAATCGGCAGATTGGATGCAAGTGCTACTGAATGTACTCTTCAAAGAGGAGTTGGCTGGCTAGGCAGTCTTGCCTCTGCTCTGTTTTGGTGAATTGACATGGATTATGAATCAATGAGGATGAATTGCAGAGGAGGGGGTAGGATTACAACTGGTGAAATTGAGTTTTTCAAATATGTACCCGACAAAAGGAAACAATGCCGGGCGGTTTGGATGATAATTTGTGAATTTAAGGCCGCGAATTATGGTTTTATCATCAAATTTTGGAGCAGGGGGCAATGTAGGTTGATTTGGTGCAGAAATGATTAAATGACAGTCCTTAATGTTGGATTGAGCAGGTGCTTAATGGACAATTTGCAGAGAAATGGCATAAACACGGGTTGAATAGGTGAATTTGGGCAAATACCTGGAAAAACAACGCCGAGAGCTGCCGGGTTGAATAGTGAATGAAGAATGCACTTGATTTGACGAGTGGCGGCGTCTGAATCTTCAAATTCGCAGCTTGGTGGCAATTTTCACAGTGAATGGATAAAACGGCTCTTGTTTGTTTCCAACGAAAATGACATAAAACGGCTAAACAACGCGTTTTTAACGAAAAATTTGGTAAATGGGGGTTATTGGCGCTTTTCCACCGATGACGTCATGGCGGGCCCCGGGTACGGAGGGTGATGTGGGCACTGTGGAGCGATAAAAAGGTGTCTTTTGAACTCCTAGTTACCTTCACATTAATTATCAACCCAGGGACGACTTTTTATTTCAAGAGTGTACTCTATCTAAGGCGGCTATTTTCTTAAGAGAAATGTTGTGCAATATAGAGATTAAAACCCACAAGTAAATGAAAGCTGGAAACAAAATCTAAAGCAAGAAACTGAAATGTTCTAAACTAAATCATTCATTCAAACAACCATCAATCGAGGATATGGTAGCAATGACTCAGTCCTCTAGAAATTGATGAAGGAAAAGGAATTAGAGTATGGATCATGGATCTGGGAACATAATAGCGTCTGCTGTGTCTCACGACAGCCTTGACCCTCCTCCCACACTAAAGCAATAAATGCAAGGAAAAGGAATGGCAAAAAGCAGCATGAAACGAAATGGAAAGCAGTAAATGAAACAGCAATTAAAAGAACTAAATCTCGCGAGTTAAAACTGAACTCTCATTCCGCAATCAAATAACAATCAGCAAAAGCAATTCCAATGAACTTTACTTTATGAGACGATATTTACAAATGAATTATGGAACAGCAATAATCAAATGAAACAACAACAATCAAATGGAACAGCAATCCTTAATGAATTACAAAATAACAACTATCACCCGTATGTACATGATTTACATTAATATAGCAATCTGAAAGTATTGAATGATATAACTATATTTCTGAACGAAGGAACATTGTCCTCAAGCCTCACAAATACTATTTCACATGGATCGGATAACAGTAACATTCACACCAACGTTCCGCTACGGAAATAGCTGAGAAATGCAATTCGAATAGATCCACTTATACAATGTAGAGACATGAGAGAAAAAACTCCTTCAGATATCAATTATAATGAGGCATAGTATATCACATATAAAGAATGTATCAGATTACTTAATAACAAAAATGAACAAACCACACACAATTTACCATATAATACAACAACGGCAAGTGTCCGTTGGAGCCGGGCCCGTAGCTTCCAATGGCACCGCCGTAAATTATTTCAGATGCAGGGAGAAAGTAAATGCCAAGCCTTTTATATTAACGCATCAATGATAATACAACAACACTAATTCCCAAAGAGATTCGATCGTCTGAGTTCTGAAACTTAGAATTACAAAAACAGTCCTCTTCCGCCCCCGTCTCTGATCTTGGGTTTCATTTAAATAGAGAAATATCAGAGCATGGATAATTACAAAATGATTTGTTTTACAGAATTGGATGGATCCTAACCAATTGATCAACCAGATCAAGGCGAATTTTGGCTTTGCAGTTAAGATTTGGAGGGCGGCCGCAACAACAAATCTCAGAAAATCACGCTCAAAGAACCCTGTGTTTCTCCCTGTACAAGCCGAATTTGGGCAAACTGTTCCTTTCGAAGATAATTGGGCCCGTTCTGGACAAAACCCATGTTCCGGATTTTCCAAATTCGTCTTCATTTGCTCAGAATCTTAACCGCAAAACTGTCACTCCTTAAACCAGCGAATTTCTGAGTTGGCTGATTTAAAAATCAAATCTTCAATCTGGAAGTTACTTTGGAGGGTAAAAATGGCGAATGATGTTACAACCAACTTATTAGAACTATCATTGATAAATTAATGCATAATAATCAATTTATTAAAAATAAAAGAGAATAAATAATATTCATCCATGAGAGCATAAATTATTTATAAAATGGATTTAAATGATAAATTATAATAAATGTCATGATGAAGAATGGTGGAAATGGGTGGAATAAACGTTCACAAGTGACAATAATCATGGCATATTAATGACCCTACACACCCCCACACTCAATATGTTGCATGTCCTCATGCAACGAAAACTGAATGTATTACATGTCCTCATGCAACCCAAAGACAAAAACCATGTGTTAACCAAGCAATAAAAATTGGAGAATAACTGAATGCTTCCTTAATTAATAAATATTCAATTTTAGCAATCTTGATGAAGGCATAACAATTTTTACATTCACATTCAACTATATGTATGAAGTTGCAGCAAAATATGATATAAGTAACAGCAAACTTCATTAAGCATTTTCTCAAAACTACAAACCAGATTTTGTTGAAATGTTGCAAGTAAATTTACAATATATGAATGTCTCTATGATCCAAAAATCAAATCGTTTTGATGCACGGATCATGAGATATAAACAAAATGGCTGTAGGTGAGAGTGCATGATTTCCGAAATTTTATGAACCAATATTTCTTGAAATTATCTAGGTATGTGTATTTTAATAGTATGTTTGTGTTTCCTAGAGATCACAAGAATTGAGTTCATAGTTTTTGAAAATATGGGAAATCAATTTCCGCACTGTGTAAAAATGAAATTGTATGCCTTAAAGGAGAAAGAAAATAGAAAACATCCATCATGCATAGCAATTCCTCCCCCTCTCTGAAAAATTAGCATGTCCTCATGCGATGCGAGAAAACAAATAGAGGTGGTTGCTACCAGCTGTGGAATTCTATGCTTGGTGTAAAACAACATGGAATAAGGGAGGTGTTGAGAATAAATAAGAATAGCAAGGGATGGTAAAGAATATGAATGCCGTGGTCATAAGAAAGAAATGAATGAAAAGAACACTCCCCCACACTCGAAAATGACATGCTGCTGAAAAAGGGGAAGTGGTAAAGATGTCGAATGAAAGATGACAAATAATGCTCAAAATGGATTTTTATTAGATTCTCCTAAATTTATAATAAATTAGAAAACTATGCAATTTTACCTCAAGTTTTACCTCCAAAAATGTGGAATGACATATAAATACTGGCAGTTGTTGAAGCTGATGTAGGCAGAGTTGGTGCTGAAAGTGATGCAAAAGGTGGAATCCAGGTAAGCACATAATGTCTGAAAAATTGTTCATGTTCGCAAGTTGCACATAAGGGGTTTTTGTGGGTTTTTTGGATATGCAGGTTAGAATGTTAGGTTTAGAAAAGCATATGAACGTTAGGTTTGAGAAGGGGAGAGGGGTTTTGCATGGGTAATTTTAGGAAATAGGGTATATGAGGGTTAAGGGTGGGTTATTAGTCTAACCAGGGGTTAGAGTAATTCCCAACACAAAGGTTGACTACAGTCCCTCGTGGACTAAAGTCTCCCATCAGAAGTGTTATTTAGCTATAGTGCTAAAGGGGGGATATTTATACCTTGCTTGGGGTTTTATACACCATGGTGTTATAGTAATAGGGGAAGGGGATCATTGGGGATTTAGTGTAGATAGAGTTAACAGTTAGTATTGCAGGGGAATATGAGTGGGAAACTGATAGAAACTAAGTTTTTAGGAAAAAAACTTAGTTAGGGAGTAGATCAAAATGAAAAGAATTTTTACACAAGAAATGTGGCTTCTTTTCAAAGAGAGAAGTCACTTCTGACATGAAATTTGTACAAATGAAGAGTGTAAGGAGGACTGATCAGGAAGATCCTGCAGTGCTCATGGGGAAGTTAGTAAAAAACTTTGAAGGGGATGGGGGAAGTCAGTGATAGTTTAGTAGTTTGCCAAATAGGCCACTGCTCTTGCCTTTCTTCTGCTGGTGACGTCATTGCAATTTTTTCCAATTGATATACTTAGATGATGCTTTTTGCAACCTTCAACTGCCTACCCTGCCTAATATGCCTAACATTTTTTCTTCCTTTGGATGGGTGCACTTGGTCTTGCAAACCCGTATAATTCTCTTTTCTTTTTGCTGCCCTCCTATCTAAGTCTACCCTTATGACTTCCAACGGCCCAGATTTAGTAGTTGGGATCCTTTCTTTCTCTATCCACCTAGTCATCTGTCAAGCTTGAACTGTTTGAACAGGTACTTCCTCTCTAGTCTACAACATGCAATTCAAAACATGGTGAGGCCCAGCTTGAGCTGTTGGACCACCCATCAAAATAGTAGTGGTAATTTGGACTAGCCAGTTTCATGGTCTTTGTTTGGGGTTCATTTCTTTTATTTTTGCATTGACCAATTCATTTTCTTGCCCTTTGGTTTTTCTTTTAAGGCATACCCTCTTTACATTTTTTAAATTGTCTGCTTCTTTCACAAAAATGGAACCTTAGCAGCATGGAAGGTGAACATTTTTGGCACTTCCACTGTCAATCATGAGAGATGAAAACCTATTGGTATAGGAGGATAATAGTGGCTCCACTTTGGGATGGCTTTTCCAGGTGAAAAGCCAAGAACAGCATGTCAGATTTCCTGAGTTTCTGCTCCCCTGCTGCTGGCTGAATTTCTGTGTTATTGGAGACCAATGGTTAGGACCCTGAATAGTTGTAGGCAGCACCCAGTAAGCTGATTTGCTGTGAATTTGTAGATCTGCTTTTTACCTGTTTCTCAGACTTTCTATTCATGATTTGATAACTACCCTGTGCTTTCCTTGCTACCCAAATACCAGGATCAACATTTTTCAAAAAGGAACATAGTGTATTGTCCTGGTCTTCTCAAAATATGCTGCATTCGATGCTTTATTTATCTGCTGTAACTGAAAATATTGAAATACAAATATTTATGTACAATATATGCCTATTCAGTGTTTAATCAAGGGATTCAAAATAATGCTTAAGAATTCTCCCATTAACTGGGCCTTCCTCAGTGTTTGAGCCATCTAGATTTCTTAGAAAGTAAGTGGTGTTTCCTTGTATAGCATAGATGACATGGGGTCCCTTCCATAAAAAATCAAACTTACCATGTTTGCCTTTGTCCTCTCTTCTAGAATCCCATCTTAACACTTTATTTCCTATAAAGAAATCTTCAGCTTTGGTTCTTTTGTCAAATATTCTTTTGATATTTTCTTGTAGAACTTGGGTCCTTTGATAGACTTCTTCTCTTGTTTGCTGTAAATGAATTGTTTCATTAATCCTTCTCTGAATGTCATTGGGCTCATCTTGTATTTCTTGCAGCAACTTAATCACTGGAATTGCTAGAGATGTAGGAAACTTTGCTTCTAGCCCATAAACCAGTTCATATGGACTCATGCCAATTGATCTCTTGGTGGTCAGTCTATCAGCCCACAGTGCATTTACCAGCTTCTTATGCCAATTCTTTTTGTTTTCTTCCAAAACTTTTTTGATGATGTTAATGAGACTTTTATTGGAAGATTCAGCTAGGCCATTACCTTGAGGATAATAGGCAGTGGAATGACCTAGGGTTATGTGATACTTGTGACAAAAATTGATCATTTTCTTGGATTTGAAAGCGGCAGCATTGTCTGTAATAATTTTGTCTGGAGAGCCAAACCTGGACAAGATGTTGGTTTCTAGAAATTGTATAATAATGGAGTCATTGGCTTGCCTACAAGGGATGGCCTCTATCCATTTGGTGAAATAATCTGTGGCAGTGAGAATCCACCTATGCTGGCAAGAGGATGAAGGGTGAATTTCACCAATGAAGTCTAAACCCCATTGCTGGAATGGTCTCTCAGCTGAAACTGGTTTGAGTGGTAAAGGCAGCAACTTCCTCTTGCCCTAAAAAACTTGGCACTTGTGACAGATCATTACAAATTTCTTCACATCAGCAAACAAGGAGGGCCAATAAAATCCAGCCCTTAGGATTTTATCAGCTGTAGATTTCCAGTATAAGTGTCCTCCGCAATCACCTGCATGAAATTATTTAAGGACATTGTCAGTTTCTTCTATTGTTAAGAAATTGAGTAAGATTCCTTCATGATTTCTTCAAAATAACACATTGTCAATAATACAAAACTTTGATGCTTTCATTTTCAAAAATCTTTTCTTGGTTCTGGACAACCCTGGAGGAGCTTGTAGGTTTAATAATACAAAACATATATCAGTGTACCAGGGAGATTGCATAAAGGCTTGGTTGATCTGTGGAGTCGCCATCTCCTGTTCGTCGTCCAGTTCATTAATGTCAAGGGCTTGAAAATTGGTTTCAGTCATTAGTTTGGCTAGGCCTTGTCCTTTTATCAGTTTGGTAGGTTTAATCTCAAGGTCATATTCTAAGATATTGGCAATCCATTTGCCCCTCTTGCCTTCAATTCCTTCTTGGGTTAGAATATCTTTGATCACTGCGTTAGGAACATAGGCAATTATATGAGAGTAAAGAATGTAGATTCTGAATTCCTTGATGGCTTTTACCAAGGCATAGGCTTGTTTTTACATGATCTGATATTTCAAGGGAGCATCCCTAAGGGCTCTACTGAAAAATGCAATGGGTTTTTCACAGCCTTGGTCATCTTTTTGTAGCAAAACAACAACAATTGTATGCTCAGAAGCAAAAGAGAATATGATAAAATCTTGATCAAATCTAGGGCTTGTTAGAACTGGTGTGTTTGTCAATGCTCTTTTGATATCCTCAAAGGCTTGTTTAGCTTCCATAGTCCATTTGACCTTGGAATCCTTTTTCAGCATATTGCTTAGCAGTCTAATGAGTTCAGCCAGATTGGGAATGAATCTCCTTAAGAAGTTGATCTTCCCTAGAAATCTTTGTAGTTCTTTGATGTTTCTTGGATGTGGTACTTGTAGGATAGCTTGAATTCTGTCTGGATCAATCCTAATTCCATCTTTTGAGATTATATGCCCCAGGAGTTTACCTTCTTCCAGCCCAAATAGTGACTTCTTTGGGTTCAATGATATGCCATACTTTCTACAAATTGTGAAAACCTGCCTCAAGTGTTCCAAGTGTTCTTGATCTGATTTTGAAAAGGCAGTTAGATCATTAAGATAGACTACTAGGAAGTCATGAATTTCCTTAGCAAAGGCAATATCCATTGCTCTTTGGAACATGGCCCCTGCATTTTTAAGTCCAAAAGGCATTTTGACATATTTGAATGTTCCCCAAGGTGTTGTGAAGGCGGTTTTGTCTTGATCATCGGGGTGCACTAGAATTTGATTGAATCCTGAAAATCCATATAGTAAAGAGATCCTAGCAGCTCCCACTACCCTTTGCAAAATGTGGTCCATTTTAGGTAAGGGATAATGGTCTTTGAGAGATACTTTGTTCAGATTCCTAAGGTCAACACACAGTTGGATTTCCCCTGTCTTTTTCCTAGTGGGCACTAGGTTTGAAATCCACTCTGAGAATCTGATTGGGACAATGATCCCAGCTTCATACATACGCTTGACCACTTTTTCAATAAGGGGGAGAAGGACTGGATTGACTCTCTTGAGCTTCTGTTTGAAAGGCTTTTGATTTTCTTTTAGAGGGATAGTGTGTTGGATAACTGATGTATCATAGGATTTGAGGTCCTCATAACTCCAGGCAAAGACATCTTGAAACTCTTTGAATAACTCAATGTACTTCAGTTTCTGCTCAGGTGGTAATGCTTTGGATAATTTGACCATTTTGGGATTTTCAGGGGTCGCAATATTACAATCTTCTATTTCAGCATTCAATGGTTGCATTTTTGGTTTTCTTGAGATGTCATTTGAATCGAACAGATCTTCCAAAGGGGTTAGTCCTATGGGCAGAAAATTATCTTTCAGCTCAATTACCTCATCTTCTGCTTCATTCATCTCCTCTGCATCATCTGATTTTTTCAGCTCCTGTATATTTTCTTTGTCAAAGGTGGTAGGATGCAAAACTAAATCAGCTGTTTCAGCTGATATTTCCTGTGTAATTGTGCAGATCTGTGGTTGATCTTCTCTAGTGCTAGTGTCAATGTTCATGCCAGAAAATTCTTCCTTTAAAGTGAGAAAGTTTTTAATCTGTTTGTTACTCTCAAAGACTTGCCAATTCTTGATGTTATCCGGAACTGAAGGTCTGTGTTTGATTTCAGCAGTAAATGTGTGATTGGTTTTGAAAGGCAACTTACAAGTGCTAGCAAAAGTTGCCAAGCTGTGAGCATGTAGATTAAGTTCTCTAGAAATTTTAGTCAACTGTGATTGTGAGAAGCTCTCAAGTATTTGAATGGCTGCCCCCTTGTATGCTCTCAACCTCAGATCATTTGTGGTGAAATTTCCCTTCATCTGTTGTATGACTAGATCTGAATCTCCCAAGATTGAGATTTTGGTTGCACCTAGATTTTTTATGAGTTTCAGACCTAACAGGAGGGCTTCATATTCAGCCATGTTGTTTGTGCATCGAAAGTTTAGTCTGTATGCATGGCCCTCAGCTTGGTAATTGTGCATATTGTGGATCCATATTCCTGCCCCAGCTCCTAGCTTGTTTACAGAGCCATCAAATTCTAGATACCACAAGGTTTCATAGTCGAGATCTGGATTGGGATCATTGGAAAGTTGGGTGATGGGTAGGTTGGTCTCTGGCAAGTTACTTGGCACATCATGTTCTATTTCCTTTTTATCAGCTATGCCCATGGTCTCTTGGTCTTTGTGAATACATTGCTCATCTAACTCCTTGGTCTCTACTGTCATTAATAGTTCATAATAGGCCTTGTGACAGATGTCAGCATTATAGAGAATAAACAAATCCATGTCTGAGTGTATCGAATAGATTGGAAAGTTTTGGGGCTTGCCTTGACTGCTTACCACATATTTCATCAAAGTTTCCCGGTACAATCTCTTTGGCTGCCCAAAGACTGAAATAGTTGCATAGGACATATCTAATTGCAGAGATCCTTGAAGTTTAGCTCCCCAAGATCTGGACAAGAGCATGCCATACTTAGGGGGTATGTTAGCTACCACTACATCCATCAAGATAGTTTTCATTGGGTATTGGACTAGGGAGACACATAAGTCTTTGATTAGGCCTAAACACCTGACTTGGCTTGAATCAAATGAGAATAGATCTTTGTAAGGTCTTGTTATATCTAAGTCAAGTTTTTCCATTACAGATTTGGGCATTAAGTTGTGTGAGGCCCCGGAATTGAACATTGCATTGTGTAGGACCTTGTCATGAATGTTTAGACTGACATAAAAGGGTGGTACCCCTCCATTTTCTGTCTTTCCATTAACCTCAGGTCCAAACAACAACTCTGGTTGGTCATCAAGGACGTTCACAGCATCTTTATTGTCTGATATTTGGAGTGATTTGTTGATCTGCTGTCTGTATATGTCATGTTTGGCTAATTCAGAAAGAGGAACTGATATCTTTAGCTTGCTTATTTCTGTTTCCAAGTTAAATGGTTTTTCCATTTGAATTTTGGCATTCATTGCAACAGATTTTTCCTTTTTAGCTGAGTTATCAAGTGTCTTTTGTTCATAGTTAGGTCCATTTTGAGTAAAATTGGTGCCATTTTTGTTTCCTAGGGGAGCATCTACCTTTGACTTTAATGGATGGGGTTCACTTGGCTGATTTTGAGAGGACTGTTGTTCTGAAATGTCTTCCACAGTCACTTCTATGGCAGGTGGGTTTGAGCTGCCAGCTGATTGGGGAAGGGAGGTATTTTCATTGATCTTTTTTGGCTGCTTATTGTCCTTTGTTTTGAGGGGAGTAGGCACATCTATTGTTCTACTCCTTAGTTTGTACTGTTTGTGCACCTCATACACAGCTGCATCATATCCTTCTTTAAAGTCGAAAGATTCTCCTGGTTTAGTGTGGAATTGATTGTCATTGTAAACCTCTTGGTCTTCCTGTGTCAAAAAGACTTGATTTTCACCATCCAAACCCATTAGATTGATGTGAGGGTCCTCACTAGGTTCACTAGATGTTGAAGCCTCAACATAATTCTCTTGAAAAGGAGGTCTGACATGCTGGTCAGGATCAGTCCTTCCAACATTAGGATTTTGATTCTTTCTGAAGTTTGGGTTTCTAATATTGCTCATTTGACCTTCCCAAGATGATTTTCTTTCTATGGTTTCCACCCTGTCTCCAAGTCTATCCATTTCTTTGATGATTGCATCTAGATTTTTCTCAAATGATGAGGGTTCTTCTTTGAAAGTAGTTCTCCTTTCAGTTCTTGCCCGGTTTCTTTTGGCAATTAGATTTGCCTCTACACTCACAGCTATGTTTTGCATGTCTGCTAGAGTTGCAGGGGCTCTTTCTCTTAGCTGATATGCCATATCAACATCAAATCCATTAGGGAACTTAATCAGTGCTAAATCAGGTGGAGGTCTAAGATTTTGAGGAATGGCATTGTAAATAGTGTTGAATCTAGTGCAATAGTCCAAGACAGTTTCTTGTGGGCCTCTTTTTATGGTGTCATATTCAGATAAAATGTGCAGAGGGTCCTTTTTCTTTTCCCATCTATTTAAGAAGGACTAATAAAGGGCCCCTGAATCAGCTATAGAATGTGCAGCCAGTGCCCTGAACCAGGTTCTTACTTCACCTGTCAGACTTTGGACAAATATTTTCATCCTTACATCATCATCATCTATCTCATAGTTCTCAAAGTAGTCTTGCATTTTCTTAGTATGCTGTAAGGCAGTGTACGTACTGGTTCCATCAAAATAAGTAATTTTGCCTTGGTAATCCTGAGGCATGGCCCCAGGATTGCCAGGAAACTGAAGGGGTGCATAACGATTAGCCATATTTGGGGGGATAAGTGGGACAACTGGTAGAAGGGGAACAACTGGGACAGCAACAACAGTTTGTGTGTTGGTTGTAGACAATATGTTTTGTGAAGTGGATGATGAAGAGGGGGAGGAATGAGTTGTATGGAGGTGAACAGATGGCTTAACAGGGGTTGGAATAAAACTTTGCTGACCTGCCTCAGGGGATTGTTCAGGTTCCTTCTGGTTCCTATGAGTTTTATGGATCAAATTTGGATTCTCGAAAATAGGTGGGGGATTTGGGTCAGGATTTGACCTGGTGTGCCTAGTTCTCTTCTTAGGAGCCAGCTTCTGAATTTGTTTTTGGTATTTTTAAGGATGTTTTTTAGAACCATTTTAAGGGACTGCTCAAGTTTTTGGAACCACTGTCTAAAAACAGACAGTAATTGAAAAATACGCTCTGTCCCCAGTGGAGTCGCCAATTATGTTATCACTCAGGTTGTTCCCTTTGACTCCCAAGGGAATACGGCCGAGGTAACCACTAACCAATCTTTGGGTCACATGTTCTAGCCAAACTATGACCAGAGAGGGCTCTCTCTTTATGTTTTAACTTTGTTTGTATAATGTTTTAGGCTAGTTATCATGCTCAAGGTTTTGTTTTTGGAATTCGCTGGATGATGATTTCAGTCAAGATATATATGTGCTTACCAGGGTGTTCTAGGCCATTGGGCATGGAGTCAGTGGTGATTTATTTGTTTGATATGCTGTGTTGATACAGTAATGATGCTGCAGAGCTAGTTAAGTGTCTGAGAAACAATGCTTTGAAACTGTGATTAAGTGTGATGTGACCAGGCTATGAAAGGAAATTAAAAATCTTTCAGCAAACTGGTATGGAGAAACAGTGAGAATATTATTTAGAAGCAGTGAAGAATTTCTACATAACATTCACATTTATAGAATTAATGAAAACATGAGCAATTAAGAATTCATGTCCATGATCAATTCTGAAGAAAAAATTTTCAGCAATAAAAATTGAGCACAAGGTGTAACCAAACATATCCTGTACTATTCCTTTTCTCTACTGCTAGATTAGTGAGACATGTGATGATTTAATAAACATAAGAAGACAAAAACATAGATTGAGAAAAACTTATTGTTCCATCAGACAGCACAGGAATTCTGCAACAGCACGCGTAGCATCACCAAGACATCAAACATTCAGGAAATCACTGAGCTTTTCCAGCCTTTTGCATTAGATAATCTGAAAATATACAATACATTTGCCTCAGAATGAAAATCACCAACACCTCATGCGTTGCCAGGGGAGGTATCTAT
The DNA here is from genome assembly GCA_031772625.1 of Pinus tabuliformis. Classification (NCBI taxonomy): domain Eukaryota; kingdom Viridiplantae; phylum Streptophyta; class Pinopsida; order Pinales; family Pinaceae; genus Pinus; species Pinus tabuliformis. The sequence goes on along the minus strand of CM062820.1, from coordinate 1,631,594,908 downwards.
ACATAATTTACATAAGAAAATATCTAGCTGAAGAGTAAATGCTTCATTAATGTCATGCCAACTCCTGGAGCGTTGTAGCTGAGGGAGTAAATGATGTAGTAACTCTTCAGTGCTTTAGCTGTCCAAAATGGTCAGAAAATGTTGACTTTGTGGCTGTTGGAGTCGACTGAGGATATGTTGTCCAAAAATTACGTATTTATCTCTTTTGTTTGCTGCCGCTGTCTTTTGCTGAGTCACCTTTCGGCTGCCTTAAATGCTGTCTTTACTATGCTTTTTGCCTTTTGCCGAGCTGTAGCTGACTGGGACCGAGCAACTGAGGCTATTGTGGCAAAATTTGAAGCATTGCCTGCCACCAATCCTCCTTGGGCATTTGGTGTCTTCGAATCTTCACCAAAGTTTCATCTGCCTCTGTATATCTATAAAAATTTGGAGGAACCTCAAAAAGGTGGTGGATTTCATTTTCAATAAAAAACATATTTTCAAGTTTGTTCAGAAGGCTCTACCCTGTTGGAGGCCTAGCTTCCTCAGAAGTACTACCAGATGCAGTAATTTGATTTTCAACAAAGTTTGACATCCTGTTGGCATATTGCTCATGGGGGAGCAGTCTTCCTGTGCTGTTTAGTAGGCTGGGCAGTCACTTTGCTTGCAGTGCTCCCATTTTGAGTTTGTACTCATCCACCTCAGCCTGTATTTCATAGCATTTCCTCTCCACAGTTTGTACATAATTCCTGAGAGTCAGCACCTTTTTAGCTGTAAGGACAACCTCTGTTCTGTTGACAATGTTGATGGCTGCCAGTTCCTCCTTTGTTTGTTTGTTCAAAAAATCTATCATTCTATTGGCCTGCTCAGGCCTGTTTCCCAGGATTGTTCTGGCCTTCTGAATCTCTATCTGTGCTTGGCCAATTAAATCCATTTGCTCATGCACAGTCTTAATTGACTTCCACTGTCTAGTGATGGATTGGTCAATTCGGGCCCATAGAATTCTTTTTATTTCTGCCATAGCAGTCTCTAGCTTGAGCTCTTTTTCCAAGGCCTTTATTTTCTCTTTCAGGGCCTTTATTTCTTTGCCTTGCTCTGCCACAGTCATTTTTGACTTGTCATATTTGGCCTCTAGTTCTGCCAACTTTTCCTTGGCCTGCTTTATCTCAGTGGCCTGGAGCTCCATTTCTTTAATAGCCTTAGTCAACTCTTCCATGCTTGTACTGGAGTCTGGAGCTGTTGTTGTTGCTGCTTCTGTTGTTGCTGTTATTGTTACAGGGGCCACTGCTGCCTCTATAGTTGTTGCAGTGGTTGAAGTAGTTGGAGGAGCTTGGGATGTGGATTCTCCCTGCTTATCTTGTAGTGCCCCTTCAAGTTCTTTCTCCAAATCAAGGACCTTCTGGTTGAGTTGCATTATAAGATCCAGCTGCTGATCGGCCTCCTTTTCCTTTTGTAATTCTGTTGTTTGAGGGTGCTCGGTGGGCAGCAGCTTTAACCTTTTCTTCAATGCATTCAGGTCATCTTCTTTTTTCTTCATGAGGGCCCTCACACCCTTTGGGTCCTTGGGATCATGTCCCAGGTCTATAACGATGTCCTCAAGTGATTTAATTCTATTGTCCTTGGCCATGGAGGACATTCTCTCAAAATCCAACTGAATGTTGGTATTCTTCAGTGATTCTTTTAATTCATGGGCCATGGATGCCCTGTCCACCAAGGTGGCATAGACCATTTCTCCAGTCTGCTTGTGGAGTTCTATTTGGTCCATGGGGTGAATGTCTTTTGACATGATTTCCACCCTTGTTCTCACATAATCTGCAGCTGATTTGGGCTGCGGCACCTTAGGCTTGAAGTGGCTGAGGAGCATTTTCTCCTCTTGAATTTCATAGACAGACATCAGCCTTTCTTGCTTGGCTGGTGTTGCCTTTAGAAATTGTTTATACACTTCAACTCTCAGCAAGTCATTTTGTGCCTTTATTTCCTTGAAAGAAGCCTTAGTGCTTTTAGGCTTCTTGCTCTGCTGAGAGGAGGAGGATACCTCCAAGCCAAGTTGTAATCCCTACTCCTACTGGAAGGAGCTTGTACCTGTTTGCTGGCTGCCTTCCCCATCTTTTCTTGAACTGTCCAAGGCTTCTTCACTGATTTCTTCTACCTTTGGGGAGTCAACCCTTTACCTCTTGGCCTCAGGTTGCTGGGAGGACCCACTTGCAGGAGTGGACTCTTCTCTGTCTCTTTTCTGACCCCTCTCCTCATGTGCTGGAGTCTGCAAAATTGGTGTTGTAGGTGGTTCTGTTTGCGGTGGAGGGGTCTGCTCTTGTTGCTGCCCAATTGAGGAGGCAGGCTGTTCTTTTATTGTTTCTTCTTCAGCACCCATTATCCCTTTACCTTTATCTGTACCTGATGCTGCTGTAGAAGGTGCCTGGGTGGCTGGTGCAGTTGTTGTGGCCAAGGTCCCTTCTCCTACTGGCTGTGGTCGTTTGAAGGATACCTGCTGCACAGAATCTAAGTCAAGAGTCGTTTCCAAATCCTTGACATTCTTTTGCATTATCACTTCTTCAGAAAATTTTTCAACTGAAGTGTCTTGCAGCCATTCCTGCTGATTGGCATACTGTTCAATGTGTGGATATTTGCAATGCTCATAGGCTAGCAGCTTGTACTTGACTCTTCTAGCAGTGATGAAGCCTTCAGGTTCATAGGGGACCCACCAGAAGCTTTTTGAGAGCTTGTACTGGTCTTTGAGGATTAGTTCAGCGTCTCGCCATCCCTCTTTCTTATTCATAATGAAGGAGCCTAGGTGGTGCTTGAACTTGAGATGGGCTTTCTTTTCAGAGCTATGAAAGTGAGTGAGATCAGAGTGAATGAGCTGCCTATAATACTCCAAGGCAAACAGTCTCATGGGCACATATTTTGGGAGCCTGTATGGACAGAGCTCATAGCCATAGATTCTGATGACTGTGTGATCCTGGTATAGGTACCAATCACCTATTTTATAATTCTTGGAGAGCTGCAGGATTTTCTGTAGTTCAATTGACATCCTGGGAGGAGGGGACCTCATCAACAAACAAGAGACTGGGTAAACAAATTGATCAATGAATTCACAATATGAATATGGTGAATTTTTCACTTGGTGGAAGATAGATGTCCAGAAGATAACAGATCTTCTTTCTCCTTTAGAATCCAGCTTTTTAATGTGGCATGGAAAAGCCTCGGACTGGTAGTACATGAACAGGTGGTAGATATAAGATGAATACTTGAAGATGCCCTCCCTGTCCACTTTGAAAAGCTGCTCATGTATCTTTTTGGCTATGAACTTAGCAAAATTATATTTGTAGGCAGGAGGTTGGCCTGGGCTATAAGCAGATAGTAATACCAGCACTGTCTCATCAACAAATTCACTGGTCTTATAGCCCAACACATATGAAATCATGTCCAGCAGAAGTTTGCCTATATCAGTAAAGTGGACATATAAGTAGGGAGGTGGCCCTGTGGGCTGGCGGTCAGGCCTCATAAATGTCTTGGTGATCTTCTGAATGTCATCAATGGACATCCTGGCACATGTATCCAGCAGATAGTTCATAGAGAAAGGGAATAACAGCTAAGTCTGTTTGAAGTTGAGCATCTGGTTGATGGACTCAGCATTAATGTGAAAGAGGATGCTCCCAGATGGAGACTTGACAGCTCTTTGACTTGCATCATAATTCTCAGCACATAGGTGGATAATCTCTGGAAAAATGTTAACAGATGGGAGGAAGTAATATGGAAAATTTGATTCCCATATCCCATATGTATCCTTGCCATTCAAGTAGTCATCTCTCAATTCCCTGAAGGTCTGCAAATGGTCTCTATCACCCACAAAGTCTTGGATGAGATAGTCCCTGTCAGCAAGAGGCAAGGACTCCAGGTCTTTATTTGGTGCATTCATGGGGGCAACACTGAGAGCTGTGGGTGCAGGGGCAACCATTTGTAATTTCTGAGTAGAACAATAAGTGCAATAGGTTGCAAGGCCTCTCTAGAAGTCAATCGGAAGATTGGATGTAGGTGCTGCTGAATGTACTCTTCAAAGAGGAGTTGGCTGGCTAGGCAGTCTTGCCTCTGCTCTGTTTTGGTGAATTCACAGGGATTGTGAATCAATGAGGATGAATTGCAGAGGAGGGGGTAGGATTACAACATGTGAAATTGAGTTTTTCAAATATGTACCTGGCAAAAGGAAACAATGCCGGGCGGTTTGGATGATAATTTGTGAATTTAAGGCCGCAAATTAGGGTTTTATCATCAAATTTTGGAGCAGGGGGCAATGTAGGTTGATTTGGTGTAGAAATGATTAAATGACAGTCCTTAATGTTGGATTGAGCAGGTGCTTAATGGACAATTTGCAGAGAAATGGCATAAACATGGGTTGAATAGGTGAATTTGGGCAAATACCTGGAAAAACGACGCCGAGAGCTGCCAGGTTGAATAGTGAATGAAGAATGCACTTGATTTAACGAGTGGAGGCGTCTGAATCTTCAAATTCGCAGCTTGGCGGAAATTTTCACAGTGAACGGATAAAACGGCTCTTGTTTGTTTCCAACGAAAATGACATAAAACGGCTAAACAGCGTGTTTTTAACGAAAAATTTGGTAAATGGTGGTTATTGGCGCTTTCCCACCGATGACATCAGCATGACGTCATGGCGGGCCCCAGGTACGGAGGGTGACGTGGGCGCTGAGCTGGAGGCCAGCGTGGTAGGACACGGTGGCGGGCGGTGTGGGGTGGCAGAGTTACGTGGAGGGCCACGAGGCGCGAGGGCGGGCGGAGTGGCATGACGTCACGGTGACGTGGGGGCCGACGTGACAGCGAAGGGGCAGTATCAGGGAGAGTGGTAAGCGGTCTCCCCGCACCGCTTTTGGGCGAAGGCAGTACCGGGGAGGGGGGCTCCGAACACCCCCGCCGCTTGCCACGCGTCCTGTGTACGGGGGGAATACCGCCCTCTCCCCGGATGTTAAAGGGTGGCGGGTTGAAAATCATAAAAGACCACCCACCGTTGGATGAAGGGGGGCGGGCGATGGATGGCTGGCGGGCGCCCCGACCCGTCATGCATGTTGGGGGGGACCCGTCGGCGTGTTAAAATATTCAATTTAATCTGTCGGGGTCGGAACTTTGGATAAGGGGTTTCTGTGGGTTTTTTGGATATGCAGGTTAGAATGTTAGGTTTAGAAAAGCATATGAATGTTAGGTTTGAGAAGGGGAGAGGGGTTTTGCATGGGTATTTTTAGGAAAATAGGGTATATGAGGGTTAAGGGTGGGTTATTAGTCTAACAAGGGGTTAGAGTAATTCCCAACACAAGGGTTGACTACAGTCCTTGGTGGACTAAAGTCTCCCATCAGAAGTGTTATTTAGCTATAGTGATAAAGGGGGGATATTTATACCTTGCTTGGGGTTTTATACACCATGGTATTATAGTAATAGGGGAAGGGGATCATTGGGGATTTAGTGTAGATAGAGTTAACAGTTAGTATTGCAGGGGAATATGAGTGGGAAACTGATAGAAGCTAAGTTTTTAGGAAACAAACTTAGTTAGGGAGTAGATCAAAATGAAAATAATTTTTACACAAGAAGTGTGGCTTCTTTTCAAGGAGAGAAGTCACTTCTGACATGAAATTTGTACAAATGAAGAGTGTAAGGAGCACTGATCAGGCAGATCCTGCAGTGCTCATGGGGAAGTTAGTAAAAAACTTTGAAGGGAATGGGGGAAGTCAGTGATAGTTTAGTAGTTTTCCAAATAGGCCACTGCTCTTGCCTTTCTTCTGCTGGTGACATCATTGCAATTTTTGCCAATTGATATACTTAGATGATGCTTTCTGCAACCTTCAACTGCCTACCCTACCTAATATGCCTAACATTTTTTCTTCCTTTGGATGGGTGCACTTGGTCTTGCAAACCCTGATAATTCTCTTTTCTTTTTGCTGCCCTCCTATCTAAGTCTTGTTAGGATATTCCGACACATAGGATATAGTTAAGTTCAACTTGGTCTAGTATAGAGTTAGGTTAGAGTTAGGTAAAGTGTGTTTCTTTACCGTTGTACATTTTGTAACTTACAATCCGACGGTCACGATATGTAGTGATCCGACGGTTCACTCTCACCTCGGTATTACCGACACTTGATCTGTGGCTTGACACCCGATTGGTCCATGAGTTCTATTTAAAGCGCATGGAGGGTCATTGTTTGGGTAATCCGTGCATGAGAGAAGCTTATGTAAATTTTCATTCTTTATTAATAAATTGCCTGTAGTACCCATGTTGGGACAGGCCGTGGACTGTTTCCCTCCTTGCACTCTGAGGGTTTTAACCACGTCAAAAATACTGGTGTATTGATTTGAGATCTGGTTGTGAGCGGTGTCCTTTTGGTATTATTTCTGTGGAACTTACCCTGTAAATTCCTACATGGTATCAGAGCTATTTGAGGGCCGCGTCCGTTGGTGATCCAAATCTGAAGCCGGTAGAACTGCATGCGGCTGTCGTTTCCTAGATCTGCTGTTTCTGACTGCTTTCGGGCCGAGAGGACTGCTCTGTTGCATTCGGAGCATCTGTTCCAGTGAGGAACCCCTTTCGTTTCACGCGAAAAGGTTTCCGGTAGCCCTAGCTGCGTCATTTTTCAGATCGGGAGGTATACAGTGTTTCTTTTGCAGTTTACTGTTATTTTCTCTCTGCTTATTTCGGTCTCAGTTTATTTAGCCTTTTTTTTACCGGATCTATACCTTTCATTTCTGCGTATGCTCTTTGCCCTGCGACTCTGTGCGATCTGGGCAAATCAGAACCAGAAAAGAAGGATTTTTCTCATGCGTATGCTCTTTTCCCTGCACCTTAGTGTGATCTCGGAAAATCAGAAACATTGAGAAAAATATTTAGTTTTTCGGCTAAAGCTAACTTTGAGATTTTTTTTTAAATTTCTAGTTTTTTGGCTAAAGCTAACTTCGAGCCGCAAGGTTCGTTTTTCTTTGCATATTCGTGTTGGGTTTTGTGTTTTGTGTTTTGTAGGGAAAAAGAGCTTTCTCAAGGCAAGCACGCAAACCAAGGCCCCCCCCCCCTTCTCTCTCTCTCTCTCTCTCTCTCTCTCTCTCTAATTTTTTGTATAGATCAATTGGTTCAAAGCTATTTTAAGAGAGTAGAGGTCTTGGGTTCAAGTCTCCATTTTGTGGGGGCGGATTTTTTCATTCCCGCACATTCGCGCACTTTGCCGGCAACGTCAACAATTTTTTTTCAAAAAGCCATAACTTCTTCATCCGGAAGCCTTTTTCAGAGCCTTTTTTTTTAAAACCGCTTATTTTTTCGAGATCTATCCGTTGGAACACTTACTTTCAGCATCTTCAGCTTCAGTTTTTTTTTAAATGGAAAGTCCATGCCAAGTCATTCTTGACAGCACTAACTACTTCCAATGGGTAGAATACATGGAAGATTTACTTAGAAGTAAAGGTCTCTTCAGAATAGCCACAAACCAAGAGAAGAAACCAAAAGATGAAGACAAGGTGGCAAAATGGGAAAATAGACAAGATCAAGCACGTGGTTTGATAGGGATGTCTATTTCTCCTGATCTTAGATTCCACATTGCAGGACTTGAGACTCCTCATGAAGCATTAGAAAAACTTGCTAAAGTTTTTGGGATTAAAAATGAAATTAGAGCCCATCAACTTGAAAATGAGCTGCTTACTTTGGATCCTAATAATTTTTCTTGCATTGAAGATTTCTTGTCCAAATTCAAGACCCTTAGATATCTCTTGGAAGGTGTTAAAGTTAAGAAAGAAGATGGTAACCTTATTTATTCCATCCTTACTAAGTTGGGACCAGCCTACTCTGTATTTGTTTCCACTTTCCATTCTACAAGGGAAGCTTTCATTTGTCAAGGACAAGACTACAAGGCCCCTTCCTTTGACTCCTTTTGTGATTCCTTAATAAGAGAACAAGAAAAACTCTTACACCTTGGTCTTCTTAATCTTGGAAACTCTTCCACGAAAGCGTTAGCCGCCCAGCAGCAACCAAATTCAAAGAATCCTAAGAAGTCATATCCTCAAAAGAATGGTCCTAAACCATCTCAGCCTCAAAATGAAAGATCATTTCAGCAAAATGATAAGACCAATAAAAACAAATGGAAGAAGACTGATAGACATTGTAACTTTTGTAATCGAGATGGCCACTTAGAATCTAAATGCTTTAAGAAGATGGAAGCCTTGGAAGCCGCAATGAAGAAACATAACATCCATGTGGAGCTTACTTCAACTTCAACTTCCGGAATGGCACTTTCTGCATCTCATTGTCAATCATCTCAGTCTGGTTATGCATTAAATGTATCTTCTTCTTCTTCTCATTCTCATGAGTGGCTCATTGATTCTGGAGCCTCTTGTCACATGGCCAAAAACCAAGCCATGTTTTCTTCTTTAAATGATTGTAACACCAAAAATATATATATTGGTGATGATAGATCTCTTAATGTTGTAGGGACTGGAACTGTTCATCTAGACAATGGTCAGTTTAATGATGTATTATGTGTTCCAACCTTATCCTGCAACCTTCTATCTGTCTATCAGATAACTCACTCAGGTGAAGGTAAAATTGTTGAATTTTCACCTCATGATGTTGTAATCAAGGATCTAAAAGATCCTAAACAGATTCTAGCTACTGGTCTTGCTGATGATTCCAAAAGGTTGTATAAGTTTCACAACTTTGGGTCATCCAATCTTCCCTCAGTATTTGTTGCTCATAATGATGAAGTGAGCAAACTTTGGCATGAGCGATTTGGTCACTTAAACTATCGCTCCCTTCAGCATCTATGTAAAGAAAATATGGTGACAGGTCTTCCTATGGTATCTTGCAGAGATGGTGTTTGTTCCGGATGTGTACTCGGAAAACATCATCGGGACAGTTTTGACAAACGTGCCTCTTGGCACACCTCAGCCCCTTTACAGCTTGTGCACAGTGATTTATGTGGTCCTCTTCCTGTTGCTTCATTCTCTGGCTGCAAGTACTTCTTAACTTTCATTGATGATTTCTCCAGACGCACTTGGGTATACTTCTTAAAACTCAAGAGTGAAGTATTTAACACTTTTTTGGCCTTCAAAGCCTTTGTTGAAAAACAATATGGACATCAAATTCTTAAGCTAAGAACTGATAATGGTGGAGAATATGTTAAAAACACATTCATCAACTTTTGCACCGAAAATGGAATTCAAATGCAACATACTGTTCCATACACTCCACAACAAAATGGTGTAGCTGAAAGGAAAAATCGCACCTTAAAGGAAATGGCTAATTGTATGCTGCAATCTAAAGGACTCAGTCTTAGTTTTTGGGCCGAAGCAATTAATTGTGCAAATTATATAATCAATCGCACTCCTACTAAGGTTCTAGAGAATATCACTCCAGAAGAAGCTTGGAGTTCCATTAAACCAGATGTAAGTCACTTTCGTGTGTTTGGAAGTGAAGCATGGGCCCATATTCCAGATGAAAAGCATAAAGCTTTAGAACCTAAGAGTGAGAAATGTACTTTTGTCGGATATTCTGAAGATGTAAAAGGTTATAGACTTATTCCATTTAAGTCCAAAAATGTTATCATTAGAAGAGATGTAAAATTTGATGAAAATAAATCGGCCTGCGAGCCTAGTCCGGCGGATGTGCCACCTCTTCCTATCTCTTCTACTTTTGAAAACCTTTCTTCTTCAGATGATGAAAGCGAGGATGATAATCCTCCCCCACCTTCTCAGGATCCTCAACTTCCAAGATGGGTCTGTGCTACTCGGGATGCAGCAGGTGATCTTGCCGGTGATCCTACAGATCAGCGACGTACCCGTTCTCAGTTTGAAAGAGCCTCTTCTTTACTGGCTCAAGCTCCAGTAAATCATGATCCTGACACTTTTGCAGAAGCTTCAGGCCATCCACATTGGGAAGCAGCTATGAATGAAGAATATCATTCATTAATGACAAATGATACATGGGATCTTGTTCCTCTACCAAAGGGACGCAAACTTGTTAGATGTAAATGGGTTTACAGAACCAAGTATGGACCAGATGGGAAAGTTGATAAACATAAAGCTCGTCTCGTTGCTAAGGGCTTTTCACAGGTTGAAGGCATTGACTACACTGAAACCTTCTCCCCTGTTGCCAAAATGAACTCTATCCGCCTTGTTCTTTCCCTTGCTGCCTCTTTAAAATGGGAAGTCCATCAGATGGATGTTAAATCTGCCTTCTTGCATGGGGACTTGCAGGAAGAAATCTATATGGAACAACCCATTGGCTTCATACAAACAGACTCCAGCCTTGTTTGTCGACTTAAGAAATCCCTTTATGGCCTCAAGCAAGCTCCTCGAGCTTGGTATGCCAAAATGGATAACTTTCTTTTAGAATCTGGCTTTTCTAGGTGTCATTCTGACAATACTGTCTACACCAAGAAAGTGGGCAACTCTCTTATCATCCTTGTTCTTTATGTTGATGATCTTATTCTTACTGGTAGTGATCCCAACCTTATAAACCATGTGAAGTCCAGCCTTAAAAAGAAATTTGAAATGACAGACTTAGGACATTTACACTATTTTCTCGGTCTTCAAGTCTTGCAATCCCAAGAGGGTATTTTCCTTTCCCAGTCCAAGTATGCTTGTGATATTCTTCGTCATTTTCACATGGAAGACTGTAAGCCAGCCCCTTCTCCCTTTCAGTCTGGAGTCAAACTTTCAGTCTCTTGTACTTCTCCTGAAGTTGATGCTACCTTATACCGTCAACTTGTCGGAAAACTCTTGTATTTAACCCATACTCGTCCTGATCTTTCCTTTGCTGTTGGCCTTGTTGCTCGTTTTATGCAAAACCCTCGTGAAAGTCATTGGAAAGCAACTAAAATAATACTTCGTTATGTTCGAGGTACAGTACAGTTTGGGATTCATTACAGTGCCAAAGCAGCTCCTCTGTTAGTTGGTTTCACTGATTCTGATTGGGCTGGTGACCCTGATGATCGGAAGTCTACTGCCGGTTATGTCTTCACTCTTGGTTCAGGACCTATTACATGGGCTTGTAAGAAACAGGCTGCCATTTCTCTTTCGTCAGCAGAAGCAGAGTATCGTGGTGCCGTGGAAGCTAGTAAGGAAGCCTTGTGGCTTCGTCAGATCCTATCAGAGTTTGGCTTTGAGCAGCAACATCCAACCACACTTTGGTGTGATAATCAAAGTGCCATTCAGCTATGCAAAGATCCAGTCCAGCATCAGCGCACCAAACACATTGAACTACACATGCACTTCATCAGAAAGCTCATTCATGACCATGTTCTTGAAGTGCAATATTGTCCAACAGATGATCAGGTTGCAGACATCTTCACAAAGGCTCTCACAGAGGCGAAGTTCACTAAACTTCGATATATGCTTGGAGTTCAGGAAGTTGTCACTAAGGGGGGATAGGCTCTAGTGCCTCCTTCCTTCTCCTATTGTGTCATATTTGTAAATCCTTCAATCCTATCCCAAGTTGTTCTTAAGGGGGGATGTTAGGATATTCCGACACATAGAATATAGTTAAGTTCAACTTGGTCTAGTATAGAGTTAGGTTAGAGTTAGGTAAAGTGTGTTTCTTTACCGTTGTACATTTTGTAACTTACAATCCGACGGTCATGATATGTAGTGATTCGACGGTTCACTCTCACCTCGGTATTACTGACACTTGATCCGTGGCTTGACACCCGATTGGTCCATGAGTTCTATTTAAAGCGCATGGAGGGTCATTGTTCGGGTAATCCGTGCATGAGAGAAGCTTATGTAAATTTTCATTCTTTATTAATAAATTGCCTGTAGTACCCACGTTGGGACAGGCCGTGGACTGTTTCCCTCCTTGCACTCTGAGGGTTTTAACCACGTCAAAAATACTGGTGTATTGATTTGAGATCTGGTTGTGAGCGGTGTCCTTTTGGTATTCTTTCTGTGGAACTTACCCTGTAAATTCCTACAAGTCTACCCTTATGACTTCCAAGGGCCCAGATTTAGTAGTTGGGCTCCTTTCTTTCTTTATCCACCTAGTTATCTGTCAAGCTTGAACTGTTTGAACATGTACTTCCTCTCTAGTCTACAACATGCAATTCAAAACATGGTGAGGCCCAGCTTGAGCTGTTGGACCACCCATCAAAATAGTAGTGGAAATTTGGACTAGCCACTTTCATGGTCTTTGTTTGGGGTTCATTTCTTTTATTTTTTCATTGACCAATTCATTTTCTTGCCCTTTGATTTTTCTTTTAAGGCATACCCTCTTTGCATTTTTTAAATTGTCTGCTTCTTTCACAAAAATGGAACCTTAGCAGCATGGAAGGTGAACATTTTTGGCACTTCCACTGTCAATCATGAGAGATGAAAACCTATTGGTATAGGAGGATAACAGTACCAAACTTGGAATATAATGCTCGGATGACTATGTCAAGGGACAACACTACATCTAGTATTACCTTCTTTAGTTTTGCTCGGGCGGATGTTGTAACCAACTCTCCTCCTTGCTTGACCATTTGTGGTTCCTTAGCCATTCACTCATTCTTAGCTATCAGAAAGAGAGCACTTAAGCTAGTGTCCTTGACATACACTCTAGTAGCATCGGCCAAGGCTGTTAGATGTTTGCACACATCAGACACAATCACTCATTCCTCAACTTGCGCAGGAGATGTATGATCATCTGGTGACAACACTCTGGGAGATTGCACAACTCTATGTTGAGACTCGTCGAATGCGATGTTGTCCATCTCTCCTTCCGGCTAATCTCCATGGATCTAAGTGCCTCCTTGGTCGCTTGAGACCTGCTCATCTTCTGGATGTAGTGAAGCAGGTAAGTCACTCTTCATGATGAGGCATGAGGTTGATGTCTTGTTCCAATTCCTATTTCTCCATATTCATATCCAACTGTTGAAGTGCTTGTTCTATCTCACGAGTGAAGTCTTTCTCCTACAATGGTTCACCGTGTCTGCCTGATGCCATCTGTTTTGATGATTCCACTACCTGTACCGATGATGTTTCATCTGTTTGCACATGTTACAACCCCTGTTGTACATGTTGCGACTACGCTACCCTCTCCTCTTTGTGTAGCTCTTGTTCCTTCCATAATTTTTCATTCAACTAATGTAACTCCTTCTCCGTCTCTTCCATCCTTTGTTTCTCCCTCTGCCTTTGCATGATTTTCTTATCGCGTTTTCACCTCTTCACCTCTATAGCCATAGCTTCTTTCTCTACAATTGGATCTCCTTGAAACTTGCAGCTTTTCTCTTCCTCCATGCGATTGACAATCCTTTTCTTTATCTTGTCGCGCACTGGTATGTTCACCTCAAATATTATTGCTGCTTTTGGTGCTCTCCAGGATGCTTCTTCACGTTTCTTCACTAACCACTCCATAGCAAAGCTAACCTGTTCATTGGGTTTGGAGAAACTATAGCAATATTTCCATGGGTCCTCCTCCACCCAATGAAATGCCTCGTGGATCTAGTTGAACTGTACTCTCATGTAGTGATCTTTCACAAGACAATGTGGGTCATACGGATTGTAACTTTGGAGGTCAAATGGATACCTCTTCATATGCTCTCCTTTGACATCCGCATGTTTTAAACTTCGGATCTCATAGAAACCAATGTGCAACGAAAGAGTCGTCCAAGATGCCTTCTTCTTCCAGTGCAGCCTAGCTATCAATCCTGTCGAGATGTGATATGTTACTTCCTGCATGACGAGCACATCCAAGGAAAACTTCGGTAGAACATACGGAGACTTCTCCACACTGTACATTCCTATGAAGGTGCCAGATAGTGAGGCATACCAATAAGCTATGTCTATCAGTGCCTCCATTGCTGCCTTCGACCTGCAGGGTGGATCCTATTCGAATATCATCTTGTAAACCGGGGTGAAAAAATGATCAGACAACTGTGTGATAACTCCTCTGAAGCTACAATTGGACAACAACATACAATAAGTGTTCACAGCAGTCTCTACCGGTGACCATGCCCACTTCAAGCCTGAGAACTCCTGTCAGGCACAAACTGTATCCAAGATATAGGCAGGCATGTAGATTTCTTCTTAGATACCTTTGGGCAGTTGTCGAGCCCTCATTACCTACTCCTTCAACTGATGAGCCAACATACTTAAGTCATTGCATGGTTTCCCCTCTCTAGCCTATTTGTCTAGTGTGATCACTCAAATATGTGGGAAGGTTTCCATGTTTTCTTCACCATACAGTCGACATGTGAAAATGACCACGTATTGATACACCTTCCACAGTATCTTCATCTTGTATATTTAGTTGCTTGTAATCCTAAATCTAGCGCCTCCTTTACCTAGTTCTTCATAATGTCTCTGGAGTTGGAATTGTTGCTCGATAAGTTGAAGGGAGTCTCCATGATAGTCATGGGCTCTGACATATTATACATCTCATCATAATCCTCTACCTTGAATGTTGCAATCTTCATCGTGCTAACACTGCTCAAGGTCATCATCTCAAGATTAGTGTGCGAGATGATCCATTGTATCATATCTATGCATGGGAGAATGGGGTATCTGCATGCAATCCAGTAGAATCTAGACTTATGAATTTTCATGTACACTTGGCGATCCTGAAGTCTTCCCCAAATGTGCCTGTAAATGCATCATTGACCTCTTTCCATTTCAGTTTGATGTCCTTGTCTAGAATCAACTTGGTATCTTCATAGATCGGTAAACTTGAGGAAACTCGCTCAACTGCTACTCTAGTCACACTTCCGTCAGTGTCCTTTGATCCTGCTCTCTTGGAGGCCATTGATCCTATGCTGCTAAGAGGTGGATGAACACCTGAAAGATCTTGAGACAAAGCGACATGCATGGAAAGAAATATTTCAGCAAAAACCAAAGAAAATTGGAGGAATGACATAACACATACCTGGGGATTTATTGGTAAATATTGTACAATTTCTTCTGGGAAGCTGAGTGACTGGATTCCACAACTATGCAAAAGGAAGTATGGGCTATCTAGGGAGGCTGACCGGCTACTAGATTTGCACAATGTGCAATGCAGACTAACTACTGACTGTTGGAATTGTGCAATGTGAAATTCCAGCTGGCAATGACTGCAGGCTTAGTGACCGCATTACACAATTTGATGGCCCAGCAGGCACTGTCCCTCAAAATTGCGTAAATTAGTCCTAGGGAATAGTTTCTGGGAAAAAATACACATTTCTGGAGGGGAAGGCAAAGCCTTCCCTCTCAGGATTGCGCAATGTTGTCTGGGTGAGGTAGAGTCCAGGCCAAGGCTGCCCAGACCCATCGACGGGCAACTGAATGCAAATGTAAAAGTGAATGCATAGTGATACTAAGTGTAGGCAAAGGAAAATGATCATCCATGAAAACAGTGAATGAAATATTTAGAAAATGGAACAACATGCATGTGGGTGAAGCGAGTCGCCAAATCGGTGACTATTCATACAAAACAGTTTCATGCATGCGATAGCAGTGAGATAACAACGAAAACTGAAACAATGCTAGTACAAGATAGTATGAATTTAAATGATAGGAAGCATTCAAATAAATTAAGAAAATAACACTCACACAAGCAAAAACACAAAAAGTGACAGAAATGTTGAAAAGTACAAGTCGATACCACTTACTCGTGAATAGCTAAGCTGGATGTGTCAAAGAGTCTTGGATGTGCTGTGGGATGTTAGAGCTCCAAGATCGATGTGAAAGAATGAGCTCTAATGCATTTAATAAATAATTTTTTGCTCATGATGCTCATGCCACAAATCTAGGAAGGAGTGACACTTAGAGGAAAGATTCTAAAACAATCTTTGCATAGAACCTCTAGCTGCTAAAAATAGCTCCCTGAATCAAGGGTTTCTTTTTACATGTTGCCTTTTTCTATTCTAGGAGAAGCAAGCCATATATGCAAGTCAAGTTTCCTCAGTCTCGGGTGGAACTGGTCAACCCAACTACACATGCAAGAGGTTGTGCAACTGTTGTGAGAAAATGCGAATTTATGGATGGGATCTGGGTTGGGTGCCAAAAGATTTGCGTAATTTCTAGGCGGAGCAGCTGACTGCTACCCAAGATTGTCCAATTCCTGGGCTGAGTAGCCCCCCTAGGAATAGTTTTTTAATTTTTTGGATGAAGCCCGACTCACAGCATTGTGCAATTTGGAGCCTAGTAGGTTGCCAGACTAAATTGTGAAATTTCTGGTGGGAATGCTGGTTGCCCTCTAGAATTGCACAATTTCTTGAAGGAATTGCTCAGTTTGTAGCTTAACCAAGTCTGGAGAAACATCCTGTGGGGGGGAATGTAATCAAGCTCTAATATACAAGCTGCTTTTCTCCAAGAAAAACATTGAAGCTTGTGTACTTGACAAGCAAGACATGCTGTTGTGAAAGGTTGGTAGGGAGGATCGAAAATGAAGCTAAGAAAAAATTTTGGATGGTGGTTGTAGCTCCTACAACAACTTCTTAATCAAAATTAAAACCTTTACATGATACCCAATCTAGACCTAGCCCTCTTGGAACAATAATAGTCAGGTGATTATGACTAATATTTATAAATTTTGGCCTTAAATACGTAGCAAGATTAACAAGACCAAGATCCTTAGACATCAAACACTAACATAGGATCCAATGGGGATGGAACCTTCCCTGTGAGGAGCCAAGAACATCGTAGACTTGTAGCCTCATCCATTGGGCTGATCCAAAACCTGCAACATGCTATGCCTTAAAACCAATGCAACTAATACCGAACTGGTAATCTATTCCAATCCTCATACTGAAACTGGAACTATACACTGAAAGCTGAAAACTCTAGTACAAACACAAACTGAAAATAATGCTTAAGGTGTTGAGCTCATTCATCACACTCCTACTCACTCTAACTGATCCACAAGTTACTTTATCTAGTGAAGTAAAAAACCAGTGTAACCATGAAAGAAAATGGCTTGATGACTAGATTTTTCTTTCATTTATTTCAAATAGAAATGAAATTTTTATAATTGGTAACTCAAAATTCAATTGAAATTAATAATCATAATCCACAAATAGAAGAAAATCCATCTTCCTTGATCACTACAACAAATTTTCAAAAGGGTCTTGGAGATCATGAAATCCTTCATTCAGCCGATCCTTCTCAAATTGCAAAGCAACAATTTGTTCTTTCCTGTCATCTATATTAGAGACAAGGTTTATATGTTCTTTCAAACCTTCAATTGAGGTCGCCACATCTTGAATAGCAAAAATGTCTACATCCACGGGGTCTAGAAAAACCTTCCCTTCATTATCCTCTTGTGATTTTGGAGTATTGTTGCCATTATCTAGCTCACTTATTTCATGAATAACACCTTCATCATCATTTAAAATGTGCTCACTATTTTAAATTTCCATACATACAATTTCATAAATCAGAATTTGATAAGTTTCTTCTCAAAATAAAAATTAAGGAGATAAAAGGGACAATGAAAAGTTTGATTGTTTATATTGTTCTTTCCCTTGGTGACTTAACATTTGACAAGATTGTTGGAATTTTTCTTCAAACTCATATTAACATGAATCATAACTTTTTGCATCAGGATGTTGATTTACTTCATTTTCAAACCAAAAAAAACTACCATTTGTTGGAAGTTTTCTTGAATATGATGGAAGTTAGTTTCTACTTCTTCTTCCTGATAGTTAAAAGGGTTCTCATGAATAACCTCTATAATCTCATCATCCATAAATTGATCATCTTCATAAAAACTTTCTGAATTCTCAATAAAATTATCAAAATGTGTGCAACAGTCTTTGACCAACAACAAGGAAGGATGATGTTCTTTATATCTCTCATAAAATACTGTAAGAAAATATATAAGAGAATATAAACAAGAATTTGGAAGGATTTCATACCATGATTGTAAATTTCCCTCCGAGGATACCATGAACATCTTTATGAAGCAATCATGATGAAAACCAACCTTTTGTTGATGCACATGCATGTGAAATTTGACTAAGTGAAGTGCAGCATCATCTCCTACTTGATCTTAGAATCTCCATAAACAAGTTTGACAATATAAAAAATCCATGTGATTTGGAAATCCTGGAATGTGATATTGATTTAAAGGAGAATACCTTGTAGATATAGAACTCATCCTAAGCCAGTAGAGTTGCCAGTAAAACCCTGATTTTTGGATCCTGCTGCCAGTGGATTCTTTGGATCAAGTTGAAACTTGATTGGAGTCGCCAGGTGAATGGTTCAACCTTCATGTGTCTAATTGTTTCCCACCACCAACAATCAGATCTAAACCTTGATGATCTTTCCAAAGGAAGATGAAACCTTTCACTCCCTTGTATGGTCGCCAAAATGATATCACCCTGTGATTTCCCTAGGCTGGAAAAGGAACCCCAGAGATAACCGCAAGCCACTTTAGGCTAGAATCTAGCCCTTTTAGCTTGGAGAGGGCTCTCTCACTTAGGTTACTCAACTAATATGATTTTAGGCTAGGTAGTAAGCCCAACAAAGTTTTATTTTTAAAGGTTTGTTGATGAGAAAAGGGGCAGATCCTTTGGGCATGGAGTCATGTCAAATTCTATTTCATCCAATGAGATGATGGAAAAATAGAGGGTTTTCTCCACAGGGGTGAGGTAGGTAGCTTTGGAGGTGGATTTAGATAAAATTGTTGTGGGAGGTGAATTTGGAAAGGGTGAAATACCAACACATTAGAGCATCAAAGCATGGATGAATTCTAAAGTGCTACTTTAAGCTGAAAAACATTGATAACTTGGCAAACTAAAATAGAGAATTCATTAAAGATGAATTCTGAATTAATCATTTGGTTTTCCAAGAAATAAGATGCACATTAAAGGAATGAAAAAAACATAAGAAAACTTACAAATAAAAGGATCACACAACCACCAAAAATATGAGTCATGAATCCCTCAAAATCAACTCCTGTTTCAATCATTCACTGGCAAAATTTGATAACAAATATACAGTTCACAAAGAGTTTCTTCTATAATATGACAAAAAACCCCATTAAAATTCTTTATATATCTCTATATACATCATTATATTCATTCTCTGATTCAAGGTGGTTGAATTCATTGATAGAAACCGACTTCTAACAAAAGAAATCAAAATGTAGCTCATATGCTTCAAACTAGGAGCAGTTTTACCTACTACCAATCAAAACTTAATAAATCATTGAATTGTAATATTAGTCATTACACCTTAAATACATCTCCTAAAATAGTATTCCACCTATCCATAATGATCTAACTAGTTCTAGGATCCAGAATTCGAATTTTGAAGCAAATTTGAAGTGACTGTCCAGATTCACAGCGCTTTTGCCAGACTCGCAGTGCATGGAAGTGGAGTTTGTGCTCTATATGGTTGCAGTGCCTTTGAAACTAAATGAATCATATGGATATGTTCCAAATACTCTCGTTATGGTAAGGGACCTCCTCGACAAGTTTCAAAACTGTTGCAACCAACCCCACGATTTGTTCCCCACTTTTGCAGCGTAGCTGTCTACTTTCATAGTGCCTTGAGAAGCAACCCATATTTTGTGAATATCTACCAAACGGTGACTCCTATGGGGCTAAAAGTTTTAAATCAAGTTGATATATCATAATTCATCTCCACAAAAAGAATTGATCCAAATCGGATTCAAGGATTTCAAGAAAATCCAGAAATTGTTGTAGGTGACAGTAGCTCGTTTCTCGACAACCATGAAGTATTTTGGGATGAAGCTAAATGAGTTTATTCATCTCACCCCCATGCATCTACTATGAAAAATTAAGGGAAAATTTGTACATGTCTTAAGAGATATGATGGAAATATGTCTGCATAGCACACTTTCGCAGTGTCAAGGGAAATTGAATTTTGAAACAGTTTCAAGCATAACAAATTGAGGTGGCATTTCTGATTTGAATTTAAAACCAAGGTACCATTTTCATGTAGAGGTTAATATAGAAAAAATATGAAATGGAAGTGACAAACAAGCAATAGAATGCACTATGTGGATTTGCAGTGAGCTAGGAGAAAACTTAGCAAAATGTAGAAAAGCAACGACGACAATTTTGTCTTTTTGCAAGCTCTAGATGGTGTGTGCTTGCTTTTAAATGCAATCTTAGAGTTTTATCACGACTAAAGGACAAAATCAAAACCGAATTTGCACCTATGATAGGATTTGTATCATCACGGTGCAAGAAATTTAACCTTGTGTGGATTTGTAGTGCCCATAGCTACCTTTCACAGTGAAAGAACCAGTCCTCTTGAGATTTCTAATGTTGATAAGGAAAAGATGAGTGCTAATAGACAATAATGCAGTTTCAAATGATCACTATGAATGGCTTGGATTAAGGGTGATCATGTTGATTATGATTTAGAGAGAAAAATCATGAATGTGTGGCGATTTTCCTGGATTCGCAACACATTGGGAATTTAAATGACTGTCCTCTGACTGTTATCCCCTGTTGAGCTAACCTGGTATCCTTTTTGAAATGACATCCAAACAGATGTATGAAAACCTCCACATATTTGTCATGATCATGGCATGATTGTTTCGATAAGGCATTCTTACCAAACTAAGATGGCCTACTAACTCTGACTTAATATGGGACTAAACCACTCACACTAACTAAAGACTTGTAACATGATTTTTTTACCTTTTTACAAGTGATAAAAGACCTTTAATGGTTTCCCTTTGTAAGGAAAAACATAACTTTAGACATGGGCTTCTTAATCAAAATGAAAACATTTACATGATACCCAATCTATACCTAGACCTCTTAGAACAATAATAGTCAGGTGATTATGACTAATATTTACAATTTTTGACCTTAGATACATAGAAAGATTAACAAGACCAAGATCCCTAGACATAGGACACTAAAAAAAAGCATGACGCTAAAGGGAGTTGGCAACTTATACCCAAAACACCAAGAGTAGTAGGACACGAAGATGTAGGGGCATTAGGGTACCAACGAAAGGATCATTATATGGTAGGGTTCTTAGAGAAGAATTAAAAAAGAGGAAAATTGGTACATGTTTTAAGAGATATGATGGAAATAAGTCTGCACAGTGCACTTTTGCAGTGTCAAGGGAAATTGAATTTTGAAACAATTTCAAGCATAACAAATTGAGGTGGCATCTCTGATTTGAATTTAAAACCAAGGTACCATTTTCATGTAGAGGTTCATATAGAAAAAATATGAAATCAAAGTGACAAACAAGCAATAGAATGCACTATGTGGATTTGCAGTGACCTAGGAGAAAACTTAGCAAAATGCAGAAAAGAAGCGACGACAATTTTGTCTTTTTGCAAGCTCTAGATGGTTTGTGCTTGCTTTTAAATGAAATCTTATAGTTTTATCACGACTAAAAGACAAAATAAAAACCGAATTTTCACCTATGATAGGA
Organism: Pinus tabuliformis; assembly: GCA_031772625.1. Lineage (NCBI taxonomy): Eukaryota > Viridiplantae > Streptophyta > Pinopsida > Pinales > Pinaceae > Pinus > Pinus tabuliformis. Next base: position 1,631,573,569 of record CM062820.1, on the reverse strand, counting down.
TTTGTATCATCACGATGCGAGAAATTGAACCTTGTGTGGATTTGTAGTGCCCCTGGCTACCTTTCACAGTGAAAGAACCAGACCCCTTGAGATTTCTAATGTCGATAAGGAAAAGATTAGTGCTAAGAGATAATAATGCAGTTTCAAATGATCACTCTGAATGGCTTGGATCAAGGGTGATCATGATGATTATGATTTAGAGAGAAAAATCATGAATGTGTAGCGATTTTCCTAGATTCACAACACATTGGGAATTTAAATGACTGTCCTCTGACCGTTATCCCTTGTTGAGCTCACCTATTGTACTTTTTGAAATGACATCCAAACCGATGTATGAAAACCTCCACATATTTGTCATGATCATGGCATGATTGTTTTGATAAGGCATTATTACCAAACTAAGGTGGCCTACTAACTCTGACTTAAGATGGGACTAAACCACTCACACTAACTAAAGACTTGTGACATGATTTTTGTACCTTTTTACAAGTGATAAAAGACCTTTCATGATTCCCTTTGTAAGGAAAAACATAACTTTAGACATGGGCTTCTTAATCAAAACAAAAATATTTACATGATACCCAATCTATACCTAGACCTCTTAGAACAGTAATGGTCAGGTGAATATGACTAATATTTACAATTTTTGACCTTAGATACATAGAAATATTAACAAGACCAAGATCCCTAGACATAGGACACTGAAAAAATGCATGACGCTAAAGGGAGTTGGCAACTTATACCCAAAACACCAAGAGTAGTAGGACACGAAGATGTAGGGGCATTAGGGTACCAACGAAAGGCTCATTATATGGTAGGGTTCTTAGAGAAGAATTAAAAAAGAGGAATATGCTGGGAAAAGTGTGATGTTCAAGGGATGAACAATATAATGTTGCCAAAAAATTCATCAGATATAGATATAGTAACCACTACTTCATCTATTTTTTCCTAATCTGATTAGGGTTAATGAGTCTATAAAGAGTAGAATTAGTTTCCTTTTCACATTTAAAGATTCTAAAAAGAGCTTAAAGAAGACTCCAAGGGGGTATATTTTTCATGGTTGGTAAACAAGTGCGACAAAACGGTTAATAGTATACCTGACACATCTCCTTTTCCATAGTTAGTCCATTGAGTCTAGAATATCACTACTTCGTCTAATTTTTCCCTATTTGATTAAGGTTAATGAGTCTATAAAGAGTAAAATTAGTGGCCTTTTCACATTTAGAGATTTTGCGAAGGGGGTATATTCGTCATGGTTGGTAAACAAGTGCGACAAAATGGTTACTAGTATACCTGACACATATCCTTTTCCAGAGTTAGTCCATCAAGTCTAGATAAAATGATAAATTTATGCTCAATAAATGTCAAGCGTGACATTCTTCGTAAAGTTTGAAACGAGTTAGACAAGGAAAATTCATACTATGTTTTTCAGTTTAAGGAACGAGAAAAATATAGAAAAAGAATCACTCAAATCTCCTTCATAAGAGTTTTATGAACCTGAAAAAGGTAATTAAGGGTTTTTTCTATTTTACAAGAAAGAAAAAGTCCCTAAAGAGAAATCGTTTTCTTCTTCGTGGGAGTTTAACGAACCTGAAGAAGTAAGCTCAAGTTTTTTTTGGATTAACAACTGAGAAAAAATACATAAAAAGAATGCTTGTGGATTAATATCATAAGACCAAGAAAATATGTCATGGAACTCTTCAAAGAGGTAGGTGAAGCTAGAAATCTCCTCGCGAGTAAATTTTTTCCCACTATATATGTTTTCCACCACATCTTTCTCGATTGAGATGTCAATAAGCACTATTTTAGACAAGTTCCCTAAGTTTCCTTCCACGTCGATCTCATGAATGGTTGTATAAGGGGAAGGTACAATCTCAAGGTGATCAATAGACAAAATTTTTAAAGGATAAGTGCCCAATTTAGTCTGAATATATATTGAGTCACGAAGATGAAACTCATCCTAGGGTGGCTCATCCAAAGACATAAATTCCATGATAGCCCCGTCATAAGTGTTGTGGGTGAGACCACTGTAGGGCTTTGGGTTGAGAATCCCAATAGAGCAGAGGGAAAAACACAACAAGAAATTATCAGGAAATCAACCTAAATGCTTATTCTATTGAACTGCGCAGGAGTGTCCTTACCTGGATGTCCTACGTTTGTGTAGATCATGCAGGGTGCAAACCCTCATCTTCTCTTGATGTTCTTGAAACCTAAAAATTATTTAAATGGAACATATACACTAGTTGAAACATAAATCATGTTCATGATATTAACCTTAAATCATATAAATGAATAACCAATTATACATCAATATAATATTCATAAACGAATTACAACATAACTTGATGAATAAACACATTTAATATCAGAAATAGAGAAACATTCATTTTATTGAAGTTAGCTACAAGTAAAGTGGAGAAATATGACCTAAGTCCTTCTCTGGCTCCAAGCGGAATCGTCCTCCGAATCAGTCTTTTCCTAGCCTTCAACAATATTCCTCCATCACCAATACAAGGATATCTCAAGCAAGATGAAGGATATATATAACAAGGAAAGAAGGGTTCCCTAAAGCTTTGGGGAGTGCAGAAGGCACAGGGATTCGTTAGACTCAATCAGGGATAATATCACTATAGTATCAATATATCATCTCTTCTCCCTTAATGCCTTCCAATGGAAGTTTATTTATACTTCTCCAAATTAGTTTGTCCAATTGGGAAACAATTGGGCCATGGGAAATATGAGGTGAGTAACAGGTAAAACCCATGAAATCCACCCAAAATTAAGGAAATTTATTCTTTTTAAGTGTTTTAACATATGTACGCGGGTTGGGTATATCCTGACCTGCGTGTACACATTTTTATCCCAAGGAAAAATAGAGTATAGGGAGTAAAACACTATTTTTGAGACTTTGGACCAACTCTGGGAGGAAGGGTTTCCCTAGGCCATAATAAAAGCATCAAATATACCAAGAGTGGTAAATGGTGCTATAATAGATGACCCCTAATATATTGGATCAGAAGGGGTACATGATGGCCAAAATTTATTAAGTGTGTAGAAGGAATTATGTCTAGACCGAGGAGGAGTTCCCCAGAATTCAGCCTGCCAAGCCATCGAAAGAGATCAAAAAGAAATTGTTGTTTGAGGTGGGCATACCCATGCTCCAAAATAGTAAAGCATGTCCACATGTTAAGTAAAAATGTGGATCCAATATGCATACAAGTATAAAGGAACTTAAACTATATAGTGGATCATCTGATCATAATCAAGAAAGTACATGTTTGAATATCACATATAAAGAGCTGATCAATGATTCTAAAGTATGAAGCTCATCACTGAAGTCAAGAAACGGATCCAAATAATACCAAGTGAACATGATGGAATAAACGGTACTACACTACAACTTGGGTGTCAACATATAATATGTCACTATAAGGAACTGCAACATATAAGGTGGATGGTGTCAACTAGCAGAAAGAAGAGAAACTGACAAGTGAACCAAGACATGCTGATGCAAATCCGAGGTCTTCATCGACCACCAAGGTACATTTCTACACAACGGGAATGAATGATCTGAAGTCAACCATGTGATAAATCATTTTATTACCAGTCATTGATGTATACTATTAATAAACGTGATTCTACTCACTGATAATGATGATAAGAGTCAAGGTACCCACTACAATCTGAAAAGTGTGAATAAATGAGTTGTAGTCGAACACTTGAAAGAATATATCAATCATGAGACAATGATGTTTTCCCACTGTCGATAGTGAAGGAATCTGCCACTAATGAGTACAAACCCTAAGGTACTGCCAAATGTACTCTAGGTCTCTTTCCCAGAGCAATGAGCTGAATTCGATGGGAAAATATCTGCTAGAAGGAAGGCATTAAGGCACCCTTCATCAATCTAACGAAACTGTAACTCGTAGCCCAATAATGTGGAAGGAATCATACAAAAAAAGATGTAGTAACCCAACCGAAGCATGTTTCCAGCGTACACAAGATGCCGCTAGCGCATGATAGAAACCCTCTGAACCAACCAAAAATGAAAGCTGACACAGAGGTGAGGAATCCACCAATAGAGTTAAATGGAAACCAAGGCACTGCATGAATCCCAATATGTGATAATGAAAGCTAATGTCGAACACAAGGGAAACCACTCAGTCAAAGACCCATGATACTGATCAATGTTGAGCACAAGTTGACCTATCAATAATGAAAATAGGGCTAGGGTACAGCTCTAGATCTGCCCTCAGAGCAATTTCTTGTAGTTGATAAGGGAAAGACCCGCCAACAGGAAGTCAATGGAGACCTCCTGAAAAGGCACGAGCAAAAGGACCAATAAAAATGATGTGATAACAAAAATGATGTTGACAACTAGGGATGTCCAACTGAAAAATAGGTCAAGAGACACTGCAGAGAGGCCGACTCAGCGTTACTTCCCTTGAACAAAAGCACGAATCAACTGTGACTATATGGCAGCATATGATAACTTTGTATAAGCTTGTCATGCAGGAGGCATAAGAAAAATCTCCATATGATTGGAAGAGGTAACCTATCGGAACAACACTGACTCAATAACAAGGTTAAAGCTCTCCTAAGTCAAATTAAAGCCCATCTCGATGGAGGAAAGACTTATTTTTTTGTGCTTTGTTCAAGGGTAACACAACTGACTCTAGCTGCCATCAAATATGGAAATAATGTCCTGTTCCCGCTCCTTTTGGAATATATAATTTTTTTTTTCTCTTTATTTTATATGAAGCTTGAGAAAGAACAAAAGAATGCTATAGTACAGTGGAAAGAATGGGTGTCAAAAAAGCAGGTGTTCTATTTCTTGGGAGGGGAACATTCCAATGCTTAATGCAAGGAGATGAAACTGGTCAAGGACACTCAAAGGAATGTTCTTTCCATGGGTAAAAGGGTGTGTCAAGTTGTAGAGGCTAAGTGATTGCAAGATTGATCTTGCAGAAGACATGGTCGGAAAAGTGGCTTAAACATGAGTCCAAGTGAAGCCGGCTCAAGGCCTAAAGGTGCAAATAGTCAATATGCAATGCAACTACAACTCAACACAAAGGAGACTCTAGGGTATAAGGCTAGAAAGTAATGTAGAAGAATGACAATGAGTCTTCAATGCACAAGTCATGGCTGGACTAAAGAGGACTCCTGAGCCTACTCAATAGAGCAGCATGGGCAACAAATGTCAGCGAGGATTTGACTAAGATGCCCATGTAAAGGTTGGCTCTACCATCACATCATGATTTTTTAAAGTTGGCGAGTGAAAATGATTTGTGAACCAAGACATGATGGGGTCGACCCTATGGCTATCATATCACAGTGTGGAGGCCAGTATGCAAAATGCAGCGGAAAGTGTATTCCCTAACCTATATTCCAGTAAGAAAATGATACCTGCCATGATGGGTTTGCGGTCGTGGGACCAAAATGCTTTCTTGATGAAGTCTCCAAAATTTCCTGTAAAGAGAATCCATTCCCGACACTCCAAGCCAAAAGGTCAAAGATTCATAAGATAAAAATCAACTTTTGAAAAAATAAATTTTATTTTTCAACTTATATAAAGACTTTTGGACTCACAGTTTTGTAATTTTTGTTTTGAGCAAGGAGCTATGGAGAAAAATTCGAACAACTTTCCTCCATCCAATTCAACCGTTCAAATCACTCCAAAACTTCCAGGTAACTTTTATATCATGCTTTTAATTATTTTTGATACTTTTTAAATGTTTTTTTTTTCAGGTTTTGACCGTGGGAAGTTATGTCAAAAATTTCAACTCTCCATACATATGGGTTGAATACAGGTAACCAGTGTATACGAGGGCCCTACACGTGCTTGTGTAAAAAGGCAACCTACATGTGTGCGAGTAAAAAATTTAAAACATAAATCTAATGGTTTGAAACATCTTTTTTGGGTAGGATGACCATCACCTGGAGAGAAAGGGAGCATAGTGTTATTGATAACCAAGTACTAGAGGACGAAAATGCCTTAAATGCTTTAAGAGGTTATGGCTTGCTAAAATTATTTAAAATGCCAAATACGAAAGCAAACACACAATTTCATGAGTTGCTGATACATTACTAGAGTGCAGATCATGATGCATTCATGATCGATTAGATGCCCCTAAAGATCGCGATCGAATTTATTTACTTCATTACCGGTCTTTCTCGAATGTGAGAGGTAGTGCATTCTACTCACAAGACAAGGGGTAGTCTTACTATAGAGTATTACATCCACATATACTGCTCTGATCATCCTCAAAATATTGGAAGTCGGATTCCAATCAAGCATGTAGAGAGCTTGTCCTTGAAAATTCTACTATTTACCATTATCAGGGTAAATGGTTATGCTGCTTTACATCAGGCCTGATGAGTATCTATGATCCTAGTAGTGGAATATCTCACTATAGTGTTTGATTGGTGCACACCTCTACTAACTAATGTGAAGAACCAACCGACCTCCATTCAGAAGGGTCAGACAAAGAATTTTGGGTATGGCACAATCTTATGCCCATTCTTCTTTGAGAAAGTACTCAGGATTTGACCCAAGGTATTATCGATTATCAACAGCCCAAGGGATCCACGGATGGGCAGATGGGTTGACCTACTGAAATGCCTATGGGGTGGTGATGTTCCCAGGAAAACTTTTGATGACGAGTTTTTCAGATGGTGGGATCAACAGGTCATCTCAGACGATGACTACCACTATGCTGGGATGGATTTCCAAGGAGATCTAGATTTAGTATTACCACCGAATGCAACATGGGGTGCCATAGGTAACAATTTTTTAATTTCTTAATTTCTTAAGATTTTTTTGGATTTTTAATATAAACGAACTTAAACATATTTTTGATGGGACAAGACACTTAAAAAATATATTGATCATGTTTCAGATGTGGGGCCAGTGAGACCTAATGGATTTCCCTGACATAGGTGTCCTAGAAGAGATGCTGAAGGGGTTGCAGATGAGATGGAGAGAGTTCTCCATTAAATTCAAAGGAACTTGGTGAGACTAACTCACCAAGTACCCATGATAGCCATAGAGGACCTTCCCGAGGAAATGTAGTGTCACATGGTATGAGTACCACAGGACTGGGTACGACTCTTCCAGTGTGTGGCCAATGTCATTGTTTATTTTCTAGCTACTCACCATAAGCCCGCTAGATAGGTGATCATATCTTTTTTTATGATTAGACATGATGATGGGCATAAGCCAAAATTCTGTAGGGCATTTTGTCCCAATTTTTGTATACTATTTTGGACACAAACACTCTATCTATGTACATGCGATTTTATGATCATCATATATATAGATGACACTTCAATTATTTTTTATTTTTTTTTAATCGATGAATGATTTATATTCTAGTCCAATGCTTGATTAGCAATAGAATCAGCTAAGGAATTTTCTGATCATGGAATGTGAACATATGTGATATAAATAAATGATCGTTGCAACAATCGTACTCTCAGAAATTAGTGATACAAATAGGGATCTTGTACCTGATAAATGTTATTCAGCTGAGATACCACTAGTTGTGAGTCTAAATAAACCACTAATGAATCAATATCAAGAGATATCACTTCAGATAGAAAATTAATAACAGTAGTATATTTGGCAATATTATTTGAAGTAGGACCGATACATACTCCTCTCAAAACCATCAACTAGCCAGATGGATAATAAATTACCTAAGCCACAAAAGAAAGATTCCAAATATGCCTACTCACACCATCAGCTAATCCTAGATATACTGAATCATACATCAAGACCTGCCAAAGCAGCTAAAAAAATATCAACATCACTAAAACCGATAGATAGATATGTACAGACATACTATATATACAAATAAGTAAGTGCTTGGCTGAAGCCTAAGAAAAGTACTTCTTAAGGTAGAGCCCATTTCTAGGCTCCCCAAACTTGTTTCCTTCTAAGTCAATTAATTCATAAGCTCCCTTTTTCAAAACTCGCCTGACTATAAAGGGACCGTACCACATAGGCTTAAAATTTCCTACCCCCAAGGCATCTTTGTCTTGATCGTAGACTAGGACAAGGTCACCTTTAGAAAAATTTCTAGGATGGATGGTTTTATCGTATTGAGTTTTTACCCTCTTTTTATGGGCTTCATTTATCGTGGAAGCATCTCGATGTTTCTCATCAAGATGCTCCAAATGAAAAAGGCACTCTTCGAGACTAGATGTCTCTGGAAGAAGCTCAACAACTAGCTTAAGGGTAGTAATTCCACATTCAACGGGAAATATAGATTCCAACCCGTAAACCAGTTGAAAAGGAGTAAAGCCAGTGGTAGTCTTAACTGACATTTAGTATGCCCAAAGTGTCAGATGCAACATGATGTGCCAATTGGATCTAGCTTTGTCAATCTTCCTTTGCAGGATGATTTGAAGAGATTTGTTCACGGCTTCAACCTACCCATTGAAATGAGGATAATACAAAAATGAGTGGTCCTGCTGGAAACCTAACTTGAGAGCCAATTTAGACATCAGTTGATTTTGGAAATGACTACCATGATCAGTGAAAATCTCTTTAGGGATACCAACTTGTGAAATAACTTGATTGAAGACAAACAAGGCCGTTGTTTCACTATCATTTTTAAAATGATCTAGGTCCGGGTGTGAAGAAGGAACCTTCCAAGGCCTTTTACTTTCATGATGTGTTAAATTGCATTTTAAAAGAAGATTAACGAATACATCTACATGCAGAAAAGAAGAGGTACAAGACAATCATCAACACATGAAAACATAAGCCATTGATAATGAAGTTCGTCCAAGAGGGACTACATCTCTGGGCCCTGGTGTCAAGATGGTGTAGGCCGCTCCATTAAGTGTTGTCAATAATGGTGATGTACAAAAGTGATGATGTCGCAATCATACAAGGAAAAATACCCTCACGTGGGAGTGGCTCTAAGAGATGTTCCACTACCAAAACTCTTAGTCAAAAGACTCCTATCAGTATGACACAAAAACATGCATGATGAGCATCCCGCCAACATGGCACAAAAGGGATGTCAAAACAAAACGTGCATGAAAACAACAAGAGTAACCCAAAAACATACAAAAAGATATCTCAAAAACATAACATGATGAGTTATGATAGCAAGTACATCACATAGAAGATTTCACATCAAATCAAGCAAGGAATCATGACAACATGTAATAAACAAGATCCTGCATCAACATCAATAAAGGATCTATGTAGCATAATGAATAAAGAAGAAGTACATGAACACATCATATACCTCACAACCAAGGGCCATCTAAAGAAGTGGATGTCACACTGCTGAAGTTTCTTGGACCATCTATCTCAAGGCATCGATCAAGAAAGTGAGCGGAAACTTCGAAGTCTGGAGATATATAATGATATCCCCATAACAACAATATTGTGAAGAAATATGAAATAAATGTCCCTCAGGAAAATTTTCCTTGTGAATAATTTTTTCCTCACAAGGTAGCTTTGATATCAACTCTACAAATACTAAATATTTCTTAGATTTAGTCAACATGAATTTGAGATCGAATTCTTGCAAAAATGAAAATCCATATATTATATTTTCCTCCAATCACTCATCTACTGAGAACAAACTGAAATGGATTGACGATTGCTAAGACGAACATTTTTCAAAGAAGAATGTAATGTCAAAGCTGCTGGATAGCATGGATAGTTGCTAAAGCTAATTTCTTGATGGGAGAATAGTGTAGTTTAGGGCCTACCAAGCCTCGACTTAGATAGTAGACTACATGCTCAGATAAGGCATCATCTTCCTAATCCAGAACCATACCAATGGTTGATTGTGTTGCAGCGAGATACAAGAGGAAATCTCTACTATAATTAGGTGGACTCAACAATGGAACAGAGGTTAATGCTTTTTTCAAAGCATCAAAAGATCATTGCAAAAAATCATCCCATAAAAATGGGACTCCTTTCTTAATAAAATGCATAAATCCTTTTATTATCTCGACATACTTAGTGTTACAAGGAAAAGTGTCTACTCAGAACTGCTTATCCCACTAAGGTGTGATAGCTACCTTAGAAACAAACAAAATAAAGCTACTTTCATTTTTCCTTTATAAAATATAGATAGAGAGGAACAAAGAAGACCAACCTTTGTCTTGCGCTAATCTCCTGATTTGATTCCTCTCTTCCTTGATAGTCTTTTGCTACTTGTTCCCTTGCACGCTCAACTTCACAGAGTACCTGTAAGATCACAGTAGCATAGCACTATACAAAGACATGGATCTATAATCATAAACAATCTAGGATCAGATGTAAATTGACCATACAAATGCAGCAAACATAAATGACACAAGAGTAGGGAGGAAAACTTGAATAGCTTTTATTGATAAACAAGAAAAAGCCAAGAGCAGTTACAACCAGTTGTTCTGACCCAGCATCAACCTCTCAGCAAGGAAGCCCCTCTTCACCTCATACAAAGCTTAGATCACCCAACAATCTAATGTTTGTCTCAAGAAACCAACAACAATTCCTTACAATATGCAAAATTCCAGCCTCTAACCTCTGGATCTCTGGGATGAGAGATCTATATATAGATATTTGCAGAGGTGTGAGTCAGCTCTGGGTTTTTGATTAGTGTCTTCTCTCTGATAGTTCTTGCTTCCACTTGAAGATCTCATTGATCTCTTACTCATCCTTGGGCGATTCGGAGAGGCAAGTGTCCCAAGAGAAGTTTCTGGAAGATTCCATGATCATCCACCTCGCAAAATGTCTCTGCCACTTGTCTTTTCTCATCCATCGCACCCCATAGAAGGGCTTTTTGAAATGCAACGCACTTCCCATGTGTACAAATGAGATGCATCACACCCTGGCCATGGAGCAAGTGAAATGATCCAGTTTTGACCAGTTCTTAGAAGTTTTTCATGGAGAACTTCTGGGAGAAGCTGTAATCAGTTGACCTTGTTCTTTTAGGGGTTGGAACAACACCTTTAGGGACTTAGGAGCCCTTAGTTTATGGACATTTATGCTTGAGGTTGTAGTGCCCAAGAATGTCTATAACAGTTGCCCCCTAAAGCATGAGGTCATTAATCTTTTGATGTCGGGTGAAATGCTTTATCATGAGGATCCGAAGTTATTTCAAGCTGGGAGGAGACCTGTAATAAGATACAATACAATACATTATCTTCATAATTTTTTCATGATCTAGCTGAGGTGGGAATTCCCATGCTCAGCTTTATAAATTCATTCTCATGTACATAGGACAGACAATCCTCTGAGTGTAGACTGATGATTCTGGTAGAGCCATCATCCCTTTGATTGGATGATTATCTGTGCAGCAACGATGTACATTTAATGTATTTATTTCTCTGAATATATATCGCAGCCCGAATGGATGAAACTAGATCCGAGGTCTTCAATCTCGTTCAAGCTTCACTCGAAGTACAAGTCTATCCATGTGAGAGATGTTCTGGAGTCGAACATGGAAAGACATCGCCTAATTACCAGCCGATGATGTAAGCTGTTAACAGGCGCAAGAGGAATCACCGATAATGATAATGACCCTCAAGGTACTGCAGTACAATTCACGTGGTGTGAATATAGGACTTGGCATCGAACACCACGCAAAATATTTCGGTCGAAGGCCATTGATGTAAACCTGTCGCCGGAAGTGAGAAACTTGCCATTGAGGCATGCAAGCTTCAAAGTACTGAACGGGGTGTTCCTAGATCAACCTCTTGGATAATGAGCTAATGTCGATAAGAAGTGATCCGTCACAGGAGGGCCTTAATGAATCCTACATCAATGACACAGAATGGAGCAAATGATTTTAATGCAGGTGAAATCGATCTAGTGATATAAGGTTCAGGGTGGCGGTCATGAAAGAATGGTGTATAAATGTATTGTAGTGGGTGAGACACAGGTGAATTATCTGAATGACTTCTCTTGAACATATCGGTGACACTGACGTGATGGATTGGTAGCATTAACCCCGAATGTGGATGGTATGATGGTACCATGGTGATGTGACCGGTGAATGAAACAACCCAACCCGACTTGGATGCGGAGTGAAAGTGTCATGTTCAAGAGCGACTTGCTACCAACAAAGTTTCTTCAAGTTTTCTTCCCAATTTTTCCGTAGTCATTGCTGACCAGTACCTCTTTATTTTTATCAAGCTTGAGGAGGATAACATATGCTTGTTCTATAATTTGCCCTTCGGTCAAACCCATCGCTATGTTTTAACGAGCCTAGCGATAGTGAAACTCGTTCTCGTCTATAGACAAGTTTGTCGCTATTACAATTTTAACGAGTTTAACGACAAAGATAACTCGGTCCTTTTCAATTTTAGAGAGTCTGAAAAGGAATGCAAAGGAAACTCCAAAATTCCTTTTTCATCATCTAATCCCTTAAGTCAGAAAAAGTATAAAACAATACAGAAGGGATGAATTTTCGATACTTTTAATGAGCCGAACAAAACAAGCGCTCAATCTTTTTGTGTAATAATCCCTCTGGTCCAAAAAGATTAAAATCTAAAGGAGGGATAACACTTACGGTCCCTTTAATGAGCTGGAGAGGCCAATGGCTCGGCAATCTTTTCATATTTTACTAGTTAGTTGAAAAGAGCTTAAAGGAGACTCGCTTTTTGAGGAACGAGTGATAAAATTGGGTAGCAGCTGATTCCAGTTAAGGTTTGGAATTTTCCAATCACGAGAGTGTTACAAGGATGGCTAGCGGGATCACTCTTCGCAGCTGTTCCTCAAAATGGGTAAACAATCAAATGGAGGTGAATGATCGGCCAATGCAAAAGTGGAGGTGACGGTGCAAACACGACCAAGGCTTTAAAGGCTGAAGTATTACATTCACGATGGTTATTTACTGGAAATTGGTTCATTTTTTAATGAGCTTAAACTCTGGAGGAACATGTGCTCATTGCTTATGTTTATTTTTTATCGAGCATGAAGTCCGCGCTAAAACTGCTCGATGCAGGTTTATTTTTTAACGAGCTTGAACCCCGCGGTAACACTGCTCATGGCAGGTTTATTTTTAAACGAGCTTGAACCTTGCAGTAACACTGCTCGTGATAAGTTTGCATGCCCCCAGCATAATAACACAAATCGAGGTGCATGCCCCCCAAGCTTCATTGCATTCAACACGGTGGTTGGAATGAAGGTTTACCTTTGAGATTTGGAAAGGGGATTTGTTTCATTTTTTAATGAGGTTGACATAGTAAAAGAACTATCCTCATGACTCCTTGTTTCATTTTTTAATGAGGTCGACATGAGATAAGAACCATCCTCGAAATCCACCGTATTTATAGTATTTGATATAAAATCAAAACTGATGGATGATTAAGGTTGCTGGAATAATCTTCGCGGTAATCCAGAAGATGGGAGCGATGGTGGTAATCTTCCCATGGTGCCTCTCCTATCATCATTGTTTGAATGATTCCTTCGTCTGTAGAATGTACATGCGACCAAGGATCTGAAGAGGTGCCATATTCCTTAGACCTATCTATCCGAACACTCGATGAGCGTTGATTTGGGTTTGCCCCCCAATCCAAGAAAATTGATTGCTACAATATTTCCGTTGGGCTCGGAGGCAAAACCATTGCATGATCCATGTCGATATCGTTTTCTGCGATCTTTTTAGAAGATATCATGTTGCAGGTTCCTACTGACGCTACTTCCGCCAAATTGATTGGAGGTGGAAGGGAAAAAGTTCCCATTAATACAGGGTCTTTTAATAGGCCTACTCTGATATTTTGAAGCGAATGGGGGCTTCCATGGATCATAGGAATGCTTCCCGTAACTTGAGAACTATTGGGGAGGAAGTTTTGTTGATCGACGATTGTAATGCCCCCTTGAAAGGGAAATGCAATCTTCCTAAAATAGGTTGACACAACGGCAGCCATAGCATATATCCATGGCCTTCCTAGTAGGATGTTGTAATCGAGATTTCCGTCGATTACCTCAACATCTATGTCTATTGTTTCCCCTCCTAGTTCAACCTTCAAGTTACTTAGAATACCATATGGGGTATATGCTCTTCCGTCGAATGCTTTTAATGTCGTCGAAGATCGCGACAAGGTTGGAGATCCTAAAGTTTTCCAGCAACTCATCGACATAATGCATGTAGATGCCCCCTCATCAATAATTGTTCGATGAACAGTTTTGTTGAGGGCTTTCACTTGAACAAGGAAATCTAGTTGAGCTAGTAATTGAGGATCGTATCCTTTATGATCGAAGGATACAAGATTGGAATCCTTTGGGTCTATCCCACCAATGGATGATAATAAAGCCTGCTTTTGGGATGGGAAATTTTGTAGTACTTCAAGAGTCGACATAGCGGATGGCGACTGGGCCAAATCTTCCACTATATTATAATGTTTTGCTGCTCTAGCACGAGGATTAAATGTCGATTTGTGTACTACTCCCTTTGGCGATTTTATTGTCAGTTCAGGAATGATGGGTGGCACAACTTTGGTCAAAGTTGTTGTCGAACTACTAGGATGATCTTTATCCTTGTTGTTCGACAGCTGTGGATTCCCGTAATCTTTATTCCTTGTCGTTATCAAAGCATCATTTTGTTGTTTCGAAACTGACAACATAAGCACTTGGGATCGGGAAGTATTTTGATTAGCAACCAGTTTGGTTCCTGGGTTTAGAAACGGATCAGTCAATACCGCTGAGGTTTTTGAATTCTTGAAGAATTTTTTAAGCTCAGCTCTGTGTGGACAATCTAGTGTCCGATGATCCTCATCTCATATCATGCATGGAAATTTTTGTTTCCTATTTCCAGGAGGGTTTGCAGAAGATTTTTCAGGAGATGATTCTTCTTGTTTCTTCTTCTTCCCTTTGCCTTTCTTCTTGCCCCCTGGTTGCTTGGTTTCTTTGCCTTTATCTGTCGATACGACATTTACTTCTAAGGCAAGAAGTTCATCTTTTGCATTTTGACCTGAAATCTTACGAGCCTTTTTGGATGTAGCCTTTGTCAATTTCGTGTCTGTTGCGCCAATCATTCCATCGCTGGCATGAGAGTCATTGTTTGATTTAGGAGGAGGAGGAACTGAGAATTCTAGTCTAGGGGCGTCAGGTATTTTATCATAGAGCGTGCCGGTCTGAGTGTAAATCAAGTCCAAATATTGCGCACGAGCGATAAATTGCTCCTTTTTGATGACTCCCCCTTTTGCCACATCTTCCGTGATGGAAGGTAGTAATGACTTGATAAACCATTCAGCTAAGAGCTGATAGGGAACATATGTTTTTATCATTCTACAACGACGTCGCCACTCATGTATATGATCAGATATGTGAGTGGCCATTGTTTTTTTGAAGTTGGTAAGGAGTTCTGTTCCCGTTTTGTACCTTATCGGTAATTGAAAATGGGTTAAAAAGGTTGTGGCTAGGATACTGAAGTTGTCGAATGAAGCTCTAGGAAATTCGATATACCATTTTGCTGCCGGACCAGTTAACGTCCTCTAAAAAAGGTGAAGCCTAATCGAATCATCGTTTAGGGTGTTTGATGAACACCACAGATGAAAGGTCATCACATGATTCGACAGATACTCACCCGAATTTCCATTAAATTTAGAAATATCTGATGGAAGTTTATGTGGAATCGTTGGCCACCAAGGGGCGTAAGCGATTGGATCGTTTGTTAACCGATTTAAATCAGGTAACTCTAAAGTTGCCACGAAGGGTAACTATTGATTCAGGTTAGGTGAAGCATACCCAGGATAAGATGGGATTGCCTGAGCAGTTGGTCTTTGCATACCGGCATAATGCATTTGATGCTGGTAACTTTGGTAAGGTTGGTGGGCGTGACCATTGTAAAATGGTTGATTTTGACCGTTTTGAATATACGGCTGCCCACTATTTGCAAATATTTGTTGCTCAGAACCTTGGTATACTTGTTGGAATTGTGGTTGTTGGTATTGTACTAGCCATGGTTGTGAAGCCATGTGTTGTTGCCCGATACTAACTGTTTGACCAAGATGAGGGGTAATTGTAGCCATCTGAACCTGTGTCATTCCACCAGTTGGTGATTGTGTTTGAGTCGTAGGGTCAAGGGGCTGTTGCATTACAACCTGAGAAACCTGAGGTTGGCATACAACAGGCAGCACTTGAACTTGCGACACCGTCACAATAGCTGGCGTAGTTGGTATACTTGACATAGGTAAGCATTGTTGCATCGAATATACAACTCTTGGTTGTTGAGGTAGTATCGGTACCCAACCGTTCGAAGTAATTCAAGCATAACCCGAATTTTGTTGTGAACTCCCGTATGGTTGTCCTCCCGGAGGGGATAATGAAAGGGCATACTGCCCCCCATATGGTGGTAATCTAGAACTCAAGGGAATAGTATGCCCTTGAGGGCCGAACTACCCAAATTGACCTCCAAATGGATCAATTTGTTGAGACTCAACATAAGAGTTTCAGGATATTAATCCAGATGAAAAAACAGGAACAGACCATACTGTTGAAATGGCCCCTAAGTGGGCTCCTTCTAGCGATTGAGAGCTAGTTGGGATAGATGGTATACCGGCGAACATTGTGAGAGTGATAGCAGGGAGTTCTGCCGTCGCTGTGTCAGACGACACAATCCTAGATGTTGACGGTTGTTCAGACATTTCTAGTCTATCCAAAAGATTACCTAGCGATTCTACAGGAGCTTCCACTGGCGGTAGAATAACTTCTGACGAAGAAGGATACAGAGTGATCCCGACTCCAAATTGCGATGGAGTACTAGCTGGAGGATCTTCCACAATCTCTTCTATGGCAATCAGACCAGGTGGAAGGGGTAGACCGTCAGGTCCGTAGAATATTAATGGCGCCGAAGAAGGTATGGAATCGGCAGCGACAGATGTTTGAGGAGCAAGACTCTCCGAACCAGTTGTAAATGGAACTAGTTCGGTAACACAAGTGTTTACCCTCAGACTAGGATCAATTCTACTGTCCTTCTGTGGCTGCTGAACTTCTTCTGTAGAGGAAGGGATACCAGAAATGTTTGGAGTAACCGGAGTCTCTGATGTTGTTGGAACACTTGTTCTAACTTTAGCAGGAGATTTGGAACCAGTTAAATGAGTTCGCTTTGTCCGTACTAGCTTCGATTTCGGAGACAAAGATGGTTGACTCGTACGCCTCCGCGAACGACGGGGTTTCAATTGACTTTCTTCCATGATTGCAGATTACTCGATCAACTAAAAATAAAGGGGAAGTATGTTTCCAAATTAAATGAATTTTAGACGCTTTGACACAACTTGTTTTGCAATTTTTAAGAGTCGAGAAAAAACAAAAGATGACTCTAGTCTCCTTCGATTTTTAATGAGCCTGAAGTGACAAGTGCTCAGATGGACCTTTTCTGTTAAAGAGTCTGAAAAGGAACTAAAGGGACTGCTCTGGAAATCTAGGTAGAGGGATTACCAAACCAATCGCAAAACTGCAGAATACTTTTTACGGTACGGCAGTCAATCTTCTCGAATGCTGTGTTCAGTGCATTGCGATCGATAGGGCGGCAGACACGGTTTCCTATGGATAAAGGATTAAGCCTATTGTGGTCTCCCAAAATATACTCGATGGTACGTGGGAGCACAAGTCCATACTGGCAATTATCGTCTCAAAGTGGAGGAATCACCCAACCGTCAGTGAGAACAACAGTTACCAGGCTTTACGACGCCGGAATATGTCTCTAGCCTAGACTTCTAAATGTTGTGCGTTAGGTTCCAAAGCGTTGTTAGATTCATTGAATTTATTTTATAGTTGATCTTGTTTATGAAGTTTTCCTTTCAGGTTCACCGCGAGATGTAGATGTAATTCCTAAAATGCAATCTAAGATGATAAACAATCTTTTTATCTTCTTTGTGCAATGAAAATCCTAGCTACTAAGGAAAGAAAGACAGAATTCTTTCACAAAGAGCAAAGAGCACACTCTAAATACACTTTCCTAAATCAAACCAATCAGACTGTCTAAATGCAAATGCACATGCATGTATTTGTTTTCGACTTTCTTAGTATATGAATGATAAGAAGAAAGTTGATGCACAAATCTGAATTTCTTTTCAAGCGACAAATATCAACAAGTTTCTTTTCGAAATAAAAAATGGAGACGATCACAACACCTTACGATTTTGAAATGAATACTTGTTTTTGACACTAGAAAAATTACAAATTCGGACCAAAAACAATAGTAATAGGATAATCGACTATCAACAGCAATCAAACTCTTTCCTATGATTGAAATCGACACTTGCGACACTTTCAAATCAAAGGACGACAGTACGATTACTCTAATTTTGCAAAGGAGAACTGAAGATGACTCAACAAACACACAAAAACATTTACAGTTCTTTTGTACAAAGGAGGCAGAATAACGGCAAGGAAAAGGGGTTTCAAACAGACATATACTAATCACAGGCAACAAAATTCATGAATAGAACTGGAAAGAATGAATCATAGAAACCAAAACTGCACAAAGCCTAGCCTGATCAGCGCACCTGTAACACAGGGAATTTAAAATGCAGCACACCTTCTACACTCGGGAAGTGTGCTGAATTTTAGATTCTCAGAACAGTACCTGCGCTGGGCCAGAAACAAGACTTTGCTTGGGTTCCGGGTCACAGTTTGCAGTTCAGTTCATGGGTTTTGGCCAAGCAAAAGGTAATCAGTAATTCAACAATCAGGGGTATATCTAAGGATGATCTAAGAGCTATCACAAGGGCAATCAGAGAGTTTGTGAATCAGTTGTTTAAATCATAAATAGATCCCGGAGATGGACTGAAGTGGCATTTATCTACTTTGCATTTGCTATGGCAAATGCAGTTCGAATGCTACCTGGCACAACTTCAGACTCCGCCTGTAAGTTTATGAAATAGACAACAAGGAAGATAAACAAACAAACTAATTCGTCCCCAACGGAGTCTCCATTTTGTTACAAGGAAAAGTGTCTACTCAGAACTGCTTATCCCACTAAGGTGTGATAGCTACCTTAGAAACAAACAAAATAAAGCTACTTTCATTTTTCCTTTATAAAATATAGATAGAGAGGAACAAAGAAGACCAACCTCTGTCTTGCGCTAATCTCTTGGTTTGATTCCTCTCTTCCTTGATAGTCTTTCGCTACTTGTTACCTTGCATGCTCAGCTTCAAAGAGTACCTATAAGATCACAATAGCATATCACTATACAAAGACATGGATCTATAATCATAAACAATCTGGGATCAGATGTAAATTGACCATACAAATGCAGCAAACATAAATGACACAAGATTATGGAGGAAAACTTGAATAGATTTTATTGATAAACAAGAAAAATCCAAGAGGAGTTACAACCAGTTGTTCTGACCCAGCATCAACCTCTCAGCAAGGAATCCCCTCTTCACCTCATGCAAATCTTAGATCACCCAACAATCTGATGTTTGTCTCAAGAAACCAACAGCAATTCCTTACAATATGTAAAATTCCAGCCTCTAACCTCTAGATCTCTGGGATGAGAGATCTATATATAGATATTTGCAGAGGTGTGACTCAGCTCTGGGTTTTTGATTAGTGTCTTCTCTCTGATAGCTCTTTCTTCCACTTGGAGATCTCATTGATCTCTTACTCATCCTTGGGCGATTCTGAGAGGCAAGTGTCCCAGGAGAAGTTTCTGGAAGATTCCATGATCATCCACCTCACAAACTGTCTCCGCCACTTGTCTTTTCTCTCCATCGCACCCCATAGAAGGGATTTTTGAAATGCAACGTACTTCCCATGTGTACAAGGTGAGATGCATCGCACCCTGGCCATGGAGAAAGTGAAATGATCCAGTTTTGACTAGTTCTAAGCAGTTTTTCATGGAGAACTTCTGTGAGAAGCTGTAATCAGTTGACCTTGTTCTTTTAGGGGTTGGAACAACACCTTTAGGGACTTAGGAGCCCTTAGTTTATGGACATTTATGCTTGGGGTTGTAGTGCCCAAAAATGTCTATAACACTTAGCTATCAATCTCCTCAAGGAATTTTCCTTTGCTTGGAGACTTTGAAGTTAACGTATGGAAGACAGGGGAGGAAATGAAGTATTGCCTCAACCTTGAAGGGATCAACACAAATCCCCTCCATTGATACGATGAATCCTAACAACCAACCTGATGTGACTACGAAAGCTCACTTATTCAGATTCAACTGGATTTTATAAAAATTACATCACTAAAAAACCAACCGAATATGCTTAGGATGATCAATTCTCTTTCAAGAACGAGCAACTAAATCATCTAGATATGCTTCTATAACGTGTTCTATGTCGTGAAAAGTGTAAGGAATGGCTCGCTAAAAGGTGGCTCTAGCATTTTTGAGGACAAAAAGGCATCTTTTTGTATGAAAACGTACCCCAAGGACAAAAAAAGGTTGTCTTGTGCTAATCTTTTGGACGGATAGTAATTTGATTGTAACCAGAGAATCCATCCATGAATGAAAAAAGTTCATTACGCACACATTCATCAATAATTTGATCAATAAAGGGTGTGGGGTAATTGTCTTTCCGACAAGCCTTATTTAGGTCCCTAAAGTGAATACATACTTGGATCGTATCTTGCTTTTTGTCTACAGGGACTGGATTAGAGACCCACTCTGTTAGAGGAATGGGGCATATAAAGCCCGCCTTGAGCATATTTTCAACTTCATCTTTAATAGCTTCTACTTTTCTGGGATTGAACAGTTGAAGTTTTTTCCGAATAGGTTTAGAATTTTTGTATGTCTTGATCTCATGCTAGACTATTAATGGATCAATTCCAGATATTTCCTCATAAGACCAAGTGAACACATCATGAAACTATTTGAAGATATTTATATAAATTTGAATTTCTTCGGGGTAACTATCAGCTCCGATGAAGATATTTTCGATTATGTTAGGATTCCTAGAGATTTTCACCGATACAGTTTGTGAGATGATAGACATGTTACCTTTCATAGAAAACTGTGCTGGGGCCAAAGGATTTAAAACTGTATGAACATCATTAGTAGAAGGACTAGACAAACTTGACTCAATTTCTCGCAAATGAGGGAGGAAATATGAATGATGATGTAAATGATCCCATGGTCTATCAACACCCATCATTCCTTCAAGAATTGCTCCCTCAGATGGTAAAATTGTATCTAATCAATCCTGAGCCGAAGTTGAATCGAGGGTCCAGGCCGGAGCCACATCTCCATCTAAATCATCTGGTGAGAAAGGAGTAGGATGGGATTCTGCATAGTTAACAATAGACTGATAAGCAATTTCCAGTGCATACATAGGACATGCCATTCCACCTACCTGTCCTTCATCCCATGTGGTGGTAGATGAGGGTAAAGGCCAAGGGTTTGAAAAATAATGAGTTCCAAAGAACTCTCTTCGAGAAGATCCCTTGGAGGATGAAATGTCATTGATTCTAGTTGAAGGAGCAGGAAGATCGAAAATACCCATTAAAGAAGAGTACATTCCAACTCCTAAATTCTCAATAGATTACGTGGGATTGTCCACTAATGGAACAGTAGAGTGAGAAGATGTGTCAGAGTCACCCGGAGAATAATCCATCTGATCCACTTTTATAATCCTTCCCTCATGATGAAAACAAAGAATACGAAATAATGATGAAACTATGGCATTCATCTCATATATCCAATTCCTGTGAAAGAGGAGGTTGTAATCTAGGTTGACATCAACTATTTCTACCTCAATATTTACTACCTTTCCCCCAACATAGATGGGAAAGGATGGAATAATTCCATGCAGCCTATGAGAATGTCCATCAAATGTCATCAATAGAGTTGGTTAGGGAACAACTTGAGGCAATCCAATGGCCTTCCAACATGACATGGACATCACACATGTGGAAGCTCCCTCATCTATAACGGTTCGAAAGATGTTATCTTTCAATATGTAGACTTTATCTGGAAATCCATATTATGGGGAAGTCTCTTTTTGATGTTTGACATATCAAAATTGAGCACAAGAGAATTTTTTGGATCTACTGCTCTGATTGTGAGAGCAAAGCACTCCTCTGAGCAGGACACGAGTGGAGTACCTTTAACACTAACATAACACAAGGACTCTGAGCCAGATATTCTATAATCGAGTAGTTCTAGGCTGCCCTAGCATTACGGTTGATGGTTGAGCACTTTGCGGAGCCTTTCAGCATTTGAGGTATAGACTCAACAGAGGGCCTCTCAATATTGAGTGGTTCTGAGGCATCAGAAGCACACTTAGCCTTGCATGATTTCAATTCACCATAATAACATGATCATGTAGCGACGTTGATATGCGAGCTCATCATGAAGACATTTGACAAATTATCCCCTTCCTGTTTGCCCCCTGTGTGAGTACTAACATTCGAGTTCACACCAGCAAGTAATTGCGACCCTTGGGGAAAAGGGTTAGTGAGAACAGCCTGGGAGCTAGAAGACCCTTGTTGCACTAATAAGCACTGAGATTCTTGGATCTTAGGGCATAGATGAGTCAAATGATCTCCATTGCATAACTTTCATGGAAATTTTACCTTTTTCTTGGACTCTTTTCTACCCCCTCCAGTATCATTGCCAAGTTTGTTTCCATTTCCCTTCCCATCCTGGTTCTTCTTCTTACCTCGTGCTTTCTTCTTCCCATCAGATTGTTGGTTTTCTTTGGGGTTAGAAGTTTGAATGAATTTTATGGATGTAGGCTAAGGGGGTGTAGATACAGACGGTGATGCATGCATAGAGGAAGTTTTTTGTAAAGACAATTGCTGCAATTGATTCAACAGGTTAACCGTGTTAACATCAATTGATCCGACTAACCCTTCAGTGCGGGGACCTAGTTTTAGTTTGGTTATATCCACCATAGATCTAGGAGTGTCACATAGAATTTTTTGAAGCACCCTAGACTGAGAATAGATCAGTTCTAATTGTTGGGCCCTGAAAATAGCCTAGTCTTCAGTGAAAACACCGGGGTGGGACACATCCTTAGAGATCTTAGGTTATAATGATATAAGAAACCATTCAAGAAGGAATTCTTGTGGGGTGTCAGCTTTAATGACCTTCTTCCTTATCCTCCATTCTTGGATATGATCCAAAATGTTTGCTACCTGATCTTGTTAGAAATTAGCCAGAAGCTCAGTTCTAGCATCATATAGGATAGGAAATTGGAAATGGTTTATAAAGATAGTAGCCAAATCACCGAAAAATGTCGAGGTGCCCCCTGGAAATTCTATGTACCACATAGCTAAATTTCTAGTTAGGGTTCGTTGAAATAATCTCAACTTGATTGAATCATCTATCAGGGAGTTGGATGAACACCATAAGTGGAAAGTGGTCACATGGTCACCTGGATCTTCACTAGCCTTCCCCTCAAATTTTGGTATATTAGAGAGAAGTTTGGCCAGAACCGGAGGCCAAACCATGTTATACCTAATCGGATTGTTAGTCAACTTAGAGAGATCTGGCAAGTTTAATGTTTCCAGAAAAGGGAGTCATGGTGGTGCCTGAGGATTCCACCTGGTGTGGGAGGAACCCCCAACGTACTAAAAAGAATGGCCTAGAATTGTAAATGCACCAGGTTGCCTGAAGTAACTCATAGACCCAACTGAACCGTAAGGAGCCCCTTGTGGTCCAGAAAAATTTAGATTTTGACTAACTCCTATCAGAAAGCATCTATAACTAGTAAAGATACCCCTTAAAGAAGTGTTAAAAGGAGTAGAGAGCCCCTGATAAGGATTCCATGCATTAGCATATGGAGAAAAATTCTAGAAAGAATTGACAAAGGAATACAGAATATTCCCTTGTTGGCCAAAATAAGATTGATTCACGGCTCCTAACCCATTAACCGCAGGGTTTGTCCAACTTTGGAATGGATTATAACTTTGACTTGTAAAGGAAAAAGGCATTGATCCCACAGTTGGGTTTGAATGTGGTATATGACCACCCCTAAATGGGAAACCCTGAAAATAAGTTGATCCACTCACAATGGATGTGGAAGCAGCTAATGGAATACTTAAAAAAGTCGAAGGAATCACACTAGTCAACATTATAAAAGGGAAAAATCCAATGCCAGAGGCAACAGCTTGAGAACTTCCACTCAAAGATGGAATGGAAGTAGAACCAAATATAGCAGTGCTACGAGTAATAGAAGGCATAGACATTGTTCCTCCTCCTTGTACAGATACAGGAGCCTGCATAATTGTGGCACTTGTCGTGGATGCCATGCTTCCAGCAGTGGTCATCGAAGGAAAAGATTGATGTAAAGCTGGGCTCGAAGGCCTGTTGGTCAGAGTTCCGACGTATAATAAAACCTATGGATGATTAAAAGGAAGAGGAGAATTAGGAGGTGCAATAGACTCTAAAATATCTTCAACCTCAATATTGTCTTCTGACTGGGAGAGGACTTGAGAAAGAACTGGAGTGTTCCTCTCCAACTCTCTACTTGTACCAGGTCTATCCTGTGAATCAATGACTCCAACTGGAGGATCAATCTTTGGTGTGCTTACTGCCACTAGTTGAAAACCACGGGTAGTATCGCTCCTATACCTTCGAGAAGGCTCAGGACTCGTAGGTGCAAGCCCACAAAGTCTCCTAGACCGACGATCTAGTTGACTAGCCACTTTGAATTATTTTTAAGAAATCTACTTAAAGACTCAAAAAAAAGTTTAAAGCTAGGCTAGCTAGGAGCAAAGAGAACTCTCTAAAAGTCCCTAAAGCTAAAAGCAATCCAACAAATTTCAAGTATTTCTACTCCAGGTGATTAGGACTAGACACCAAAATACAAGAAAGCCAAAATCAAGGGCCTTCTAAAAAAAGACTAGGGTAATTACATCCTAGGCCTACTAGCGAAGGTGTCAGAAGCAGTTACGCTAACCTCCATACAATAGCCTTTGTCAGTGCAAGCACCCAAGCTTCACAAGGGTACCCTCTAGAATTACTATTGAATGTGATGCAACATTAGCCTCAGGTGCCACGAGATTCCCTTTTGCAACCACCTATATGAACCCTAGGAAAGGAAACTATGGATACCAACTCATATCAAAAGCCGAGGGGAATAGTCGTGAGGTGGGATCCAAGAAGTAGAAGAGGGGGTATCTCTCTTCCTTGTCTTCACTCTCCCTCGTGCTTAAATCCCAATCATGGAGCCTTCTCGATATTTCTAATGATATTGGCTTTCGCTCTTTATTCAACTTTTAAGTTTTGTAATTTGAGCAGCCTTGGAGAGTTAACTCTCCACTCACCTAATCCAAGGCCCTAACGAACCTAAACTTGTTGGTTTTTTCTAATGACAACAATAAAAGTTCTAGTTCATTTTATTAATCGTTTGATTTTATATAGTTGTCCTTTAAGTCAAGGGGAATTACGAAACTAAAACTGATGATGTTTTTATGACGTAAAAGAAACCAATAGAAAACTAACTATATGAATGCAATCATTTTCTTTGATGAAGAGTGATTTCTACTTGGGTTCTACGAAAACCTATATATAAGAAAAATAATTTTCTTTTGTTTTCTGAAACAACCTACACAGACCCAAAAACTAGAAAGGACTAAGAATGCTTTAAAATGCAAACTAACCTAATGCAAGTCAAATTGATGATGTAATATCCTAAACAACACTCATAAGGAAATGCAATTCTTTATAGAGACAATAATCTAACTTAAAAATAAATAGGGAAAAAAATTGAACACAAATCTCTATTTAAAGAAAGCATAAAAAATTGCAAAATATCACAATTTGCTTTTCAACAATAAAACAAAAGAAACCATAAACCAAAAGCTTAGGAAAAAGAAAACAAAACCAATGTTTTTGTGATTTTCTGTTAAGGAAACAAAAGAAAATTTTTGAGGTCACAAGAGTACTACTAAAACTCGAAAGATCAATAAATAAGCACAAGGAGTATTTTAATCTCGCAAGTTATAAATTTGAAAATGAATGAAACTTGAATAAGAAAGACTACAAACTTGCACAAATTGAACCAAATAGCAGCAAAATATTTCGACAAACTAACCAAAATTACAAGAAACAAAAAAAGACTCTCAAAAAAGAAAGAAAGCAACTAGGCCACCAAACAAGGGAAAGCAAAGCAAGCGAACTTGAAAACTGGGCTGAAAATGAAATTGAAAACAATTGCCTATCATGGAAGACTAGAACAACCAATAAATTGAAAATGAAGCCTTGAACCCAAGATACAAACTACAAACTTGCTTAAGAAGCAATCCTAGGCAAAATATTTTCAGTGAGAAGGAGATTTTGAAAAAGAAATCTTGCAGGAGAACTGAGTTCTCCAGACAGCAGCATAAATCACTAGGAAGTAGACCTAACTGGGCAGAAATATTTGAACAAATGATTCAAAAAATTGCATACGCAACTGTGCAAAGACACAAAAGTGTGCACACGCTTTTCTAATACAGGAAACTCGCGTATACGCGAGTCTTATTTAAATAAACCTGTGTGCGTATGCTTGCTATGGGGTAAAATGCACGGTCTATGGAGAATGAAAACTACCCTCAAAGGCCTTCCCAGGACCTTCGATAGACTGTAAGATTATCTACAGATGCTACCAAGTTATACACATGTTCATAGACAAATATTAATTAACAAAGTATGGAAAGATTATTACCTCAAGTCTCCTTCTAGATTTGTTTGGAGATCACAATGCAACCAAGAATAAGTCCCTCAAAGTTGGCTCGAAATCAATTCTTGCACAAAAGAAATGCAAACACAATCACTGCATACAACCTTGAAAACTAATATATGAATACACAACGAACATATATTTTCATACAACTTGTTATCACTCATGTTTTTCCCAAAAGTTGTAAGAAAGGGAATACTGTCGAGGTAACCACAGACCAATATTTTAGATACAGAATCTAGCCCATCTGTATCCAGAGAGGGCTCTCTCTTTATGTTTTTCTTTGTTTTTTAAAGGTTTTAGGCTAGTTATGAAGTTCAAGGGTTTTATTTTGAGTTTGGGTGGTGGGATTCAATATAACAGAGAGGTAAAATAGAATAGTTCAGTCCATTGGGCATGATGGGGTCAAAGAAGATGGCTTTCTGGATTCAGCTTCTTAACAGAGGATGGCTTCACAGAGCAAGGTAGTCAAACAGGGAAAAAATGAAGGATTGAAATATATGGAATGGGCTCAAATAGGTGAAGGGCAATTAAGAATCCTTCAACATATTTAAAGAGGGAAAATGGATGATTACTAAAAAAGAGCAGTTAAGAATTCTTTAATAAATAATCAACATGAGAGAATAAGGAAACAGGAGCAATTAAGATTTCACTGTTTATTCTGATTCTGAAGAAAACACAGAGAATAATAAAGATTGAAAACAGAGTGCAATCAAGCATATTCTAAATTAACCATTTTCTTTATCATTCAGACTATGAAACACGGATGATATAGTAAACCAGGAAACTGTAGAAGACAAGATATAGGGGACTTATTGATTTGGAGGTTGATTCAAGAATTTTGTGACAAGTCCTCTCCTTCAATTCTTCATCCAGTATGGCCAGACAACAGATGTTTCCAACAGCTCTTTATTCCAAAAATTTAGTATTTACAGCAAAGTCTAAGAAATCCACACGCTACCGACTGCCCCCAAACTCTAATGGAGGGGGTATTTATACAAAAATATATGTACAACCTATATCTCATAACAGTTGTGAGATAATATCTCATTTTAACATAAAATAATTTACAAGTTAAAAATAAACAGCTAACTGATGTTGTGCTGGAGGCAGGTCTTTAGGGTTCAGCTTGTAGCCACCTTTTGTAGTAGCTCTACGCTGACTACCTATCTTAACTGTGTATTAATCCTGATGTGATTTTCTTTTATGCCACCTTGATACTCTTTAACTCTGCTCTAACAGTCTTTATTGCTGATTTTCTTTGCCTTTAATTCTACTCTGATACTCTTTGACTTATTTTGTGATTTTCCTTTAATTTCGATCTGATAAAACTGCTAACATGTCCTCATATCATCTTTCCTCTGGCAACTTGCATCTTCTGAAGGTCTACTGGTTTAGGTAGCAAATATCCTTGTTCATTCCTTTATTTCTTTTTCCACGAGCCTGAATGTCCCTCGGCGCTGGTTCGAACTGTATTAAAAGGAATAAAACTGTAAAGGGCAACTTAGTTGAGGCCGTGAGCTCGTTGTTGGAGCTTTTCTAGTCGGAGGCGGTCTGAAACTAGAAAATTTGATTTCAGCTGATTTTACACGTGGAGTGCGTGGGGCGCTATATGCAGAAAACCATAACAAAAATGACCTTTTCCCATTTTATTTAACAAAAATGAAATTTTGGTGGGAATTTATTATTTGAAGGATGGATGATGTCAGTGGGGGTATGGTATAGATGACGTGGTGGTGATGTGGCAGGTGACATCAACAGGAGGACGGTGGTAAGCGGTTTGGCCCGCACCACTTTCGGGGCTGGGCAGTTTTGGGCGGAGGGTTAGCGAACATGGTGGGAGCACGACGCATGTCCTTGGCATGGCGGCAAAACCACCGGTCTCCCATGGGTTAAAGTACCATGATTAAGGGGGTGCGATATAGTTGTGGACCATTGGATGATGGAGCGGAGATCGGACGGTGGACGGTGCATGGAGATGGCGAGAGGTTAACTGCGTGGGGGCCCAATATAATTAACGTTAATAAATCATATTAGGGATGTTTTCATTGGTTCGCGGGAGTGGCTTGGTTATTAATTAACGAGAGGTTAATTAATCCCTTGATGCGCACGGGGAGGGTTTTTAATAAGTTCCAAAGGAACTTATCAATCCACATTTGTACAGTGACTATGGTTATAGTTAACCAGGGCGGGGCATGTAAAATAGCGGGTAGTGTTAATATTAATATAATACGGGATGGGTAAATGATTTTATATGGGATTTATATAATAATCATGTTAATTGTTAATATGAATTCGAAAGTAGAAAAGTGCTAAGTTATAATGTTTAAAAAAAAACTTAGGCTAAAGGGGAAAAATGGGTTTTATGGAGAATTTTTTCCATTTCCCTAAGCAAAACAGGGTTTTACATAGGCAATGCTTATGAAACGAGACGAGTGATTTATGGAGGATATTAAGAATAGATTCTTAATATTTTAGGGGGAAATTATTAAATGACTAGGGAAAAATAAGAAGGGTACTTAGTCATGAAACCTTGACTTGCTTGAGCTGCTCCAAGTATATGTCCACCATTTGCACTAGTGATAGAAGTGAAAGTTAACACATTTTTAGAAACATTGTCCATCACAAGTATCATTCTGCAACACCAATCTACCTACCCTGCCTACTATGCCTAGCATTTTTTCCTTCTTTCTTTGGGTGCACTTAGAGTAGCAAACCCTCATCAACTTTTCTTTTGTTTCATGATAAGACTACCTAAGTCTACACTTATAACATCCAAGGGATTAGATTTAACTGTTGAGCTCCTTTGCTTCTTTACCTATCTACTTATCTTCCAAGATTAAACAGTTTGGTCATATTTTTATTCTCTATCTCTAAAACATGAAATTCAAAACATGAACTAGACAAGATTAAGCTATTTGGCCATTCATTAATTGTGGCATGAATTTGACAAGTTGCACACAATGCTTTATTTGCCGGAAAACGGAGAAGTAGTGGCATTTTGGACTTGCACACTTTCCTAGTCTTTCTTTGTTTGGGGTTCATTTTTTTCACTTTTTGACCATTTTATTCCTTTTACCCTTTGATTTTTCTTTTAGGGTATACCCCCTTTACGTTTTTTGGTTTTTTTTTATTTTTTGATTTTTTGATAATATGGAAAACCTTTGCAAAAGGGATGAACATATTATAGAGCTTCATCAAGTCAATCATGAAATATGACACCTATTGGTATAGGAGTATAACAGTGGCTCCACTTGGGGATGGCTTTCCCTGGTGGAAAGTCAAGAATAGCAAGTCAGATGGCCTTATGAGTAACTTTGACTATTTCTGAAAGTCTCTTTTGCTGGTTGCTTTATTGTACATATGACAACACACTTCTGAAGTTTAGGGCCTTCTCTTCAGGCTTTAACTACAGCAAGTTACTATCTAAACAACACTTAAACATTTATTCTTCCTCCTTGAATCCTTCTTGAGCACCTTGTCCCTTGCATAGGAACTTTTAGCCTTGGTCCTTTTATCAAAATCTTCTTAACCTTCTCCTGCACAACTTGAGATCTGACCTAAAACAAAAGGGTGCTGCAATCTTCAAACCAGATTAGTAAATCCTCAAGATCTTGGATTCAAAAATTTAAGGATTTATTTTGTAATCTATTGAAAATTGAATTAAAACAAACGAAAAACCTACCTACTTACTCTAATCAGCTTTCTAATTGTTGGTTATGTAAAATGAAATAACCAATGCAACCAATCAAGCATTATATACATTAGTGACCTTTGTTGCTTGAATTTGTTGGTGTTCAAAATTGAGATCTTGCAATCAAATATAGCTTTGTTAAGCTGTGAGAAGATAAGGAAATTCCTTATATCTTTTGTTGAATCTAGAAACTGTACAAAAGGATCTTGTAAAATATGCACACTATTTTTAAACTGATTGAAGCAATTGTACAAATGTTCTGGGTAGCTTTCCTACCTTGAAACTGAAATGTCACTTTTATCTTTATCACCCTGCATGTTTTCAACTGCTCTTTGTGATGATATTTTTGCTGACTGTAAGGTCTCTTTTGTAAAACCATTATCATCTTGATTCTGACTCTCATAGTCTATTAATGGAGAAGAATTCTGATTGTTTTCATCATCCAACCTGTCAACTATTGGATCATAAAGGACTTGGAAGGACTGTTGCAACTTACTATATACAGGTTCAAATGGAACTTCATAGATTTCTACAAGTTGCTCCTCCTTTTCTTTAACAATTTTACATGATTCAAAACAAAGAGGTACAGAATCAACTTGGATCATTTGATCATTCGTTCCAGCTTCCAAGTCTTCTTCTGCAACCTGACATTCAATGGCATTTTGGGGCTGCAAATCTAGATATGATAAGTCTTGAACAAAGATTTGATTGCCCTCTAGATGGTTAATATCAAGACTTGTTGACATTTGATTTCTAATTGCATGATAGTTATCTCTGATAAACTGAAATGAATCAAAACAAAATGGTAAAGTTCCTTCATTGATTTAAAAATTTTATGCACTTTCCTTGTCATTCTCATTACTGAAATGAACAAGCTGATCACTTCTTTCAAGATGTTGAACCTGAATTTCCTTATTCCCCAAATTAGCTTCTGATTCCTCTGCAAGGTTAATTTGGATTTGAGAAACATAATCATCATCATATTGATCATATTTGGGTGAATCATTGAAAGAAGAAATGTTATCAAATGCACACATTAGATCAGGAGATTGCTCCTCCACATATTGCTCTATGAATCTATCTTCTGATCTATGGTAGATCGAGTTGGTAGGAATTTGTTCATAAATATCAACCTTTTCCTCTTGTGAAACAAATGTTTCATGATGACTTTGAACAAAAAATTCAACTTTCATTGTGATATTCTGCATCATTTCCTCTGTCTTCTTTATCAAAATGTCGAGTTTTTCCTCTTTCCGTGTTTTCAACTTTTCTCTTCTAATTTTCATATTAACCTCTACGTCCACTACCATGTTCTGCATCTGTTCCATAGTTGAGGGGTTTCTTTCTCTTAGATGAAATTCTATCTTTGAATCAAATGCTCTTGGGTAATGTAGTAGAGCTGCATCAAGGGGAGGTTTTATATTTAATGGTATTGAACAATAGATTTGATTAAATCTGTCTGAAAATTGTTGTATTGTTTCATATGAATGTCTTTTTAGTTGATTATATTCTTCTATGATCATGAGAAGATTGAGTTTGATTATCCATCTATCAAGGAAGAGTTTGAGAAACTGTTCGAGATTTGAGATGCTTGCCTCAAGCAGGGTTTTGAACCAACTCCTGAGTTTGGCTTGCAAAGAAAGAGCAAAAAGCCTAATACTAACACCCTCTTCATCTACTTCAAATAAGCTAAGATAATCTTCAAAACCTTGGATATGTTTTTGGGCAGTGATACCATTATCTCCATCAAACCTAGGGAGATACTTGGGATAATCGTTAGGGAAAGCATGGAGTGTAGGAGGAAAAATGAGTGGTTTATACCTATCAAGAACTTTATGAGGTACCGGAATATGTTCAGGGATTGGATGATTAGTCTTAATGTTTGAATTCTCCTTAACTGAAAAATGATCTTCATAAGAATTAGAAGACTGTTGTTCAAATGTGTAAGGAGACTTTGCATCTACATTTTTCAAAGGAAAATAATAAAAATTTAATCTAAAGTCATCTCTAAAATACAATATACATTGAAAAATATTATCAATGAGAAAGAACATAATGTCTTGGATAACAATCCAAGTCAAAAGCCTGATCTTTTCATATAGTTCTTTCAGGTTCATTTCTCCAGTGGAGTCTTGATTGTGAAATTGATATGGAGTTGCCAGGTGGATGATTTTGACCTTTGTGTGTTTGATCCTTGTCCACCATCACAGACCAGATCTAAACCTGTAAAACAGTTCTCAGGAAAAGGTTTAGCTTCTCCAAGAAACCAAATTTTTTTTTAGTATTTTATGATTATTTCGATTTTTTATGAGTTTTCAAAACAACTTCTATGATTTCTTTAAGAGGCTTTAGATATGAGATTTAAACTTTCTTAAAGATTTTATTTGACAAGAGGAACTGATCATGTATTTGAAACTAGATGTTTAATCTATAAGCTAGACTGGAGATAGACTGAAGTAGCATTTATTTACTTCTGCAATTGTAAAGCAAAAGCAGTTTCAAAGGATACCTGGCTAACTTCAGGCTCCATCTGTAGCTTATGAAACAAACAATAGTAACAAACAATTATTCAGGTCCCCAATATGGTCACCAATGATGTTATCACTCAGGCTTTTCGCAAAAGTTGTAAGAAAGGGAATGCTACCGAGGTAACCACAGACCAATCTTTTAGATATAGAATCTAGCCAATCTGTATCCAGAGAGGGCTCTCTCTTTATGTTTTAGCTTTGTTTTTTAAAGGTTTTAGGCTAGTTATGAAGTTCAAGGGTCTTGTTTTGAGTTTGGGTGGTGGGATTGAATAGAACAGAGAGGTAAAACAGAATAGTTCAGTCCATTGGGCATGATGGAGTCAAAGAAGATGACTTTCTGGATTCGGCTTCTTAACATAGGATGGCTTCACAAAGCAAGGTAGTCAAATAGGGAACAAATGAAGGATTGAAACAGATGGAATGGGCTCAAATGGGTGAAGGGTAGTTAAGAATCCTTCAACATATTGAAAGAGGGAAAATGGATGATTACTAAAAAAGAGCAGTTAAGAATTCTTTAATAAATAATCAACATGAGAGAATCAGGAAACAAGATCAATTAAGATTCCACTATTTATTCTAATTCTAAAGAAAACACAAAGAATAATAACGACTGAAAACAGAGTGCAATCAAGCATATTTTGAATTAACCATTTTCTTTATCATTCAGATTATGAAACACGGATGATATAGTAAACCAAAAGCTATAAAACACAAGATATAGGGGACTTATTGATCCGGAGGTTGATTCAAGAATTCTGTGACAAGTCCTCTGCTTCAATTCTTCATCCAGTATGGCAAGACAATAGATGTTTCCAACAGCTTTTTATTCCAAAAATTCAGTATTTACAACAGAGTCTAAGAAATCCACACACTACCAACTGCCCCCAAACTGTAATGGAGGGGGTATTTATAAAAAATATATGTACAACCTATATCTCATAACAGCTGTGAGATAACATCTCATTTTAACCTAAAATAATTTACAAGTGAAAAAGAAACAACTAAATGATGTTGTGATGGAGGCAGGCCTTTAGGGTTTGGCTTGCAGCCACCTTCTGTAGTAGCTCTACGCCGACTACCTATCTTAACTGTGTATTAATTCTGATATGATTTTATTTTATGCCACCTTGATACTCTTTAACTCTGCTCTGACAGTCTTTATTGCTGATCTGCTTTGCCTTTAATTCTGCTCTGATACTCTTTGACTTATTTTGTGATTTTCCTTTAATGTCGATTTGATAAAACTACTAATGTGTCCTCAAATCATCTTTCCTCTGGCAACTTGCATCTTCTGAAGGTCTACTAGTTAAGGTAGCAAATATTCCTATTCATTCCTTTATTTCTTTTTCCGCAAGCTTGAATGTCCCTTGGCACTGGTTTGAATTTTATTAAAAGGAAGAAAACTGTAAAAGGGCAACTTGGTTGAGGCCGTGAGCTCGTTGCTGGAGCTTTTCTAGTCAGAGGCAGTCTGAAACTAGAAAATTTAATTTCGGCTGATTTTACACCTGGAGTGTGCAAGGCGCTATATCCAGAAAAACATAACAAAAATGAAAATTTTGTAGGAATTTATTATTTGAAGGATGGATGATGTCAGTTGGGGTATCGTATAGATGATGTGGCAGTGACATGGCAGGTGACATCAACATGAGGATGGTGGTAAGCGATTTGCCTGCACCGCTTTCGGGGTTGGGTAGTTTCGGGCGGAGGGCTAGCGAACATGGCGGGAGTGTGACGCGTGTCCTTGGCACGGTGGCAAAACCACCAGTCTGCTGCAGGTTAAAGTTCGGCGATTAAGGGGGGTGCGATACAGCTATGGACTGTTGGATGGTGGAGTGGAGATTGGATGGTGGACGGTGCATGGAGATGGCAAGAGGTTAACTGCATGGGGGCCCAATATAATTAACGTTAATAAATCATATCAGGGTTGTTTTCATTGGTTCACAGGAGTGGCCTGGTTATTAATTAACAAGAGGTTAATTAATCCCTTGATGTGCATGGGATGGTTTTTAATAAGTTCCAGATGAACTTATTAATCCACATTTGTACAGTGACTATGGTTATAGTTAACCGCGACGGGGTATGTAAAATAGTGGGGTAGTGTTAATATTAATATAATACAGGATGGGTAAATGATTTTATATGGGATTTATATAATAATCATGTTAATTGTTAATATGAATTCGAAAGTAGAAAAGCGCTAAGTTATAATGTTTAAAAAAAAACTTTGGCTAAAGGGGAAAAAAGGGGTTTTATGGAGAATTTTTTCCATTTCCCTAAGAAGAATAGGGTTTTACTTAAGCAATGCTTATGAAATGAGACGAGTGATTTATGGAGGATATTAAGAACAAATTCTTAATATTTTAGGGGGAAATTAGTAAATGACTAAGGAAAAATAAGAAGGGGAGTTAGTCATGAAACCTTGACTTGCTTGAGCTGCTCCAAGTATATGTCTGCCATTTGTAATAGTGATAGAAGTGAAAGTTAACACATTTTTAGAAACATTGTCCATCACAAGTATCATTCTGCAACACCAATCTACCTACCCTGCCTAATATGCCTAGCATTTTTTCCTTCTTTCTTTGGGTGCATTTAGACTAGCAAAACCTCATCAACTTTTCTTTTGTTTTCATGAGAAGCCTACCTAAGTCTACACTTATAACATCCAAGGGCTCAGATTTAACTATTGAGCTCCTTTGCTTCTCTACCTATCTACTTATCTTCCAAGATTAAACAGTTTGGTCAGATTTTTATTCTCTATCTCTAAAACATGAAATTCAAAACATGAACTAGCCAGGATTAAGATGTTTGGCCATTCATTACTTGTGGCATGAATTTGACAAGTTGCACACAATGCTTTATTTGCAGAAAATGTAGAAGTAGTGGCATTTTGGACTTGCACACTTTCCTGGTCTTTCTTTGTTTGGGGTTCATTTTTTTCACTTTTTGACCATTTTATTCTTTTTACCCTTTGATTTTTCTTTGAGGGTATACCCTCTTTACATTTTTTTGATTTTTTGATTTTTTGATAATATGGAAAACCTTTGCAAAAGGGATGAACATATTACAGAGCTTCATCAAGTCAATCATGAAATATGACACCTATTGGTATAGGAGTATAACAGAACTAAACTACTCATATAAACAAGTATCGACTAAACAACTTAATGAACTATGTTACTGACACCATGTAGAAGGGAACACAACTGCATTTCTGTATTAATAATGAAAGAGTGATTACAACCATTTGTTGTATCAGTCTTCCTTTGCCCCTTCCACTTCTCTCCCTCTCCCCCTTCTAGCTCACTTCTTTAGATATGAGATAGTTCTCAACAGCTTAGTAGGCTATCCTTCCAATTTTCCTCCTTTTCTCAGATTAGAAATCCTCCAAATATCTCGATTTTGGATGTTTCCTTGCTTTTCTTGCATAATTTTAGGAACAAATATCTAGATATTTATGAGCCAATTCGTTCCTTTAACCCATTGAACTTCGTCAAGTTTCACTAACACTCTCCCCTCACTAGCAACATGAGTTAGTGGGGTCACTAACACTCCCTTAGGCTTGGTAACAAGCTTTATAAAGAAGGTTGTTAGTGTAAAACCAACGTTAGTGTGGAATCAAGGCTTGTAATTGTGATCTTTGCTTCAGTCATCCTGTCTTTCCCCTCTGAGTTGATGAGGAGGTCATTTTGTTGTATAACAGATGCCCTATAAATTATGAGATCAGAGGGAGGGACGATGGCTGAAATACTTTACTAAAACTGTAATTTTTCTATCAAAATGTGAGAGAGAGAAGCTTCAGGCGGCAAGGGAAACCTGATACAAAACATATATATATATATATAATTGCTAAAATCATGTCCTGAGTTGGGTATTCCCATGCTCATTAGCTATGTCAGAGTGATTTTATCCAAAGAGATATGATGATACTAGCTGCTAATAAGCATAATGTGGGTCCAGTGTCATAATAGGATCATCCTGAAACAACTGTCTCCAAAAAAAATATCCACAGCTTGGGAGAGGAAACAAGGTTGAATGATGCAAGCCTCTACCCAATGTCTTTATTTCTATTTCACCAAACAACATTGATCGATACATGTGAAAATATGCGTTGACATCGAACATGCATGAAATCATTTGATTACCAGTGAATAATGGAGACCGTTAACAGATGCAAGGAAGGCCACCGACAATGGTGATGGTATCCAAGATGCACAGTGCAATCTAACAAGTGTGAAAGATGTCTTTGTCATCGAACACCTGTAGAATCGCTCAACTAGGAGCCAATAATGAGAACCCCTAATCAAAGACAAGGTAACCTACCATTAATGTCTGTAAGTACCAAGGCATTGAATGTGTTTCTGGGTTATCTTCCTAGATAGATTGTTGAAGTCGATGGGAAGAAACCTATCGAAAGGTAGGAAATAATATGTCCTACATCAATCGACACGAAACGGGACAAGAATGATTTTATTTCTTGTGGAATCTTTTGAGCATTTGGGTCTAAACAACAGAGGGCACGATGGAAGGATATTCTTGATGGGTTGATGGAGGAAACAAAAGGTTAACCCTTGAACATAGAAGGCATGAAAATGGTTTTAACCATGCAGCACTAGACTCATGAACACTACAGAGTGTTTAGGATACAAAGATGCAATTACATCAGGGTATTTAGGCTAAACACATAGGATGGTAGGATTCATATTGAGAGGTCGTCACAAGGAAGGTTTATCTAAGGGAGTGCCATGTTCAAGGGAATGACTGCTACCAAACCATGCTCTCTAATACAGAATACAGTTGTATTGTCCACTTTCCCCATTTGATTAATTTAATGAGTCCAGATGGGTAAACTCATCGATCTTTTCATATTTAAAGAGTCTAAGAAGGATCGCAAAAAGAATGACTCTCTGCCCTATCTGATTAGTTTAATGAGTCCACACGAGCAAACTCGTCGACTTTTTCATGTTTTAAGAGTTTGAAAAGTATCGTAGAAAGAGTGACTCTATATCTTGTCTGTGTAATTTAAAGAGTCCAGACTAGAAAACTCAGTGGTCTTTTCATACTTAGAGAGTCTGAAAAGATCGTAAAGAGAGACTCCATGGTGGTCCCTTTGTCATAGTTGTTAACCAGGTGTGACAAAAGGTTAATAGTATACCTGGATCAGTTAATTTTCCATAAATTAATCTATTGAATCCGGATAAATAGAAACCTACGTTCAATAGATGTCGACCTCACTTTGTTACGAGTACGAGGAGACGGACTAAACTCATTTTTCGTTGTGAATTTTTAATGAGTCATGTGATGACAAACTCAACACCTTCATCAAAATTTTTAATGAGTCAAATGAAGAAAACTCAGGGTATCTTTTTCAGATTAGTGAGTGAGAAAAAGAGGTAAAAGAAGGACTCATTCCTTCCTCATAGATTTAACGAGCTTTAAGGAGGGGAAAGACTCAGGGATTTTTTGATTTAAGAGCGAGAAACGGTCCCAAAAAAGAATGTGCTCTAGTTGTTGCCGTATATTTTTAATGAGCCCAATGACAAAAACTCAGGATTTTTTAGTTTAATGAGCGAGAAAAGTACCTAAAAGAATTCTCGGGTCATATTTATAAAGTTTAATGAGCCTAAAGACAAAGCTTAGGATTTTTTCAGTTTAAAGAGAGAGAAAAAAGTGCCTAAAAAGAATGCTCGCTTGGTCTTTTTCAGTTTAATGAGCTAGAAAAAGATCAAAAAAGAGTTGTTCAGAGCATCATCGTATATATTTAACGAGTGCAATGATGAAAACTCGGAGATGTTTCTATTTTTTAAAGAGCAATAAAATATCTCAAAAAGTGCTCTAATCTTCGTTGTAGTAGTTTAAGGAGCCCAAAGAAGGAGACTCGAGGTTTTTCGAATTAATGAGCAAGAAAAATACCATAAAAAGAATGCTCAATCTTGTTCATGGTAGTTTAACTAGCCTGGAGAAGGAGACTTGAGGATTTTTTGGATTAACAGGCAAGAAAAATACCATAAAAAGAATTCTTGATCTTCTTCATGGTAGTTCAACGAGCCTGAAGAAGGAGACTTGAGGATTTTTCGGTTTAACAAGAAAGAAAAATACCATAAAAAGAATTCTCGATCTTCCTTGATCTCATGATTGACAATAGAAGGGTCTATTCCATGCATTTCCTCATAAGACCAAGGGAAAACATCACATAAGTCCTTAAAAGGGCAGGTGAAGCTCACAATTTCCTCAGGATTACAATTGGCTCCAATCTGTATGTTTTCCACGATGCCTGTCATGACAGAAATATCGAGGAGCAATGTTTATGAAATATTGCCCCAGTTTCCTTTTGAGTCCAAAGGTTGGATAGTCGTATATGGTGAGGAAACAATTTCATGTGCATAAGGTGACATGATTTGAAGAGGCATCGTGTCCGTATTAGGAATCGAAACATGATGGTGCGAGTCCTCCCAAGGTTGCTCTTCTAAACTCATTATCTCTCGAATAGCTTCGTCCTTAGGTAGGAATTGATTGAGTGGATCAAAAGGAGCGGTTATGGGAGGGATAGTGGTACTTTTGGCTGAAACCAAAGTGACCAGAGATTCAGATGCAATTTGAATGACTTCGCAGGTCAATTTAGCTGGTGACAATGACATTTTTTCTCCATATGTGTCAATGTCTGAAGGAGTCAGTAGGATCCATGGATCGGTCTGTTCATGAGGAATAGATGAAATCATATTAACCTTCTATGGAACCTGGGGTAGCTGAAGAGGGAAAAAAACCATGAAGGAAGAAGCCTTCAAGAGACCAATACCAATACTGACGTAAGAGTCAACTACACCACCCACTAAGGGTACAAATCTACTAGGTAACAGAGAGTAATCTGGGGTGCAAAAGGACAGCTGGTCCACTGTGACTATCTTTCCATCCAAGGGAAAGAGGACGACATGGAAGATAGAAGACAGAACGGCCTTCATGGCATAAGTCCAAGTGCAACCTAAAAGTAGATTATAGTTGATTTTATGATCCACGACTTCTATGTCCACCGTTACAGTTTTCCCATACAAAGTGATGGAGAAACTGGCTAGGTATCCTTTTGGGATAAAGGTGTGGCCGTCAAAAGCTTTCAAGGAGTTTGATAGTGGGGTTAGGGTTGGATAACATAGGGCGAGCCAACATAAAGCTGACATGATGTAGGTAGAAGCACCTTCGTCGATGACAATTCTATGTATAACTTTACCTTTCAAAGTTATATGCACCTGGAATGCAAGATGATGAGAAAGGGGAGGTTTACACTTAGCCATGTCTAAAATAGCCAGCATGGAATCCTTTTGGTTGATACCACCAATAGCCGAAAGCAAAGCTTTCTGTTGTGTTGAGCATATTTTTAGTACTTCGAACGCTGACATAGCCGACGGTGCTTGCGCCAAATCTTCTACAATGTTGAAGTGTTGGGCATCACATGCAGATGTATTGTGCATTGTGCATCGAAGTGCCCCTTTTAGGAGTCGAATTACAAGGTCCTCAATTGGCCTTTCGATATGCAAATCGTTGGGTGGCAATAGGTTTTGACCTGAGGATGGTTCTGTTGCTAGAGCGATAGGAGCTCCATAAGATTTGGTTCTTGTGGCGAGTTCTACCGTTTCAAATGTGTAGACAGTAGAAGATCCTTCACCAGCCAAAGGATGTTACGAACCATCATTGCCCCCTTTATGGGGTTGCGGTTGGTTTGCAATAAGATTTTTCTATTGCTGAGTGGGAAAAGGGTTTCTAAGGACAACGAGGGCCTTACCAGTATCCTGTTTGGCAAGTTACTCTGTGCATTCTTGAAGACATGGACAATGCTAGGTTGTGTGGTCTTTAGCACAGAGTTTGCATGGATATCTGGTGGGTTTATACTTTTCCTCGTTAGTAGGCACAGTGGCCTTTTGTTTTGGGTTTGGATGCTTTGTTGACAACTCTTCAGTAGGAGAGGTCTTTTTCTTATTCTTCTTGTTCTTGTTCTTACCACTGGATTTTTGTGTAGATTGCACAGAGTTTACCGCAGTGACTAGAAGAGGAATCATATTGTTAGAGGGATCCATTGTCATCTCGGCAATGTGACCACTGAGTTGTTTTACAACAGCCCTGGAGGTTGCGCTGACAATCCCGTCGGCATGCACTCCGAGGTGCTAAGTGGTAGAAGCATTGGGGTTACTAGGGGCATTGGGGATTATGTCGTAAAGAGTGCTAGATTGTGAATATATCAGGTCTAAGTGCTCGGCATGACATATGGATTGGTCTTCTATAACTGCACCACCTAGAGGGACATCTGTAGAGATTTGCAGGAGTATGGACCTACAAAACCAGTCCGTTATGAGAAATTCACGGAGGGGAGCTTTGACTAACCTCTGCCTACGTCTCCATTCATGTATATGATCAGAGATGTATGTGGTGGTATCTTGATGAAATGAAGTGAGGAGCTCTATCCCAGTATCATAGCGGATGGGTAGCTGGAAGTGCTTTAGGAATTCCATCGCTAAAGTGTCAAAGGTGTTTACTAACGTGCGTGGTAACTTAATATACTATTTCACTGCGTTGCCAGTGAGGGTGTGAGGAAAAAGACATGACTAGAAACTATCATCCACCATAGAGTTTGAAACACACCAAAGATGGTAGGTGATGATATGGGTGCCCAAATCATCCCCTTGCTTTCCATCGAACTTTGGGATGTCCGTTGGTATCTTATGCGAGATCAACAACCATTGTAAGTTGTGATAGATGGGGTCATTTGTTAGCTTGTATAAGTTGGGTATATCCAACGTTGCCAGGAAAGTCAGAGATTTTGGTGCCCTTGACTCAGACCATGGTGATGACAGATTACTTGAGGAGCTTTGCGCTCCTCCCATCATTTGGCTCCCAATATTATACATGGGTTGCATGGTGTAGTAGTTTCTTTGAGGTATGGTGTTGTAGAGTGGATTTCCATGAGGATTTTGATACTAGGGTATGGAATTGCCCCCATGATAAGCAGTGCCCCCTTGACTCATTTGAATATTTGAGTAGGGTGCCCCCATGGACTGGTTGGGAATCCCTTGAGGATTCCCGCCTGACACAGAACTAACCATTTTTCCTTGATTGACAGAGGGAATTCTCATGTCAATTAGTGACTGACCATGCATGCCTGAGAATGGAGGGGTAACTGTTATGTTCCCTACTGGCATCTGCATGTTGGGAGCCCCCCCATGTATATGAATCTGGGGGTTTGAATTGTACATTGGTGTTCAACCATGTTGTTGGTAAACGAGAACCGCACCCATAGTGCCACACTGAGTGTTATAGGGAGCATTGTATGTGGAACTTGTTGAAGGTATGTAGTTTATCACCATAGGGGTGGAGCCTGGCATCTGCTGGGTTCTGCTCATACAAGGTGTCATGTGAGTGGTTGTACTTGGGACAAATGGGATAGCGGGATTCGCCATTACCAGTGTTGTGGTGACTGTCGACTAGCGGAGTGGTGAAGGACCAAAAGTGTCTCTAAAGTTCCACATCTCAT
Source organism: Pinus tabuliformis (assembly GCA_031772625.1). Lineage (NCBI taxonomy): Eukaryota > Viridiplantae > Streptophyta > Pinopsida > Pinales > Pinaceae > Pinus > Pinus tabuliformis. The sequence continues at coordinate 1,631,531,255 of CM062820.1, read as the reverse complement.
TAGTCGTCGACTGGATAGATGGAAATGTTCCAACTACCGAAGCAAGAAGTATTGGTTCCATAGGAATCAAGAGGGGGTCTAACTGATTCATGAGCGGAGGGTTAAAATTAGGAAGAAATCCTTCTGTGAAGAAATCCTTTGGCAAACTTGAATCGTCGGTTGTCCAAATAGATTTCGTGTGAGATCTGGAAGATTGATTTCCTGAATATTGTGAATTCGGTTAACGAGAGCTCGACGGATCCTCCACAATGAGTGGAGGAAGTTCTAGCAATCGTCTAGAGTGATGATGAGGGCCGGATGTAGCCACGGTGACTGTTAGTTTTTAAAAATAAATTTTATCGTCATGTTCATTAAAGTCTCAAAATGATAACACTTGGGTACCTAAAAAATATAAAAAATACACTAAGTCTATCAATCAGCAAACAGAGGGAAAATACCTTGTCTGATAAGCACCAATAATTGGAGATGAAACCTAGTATCTCAATGAATAACAGAGAAGGATGGCAAGATGTACATTTATGGTTACTTTAGAGCTCTGCCCAAACCTCAGATTGAGGGGCCAAGTACTCTCGTGAAGATGAGCACCCTCCCAAAAACTGAAGACAAAGTAGGTCCGTTTGTGTTAGGTACCAGGACAGCCCGTGCCAGTCACCTTGTGTAAGTCCCTATAAGTTTGGTCACTCAAGATACCTCAAATCACAGACACCACTTGGAGGGGGACATAGTCGTAGACAGCACGCTGTGTGGGCAGGATACCTAAGTCCCCGACTCAGCTGTGAAATCCTCGAAGAGATCCCCAATACATAGAATACCGAAAGGATTTGTAAGAGAAGGTAGGCTACCTTCACTTATAGTCCGATGTTGTCCAATATTTAGCTCCGCTTTTACTGGAATGATCCCGATAGTATGAGTGTAGAAGGAATTTTTCTCTCTTTCAATGACACTAGTTTGGTTTTCAACCTTGGGCAGTTCACTCACATGCTTATCCCAAGATCCTAGCCTAACTAATGTTTGTTTGCTCAAATAAAGAGTTAATGATTGATTTTAGGTAAATTTTATGTGTACTTGATTATTGTCTTCGGTAGGGGAGTTGACGTATGAAATGTGATGAGACTCTGACTCAATAAATCATGCAAAAAACAATTCTTTGAATTTTTTTTCAATTTGATGTAAACAAGCGGTATTCTACATATTCATATTTTTCACATATTCATAGTTTCTTCCATGCATATTTAGTCTTACGACACATGCATAACCAAAATATTCTTTTCCATTGTTTCCTAACAACTACTTGAAACCAAAATGAGGCAATTTATAACCAGTTAAACAGAAGGATGAATAAAAATGGTGAGTCTTTCTTTCAGAAAAAATGTTTTTAAGACAGAAAAACAAAACCTTTTTCCTAAAAATAAATTTCTAGGACACCAATTTTCTTAGCAAAATGTAGTAACAAATCTTTTTCGGTCCATGAGAAGGCTTCCCACCCCTATTGGATTACAGACACTACTGAAAATCAAATTCTTGGGAGACTAACGCTCTGTAACAGTGGCTACAGAGAGTTAATAGGTCCACTAACACCCCCTATGAACAAGCACAGTTCTTTATAAAGCTCTGTGTAGCCTGCTAACCTACGTTAGTGTGGGAAATCAGTCAAAAAGAGGGCTTTCAAGATCAGCTTCTGAGATGAATGTATACAAGCAATATGCAACAAGATATTTAGTGGATCAAAAAAGGATTTAAAGAAGTATAGGAAGCTCTTAGAAGGAGGAGAAAATAAAGAAGAGTCTGGGTAAACCGAGAACTAGATGTATATTCCCCAATGAAGTCACCAATTCTACTATGGGGTAAAATCCACAGTGTATGGAGAATGAAAACTACCCTCAAAGGCCTTCCCGGGACCTTCGACAGACTGTAAGATTATCTACAGATGCTACCAAGTTATACACATGTTCATAGACAAATATCAATTAACAAAGTATGGAAAGAGTATTACCTCAAGTCTCCTTCTAGATTTGTTTGGAGATCACAATGCAGCCAAGAAGAACTCCCTCAAAGCTAGCTCCAAATCAATTCCTGCACAAAGGAAAGGCAAACACAATCACCGCATACAACCTTGAAAACCAATATATGAATACACAACGAACATATATTTGCATACAACTAAACTACTCATATAAACAAGTATCGACTGAACAACTTAATGAACTATGTTACCAACACCATGGAGTAGGGAACACAACTGCAGTTCTGTATTAATAATGAAAGAGTGATTACAACCATCTATTGTATCAGTCTTCCTTTGCCCCTTCCACTTCTCTCTCTCTCTCCCTTCTAGCTCACTTCTTCAGATATGAGACAGTTCTCAATAGCTTAGTAGGCTATCCTTTCAAATGCTCTGACCTCTTTCATAATAACCCTCACCTTGCTTATATAGCAATTGAGTTAGGGTTGCCAAGCTCCTCCTTGAGTTCACTAGGGAAAAAGTAATGAACTTGCCATGCTTTTCAGCTCTTTCCAATTTGCCTTCTTTTCTCAGATTAGAAATCCTCCAAATACCTTGATTTTGGATGTTTCCTTGTTTTTCTTGCATAATTTTAGGAACAAATATCTAGATATTTATGAGCCAATTCGTTCCTTTGACCCATTGAACTTCATCAAGTTTCACTAACACTATCCCCTCACTAGAAACATGAGTTAGTGGGGTCACTAATGCTCCCTTAGGCTTGGTAATAAGCTTTATAAAGCAGGTTGTTAGTGTAAAACTAGCGTTAGTGTGGAATCAAGGCTTGTAATTGAGGTCTTTGCTTCTGTCATCCTATCTTTCCCCTCTGAGTTGATGAGGAGGTCATTTTGTTGTATAACAATGCTACTATAATCAAAGGAAACAACATATACAAAGCTTAATTAGTAAAAAACAAAAATCAAGGTCTGATCAAGAAAATCATAATTGATGCCTGTGACACTGATGGAACAAACAATACTGCAAAAGAAAGCAATCAATAAACTGAACCCTAACTGAGAAAAGCAACCCAAACTAGGAATAACAAGAAAGTTATCCCCAACAGAGTCACAATTCTGTTGTGGGTGATACCACCCGAGGGCTTTGGGTTGAGAACCCCAATAGAGTAGAGGGAAAACCACAACAAGAAATGCTCAGGCAATGAACCTAAATTCTTATTCTAATGAACTATGCAAGAGTGCCCTTACCTGGATGTCCCATGTTTGGGTAGATCCCGTAGGGTGCAAACCCTCACCTTCTCTTGATGTTCTTGAAACCTAAAAATTACCCAAATGGAACATATAAAATAGTAGAAACATAAAGCGTGTTCATGATATTAACCTTAAATCATATAAATGAATGACCAATTATACATCAATATAAGATTCATAAACGAATTACAACATAACTTAATGCATAAACACATTTAATATCGTAAACATAACATCATTCCTTTTATTAAAGTTAGCTACAAGTAAAGTGAGGAAATAAAACCTGAGTCCTTCTCTAGCTCCAAGCGGAACCGTCCTCCAGATCCATCCTTTCCGGCCCTTCAACAATCTTCGTCCATCACCAATTCAAGGATATCTCAAGCAAGATGAAGGATATCTATAACAAGGAAAAAAGGGTTCCCTGAAGCTTTGGAAAGTGTAGGAGGCACAAGGATTGATCAGACTCGATAATGGATAATCTCACTATAGTATCAATATCTCATCTCTTCTCCCTTAAGGCCTTCCCATGGAGGTTTATTTATACTTTTCCAAATTAGTTTTATTAGTTGGGAAATAGTTGGGCCACTGTCAATATAAGGTGAGTAACAGGTAAAACCCATGAACTCTGCCCGAAATTAAGGAAATTTATTTTTTTTTAAGTGTTTTACTATATGTACAATGGTTGGGTATCTGCTGACCAGCGTGTAGACACTTTTATCATGGGGAAAAGTAGCAGATAGGGAATAAAACATTGTTTTTTAGATTTTGGACCATGTATGGAAGGAAGGGTTTCCCTAGGCCATAATTAGAGCATCAGATCTACCAAGAGTGGTAAATGGTGCTATAACAATAAGGCAATACATTTTCAAGGAAGTCAATAGAGGGAGGTGTGATGTGAGAGTAGGTGGTTCCATTAATCCAAACCAAGGAATATGGATACTTAGATTGAATCTGGATAACTTGATAAGCTAACTTGTTAGGTGATAAGGGAATTTGGACCCCAAAAGACTCAATGGTAGAAGGGATCACTGTGTCCACGGATTTGCAGGGCCATCTAAAATGGTCAAGACCATTGAAATGGTCAGAGAAACCTTAGGCGATGGAAGCAGGAAGCACACTAAAAGTGAGGAGGCCTTCAACAGATTAGTACCGATGATGACAAACATGTCAAGAGAGCCAGCCACTAGAGGAACATTATTGGTGGGTAAGGGTTGAAACTCAGGAGTGTAGAAGAAAAATTGATCTAAATTCACAATCTTCCCTTGATAAGGGAAAGAGATAACCCTAGATACTGATGAGACAATGGCTCACATTTCATAAGTCCAACTACGTCAAAGAATAATATTGTAGTCGAATGAAGAATTTACAATTTCAATATGAATGGATACAATTCCCCCCCCCCCCCCCCCCCCCCAAGAGTAATGGGTAATCTAGAAAAATATCCTTTAGGAGTGAAGGTGTGACCATCAAAATATTTCAAGTAATTTGATGGTGGGGATAAAGTGGGTGAACCCAAGGTGAGCTAATAGGAAGTAGTCATCAGAAAAGTTGAAGCACCTTCGTCAATCATGGTGCAATGGATGGTTTTTTCTTTTGCTTGAACTTGCATTTGGAATTGAAGTTGATGGGAAAGATGAGGTGCACTTTTCTCCATGTAAAATACATCTAAACTTGAATCCTGAGGGTAAAATCACCCTATCGTTCTAAGCAAAGTATTCCATTGTATAGGAAAACTTTGTAACACTTTAAGAGTGGACATGGCACAAGGCACTATAGTTCTATGCAGTGCAAGCAAACAAATTGTGCATAGTACAAATAAGTATCACTTTGTGGGGACAAATCATAGGGTCTACAACAAGCCTCTCAATATGTAAATCATTAGGAGGAGGTGGGGTGTAGCTTGATGAGGCATCTAACGAGTCAGGGATAGGAGTCACATAATTCTTGGCTTAGGTTTGTAAATAAACTACCCTAAGAGAATACAAATTCAATAATACTTCTGTAAAAGGATGGGTATGGGAACCACCATTTACCCCTTGTGGGGGTGGAGGTGGGTTTACAACAAGGTGTTGCAATTGCTAAGGCTAGGTAGGGAAATGCTTATTAAGGATAAAAGGGGTCCTAGAATCCTTCTATGCAAGATCAGTACATTCTTGTAAATGAGGAAATTTGTAGGTCAAGTGATCTTCAACCCAAAGCTTAAATGAAAACTTAACCACTTCTTCTTTTCCTTATCAAATTTGGTAGTGGTAGAGGCTTTCTGAATTGGAGTGTTTTGACTAGGTTGTTGATCCTTAGAAGGAGCAAATTTGTTCTTATTTTTCTTTTCCTTACTGATAGTTGATTGGGTAGATTGCACCAAATTAATTACACAAGAAGGAGGGGTAGTAGATTGGGTCATTATATTTGAAGTGGGAGGCATAGTGATGGATAACTAAGTCGATTTCCCACACAGCTAGTTTACAGTAATTGTGGTCATAACACCTGTTAGAATCAGGTTTACACCTGCATGTCAAATCAAGGATGTCAGTCTATTTTTTTGCAACTCATAAGTCATGTAAAGGGGGGTGTTGTATTCATTATAGGGTTTTCTAAGCCTACGTAAATGTGTCATTAAAACTCTTTTACCTAACTCTAAGTCTATGCAAAATTTCGCTTAGTGATTTGACCTATAGAAAAAAATCGTGTGGCGCTACGAAATGTTCGTAACGCTTTAAAAAAAAAAGACTTTATTTTTTACCAATTAATTCATATTTTTTGAGCACTCAAGTGGTGTTTTGTAAAATAATGGTCCTCCTACTACATGATGTGGCATTTTCTAGCATTTGTGAGCCCATTTGAGTCATTTTAGAGAAAACCCTTGTTTTCCCTGTTTTACTTAAAAATGATTTTTCCAACAAACCCAGTTTTTTGTTTCTCAATGAAGAAAGGGTGCGAGTTGTCTTTTAGTCTTGTGTTAGGTTTTTTCAAGGTCAGTGAAGTTGTTTTAGGTCTTTGAGCTTGGAAAAATAGGTCAGTCTAGCCAAATGAAGAGGTTCGAACTTGATGGCATGTACTTTGAAGTGTACCCTAAAATGCTTGATCTTTTTAGAAGTGTAAGTTGGGAACTCGTCTTTCAAATTTTTAGTGGGTACAACCTCAATCGATGCCATGACTTTATCTTCTCTTTTGATGGTACTATAGTGAGAATCAAGACATTATGGTTCCCTTTCATAGAAGAATCAATTGCTGAACTAATGAGTTCTCCAACAAAAGGTCAAAGGTGGTTTAAGAAGAAGAGGTTATTGAATGTGGTTTTAAATTCTTCCTGAAAGAAGACCACCAAAATAAAGATTGGGATGCAAGGGTCCTCCAACATAAACTGAAACCTCAATTGGCTACTTCACTCAAAACTATCCAACTTTTCTTCCCCTGTGAAGGAACTTATTCCAAATCTTACCTATACCACATGAGGTTTCTTTGTCACTTAGCGGGTTTTACGAAAATGAATTTGCCATATTTCCTACATCATAAATTGTTGAAAATGTGTACTAAGGCAAGGAATAGACCCAAGTTACAAGCTCATGATATTTCTCATCACAATCTCATTAAGATTTTATATACTCATGAGTTGAATAAGAAAGTAGAACAATTGAGGGAAATGAGGCAAAGGAACCCAAACCACTTGTACCTAGAAGATAAAAAAGATGCCAAAATAGAGTTCCTTCTCAAGCTATAGCCTAGGAAACCAAAGGAGAATATAGTAAACCCTAGGTTGAAAGACACGAGGAGGTCCCTGTGAAAATCCCAGAGGTTGAAATTTATGAAGGCATGACAAGAATCCAAAGAAGCCAACAAATAATTATGGTAGAGGAGGAAGAAACAAAATAGAAAATCTCAAAAAACAAGAAGCAAAAACATAAATTTGGAACGTAGGATGAGGAAGCTGAGATAGAGGTTAGGGTTCAGGGAAAAATACCTCACTCTCATCCTTCTAATAAGCTAATATTGAATTTCAAAACTAGAATGAATACTAAGTTCAAGGAAATAATTGTCATCCTTCATAATGAAGAATAAATAGAGCAGGCTACAAAGAGTAGAAAAATACAGAGAAAAATAGAGTATGTTGAGAAGAAAAAATTCAAAACCCTAAAAGCTGATAAAAGTACACAAAAACCTACTAGACAAGGAGTCCAGGTAAGTTGGATAACCTTGCTCAAGTTGCATAGGGCATAAGGAAGTGATCAGTTGAGTCAAGGGGAAGAGTATAGTTTAAAACCTAAGTTTTGTTACAGTAAACCCTAATTTTGTTTCACCAAACGCTAATAGAGATTTAAAATTTTGGTTTACCCATGGTTAATCATCAATTAGTAATTATTTTTAGTATACTGTGGTAAGATATCATATATTTTTGTGGCCTAATGAGTATGATTCAACATGAGGAAACAAAGCAACAAATAAGGAAGAAGTTACATAGTTTTGGCATCATTTCCAAGTTCATGCATCAGTTGGCTACAAGGAGGGAATACAATTTTAACTTTAGAGATAAAGCCTTTAAAGTAGCATATTCTTTTTATATCCTATCTTGTAGCAAAGACCTCACTATTTTTCTAGGATACCAGCAGGAGGCACATATAGCAACCTTATACTTTATTTTGACCAGCGATTATGTACCAAATTAGGGATTCAAGTAGCTAAGATGTTAGGGTTTATGTGATTTTTGTCAATTAAACTCTCAAATATTATGTAAATATTTTTTAATTATTTATACCATACTCTAAGGAGCTGAAATCTATTGTATTTTCTATATATTTCCTTAAGAATATGAAGAAAGGGTTGGTTTTTTTGAAAAAAATAGTCATTGTTTGTGTGTGTTTGAATACTTTAATTATTTCATTTGCTAAGATTAGTAGATTATGACCAATGATATAAAGATACATGAGAAAGTTGGTTTTAGTATGTATCTGTGTATGTTTTCATTTTCTCCTTTAATAATTTCATAAATGTATTCCTTCTTAATGTTTGGAAAAGATAAATTAATTCAAAAATTCATTCTGTTGTGATGCTCTAAATTTACTTTTCAAAGGTTCCCATCATGATATTCTAAAGACACCATAGGATTCATTGTGCATGCCCTATAGTGGTGAAATATTATTCTTTTTATCATCCATCTACAACAAATGGAAAAGGTCTAAGATATATTATCCACCTTGCCTTTATCAATCCTGATCAGACAACCAATTATCTTAGTAAACCTATCTAAACCCTATCTATTTGACTCCATCACCCAATGGGCTATTGATTTCAGTACCAACCAAACCCTATATGAACACAACCTATCTAAGTATCTAGACATAATGTAAAGGTTAGAGGGAGCCCTCTCTAGTTTGAAGAAGTTAGCCTTCAATCTACAAGTTGGAGTGAAAATTTTACCTTGGGAATTTATATCCTACAACCAAGAGAAATTTTCTAAGTGCTTACAACACCAATGAGACCGTCAATGTGTAGACCGGGTTGCTAAGTGATGGGAGCTTTCAAAGTTTGGGGAGCATTAGGGATCAAGTCATAAAGAGTGACCAATTGCAAATATCTAAGATAAATATGTTGGGCACGTCGAATGAATTTATCTTTAGTGACTTCTCCATACATGAAAACGTTCTTCGCGATGGCAAGTGAAAGTGATTTGCAGAACCAATTGACAAGTATGTGGTCTGGAATGGGTGCCTTTACTAACATATGTCCTCTTATCCATTCATGGATATGATTGGAGATATGGGTGGATGTATTCTAACAAAAATTAGTTATTAATTTAATTCTTGTTTCATAACTAATTGATAACTAATTTATTTTTAAGAAATTCCATGGAAAAGGTGTTAAATTTGTTAACCAAGTCACATGGTAACTCAATATACCACTTAAAAGCATTACCAGTCAAGCTATGATGAAAGATCCTAAGCCGGATACTGTGATCAATCATGGAATTGGAAACACACCAAAGATGGTATGTAGTGACATGTGTCACCAAGTCATCTACCTACTTGCATTATAACTTACACATGTTGGTAGGAATTTTGTGTGGGGTCGAAGGCAACAACAAGTTATGGTTTAGGGGGTTGTGTTGTAGCTGCTACAACCACCCCTCCAAAAATTTCCCCATGCATTGATTTTGGAGCCTACCTTTGTCTAAAAGGACTCGTCTTTCACTATCATCATGTATTCATGTCAATGATTGTTGGGCAGTGGATCCCCCGCGTAACGGTTTTGGGGCTTAAAGCCCACAATTTTGGGTAATGGTATTGTAAAGGCTCCGCGAAGTGTGTGGAGCGTGAATTGTATTGAGTCAAGTCAAAGGGTTATCAGCCCCTCAAATGATGCAAGGTAATGTAAAGTGAGTCGGCCTACCCATGGTCCGCAGACCATGGGAATGTATAAATAGAGTGAGGATCTAAGGATAGAAGTAAGTTTTTAGATCTGATCTGAAGTATTATGGGTTTTTGAATACGATATTCGATCTGAGTCTATAAGTTCGAGTCTTGGGTCGAAGTAGTAGATAGAGGCTCTTCAATTGTGTGCGCGAAGGCCTAGTAGAGTCCACAGCTATGTGTGCGGACCCCTGCAGCTGTGTGTGCAAGGTAGGAAGTGGATTGTAAATGGATAAAGCACTAATAAATACAAGTTGGTTTTGGAACATCGTGTATCTATTTCTATATTTCTGTTTATGCATCTGTTACAATCTATGATTGCACTCATGCTTATTTATGTTGAATGGTAACTGAATGTATTGGGCCCACTTAATTTAATTCAAGATCTTTAATAATACTAAGCACAGAAAGGGTAAAGAATATTCGCACTCATCAGCCAAGTTGTGTGAAGGTAGTTGCACTGAATAGACAGCTACGCGGAAGTAGTGCAGCACATAAGATCGGTTTGCGAACTTTCCAAACCTCATCAAGACATCCCTAGGGTGCAGAAACTTGGTTCTAGTACCCTCCCATACTACCTAGGGTGAGACCTCAGTTCACACTCTGCGGACTGTTGCCGAAAAGGCCGGTAGTTCCAGGATTTGTTTGGTTAAAACACTTTTGAACTTGGGTCAAGCCACAATAAGCCAACAAATGGTTCCATTGCCGGGACTAGGATCTGCCTAAGGGATGTTTGTTGTTTGAACACTGGAACCCTACGAAGAAGGAAATTGAAGATTGGTTGGATCAGAAGCTTCACGAGTTCATGGTATAGGAAAACAGAACTCTGTAGATATCTGAAAAGAGGTGGTTGGATCACTACGTATATATGAAAATCCATGAGATATTCTTTACAACCTTCTCTTCAGATGTGTATGATTGGATCACGAGGCTAGCCAACAACCAGGGAAGGTATAAGCTTGATCAAACAATATTATGGACTCCGAAGTTAGTGCGCAAACTAGAGGCATTAGAAGATAAGATCGCATGGGTCGTGGACCATTGGCTCAACAGGATAAAAGGAGGGTTTATCACTGAGTTCGTGATAGACACAACTATGAGCTATAGCGAAGCAGAACAATGCTTTCTCAAAGGACCACGAGGTAGGTACGTCAAATCCCTGAATACCTAGATTAAGATGATGTTATGTGAGAAGCAGGTTATGCGAATACATTAATGATTGGAATGACGCAAAGCGGAAATATCTACAAAGGGAATGAAGGGTTAGGAAACAATCCTTTAATTTCACCACTGTGAGCAAGCAAGGAAGAGCAAGCTCGGTCTTCCGCCAAGAAGTGCAGTTAGTTTGATAAGGCATTGCATTCTACAGTTATCACCTCCACTTACCCCATAACCCACTTCGCCTACTTCACCTCCATCTTCAACCACCCCACCTCCACCAAATCCAAAGTTCAGCATGGTGAGCATGATCAAGCTACCCATATTCAGAGAAGTAGGGAATGACAACCCGGATCAGTTCTAGTTTGTGATAAGAGTAGTGTGGGAAGCACATGGGGTCATGGATGACAACATTAATAAGGCCACACTAGTAAGTGCGTTACAGGATTGCGCACTTACATGGTATATCAAGCACTCGAATGATCACCCAAATGCAGCAATAGCGGAGATCCACAATGCGCTGAACAGAGAGTTTAGTTGACCGAAGTCAGAGACACAGTCAATAATTGGATTTAAAGAGATTGTGGTGCTTCCAGGCAAAACCCATTGGGATCTAGATCAGAGGCTGAAAAGCACGATCCGCGAGGCTAATATGACACTGACAGATGCGCAGCACCACGCATGGTTTGTGGTTTGTTTGACACCATACCTGAGGACGGTGCTATCACAATAGAAGCTTTCAACCCAGGCAGAAACGTTGGAAATTGTGATGAGGTTGCATGAAACCGCGATACAGGATTCTAGATTGGGAGTCCAATAGATCCATTCGCAACTATAGAACCTATGCTTGGAGATGTAAAGTTTGAAGCAGGATAGTGCACCCCGGCCAGAAGCGTGCGATGAAGTATGGTGCATAAAATGTAAAGACCAGGGCCACGATAAGGATCACTGTCTAGTATTCGTAAACTATTTGGCAGGAGGGGGACCAATGTCATTGAGACCAAAGGTAGAGGTAGGGCCAAGTGCAAAAATCACTCCGCTGCGCGATCTGTTAGGTGGGAGGAAAGCACATGACGGACAACTGTCATTTGTTGCAGAAGTATACACAGACTCTGCAGCAGCTGTTTTGTAATTTTTGTAGATCGGTAGGCCATGATGAGCATACATGTCGTAGCTACGAGTTAATGATGGAGCAGACCCCAGCATATAGGATGCAGATAGAAACACGAGGCTTTGACCTAGCTGCAGGGATGGCACGTGCTGGATTTCAAGGGTGAGGGCGAAGATGAGGAGGAATGGGGCCAAGAAGAGGCCGCGAACAACTAATCTGTTACAATTATGGAGGACTAGGATACAACGCCTGTGATTGTACCAACCCAACAAGAATATCATGTGCGTACTGTGAGAAGTTTGATCATGAAATGGTCGATTGTCCTATGATGATCGAACAAATGTGTGAGAAAGGGGTACTACAACCTACTCTGACTCATAATATCCAAATGATGAGGCCGGAACTGCACGAAGAATAACCCAACATGAACATGATGCTCAGAAGTGGCGCAACCACAGGGGAAGATAAAGGGAAGCAGCCCAGGGAAGATACATTGGTTTGCAAGGCTGCTACAAAGGAACCTAAGTTTGACTTGGAACGCGCAAAGGAGATGTTTATGGAAGCTAAGAAGAGCTTCACAGAGGCCTCTACTTCAGGTAGTAAGGATCAACCAAAGCCAAGAATGGATCCATCTATGCTTACTACCTTTTTAGAGACATTCATGAAGCTGCTGCATGACAATAAAGCAGTTAAATGACTACAAGAGCTAATCACTGGGTGTGCAAGGTCAGGTGAACCATGCATAGTCTGGAAGCTGGGAAAGCATGCCTTGCACACCAGGAAGGAAATGCAGTTGACAGTGCAAATTGGCGAATATGAGATGGATCAGGTAATCCTAGACCTGGGGTTGGATGCAAATGTGTTACCAAAGTAGACATGGGAATGCATGGGCAGGGCCGTGTTACAGTGCTCTCCTATTCAATTACAGATGGAGAACCAACAAAAGATCTTGCCCACAGAAGATTGCAAGGGGTAACAGTGGATATCAAAGGTGCGAGCACACAAACGGACTTTGAAGTAATAAAGATTGTGGATGAAAGTAACCCTTACCCCGCGTTGCTAAGAATAGAATGGGACACGGATATGAATGGAGTCATCAACCTGAAGAAGCGGAAGATGATTTTTGAGAAAACGTCCCTACGCATAGTAGTTCTACTAGATCCAGTCGAAGGAGCATGCTACACTGAACCTATGTGTGAGAATGACAACGACGATGAGCTAGATTGCATTTACCAGATAACAGCGCAATACCAGGATCAGGTGAACCTGACTGAAGATGGGAGAATCTCATGGGAGTGCGATAGTTACTATACCTCAGATTCAGATGAAGAAATTGAAAGATTGCAAAATTAGTTGCACGAAGTGATGACGCTAAATTGCAACATGATGATTAGATCATTGCAGCGAGTGACGACCGAAGCAAGGGAACTACCAACAGATGATGGGATAAAAAATGTGGAGGAACCCTTAGACCAATGTGAAAGAGTAGTATCAAAACAACAGAAGTATGGTGTGCTCATATGGTGCACACGATGGGGGAATATACATCAGAAGACTATGGGGAACTGGTGCGAAGGTAGAAGATGGATGCGCTTACGACCTAGAAGTCCCCAGTGATGAATGCGAGTTGGACAACTAGGATACAATAGTTTGCATGCCCACTTGTGTCGATGCGTGTAGATGTGTGCTGTGCAAGCAACTTCCAGACTAGGGGTCGAATATCAGGGAATGTGATGCACGCCACAAAAATTTCACTTCAATGCCCTCACAAAGCTATGTGGAATCATAAACAAAATTTACCAGACAGGACGAACAGATTGGGACTTACACGTGCCAACGGTCTGATGGGCATATAGGGCCATGTATAGGAACTGAGGTGCAGAAATGGTTCTGCAGACGATGAGCGGAGTCAAGGCCATAGTTTTGGGAAAGAATCCTCACACAATCACTACCATAATTGTGACATCTCGCGAGGACTAGAGTGAAGACATTATGCAGCTGCGTCAGGATGAACATATGCAGATTCAAGAAGCCATTTAGTGAGGGAACATTGAGCTGCATGAACTTGAAAAAGATCAGGTATAATTGAAGCAAAAAATCACATTAATAGATGAGGATATCAGAGAATTGGAAACCAAAATCTTGCAAGAATTACGCACCAACAGTAGGATGTGGCCATGTATGGGAAACTCAATAACCGTGCTAGAAGATTATTGTTAGAAGCTAGTGACTATACTACCCTCGCTGCGAACGAACCTTATTAGGTGAAGCAACCAAGGAAGCGCTCTGCATAGGGGAGAACGCGAGGTGCTGATTGGCTCAAGGGTAACTAGGGAAGGCCCGTGGACTGGGTTGGGTAGTGGCTTGAAGCCTCGCACTAGTAGTACGACCACCCGACTATCCATAGGAAGCATAGTCTCAGCGCTCCAAGTAGTTGAAAGAGAGCACGAGACTATAAAAAAGTCTGTATGGAAGCTACATGACTTGGATGTCGTGCATAAGATCAGTATGACGCATAGATCACATTCACACACAAAGGAATACGCTGCCACGTGGATGGGATGGAAAGTGACCATTGGTGACACTGTTCATGACAAGATGGCTAATTTAAGGCAATGAGGAGTGGATGGTGGACAATTAAGACATGGGGTCAGAACTAGATTTGAAAAGATCTACTGCCAATATCACATTAATGAGCCAAGAAAGGGGGGAACAGTTGAATTTGAATTATGGTAGGCCTATAAATCCCAGATGGTCATCCACTGAACAACCATTGGTAACTTGAGAATTCAGTTATTGTGCATGGACTTTATGGCTTTAGAGGATTTGACAGTGAGTTCACCATTTGAAGTGTTACCGAAAGAGACTTAGGACCTTCTCAGAACGACAATGTCAACCACCAAGGACGCCACACCAAGCCCTATGTCACTAGTCGAGCATGCATCATATATTCCAAAATCACCCCAGATGTCGAGGGCAGAAAAGGATCCACAGGTTGTTGCACCAGTCTGTATGTCTCCGTGAAACCTGCGGTTTGGCAAACTGTCGATGGAATAGAAGGGAAAAATAGTTAATATTGAGAGCGATGATGAGGAAGAGGATCCTCTGACCTTTGTCAAAGAGGTAAAACCAAAGGAGGAGATGGAAGAAGACACCTCACCAATACGTACCACGGCAAAGCTTCCCAAGTATGTCCCTCCACAGAAAGGGAGGGTAAAAGTACCTAAATATTTGGATGACGTTAAGAGTACACTCAACACCCCATTCCTCCCCAGAGAAGTTCTATTCGAAGGTTCAGCTGTGGGCCATGTACCCACTATGAAGTTTGAAGACTGGGACCTCATGTATAGTGAGAATTGTCCTCATTTGGAAACTATCCACCTGATGAAACTAAGCACGAAGGGGGCAGTTACAACACTATAGCCACAAAAATGGTTGTGCAGGGTAGAGGAGGCCGGGCTACTCCACCTCCTATCAATTCCACACTTTCATCGGGCCCTAGTCATGATATTTATCATCCAGCAACTGCTTTGCCTGGTGCACGATGGGTACTTGTGGTTGGCTTTATTCCCATCATGGTGGAGCTGATGCATAGGATTTCTCAGCTTCCCTGTGTAGGAAAGGACCCCGCAGCAATAGTTTATGTAGGTGGAGACTTGACCATTGTAGAGGCCATGAAAAAGAAATATAAGTTGGAGAAAAAACAGAGGGGTTATGTTATTACTAGCATTCAAGACAAATGGGTCTATGTCACTACCCAGTTGTTGGCAGGGAAGGTGATGAGAAAATGTCATGGTAATGAGGTACCATCAATGGTCATCATGTTGGCCGATCAATGCGAAGAACGGGTACGATTCAACTGGTCGCAGTTCCTCTGCAAGGAATTTCTAACAAATTGTAGGGAGGCCCAGGAGCAAGGTAAGACCTTCCACTACACGTGGTTGCTCTTATCTATCCTATTGGTTACAAGAAAATTTCCTGAGCATAGTTAGTTTCCTTCCATTGATCAGGACTGGCTAGAGGCAGCAAAATACATGTCATTATGGGAAACAAAGGATGCCACATGCATCCGAGAAACCAAGATCTTTTGGGTACTGATGGAAGTGAACATAAGACTATGGATCAACAAGCAATTGCGCCTATCCCCCTTGGTTTATGAAAGTCTGAAGATTTTTGTAAACTTTAAAGCAGATATGCACAATGTGCATATCAAGGCATGATAGGATCCAGAGCAAAAGTGGACCACGCTCCCCTTCATCGCAATAGATGACATTGTTTTCACAGTGCTCAACACATGGCCACCGGAATGGCGTGCACCAAATTTTGTGTGACACGATGAGATGGAGATTCAAAGATAGAAGGTTTCCACCAAGATGCTAGCACAACAAAAGCGGAACAAACAGCTAGCTGAGGAAGTATGGGCATCCCAGGAGGCAGCGAAGGCCGCTGCAGAGAAGACAAAAGCAAGAGGGGCCACTACACCATAGGAAGAAAGAGGCCCGAATGTGACCATAGGGCAGGGAACAGATGATACAACAAATGGCATGGACCCAAGCACCACCTCTAAACAATTAAAATGGTTGCGCGCGACCAAATGAACAGGGCCATGGAAGAATACCAAGGCTTCCAAGTTGGATGGGGAGCTTATCACACTAATCGATGGTGACCTATATGACATCAGCGACACAGTTCGCGAAGTCACCACAGAGGCACTCCAGGAGGTAATGACGGAGCAGCAGAATGTGTTGGGGGAGCTCAGGGTGCAACTCTAGGAACTTCAAGTACAGGCCCCACAGCAAGCAATGGTAGCCGGGGATATAGTACATTAGCAGCCGAGCAATTGCTGTGAGCCAAAATGCCAAATACTATTGCACTGCTAGGAGGAGCACTAACAACGACCAATACAGAGGACAGAGCTATGGTAAGTTAACTCAAGGGACTTGGTTTAAACATGGTTGCCTTGTTTTGAGAAATATTATACTAGCTACAAGATGGAGCGATGACAGAGCTCTGTGCTAGGGAAGGACATGCAGTCCAGGTGCTCAGTGAATAGCGCATCAACATCGATCAACTGAGCCTTCAATGCAATGAAGCAGTAGCACAAGCCTAGCAGTTGGATAAAATCATTGAGGAAGCATGTTGCTGCATCCCCGAGCTAGAGATTGCAGTAGACTTACCAGTGGGTATCCAGATCCACACTGGCCAATGGATTCTGCTAGGCACGGGAGGAAGCAACAAAGATCCAAATGGACCTCAACCTATAGATCGCGGAGCTGAGGATGAAAGTGCAGCCCACTACACCACCGAAAGTCAAAGAGTAGCGGAACCGTGACATTAAATTAGGGTTGGAAACAATAGAGCACACGATACAGGATTGCACGGTCTTGTTAGATCAGTCACTCGTCACCCTCATTTCACTATACGAGGACCAAACATTACAGTGGTTGGAGACAGAAGCGTAGGAGCTGTAGTAGGCTTATGACAATATCTTGGGGAATGCGCAGATGGTCACCCTTACTCAGCGACTAGCCAAGATGAGGGAGGCCCAAGCTCTCAAAGCGCGGGTGGATGTCGCACGCCAAAAAAAAGCAGTGCTTAAGGAATGCATCCAACTGTGGCTCGAGGAATCATTCATGGTCACAGCTAAGATCAAGGCAAAGCTGGCACAAATACAGGGCGTATACACACTCAGGAAAATAATTCCACATGACGACGAAGCATCAGAGATACGCGTACAATGGGTACAGTGGACAGCGGAAGAATCTGTTGCAGACATAAGAGAAGCGAAAAAGTTGTTGGATGAACTTTGTGCGAAGATAACTACACTAGCCAGGTGACTCGGGACGAGTCACGATGATTGTGTTGGGGGCCTGTTGGGCAGTGGATTCCCCACGTAACAGTTTTGGGGCTTGAAGCCCACAATTTTGGGTAATGGTATTGTAAAGGCTCCACGAAGTGCACGGGGCACGAATTTATTGAGTCAAGTCAAAGGGTTGTCAGCCCTCAAATGATGTAAGGTAATGTAAAGTGAGTCGGCCTACCCATGGTCCATGGACCATGGGAATGTATAAATAGAGCGAGGCTCTAAGGATAGAAGTAAGTTTTTAGATCCGATCTGAAGTATTATGGGTTGTTCAATACGATATTCGATCTAAGTCTATAAGTCTGAGTCTTGGGTCAAAGTAGTAGATAGAGGCTCTACAGCTGTGTGCGTGGAGGACTAGTAGAGTCCGTAGCTATATGTGCGGACCCTTGCAGCTGTGTGCACAGGGTAGGAAGTGGATTGTAATTGGATAAAGCACTAATAAAGATAAGTTGGTTTTGGAACATTGTGTATCTGTTTCTATATTTCTATTTATGCATCCGTTACAATTTATGATTACATGCATGTTTTTTTATGTTGAATGGTAACTGAATGTATGGGTCCACTTAATTTAATTCAAGATCTATTATAATAATAAGCACAGAAATGGTAAAGAACATTCACACTTTTCAACCAAGCTACGCGATGGTAGTTGCACTGAACAGACGACAGCACAGAAGTAGTGCAGCGCATAGGATTGATTCTTGAACTTTTGAGACCTCTTCAAGACATCCGTAGGGTGTGGAAACCTAGTTCCAGCACCCTCCCATACTACCTCAGGTGAGACCTCAGTCTACGCTCCATGGACTATTGCCAAAAGGGCCGGTAGTTTCAGGATTTGTTTGGCTTAAACACTTATGAACCTGGGTCAGGCCCCAACAAGCCAACAATGATGGAAGCTTATCTTTGCATGCAGTGCTTGTGATATTTTATTTTGACCCTCATTTGACCTTGCAACATCCCCAATCTTGCCTCTTGGAATCGCATAATCCACTGTAGTTATAAATTGTGTTGTGCCTTGAGCATCAAAATTGCGCAATCATGGAAGGCAGGCTAGTCTTGAAATCATAAATTGCACAGATATTCCCTTCCTCTCAGAAACTGCACAATTCACTAAGGCAAGGAACTTTGTAATCCCTTGAGACTAGGAATTGCGTAATCCCTTCTTATAATGTGAATAGGAATTTTCCTAAAAAATAAGAGTTCCCCTTACTAAAAAAGAGGAGTTTCTGAATGTGCACCATTAAGTAATATTGGGATAAGTGATTTAGAAACTTGTGTGTGAGCTCGGTATTCTTGATAATGGCTTTCATGGGAGCTAGGGTTTCAATTACAACTATCGCAGGCAAGGTTATGGAGGCTAAGACTAGGCCCAAGGCCAAAGGAAAGGAGGGACTTAGTCCAGCGAGAGTTAGGGCTCTGATTGCTGTCAACATCGAATTGGATTTGGCGGTTCGGAACAGGCTCAGGGCCAAAGGGAAAGAGGGACACAATCTTGTGAGAACAAGGGTTTTGATTGCAGTCATCAATGGCATGGATTTGGTGGCGGTCTTATGGAAGAAAGCCAATAAAGAAACCATGAAGAGGAACTGGAAGCATGGTCTAGAGAAAACAGAAATGACGGCAGAAGAGACAACAATCTTGGATCCATGGCAACAAGACTACAGATTCTAGTGCAGCTCCATTAGATCAAACGAATCGAATTCTATCAACTCAAAACCCCACTTTCTGACATATACCCTCTGAGCTTTGCAGACAGCAGAAAGGAGGTAAGGGATTCTTATCAATCATGCAAGCGTATTAAAAATGGGGTTTACCACTTTTTGATGTAGGGCTTGACGGTATTTTCTACAATAATACCTTCGGAACCCCTGTATTATCAATCTATGGAAACTATAATGAGGGGAAAAGCACGAGAAATAGGTATCTTCGAGGTCAAACGGATATCCACCATTAGAAATTTGGGGATTGATGGACAATGTGGCAATTTAGGTAACTTTGGAGGTTTTTTCCCAACAGAGCATCTGGAGCAACTTAGCTGGGACCAGATCTCATCCCCTCAGTATTTTCTTAGCGTACCCAGAAAGAAATCTCTCGGAATACGAAGATGTGCAGCGAATTTGATGTAGATGGGAAAATTTACTCTCAGAAAAAACCAGAACCCGAATCATTGGTAAACCCTCTTCCCTTTCAAGTTTTTATAAAAACCCCTTCTGGGAGGACACAACTGGCTTGGATACGGGTAACCAAATTAGTACAGCTTTTGAAGAAAGCATCTTCCAACATACTGTTTATCCTACAGGATCACAGGTTTTGATATTCGGAGGCAGAGTACTCCAAGAATACAAATCTCTTATGGATTACAAAATCCTACTTGAGTCCACCATCACTCTTAATCTGCGACTAAGGGGAGGCATGGCAGATCATCACAAAGCAAATCCTTCAGGCAGTGGCATAGGAAGCAACACAAAAAAATCTCAAAAACACATCAAAAGCAAAAAAGTGCAGGGTTATCCTTCAAAGACATTCTTGAAGGAAACAAACTAGCTACAACATCAACAAAACAAGCTGGCAGAGCACCCACCCCATACATTGTGGAACAACTGAGTTTCACCCCAGAATCAAATATGGATGCACCAGAAATAGATGAGTATTGTTCTTCATTTGAAAAACAAGCATTAATTTCAAATTCAACGGTTTTTGGCCCAAATCTATGGACCTTTTCCTTTGGGTCTTTAGAACCTAGACCAATTTATGTGACATTCATATCTGTTCCAAAGGGTTCTTCATAGTAAAATTTCGTACAAAAGAGGAAAGGGACATCATTATGAGGGAAGGACCATCGTTCATGGGATCCACGAGTCTCTTCATTACTCCATGGTTCCCAGAATTTGATCCAAATAAAATGGTTGTATCTCGGATGCCGGTTTGGGTTCGTCTTCACAACCTACCACTACATTTCTGGAGCCCTAAATTCTTGTCTAGTATAGGCAACACCATTGGAAATTCATTAAAATGGACACAGAAATAATGGAGGAAGGAATTTACACATTTGCACGCATGTGTGTGGAAGTATACCTTAGCAAAGGATTTCCAGACCAAATACAACTAAAGTATAAATAGAGATGCTAGACACAGATACTAGATTATGAAAATATTGCATTCCAAAAAAGATACGTGCAGGAAGAAGAAAGTAGGAAAATAGCCCAAGGGATGGCAATTCCCTCCACCAGACCATGATGATGTCCCTGTTGAGGAGGAAGATATGGAAAAGGAACACCCCATTCCCAAAGAGAATAATCAGATACATAAGGAAGCAGAAACTGAAGAATTTGTATCACATGATCTGATGGACTCTTTTCCAGAGAAGATACCAGACACAATGGATACCAGCATATCCATAAGACATCATACTTCAGACCACTCAGATTTAGACAAGGATAATCCTCGCCCTCTGGAGGACACTTCACTCGAACTATTTTCGTCCTTGCCAACTCAAGGGGAGTGGCGAAAGGTCGAGAAGAAAAAAGGGAGAAAAGTCTAATTTTCTCCCCAAATGTACATTATTTTCTTTCTGGTTATTTTCTTTTGAACAATAGTCTTTGATCTCATAATGGATATGCGCTTTAGCATCTACAAAATGTATATTTTTATTATTAATAAAATTACGAATTTTCCCATGGGAAAAAAAATAGGAGTTTCCCAATTAATGCCCGGTTAAGTCCACTAAGCTGGTAATTATGACTTTTATACAAGTGGCACTTTTTCCTTGATTTTAGGCATGTTTGTGACAAACCCTAACTTGACTAGATATATATAATAGAAACCTCTAGAGCTGATTTTCACATCTAATATTGGAGCTCCATATGTCCCAACAATATCAAGGAACTTTCAAGTAAGTTTTTGGCGCTTTTTCAGGTAAGTTTTTCATGTGTCAGTTTTTGTCGCTTTCTATGTCACTTTTGGTGCTTTTGCTTATATGAATGATATTTTTCATGTTTCTTTTAATATTAGTCGGAATTTTAACTAGTATTATCTTGTAAAAGTATTTGTCCAGTTCGTCATTCTCATTTTGTAGGTGTCACATTAACTTCTTTCTTCTTACCCACCAACAATTGCCTCTGCTGGATCACTTAGTGCATTTTTGTTGTTTTTCCTTTTGCATGTTTTTTTCTAGCACTTAGTTTTCATTGATCTATATTTCCATTAGCTTGATCTATGTTCCTTTCTTCCCCAACACTGAAATCTTATATTTTCTCTCTCCTTATCGAGTAGCTTTGCACAATCATGGCGAGGAGTTTCCCTCTCCAACTGCACAATTCACATTATCTAGGGTCAAGCCTCATGCTTGGCCTGTGGGACTGTTCAATGCACAATCACTAGAATTCCCAACTACACATTTTGCAATGCCAAGCCTCAACCATTAACCCTAGCCACTAAGACTACGCAATGTGTAGTTACTCCGTTTAGTCTACCTATCCGGGACTGCACATTGCACAATATCAAGCCTTTAACTACCAACTTGTCTGTTATGACTACACAATGCACAGTTCATGAGCTAAATCTCTCACCCTTAGTCCATAATTGCATAATCCTTCCCTTCGGTCTCTGAGTTGTTGTCATTATCTTGTAGAATATACTATTTTCTTGAGGTAATTGTGCTTGCCATGAGTGAATCTTGTGAAATAGTTACTACAAATGTTGAGGTTATCTCTCTCTATCAGTTGTTATCATCATGGCACCAAAGAGATCTGCCTCCAAAGACACCACAAAGAGCAGCACCAGTGAAGCAGTTGAAATCACCCTGATCAATGTGCCAATTTTCTTAGACACTTAATTGTTCATTGAGAAAGATTCAAATATAACATGGCACACATTGAAGGATTCGTTCACAACAACTAATTACAAAATCATATCTTGAAGATAGACAAGATTATACTAATTTTGAGAAGTGAGGATTACATAAGATTTGATCCACGTATCTGGTTTTCCCTTTCGCGAGTGTTATGAAATGGATCTTGTCACATATTGATTCAAAGATAATGATCCTTAGAAATTCTAGTGGACAAAGGCTTGCCTCATTTATGGCACATTATTTTCACCTTATGTATCACTTACCTTTGCTAGAAACCTGCATGGATTCTTACTTCTATGCAGTGACTAGTTACATGAGAACTAAAGATGTCATCAAAGGTTGGGTGAAAGTGACATCCAAATTTTGGCAGAAAACAAACAACACTTATAATACCAAATCTCTCATCAAAATCATTCCAATACTGATAGTTCTATGTTGCCGAATCTATGGTCAAAAGAGTATTGAAACCTTTCCCGAAGGCTAGGAATTCCTACTATATGAGGTTGTGAATGATGGGAAATAATTAAATTGGTCAAAATTGTTGGCTCAGTAGTTAAAGATCCATGTAACCAATGAAAAGAACCCTCCCAAGGGTAAGCAAGCCATATTCTACATGTCCGCATACTTGTTGGATGTTATATGTGCTCAGAATGCTTTTCCTGGCCTGAGTTGGAATTGGTCAACAAAGGAGCCTGTTGTAAAATTTACTACAAGTTATTTTTAAAATGAAGATACAAAGAAGTCATGGAGAAGCTCACTCATCTCTTGTTCATACCACTGTACAAGATGATCTTTGAGTAAGATCCACCTTGCATGTCTCAAGAGGGAACAAAAGAAGTAGGGAAACTTGCGACTGGTTTGCCTCATCGAATGGAACTTACCTCAGGATGTTCATTGGTTAGATGTCTTCACATTGGTTACTGAGGCATGCCACCAAAAAATTAGTCATGAAAGAAGCAACTTATCATATTTCAACAAGTTTATGAAGAGTTTTGTAGAGGAAGAAGAAAGCACACTAGCCCACTCTTCCTTTGTAAATTGGATTGTACAAGATCAAGAATCTAAAGGCTGCTGAGACCGAGGGAAAATAGATAGAAAAATTTGCATTCGATCGCATGGAATACCATCTATACGATCCTATGATTCTTTTCAAACGAATTTTTGAAAAGATACATTTCAATTGGTTAAGTGGGACTTATTCCAAACCTGAGGTGGAAAAGACTAAGAACTATTATAATGCATCTAAGCCCTTTGCACTAGTCATATTTACAAGTACATGAAACATTAATCCTTAGCAAGAAAAAAATCCAAAAGTAGAACCATCAGTGAGGCACAACCTAGTGTGTGGAAAGGGGAAGTGAAAGGTTGTACACAGTACCACAAAAGAACAAAGCCACAAATGGAAAGCAAACCCAATCATATTGAAAGCGTCCATAGCAGCAAAACGAAAGAGGAAGTAGAAGAAGTGGGAGGAATAAATAAGGTAGAAGGAAGAGTAAGAATAGAAAGAACACAAAGAGATAAAAATACTAGAAGAATAAAGGTGGAAGAGAGAGGAGGAAGAAACAATAATGAAGTTAGATTTGGGGGCCTGTTGGGCATGGTTTGAGGTTAGAGTTGAATCTGAAGTGTACAGGGTCATAGTAGTAGGAAGAAGCTCTGAAGCTGAGTGTGTAGAGGCCTAGTAGAGTCTGAAGTTGAGTGCACAGACCCCTGTAGCTGAGTGTGTAGGGCAAAGTTGGGTCTGTAATTAGGATTGGAAGTTAATAAAGAGAAGTTCACTCTGTGCACCTATTATTGAATCCATATTTTGATGTTATGCATTAATTTTACTCTGTTTATTTATTGTGTGAAATTGATAGATACTTGTATGAATTCTTATATATGAAAATAATCTAAGTAATCAGCTAAAAGAGCCTAATTAAGTAAGACTTGGGTAAATAACATGGGTTGCGCTGCAGCTAGAACTACGTGAAGATAGTATCATAGGGTGCGGGTGCCATGGGTGCATGTAGCACAGTAAGTGCAAAAGTTGGACCGTGTAACAATCACCTCATATCAGACATCCCCACGGTGCAGAAACCTGGTTCTAGCACCCATCCCATACTACTTCGAGTGAGACCTCAATCTGCGCTCTATGGACTGTTACCGAAAGGGCCAGTAGTGTTGGGCATAGGATCCCCCGTAGCATGTTTTTGGGGCTCAAAGCCCAATTTTTGGTCAATTAGATTGTAATACTCCATGAATTGCGGATGCTGAGCGCGAAGTCTAGGATGGGTCATAGGGCTGTCCGCCCTAGAATATTGTAATTTAATGTAAAGTTGTGTCGGCCTACCCATGGTCCATGGACCATGGGATTGTATAAATAGAGTGAGTCTCTAAGTGTAAAGAAGAGAAATAATAGATGGAATAGCGAAGGCATGGTTCAGGGTTAGAGTTGAATCTTAAGTGGACTAGGTCATAGTAGTAGGAAGAAGCTCTGTCGCTGAGTGCGTAGAGGCCTAGTAGAGTCCGTAGATGGGTGCATGGACCCCTGCAGTTGAGTGTGCAGGGAAAATTTGGGTCTGTAATTGGGATTGAAAGTTAATAAAGAGAATTTTAATCTGTGCACCTATTCTTGAATCTGTATTTTAATGTTCTGCATTACTTTTACTTTGTCTTTTTATTGTGCGCAACTGATGAATAGTTGTATGAATGCTTATATATGAAAATAATCTAAGTAATCAGCTAACAGATCCTAATTAAGGAAGACTTGGGTAAACAACATGGGTCACGCTGCGGCTAGAACTCCGCAAAATAGTATCACAGGGCATGGGGTCTCTGCTGGTGCGCGCAGTGCAATAAGTGTGAAGGTTGGACTGCGTACCAATAACCTCCTATGAGACATCCCCAAGGTCCAGAAACCTGGTCTTAGCACCCTCCCATACTACTTTGGGTGAGACGTCAGTCCACGCTCTACGAACTATTGCCGAAAGGGCCAGTAGTACTGGGATTTGCTTGGCTAAATCACTTCTGAACCTGGGTCAATCCCCACTAAGCCAAAAAATGGTTCCATTGCCGAGACCGGGATCTCCATAACGGATGTATGATGTCGTGCCACTGGAACCCAACAAAGAAGGAAATTGAAGAGTGGTTGGACAAGAAGATTCACGAGTTCGCGAAATAGGAAAATAGAACTCCGCAAGTATCTAAGGAAAAATAGCTGGAGCACTACGTGTATACGGAAATCCATGAGATTTTCTTTGCATCCATTTCTTTTGAGTTGTTAGAGTGGATCGCGAAGTTAGCTGACAGCTAGGGAAGGTGTAGGTTGGACCAACCAATAGTGTGGACTCCGGAATTAGTGCACAGACTAGAAACGCCACAAGATAAGGTCACGTGAGCTCTAGACCATTGGCTCAACCAGCTAATAGGGGGATTTATCACTGAGTTTGTGGTAGACACAACCGTGAGCTACAACGAGGCAGAATCACGCTTTCTCAAAGGACCAAGAGGTACGTATATTAAATCTTTGAATACTTGGATTAAGATGCTATTATGTGAAAAAAGGGTCATGCAAATACATTAATGTTTGGGACTACGTGGAGCTGAAAGATATACAAAAGTAGCGAAGAATTAGAAAACAATCCCTTAATTTCACCCTCGCGAGAGAGAAAGGAAGAGTTTGCTAAGGTCTCCCCAAGAAGCACAGTCAGTTTGATAAGGTAGCACATTCTGTGGTTACCCCCTCCACCCACACTAACACCTGCTTCACCTCCCTCGCCTCCATCTCCACTCACTCCACCTCCACCACCTTCACAGTGCAGTATGGCGAGAGCGATCAAACTACGAGTATTCAGAGGGGTAGGGAATGAAGATCTGAACCAATTCTAGTTCATGGTAAGAGCAATATGGGAAGCACAAGGTGTCATGGATGACAATATTAAGAAGGCTACATTGGTTAGCATGCCACAGGATCGCGCATTAACATGGTATATCAAGCACTCTAACGACCACCCAAATGCAGGGATAACAGAAATCTAGAACGCAATGAATAGGGAATTTATCAGGCCAAAGTCATAAACACAATCAATCATCAGGTTTAAATAAATCACGTTTCTCCTGGGCAAGACTCCCTGGGATTTGGATCAACAGCTGAAGAGTATGATTTGCGAAGCCAATATGACATTGACGAATGGACAGCATTGCGCATGGTTTGTAGCATCTCTAACACTGCACTTGAGGAAGACGCTGTCACAACAAAAACTTTCCACACAGGCCGAAGCATTGGAAATGGCAATTAGATTACATGAGACCCTGATACAAGACCCTAGGTTGGGAGTTCAACAAATCCACACGCAACTATAGAATCTATGTTTGGAAATGCAAAGCTTGAAGTAGGATATGGCACTGTGGCCAGAGGCACACAAGGAAGTATGGTGCATAAAATGTAAAGGCTAGGGCCATGACAAGGATCACTGTCCAATGTTCACGAATTACTTTGCAGGAGGAGGGCCAATGTCATTGAGACTAGAGGCATAGGCACGGCCGAGTGCGACACCTGCATTATGGTCTGTGATCTGTCAGATAGGAGGGAAACACATGATGGATAAGTTTCATTTGTTGCATAAATATACACAGACACCCCAATTTTTGCAGGTTGGTAGGCCACGATGAGCACACTTGCCACAGTTATGAGCTAATGATTGATCAAACCCCTGCCTATAGGATGCAGACCGAAACACTAGCCCTTGACCCAGATGCTGGGATGGTGTGCGCTAGATTTTAGGGGCGAGGTCGAGGACAAGGTGGAATGGGACTAGGAAGGGGCCGCGGACAATTAATTTGTTACAATTGCAGAGGACCAAGGCACTATGCCTGCGATTGTACCAACCTGATGAGGATATCTTATTCATATTGTGCTCAGTTTGATCATGAAACAATAGACTGTCTTACATTGATCACAAGCATGCATGAAAAAGGGGTATTCCAGCCTCCTCTGACTCAGAATATACAAATTATGAGGTTTGATCTATGTGAAGAAGACCCGAATGTAAACATGATGCCCAGAAGCAATACAACCATGGGAGAGGATATGGGGAAATAGCGAGAGGAAAGTACATGGGTTGGTAAGGATCTTGCAAAGGAACCCAAGTTTGACTTAGAACGCACAAAGGATACATTCATGGAAGCTAAGAAGAGCTTCACGGAGGCCTCCACTTCAGGTAGTAAGCATCAACCAGAGCTAGGAATGGATCCTTCATTGCTCACTACCTTTCTGGAGACATGCATGAAACTATTGCGCGACAGCAAGGCAGTTAAAGGACTACAGGAGCTAATCACCAGGTGCGCGGGGTCTGGAGAACTGCATGTAGTCTAGAAATTGGGGAAGCCTGCATTGTGCACTAGGAGGTAAATGAGGTTGACTGCACAGATTGGTGAGTATGAAATAGATTAGGTAATCCTAGATCTGGGTTTGGACGTGAATGTATTACCGAAGCAAACATGGGAACACATGGGTAGGCCCATGTTACAATGGTCCCCTATTCAATTGCGAATGGTGAACCAACAGAAGGTTTTTCCCATGGGGAGGTTGCAAGGGGTAACAGTTGATATTGAAGGTGTGAGCGTGCAAGTAGATTTTGAAGTAATAGGGATTTTTTATGCCCTATCCCATGCTATTAGGAATAGACTGGGCCACCGATATGAACAGAGTCATCAACTTGAAGAAGCACAAAATGGTTTTCAAGAAAAATTCATTGTGTATAGTAGTCCCATTGGAGCTAGCCGAAGGACTGTGCTACACTGAACCAGTGTGCGATGATGATGTTGATTGTATTTACAAGATAACTGTGTGAGACCAGGATTGGGTAAATCCGACTGCAGATGGGAGGATCTCGTGGGACCGTGAAATCTCTTGCACTTCGAATTGAGACGAAGAAGTAGAGTGATGGTAGAATCGATTGCACGAAGTGATGACATCGAATTGTAACATGATGGTTAGATCACTGTGTTGTGTGACAATAGAGGCAAGAGAGCTGCCGACATATGATGGATTGACAACGGTGGCCGAACTCCTGAGAAAATTTGAAAGCGAAGTACAGGAACAATAGCAGTTCGATGCATTGAAGTGGGCACTGCGTGCAACACCCGCGCGATGATGGGGTACACATCAAGGAAACTTTGAGGACTGGCGCGATGTAGAAGGATGATGCGCCTATGGTTTGGAAGGCCCTAACTTTAGGCAAGAGTCAATTAGCAAGGATGGAGCAACTTGTGTGCCCACCTGTCTCAATGGGTATAAACATGTGCTGTGCAGCCCACACAAGCACACCCCAAACTCAGGATCGAAAATCAAAATAGGACACAGCAGCAGGAAAGGCGACAACCACCAAAAACGTTCCCCATGGAAGCATTCAATAAGGTATGCAGAGTCTTGAGCAAGGTTCACCAGGCGAGACAAACAAACTCAAACCTACGCGTACCAACGACTCGACGGGCCTATAGGGCCATGTGCAAAAACATGAGCACGGAGATGATTCCGAAGCTGAGGAGAAGAGTTGAGACCATAATTTTGGAGGAAAGGAATCCTCATGCAATAGCTCCCATAGTTGGGACAATACGAGAGGAACAGGATGAAGGAATTATGCAGCTATGTGAGGGCGAACATATGTAGATTCAGGAAGCCATTCGGTGAGGGAACCTTAAGCTTCGCAAACTAGAATAAGATCGGGTACAACTGACGAAGAAAAGCATGTTAATGGATGCAGAGATCAAAACACTGGAAAATGAAATCGTGCAAGAATGTCTCATTGATAAACTAAGAATGACAAGACAAGATACGAACATCCATACTACTACATTAGAATATTGTCACCAAGAATTTTTGACTCTACTACCATGGCTGCAACCACACCTTACCAAACAAAGTAACCAAGGGAATGCACCGCATAAGGAAGAATGCGTGGTGCTTACTTTTGCGAGGGTAATTGAGGAGTGCTCGTGGACTAGGCTGGAAGGTGAATTGAAGTCTTGCATAGGTGGTACGACCACCTGACTAGCCGTAGGGAGCACAATCTTAGCACTCTAAGCAGTTGAAAGAGAGCGTGGGTCTATAAAAGAGTCTGTGGGGGAGTTGCACGATAAGGAGGTTGCATGCAGGATTGGCATGTCACAAGGGTCACGCCCGCCCAGAGGGGGTTGCGCTGCCACGCGGATAAGCTAGGAAGTGACTGTTGGTGTTACTGTTCATGACAAGATGTCCAATTTAAGACAAAGAGAAGCGGGTGGCGGGAAATTAAGACATGAAGTTAGAGCTATATTTGGGACGATCTGCTGCCAAGAATGCATTAATGACTCAGAAATGGGGGGAACGATCAAATTCAAATTTGAAAGATTCTATAAAACTACCGAGGCTAGCCACGAGAAAACACTTGTTTGTTTGAAATTTGAGTTGTTACAAAGAGCACAGGGTGTTGAGTGCCAAGTGGTGTTTGAGCCCCCAAAGTCGCGAACAACTATAGACAGCTCGAACAAGATGACAACTGCCAGGAAAGATGTGGGTTTTGTCGAAAGTACTACCAAGGAAGCTGTGAAAAGCCCTACAGCACCGGTGGGGGATGCGCCAGGAATCCCGAAATCACCTCGGACACCGACGCCCAAGAAGGACAAGCAGACAGCAGCACTAGTCTGCATGTCCTCACGGAATCCAAAGTTTGGTAAACTTTCCATGGAGGAAAAGGGCAAGACTATCAACCATGGGACAGATGATGAGGAGGAGGACCTACAGGCCCTCGTAGATGAGATAGAGGTAGATGAAGAAATGACAGAAAACGTCCAGTCGGTGCGCGCTGTAGCACAACTGCCTGAATATGTTCCCCCACAGAAAGGGAAAGTTAAGGTACCAAGGATCTGGATGCCACTGAAAGTGCAATCCAAACCCCGCTCCTCCCAGATGGAGTTCAGTTCAAAGGCTTGGCCCTAGGCCGAGTGCCCATAGTAAAATTTCGAGACTGGGACCTTGTGGATGACGAATAGTTCTCACATTTACAAACTAAGAACCTCATGAAACAAAGCACGAAGGGGTCTGTTATAACGCTAGAATTGCAGAAATGGCTACGCGGTGTGGAGAAGGTTGGGCTACTCCACCTACTATGGATTCTACATTTCCACTGTGCACTAATTACGATCTTTGTCATCAGGTAGCTACTTTGCCTGGTACATGATGGGTACTTATGGATAGAGGAGCCCATTCCCATCACGATGGAGCTTATCCACAGGATTTCTCGGCTTCCCTATAAGGGAAAGGACCTTGTGGAGATAGTTGGCAAAAGCCGAGATTTTTCGCTCGCAGAGACCATGAAAAAGAAGTATAAATTGGAAAAGAAGAAGAGAGGCTATGTCATCTGTAGCATTAAAGATAAAGGGGTGCATGTAGCCACCCAACTGCTAGCCGGAAAGGTGATGAGAAAACGTCGAAGTGACGAGGTACCAGCACCTCTGGTTGCATTGGCCTAATAGTGTGCGAAGGGGATCTAGTTCAACTCGGCTAAGTTCCTCTATGAGGAGTTTCTGACCAATTGTAAGGAAGCTCAAGAGCAGGGCAAGACCTTCCACTACACGTGGTTGCTCTTGTCCATCTTACTAGTAATAAGGGAACTGCTTGAGGATAGTTAGTTGCCTCATATTGAACAGGAATTGACGGAGGCTACCAAATATGCATCGCTCTGGGCTATGAAGGACACCACACAGATTTGTGAGACTAAGATCTTCTGGGTGCTCATGGAGGTGAGTATCCGAATGTGGATTAATATAGGGCCGCACCTATCCCCCACAGTGTACAATAGTCCGCGGAGCTTTGCAGACTTCAAAGCGAATATGCACAATGTGTATATTAAGGCGCGTAAGGATCCGGTGCAGAACTGGACCAAACTTCCTTTCATCGCAATTTGATGATGCCATTTTCACCATGCTCAAATCATGGCTCCTGAGTGGCGTGCCTCAAATCTGGCGGACTGCGATAAGATAGTGATACAAAAACGAAAGGATGCCACCAAGCTGCTGGCTCAACAGAAGTGCAATGAGTAGTTTTCCATGGAGGTAAGGGCTTTCTATGAGGTAGCGAAGGTCGCTGTAGAGCAGACCTAGGCCGCCGAAAAAGCAGCAACATCATAGGCAATAGGGTTAACCACAACGCAGGAGGAAGGAGGCCTGGACTTGACCATGCGATAGGGAACAAAGGACCCAATGGAAGGCGTAGACCCAAGCACGACATCTACACAACTAAAATGGTTGCGTGGTATAGAATGAGCAGGCCCACAGAAGAATACCAAGGCTTCCAAATTGGATAGTGAACCTATTACACTGACAAAGGTTAACCTCTACAACATTGGTGACACAGTTCACGAGGTCACTAGGGAAGAACTCCAGGAAGTGATGGAGCAGAAAAATGTGTTGGGGGCCCTCAGGTCCTAGCTACAGGAACTTCAGGTGTAGCCCCCATAGGAGGGAACGGTAGCCGCCTACGGTGCCGTAGGTACATCAACAACGGAGTAGTTTCTATGGGCCAAAATGGCTAACACCATCATGCTGCTAGAAGGAGAACTAACAACAAAAAGCATGGGGGCCAGAGCCATGGTGCGCTAGATCAAGGGACTTGGCCTAAACTTGTCTACCCTTCCGTGGGATACATTATACCAACTACAGATGGAGCAACAACAGAAATCTATGCTAGGGAAGGTTGCACAGTACAGATGCTCAGCGAATAGAGAATCAACATCGAGTAGCTTAGTCTACAATGCGATGAAGTGCTAGCATAGAATCAACTACTAGAGCAAATGGTAGAGGAATCATGTCACCATGTTCCATAGCTAGAAATTGCGACAGACCTCCCAGTTGGAGTGCAAATTCACAGATTGGCCAATGGATTCCATGAGGCAAAGGAGGAAGCAACAAGGATGCAACTGGACCTCAACGTTCAGATTTCTGAACTGTGATTAAAGGTGCAATCATCCACACCCCCAGAAGTTAGGGAACAATGTTCTGGCACTATCCAGAAAGGGCTAGAGGAAATAGGATAGGTAGTGTAGAACCATACTACTATGTTGGAAGAATCCTTCACGGTCCTCACTTCCTTACAGGAGGACCCCACCATACAGCGCCTAGAATTAGAGGCGTGGGAGCTTCAAGTGCAGTACGATAGTGTGTGCAAAATGTCACAGATAGTTGTCTTGACCCAATGGCTGGCAAAGCTACAACAAGCAAAGGCATTGAAGGAATAGGTGGATGTTGCACGATAGAAAGGGGCAGTACTTAAAGCACTCATCCAGCCTTGGATTGATGAGACCTTTGTCATCACTGTCGATATCAAAGGAAAGCTGGCACAGATGAAGGTGATGCATGCCTTAAGACAGGGATTTTCCCTTGACAGTGAGCATTCAGCCAAAAGAGTAGAACAGATCCAGTAGATGGCAGAACAGTGAACTCCGGACCTTCACGTAGCACATGAACAGTTGGAGGGGCTCCGCACCAAGATCACAGCACCAGAAGAGTGACTCAGGATGAGTCATGATGATTGTGTTAGGGGCTTGTTGGGCATGGTATCCCCCACAACATGTTTTTGGGGCTCAAAGCCCAAGTTTTGGTAAATTAGATTGTAAGACTTCGTGAATTACGGGCGCGGAGCACGAAGTCTAGGATGAGTCATAGGGTTGTCTACCCTAAAATATTATAATTTAATGTAAATTTGTGTCAGCCTACCCATGGTCCGTGGACCATGGGATTGTATAAATAGAGCAAGGCTCTAACTGTAAAGGAGAGAAATAATAAATAGAATAGCAAAGGCATGGTTCAGGGTTAGAGTTGAATCTGAAGTAGACTGGGTCATAGTAGTAGGAAGAGGCTCTGCAGATGAGTGCACAGAGGCCTAGTAGAGTCCACAACTGGGTGTGCGGACCCCTGTAGCTGAGTGCGCAGGGCAGAGTCAGGTCTATGCTTGGGATTGAAAGTTAATAAAGAGAAGTTTAATCTATGCACCTGTTCTTAAATCTATATTTTAATGGTATGCATTACGTTTACTCTATCTATTTACTACGCACAATTGATAAATATTTGTACGAATGACTATATATGAAAATAATCTAAGTAATCAGCTAACAAAGCCTAATTAAGGAAGTTTTGGGTAAATAACATGGGTCGCACTATGGCTAGAACTGCGCAAAGACAATATCGCAGGGCGCAGGGTGCCCACTGGTGTGCACAGTGTAGTAAGTGCGAAGGTTGGACCGCGTACTAATAACATCATATCAAACATCTCTAGGGTGCGGAAACCTGGTTCTAGCATCCTCCCATACTATTTCGGGTGAGACCTTAGTTCGCGCTCCATGGAGAGTTACAGAAAGGGCAAGTAGTACTGGGATTTGCTTGGTTAAATCACTTATGAACCTAGGTCAAGCCCCACTAAGCCAACAAGAAGGTTGTACACAGTACCGCAAAAGAACAAAGCCACACATTGAAATCAAACCCAATCATATTGAAAGCGTCCATAGTAGCAGAACGTCAGAGGAAGCAGAAGAAGTGGGAGGAACAAATAAGGCAGAAGGAAGAGTAAGAATAGACAGAACACAAAGAGATACAAATACTAGAAGAATAAAGGCGGAAGAGGGAGGAGGAAGAAACAACATTGAAGCAAGCTGAAGAAGAGGAACAAAGTCAACTACTTGAAGAAGAAAGCAAAAAGTTGCAGGGAAAAGAAATTTCCCAACGTATCAAGAATTTGATACTGATCAAAAACATGGAGGTAGAGCTAGAGGAGTAAAATAAAGATGTCTATCTCATGCATCCCACACAGTAGATCACCACTCAATCTCCATCTCCTCTTGTTTAAGGTAACGCTCTAGGTGAGGAAGAGGAAATTTCTCCTCTTAATGAAGGTCTGATCATGAATATCTATAGCTTAACTTATGATGAGATTCAGAAGAAGATTGTATAGGTGAGGAATAATCACTTCAGATAGTACCTCACACATCTTTCATTTATCAAAGAATAGGTGATCGTGATGGATAACAAGAAGAATCTAGAAGTTATTTATGTAGCCAACTTGGCCTTCACAGGAGTCTCCAAGTCAAACATAAAGTATTTCATGGCCGAGAACAAATAGATGGAAAAGAACTTAGACGATATGAAGTAACAGGTTGAACAACTCCAGGAATATTTTTAGAAATAAAATTCCACATAGATGTACTTAGAGGAACTCAAGGCAGTAATACTTGGCGAAGTATCAACAATGAGAGATAATATGAGGAGCTAGTCATCGTGCACAAAGAAGTTGTCTGCCTCAATGACATGGAACAAAAATGTAAAAAGAATTCTAAAGCTATAAATGATGTCCACATAGCCATCGTTTTTGTGCATGAGTGGGGAATGAAATATATAGGTGCACCTCCTGAGTAGGTGAAGAAGACAAGGCAACAAACTGAGTTGGAGAAGTTAGAAATCTAGATGCTTATTTATAGAAATAAGCAGCTCGATACTTTCATCACCAACATTCAATCCTCTTATGCACATTTGTATAATAGTGTGGATTTCTTGATGAATTCACACAAGACTCCTTGAGTTGGCACACTCATCGAATGTAAAGTCATAAACAAGGTTAGATAGGAAGTGGATGAATCTTTGGACCAGTTCAAGAAAATCACTACCAAGGGAGATTTAGAGGTGAACAAACATGATATGTAAAAGTATATTGTTGTCCCTACCAAGATAAACACCATGTTTTTCTTGTTAAAGAAGGAAACACAAACTAGATCTAACATTGTGTTAGAGCCTAAATCTACCTCAGGCTGAGAAAGGTAGGATCCAGGGCCAACATCAAACCACGCTTAACCTGATAGCTAGCACTATCAGGTCGGGAGAGGGCTCTCTCCCGGTCAATCTCAGCAAAATATGATCAATGAGGGCTTGAGATGACTGATGTGAATACTGATCTTAGGCTAGGTATGTGTGTAAATGAGTTTGATTGAATGAAATGATGCTTTTTTGGGCTCAGACCGAAAGGCAGTTTTGGGTGAGGGGAATGAGGCTCAGTCTTGCAGAGATCTCAATGGGGCAAGGTAGGAAACTAATTTTGGCACTTCAAATCAAATGAGGTGTAGGGATTAGACAGGTGAGGAGTTGAAGAGGGCAAGAGAAGCCATGGATCCTCTCCAAATAGCTGGAAACATCAAAAACTAAAGCAAACCTCAAGTAGAGCACTGCAATTTCAAGGGATTCTACTTTCACTCTTGTTTGATTTACTTAGGAAGAAATAAGATAGATAATGTCATACATAACACATAAGTAAATTCAAAATTACAAAGAAAAGCACTGTACCAAAAAAAAATACCATAGGGATCAAAAAGAGTGCTGTAAACCCTGGTCTCAATTCCTTAGCCAAAATGTTGATATGAGTGTACAATGAAGCTCCTTGCTTTCTCAAGAGTCCAACCATGCTAATGACTGAAAAACCACATAATATAGACAAACCATAGCTCATCCTAGCCTCTAGGGGTCGAGTTCACATGTTTAGGATCTGTTTTAACTAATTCTAAACTAAGAACTAGAAATCAGGCAATAGAACAGCATGCCTCTAGAAACAAGGGAACTGATTCATTCAGTTTCAGACAACTTTTTAACAGATGAATCTATGTCCATAAGGGAAAATTGAACATATTTACATCATGATCCATCAACATACATTAAATTACATCACAAGTTTGACACTAAGCAGGTGAAAAATTCAAACTGGCAAAAAATAGGTGAAAAACAAAGCATTCCTGGTCAAACTGGGCCAAATTTCCTCTATGCGCCGTGCCTGATTCTCTATGCGTGGCACCTGTTTGGAGCCACTTTTGAAGGCCTTCCTAGTGTCCAAATTCGCTCTAAGTGTGTTTGTTTGAAATTTTTTCCTGTCTACTTTCCAACCCAAGTGGAATTTTCCAACTTGGCCTCCATTTGCCTCTCCAAAATTCAGTTCTCCCAACATTGCTTCCTATGTGTCAAAATAGGGGCAGTGAGGTCATTTTTTGAGTGTTTTCAACCTTTTTGAGGGCTCAAAACTTGTCCAAATTTCTTGGCCATTGGTAGGAAAGCATATTTTTTCATGCCAAATTCAAAAATGCTGAGTTTTTGTCATTTGGAGGCTCCTATCAAAAGTGAACGGCAGGTGGCGCGGCGCATAGAGCAGAAAATCCTGTTTTTTGTGCCAAAAATTCCAAAAATGCAAAAAGTGCCCTAAATTTTTTGAGATTTGGACTGATTCTTCTTCATCAAGCATTGTGTTGGGCCAAGGAAGCCTTATTCAATATCTGAAGTCCTTCATGCTCCTTTTGCCTCCTTGATGCTCTCTTCAATTTTGCCTTCAAGCTCCTGATTCTAGATTGGCACACCATATTCCTTGACAAATAATGATATGCCATGTTTCTCAACATATTCTTCTCATTGATGGCCTTTTCCAACCTCCTCTCCAAGTGGATATTGGCTCTTTCAAGCCATGACTCCCGATCGGAATTGACCTCTTGCTCAAGTGAAGTGAGCTCCACCCTCCTCCTTTAGGCAGCTTGGCGATTCTCCCGAATGTTTTGCAACTCCATAATCATTTGCTGATCTTAAAGATGCTTATTTCTTTTCTCCAGGTACTGTATTGTCCATTTATCCCTCTCCAAGTTGAGGGACAAGGCATTGGTATCCGCCTACTATTCTTGGATGATCCCTTTGAGGTTTGTGCTTTGCGGACCCATATCAGTATCATCACTCTCAATGAGAATGAAATCAGTCTCCCGCTCACCTGATGGTCCTTCATCCTGTAGTGGCCTCTTGCCTTTGTCCTGAACCCATTGTGTTGATGACGCAAGCGAGATCCCTTCCACCGCAGGTGGAGATAATACTCACTTAGTTGTTGTGAACAACCGTCTAGTGCCCTTCTGATAAGTGATAAACATCGACATACTAGTGGTCTGTGTCTCATGACCCTCATGCTGATATGAAGGTCCACCTGTCCCATGAAAAGTCTCTGAAGTTCCCTGAGGAGCTGTGAAAAACTCACGAGAAATGAAGTCCTCCCAAGTGATGCCCTGTAAGCCAAGCTGATGGATGACCACAATTTTAATGAGAATAAAATGATATATACTGTTGAACTGCTACTAAGGAGTCTTCTGCTATACTAGGGTGGTCATCTTCTCAATGTTTCGGAACATGAATTAGGGGAGGTTCATCATCCTCACCCTGGTAAAATGCATCAGCAGCCTGATATGATAAGCATATAAACGGGAAAACCGGCCCTTACAGATGAAATACTTCATTATCAACTTCATCAAAGGAGCATAAGAATCTTTGAGGTACCGAAGAGGAAACACTCTACTGAGTTGTCTCAAATAACCAGGCTTTATGTATGGTTCATAATGCTGCCTATCAATTTGCTGCCTCGTGTTCCATTGCTCTCCAATGTTAGGAATACCAGTTGCTAGTGAAATAGATTCTGGTGTTAATGTGAATGTGACACCAGCTAGAGTGGCTTGACCATCATGTAAATGAAGCACAAAAAAACGAGCCAACTCATGATGAAACTAAATTATAGCAACCATCTCACAATATTCATAGCAGGATTGGTGTTGGAAGCAAGTGATGGCAAGAGGGCATGACTGTAACTCAGTAACAGTGGTTGGTTCTTCTCGAATATGTTTGCCACCTCTATGAGGCCTCCTGGGTGCATGTACCTCTGTAGGTGAGTCACTGTGTGTCTCCTCTTCATAAGAATATGAGGGATCAGATTCCATCTCTGCTAGGTGGATGAGCTGTCTTGATGAGAAGTACATGATTTATGATGTTTTTTGACTTCTACCACCAAGGGAAAAGTGATATGAGGGACTGTAGAGGGAGGGAAAAATGAGGGATTTTAGGGACCGTTGTGATAGGGTTTAGTTAGGGAAATAGGGGATTATGGAATAATTTAGGAGTTTTGGGTATAACACTAGGGTTTGGGAATTATATTTGGGATTTTGGAAAAAATAGGAGTGGGGATAGGGATATATGATTTTGTTTTGGGAATATGGGAATTAGGTAATAGGGGAATACACTATGAAAATGAGTGAGGGAGTGGAAAGATGAGGGAATGACTTGGAAGCCAAAACAACAGTACAAACCCTAGGCACTATTTCCTTTAAAAGATGCAAGAGGTAGGGTTTGCTTTTTTGTTCACACAACCACCATAAGACAACGACCATAAATTAGATGAAAAGCAGTGATAGAGGATCAACCTACTTGCACAAATGAAGATCCAAGAGTTTTGGATTATTTGAAGCAAGTTGTTGCAAAATTCGGGCTTGGCAGCTCCATGCACTGCGCATCAAACACAACGCGCCACGCCCGTGTAAATTTAAACTGGAAATCACGGCCCTATGTGCACCGCGCCACTTGCCCAGTGTGCCGCACCTCTAATTTTGGACAGATTTCTCGAACTTTGTCTTACTTGCTCACAAACACGAATTTGCTTTGCCCAACTTTGTCTTTGAAATGCAAATGAACCTTTCAATGGAAGAAATGACTTATATACAAGGAGATTTAAATTTTTTGGTTTATAAAACCCACTTTACAATGTTTGGAAAATGACTTTATTTTTCTGTTTTTGAGCTTTTTCACTTTATTTGAGCTTGTGATGAACTGAATGACCTGTGTCTTGTTTTCTTTGTAGGGGGTTAGAGCTACTGAGGCTAGGAAAAGTGACCAAGGTTGCAAGTGAAGTAATTTACATATGAGAGAAATAAAATTACATGAATTTGTACAATAAAATATAAAAATACCATGTTTTTCCTCAAAATATAGTTTTGAGGAAAAATACGTCTTTGACCACTTGATTATGAAATTTATTGATGCTGGAACCTGCTCATGTGCCTACTGGTTATTATTGTACTTTTTGGAACCCTTTTTGATGAAACCCTAATGAAACCCTAGACCTAAATGACAATGAAACCCTAGAAAAGACTTATGTAATCTTTAAGACAAAAAGGTGACTGTATAAAATTTTTGATGAATAAACATGAGCCAGCAGGTAAATGACATCAGGGAAACTGTAGGAGAAGCCACTACTGTGAGATGATCCATGCACCTAATGGAATGTAGCTGACTAGGAAGGACACCTAATATGCAATTCAACAAGAGGATTTGATCTTTGATCGAGGGATGAATATACCAACACTAACGTTGGATCCAATGGGGATGGTAGCTCGTTGGAGGTGCCAAGAACCATAGATCTCTGGGAAAGCGGGGAGTGCCTTCATCCATTGGGCTATGGAGTCAATAAATTTGATAAACCCAAACAAAACTCTTGAGTCAATGACTCATAGTTGAACTGACTAATTCAAAACTGAAACAAGACTCTCAAAAACTCAAATTGGATGCTTAGCTAAAACTATCATTAAATTGAACTGACTAAAATAGAAAATGACACAAGACTGACTTAACTGAAACAAGTACTTACAAAGCTTTCAAAGGGTAGTAGTCCATCGAGATTTGAAGGCTTTCAAATCATGACGACAACCACCTGCCTACTGATGAAATATGTACAATCATGTGTAGTGAGCCTTCCAATGTAACCAATCCAACAAATGGCTACTCAATGAAATTCTTCTCTCACTTTCCCTGAGCAGGTAGAATGATGTACATGTAAGCAACTCACAATAAAAACTGAAACCAAGGCTTATGATTACGAACCAAGCAACATTCATCTTCTCTAATGCTTGCAAAAGAATGCCAAAGGGATCTTGATAATCCTGAAGCACTATCTTGTCTTGAGATCCAGCAGCAAAAATTCAAGTACTCCCGTTATTCTGATCTGAAAGAACAACTAATTTCCAAGTGATAGGAAAGCATAGAGAAGTATAAGCTTCTTCCATCTGAGTGTTAGCTGTAAATTCCTCGAGCATAAAAAATTATGGCATATTGTCTCTCTCAGGCTCATATTCCTCAATTTCATGGTCAAGGTCATTCTTAAATAGAAAACAATCTTCTAGATTATCAAACATGACAACCTTATCATCTTCATGAAAGAAACTATTATCTGTTCGCTGATCTATAAATCTAATTTCAAGATTATCATCATTTTCAAAAGAAGAAAAAGTTTCACCAACACCTTCTTGATCATGTGCACACTACAGATCTGCATTAGCTTGGTCTCTAATATGACCTTTTAGGAGTTGATCTATTTCATTTTCAGACAAAGGAGATAAGATTATTTGTTTCCTTTTGCTCAAGCAAGTATTCTCTTCTTAAAATAATATTTCTAAACATGAAAAACCCGACTGAGAGTCCTCTATTCCCTGATCTTGTGAAATTTGAAAAAATTGTAGATTGTCTTCATATGACATGGCAATCAAATTATCATTTACCATCAAGTTACCAAAAGAGTATTTTTTACTTACTTGAACAAAGATCTCATCTTGTTTTTTATAAAATGACTGGATTACCTCCTCATGAAGGCTTTGTTCTAATGAAATGGGAACACTTGGATCAATAACTTTGTCTTTTTCATTCATCTCAACAGTAGAGCTCTCCTTCATGGGATTTAGAACAAGGTAGTCTTCATCTTCACGATCTGTATCTAGATCTGAAATAGCCAACCTAATTTTGTCACAATCTAAGATTGAAACTTGACTTCCCTGCATATTGTTTTCTTCTATCAACAAATCTGAAATAAAACCTTCTCTTTCATCATTTTCCACTGTACTAAGATCTTGATTCAGCTGCAAATTTTCCTGAGCATCTTGATAAGTATTCTCTTTATGCTACTGAAATGGATTTTCATGCAGGGCTTCCATGATCTCATCATCCATGAAGTTATCATCTTCATAAATTCTCTCAATATTTTCACTAAAACTATATACATGTTTCCAATAGTTCTGAACTAAATTTAATGATGGATAAGATTCTTTATACCATGCAAAGAACATGGCATGGAAATCCTTTAAACAGTAAATACAAGCAAGCGACAAAATTTCATACCAAGATCGGGCTTCACATTCCAGAGTGGCCATGAATATCTTCATCAAGCAATCTTCATGAAAATCAACCTTCAACTTGCGAATATGTATGTGAAATCTAACCAGATGTAAAGCAGCATCATTCCTATCATCATCTTTAAACATAGGCAAATTCCTTTGCCAATCTGCCTTAGGAATTTTATTTGGAAAACCTGGAATGTGATCTCGGCTCATGGGAGCATATCTTCAATCCAATGAAACCATTTTGATAACAATGAATTCACCAAGAAATTTTTTAGGCTACTGGTTCTTGAAGGGTAGAGTCGCCATAAAAATTATAAACCTTGGGATTTTTCGACACTGGAGTCACCAGGTGAATGATTTCAGCCTTAATATTTTTCTGACTACTGTCCACCATCAACAATCAGATCTAACTTGAGTCATATACTGGGGCAATTTGCAAGTCAGATGTTGCGTTTATAATACTAGACCAGAGATTGACTAGAGCAGCGTTTATCTACTTTCGCTGATGCAAAGAAAAATCGTTTTGAAGGCTACCTGGCATAACTTCAGGCTCCGTCTGTAGTTTATAAAGCACGAACACTAACAAAAAAATAATATTTTCTTCCCCAATATGGTCGCCACTATGTTAGAGCCTAAATCTACCTCAAGCTAAGAAAGGTAGGATCCAGGGCCAACATCAAACCACGCTTAACCTGGTAGCTAGCCCTACCAGGTCGGGAGAGGGCTCTCTCTGGGTCAATATCAAAAAAATATGATCAATGAGGGCTTGAGAGGATTGATGTGAATACTTATCTTAGGCTAGGTATGTGTGTAAATGAGTTTGATTGAATGAAATGATGTTTTTGTTGGCTCAGATGGAAAGGCAGATTTTGGGTGCGAGGAACGAGGCTCAGTCATGCAGAGATCTCAATGGGGCAAGGTAGGCAATTGATTTTGGCACTTCAAATGAAATGAGGTGGAGGGATTAGATAGGTGAGGAGTTGAAAAGGGCAAGATAAGCCATGGATCCTCTCCAAACAGATGAAACATAAAAAACTAAAGCAAACCTCAAGTAGAGCACTGCAATCTCAATGGATTCTACTTTCACTCTTGTTTCATTTAGTTATGAAGAAATAAGATAGATAATGTCATACATAACACATAAGTAAATTCATAATTAAAAAGAAAATCACCGTACCAAAACAAAATACCACAGGATTCCAAAGAGTGCTACAAACCTTGGTCTCAATTCCTTAGCCAAAATGCTGATATGAGTGTACAATGAAGCTCCTTGCTTTCTCAAGAGTCCAACCATGCTAATGACTGAAAAACCACATAATATAGACAAACCATAGCTCATCCTAGCCTCTAGGGGTTGAGATCACATGTTTAGGATCTATTTCAACTAATTCTAAACTAAGAACTAGAAATCAGGCCATAGAACAACATGCCTCTAGAAATAAGGGAACTGATTCATTCAGTTTCAAACAACTTTTTAACAGATGAATCTACCTCCATAAGTGAAAATTTGACATATTTACATCATGATACATCAATGTACATTAAATTACATCAAAAATTTGACACTAAGAAGGTGAAAAAGTCAAACTGGCAAAAGACAGGCGAAAAAAAGAGCATTCCTTGTCAAACTGGGCCAAATTTCTTATGCGTCGCGCCTGATTCTCTATGCATAGCGCCTGTTTGGAGCCACTTTGGAAGGCCTTAATGGTGTCAAAATTCACTCCAAGTGTGCTTGTTGGAACGGTATACCTGTCTACTTTCCAACCCAAGTTGAATTTTCTAATTTGGCCTCCATTTGCCCCTCCAAAATTCAGTTCTCACAACACTACTTCTTGTGTGTCAAAAAAGGGGTAGTGAGGTCATTTTTTGAGTGCTTTTGACCTTTTTGAGGGCTCAAAACCTGTCCAAATTTCTTGTCCATTGGTAGGAAAGAATATTTTTTCATTCCAAATCCAAAAATGTTGAGTTTTTTTCATCTGGAGGCTCCTATCAAAAGTAAGCGCCAGGTGGGGCGGTTCATAGAGTAGAAAATCCTGTTTTTTGTGCCAAAAATTCCAAAAATGAAAAAAGTGCCCCAAATTTTTTGAAATTTGGGCCAAGTCTTCTTCATCAAGCATTGTGTTGGGCGAAGGAAGCCTTAGCCAATATCTAAAGTCCTTCATGCTCCTTTTGCCTCCTTGATGCTCACTTAAATTTTTCCTTCAAGCTCCTGAGTCTAGCTTGGCACACCATATTCCTTGACAAATAACGATATGCCATATTTCTCAACATATTCTTCTCATTGATGGCCTTTTATAACCTCCTCTCCAAGTAGATATTGGCTCTTTCAAGCCATGACTCCCGATCAACATTGACGTCTTGCTCAAGTGAAGTGAGCTCCACCCTCCTCCTTTGGGCATCTTGGCGATTCTACCGAATGTTTTCCAACTCCATAATCGTTTGCTGATCTTCAAGATACTTATTTTTTTGCTCCAAGTACTGTATTGTTCGTTTTTCCCTCTCCAAGTTGAGGGAAAAGGCATTGATATCCGCATGCTGCTCTTGGATGATCCCTTTGAGATTTGTGCTTTGCGGACCCATATCAGTATCATCACCCTCAATGAGAATGAAATTAGTCTCCCACTCACCTGATGGTCCTTCATCCTGTAGTGGCCTCTTGCCTTTGTCCTGAACTTGTTGCGTTGATGACAGAAGCGAGACCCCTTCGACCCCAGGTGGAGATAATACTCGCTTAACTGCTGCAAACAACCATCTAGTGCCCTTCTGATAAGTGATAAACACCAGCATATTAGTGGTCTGTGTCTCATAACCCTCATGCTGATATGAAGGTCCGCCTATCTCATGCAAAGTCTTTGAAGGTCCCTGAGGAGCTGTGAAAACTCACGAGAAATGAAGTCCTCCCAAGTGGTTCCCTGTAAGCCAAGCTGATGGATGACAACAATTTAAATGAGAGAAAAATGACATACACTGTTGAACTGTTGCTAAGGAGTCTTGTGCTGTACTAGGGTGGTCATCTTCTCAATGTTTCAGCACATGAATTAGGGGAGGTTTATCATCCTCACCCTGGTAAAATGCGTCAGCAGTCTGATATGATAAGCATATAAACGGGAAAACCGACCCTCATAGCTGAAATACTTCATTATCAATTTCATCAAAGGAGCAT
This sequence comes from Pinus tabuliformis, assembly GCA_031772625.1. Lineage (NCBI taxonomy): Eukaryota > Viridiplantae > Streptophyta > Pinopsida > Pinales > Pinaceae > Pinus > Pinus tabuliformis. The sequence goes on along the minus strand of CM062820.1, from coordinate 1,631,486,484 downwards.
AAGAATCTTTGAGGTACTAGAAAGGAAACACTCTGCTGAGTTGTCTCAAATAATCGGGCTTGATGTATGGTTCATAATGCTGCCTGTCAATTTGTTGCCTCTTGTTCCATTGCTCTCCAATGTTAGGAATATTGATTTCTAGTGAAATAGATTCTGTTGTTAATGTGAATGTGACACCAGCTAGAGTGGCTTGACCATCATGTAAATGAAGCACAACAAACGAGCCAACTCATGATGAAACTAAATTCTAGCAACCATCTCACAAAATCATAGTAGGACTGGTGTTGGAATCAAGTGATGGCAAGAGGGCAGGCCTGTAACTCAGTAAGAGTGGTTGGTTCTTCTCGAATATGTTTGCCACCTCTATGAGGCCTCCTAGGTGCATGTACCTCTATCGGTGAGTCACTGTGTGTCTCCTCTTCATAAGAATATGAGGCATCAAATTCCATCTTTGCTAGGTGGATGAGCTATCTTAATGAGAAGTCGGTGATTTATGATGTTTTTTGACTTCTGCCACCAAGGGAAAAGTGATATGAGGGACTGTAGAGGGAGGGAAAAATGAGGGATTTTAGGGACTGTTGGGATAGGGTTTAGTTAGGGAAACAGGGGATTATGGAATAATTTAGGAGTTTTGGGTATAGCACTAGGGTTTGGGAATTATATTTGGGATTTTGGGAAAAATAGGAGTGGGGATATGGATATATGATTTTGTTTTGGGAATATGGGAATTAGGTAATAGGGGAATACACTAGGAAAATCCGTGAGGGAGTGGAAAGATGAGGGAATGACTTGGAAGCCAAAACAACAGTACAAACCCTAGGCACTGTTTCCTTTGAAAGATGCAAGAGGTAGGGTTTGGTATTTTGTTCACACAACCACCATATGACAACCACCGTAAAACAACCACCATAAATTAGATGAAAAGAAGTGATGGAGGCTCAACCTACTTTCACAAATGAAGATCCAAGTGTTTTGGATGATTTAAAGCAAGTTGTTGCAAAAGTCAGGCTTGGCAGCTCTATGCACCGCGCATTAAACCCAACGTGCCATACCCTATGTGTGTGTCGCACCCGTGTAAATTTAAACTGGAAATCGCGGCCCTATGCGCCGCGCTTGCTATGTGTGCCGCACCACTTGCCTAGTGCGCCACACCTCTGATTTTGGGCAGATTTCTCCAACTTTGTCTTACTTGCTCACAAACACAACTTTGCTTTGCCCAAATTTGTCTTTCAAATGCAAATGAACCCTCCAATGGAAGAAATGACTTATATACAAGGAGCTTTTAATTTTTTGGTTTATAAAACCCACTTTACAATGTTTGGAAAATGACATTATTTTTCTGGTTTTGAGCTTTTTCACTTTATTTGAGCTTATGATAAACTGAATGACCTGTGTCTTTTTTGCTTTGCAGGGGTTGGAGCTACTGAGCCTAGGAAAAGTGACTAGGGTTGCAGGTGAAGTAATTTACATATGAGAGAAATAAAATTACATGAATTTGTACAATAAAGTCTAAAAATACCATGTTTTTACTCAAAACGGAGTTTTGAGGAAAAATACATCTCTGACCACTTGATTATGAAATTTTTTGATGTTGGAACCTCCTCATGTGCCTGATGGTTATTATTGGACTTTTTGAAACCCTTTTTGATGAAACCCTATTGAAACCCTAGACCTAAATGACAATGAAACCCTAGAAAAGACTTCTACGATCTTTAAGACAAAAAGGTGACTGTATACAATTTTTGATGAATAAACATGAGGCAATAGGTAAATGAAATGAGGGAAACTGTAGGAGAAGCCACTACCGTCAGATGATCCATGCGCCTAATGGAATGCAGCTAACTGAGCGGGACAGCTAATATGTAATGCAACAAGAGGATTTGATCTCTGACGGAGGGATGAAGATACCAACACTAACACACTGTGTACCTAGATGCAATGGAGGAAAGATTTTTCTTATAACTTGATCCTATCACAAAGTTTGGGGAAGTCATCACACAATATAAAGCTTGGCATTGCTATGTCAATGAGAACTACAAGTTGAAATGGTTGAGTTGGACTTCCCCCAAAATCAAGCTCGACATCTTGTTTTTCTATTAGGCTTGTTTATTTGACTCTACCCAATTTTGTCTTATATGGGTATGAGAAATATTGTAATATTCTATTTGTAATTAATTTGTAAGTGAAATTCCAAGTGTCAATAGTGGGAAGTGAAAAGTTAAATTTTAAGGAAGTATAAGGATCATGGTTGAAAGAAGTCAAAGAGTCATCATGGAAGTACAAGAGTCACAAAAGGGAGATGATTAGTTATCCCATTTGTTATAAATATACCCTTATAACTCATAAAATAGGCTTTTGGCCAGTCTTTAGCTAGGATCGAAAGCTCAGGAGTTTTATCAAGAGCCATGGTTTCTCCTTTAGCATAGAGAGAGTATATTTATTTGGAGCAGTAGGTGTTGTCTTCATGTTCCACTATTGGAGCTTGTGGTTTGTCAATTGTATATGTATTTTTGGAACTTTCACTTTAATAAAATCTCAGAGTTGGCACGTTTTCATGCATATGTGTTGAATATAGTAGGACTATTCTTGTTATTTTTGCAATGTATGTTATTTAATTTATGTTAAAGCTTATGAACTAATTTGTTTGCATTAGTATGAATCTTGTTGAATGTGCGGAATTATGTATTTCTATCATGTTTATCTTGTGAAGTATTTTGCATGGTAACTTATGATTCCTTTTATGCTCGTGTGTTCCTTTGAAGCTACGTACTATTACAAAATTTTAAGGGGATCACTTGATTCCCCTTTGTTGTGTTAGAACCTCTCATTTATTGCACTTGACTCTTCACAACATTATACACTCATTTCACCAAAGTCACAATTACATCATTATATGTGTCATCCCAACAAAATCATAACAGTAAAACCCATTCTTTCGGCAATTGGGCCGTATTCTGGATGGGGCTTGTACTCTAAATGATGTGAGGTCTAATTGGGACTGCATACCAAGGAGACCCATTGAATGTTGGTGAGTCAAAAACTACTAAAATTTATGGAACTATAAGGAGGGATAGATGAAAAGAGAAGCCCATGAATTCTGCTTCAACTTTCCTTATCATTAAATGTATTTTCCCAAATCTTAACCCAAACAGGTTTTTCTAGAACTACAAATATGAATGTGCCCATGAGAATAATTCATGACTTTTATGATTTAAATTCTGATGGATGGGCTTGAACAACCATTATGGAAAACACAACTCATTTCTTTGAATTATGCACTCATCATAAAATTCATTGTGAAGACATGGCTTGTAGGTTGTTCATCCTCATATTTGAAGCACATGTTAAGGAATGGTGCTACACGTTGCTGACCACTTCAATTCGCTCTTTCAAGCATCTTGTCAAGGAGATTTGTTGCACCTTTGATAGTTATGATGAAAAATCTATTTACAGGAAAATAATGCATCTTAGAAAAGAACCTGATCAATCTCTCAAATACTTTCATGATTGTTTCATTCATTTTTGTTTTGAATTTTCTGAAGCAGATATTGACTCGGATCTTATGAAAGATAATTTTTAATTTCTTGTTCATATTTCTATGAATCGAATAGAATATAAATCTTTCAAAAGTATCCCAACATACATTGGTCAAGTACCTTTTAAATATGCAACAAAAGAAGTTTTTGTCCCAAGTGACTCTTCATCTTCCTTTCATCAAATATATCCATGTACGTAAGTTGAGGTTGGAGAACTTGAAATTTATCTATTGATTTACTAGCATCCTCCCCTAGCTCACATGTCAAATATCTTAGAAAAATTTTCTATTGCGAAGTTGGTTCGATTAGTTATATTATTTCTTCCCATCCTCCATCTGTGGTTTCCTTTGATCCTCCTAAGTGTTAGTTGTCAGATCCACTCGTTTTGATAGTTTCTTCTGATGTTTATCAGGATGAGGTTCAGGATGGAGCCAGTGTCAACCAGGAGACTTATAATATAATTCATAATGACTATGTGTGGGATTCCATTTCTGAACAAGAATCTGCGATAAAAATTCATCTTTCTCCTTTCTCACCTCTCCCTTATTATCGTGACATCTTCCACAATTCTATCATATCTATTGCATCCTTCGAAGAATCAGTTTCTAACAATGTTAATTCTCAGGACTCATGAGGTGTCAGTTTCACATTTGAGATGAGCAAGGAAGAAACCTTATCTTCTCAATCTACCTTGTTGTTGGGAAAAGTATCCAATACGGAATGACCCTATCCCACTCTAAGGGTGATAGTACCTCAGCAACAATCAAAGCAAAGCTATTCAAGATTACTTCTTTATGATATGTAAGAGAGAGGAGAAAGAGATCCACTAACCGTTATCTTCCGCTAATGATTGATCCAATCTTCCCTCTTTGCTGCTTGCTCCCAGCTCCTTGCTCTTTCACTGGCCCAGCTACACAAAGATCCTGCAAAAGCACAAGAAAAGGAAACTACAAGAAGCATACATCCATAATTGATTCAAGGATTAGAATAAATCAAATATACAAGCATCAAAAGACACATGCATATAGAAGAACCTCAAATACTTTATTAATGGAAGAAGTAAAGTTCTGAGAGTGTTACAACCATAAGAGGCCCAATCCAGCAACACCTCCCAGCAGAAAGAAATCTCCTCTTCACCTCCTTCAAAGCAATCACCCAATAGTTCTATACTCAAACCAACAGCACTTCCTTACATTCACAAGATTCCCGCCTCCCTAGACCTCATGAGAGAGCTCTATATATAGGAGTTTTGGAGAAAGGATGAGTCAGCTTGAGGCTGGCATGAAGCTGACTAGTGTCCTCTCCCACTTCAGTTATTCTTTAGTTCTTGAGTCCACTTGGAGTTTCTTGCTTCCACTTGGAGATCTAGATCCTCTTACTCATCACAAGGCAAATTCCCTGATCCAAGTGTCATTTTGGAAGCTTCCTGGGCATTTGACACCTTGCAGAATGACTGTGCCACTTGGCCAATCTCGCCCAGTGCAGGTAGCCTTCATTAGATTTGACATTCGGCGCAGGTACAGAGTGAAGCAGTTGACATTCAGCGCAGATGCTCAGTGGAGCAGTTGACATGATCCAGAATTAGCTTGTTTTTGAGTGTTTTCAGGTGGAGAACTGATTTTTAGTGCTGTGGTTTGCTGACCTTGTTCCTCTAGGGGTAGGAACAACATGTTTAGGGACTTTGGATCCCTCGGATTATCGACATTTCGATAACTTTAACGAGCCGAATAAAACAAGCGCTCGACCTTTTTGTGTTGTTTTATACTTTTTCGGACTTAAGGGATTAGATGACGAAAAAGGAATTTTGGAGTTAACTTTCTGTACCTTTTCAGACTCTCTAAAAATGAAAAGGACCGAGTTTTCCTTGTCGTTAGACTCGTTAAAATGATTAAATAGCCACAAACTTGTCTTTAGACGAGAACGAGTTTCCCTATCGCTAGGCTCGTTAAAACATAGCGATGGGCTTGCCCGAAGGGCAGGTTATAGAACAAGCATATGTTATCCTCCTCAAGCTTGATAAAAATAAAGAGGTACTAGTCAGAAATGACTGGGGAAAAATTGGGAGAACCTCAAAGCTTTAATGGTAGCAAGTCGCTCTTGAACATGACACTTTGTCCTCCGTATCACATCGGGTTGGGTTGTTTCATTCATCGGTCTCATCACCATGGTCCTCGCCAAACCATCCACATTTGGGGTAATGCTACCGATCCATCACATCAGTGTCGTTATATGTTCAAGAGATGTTGTTCAGAAAGAGTCAACCGTGTCCCATCCACTGCCATACATTATCCTTCATCCACCCATGATCGCCACCCTGAATCATATTTCACAGATTGTTTTCACCTCCACTAAAATCATTAGCTCCGTTCCGTGTCACTGATGTGAGATTCATTAAGGCCCTCCTTTGACGGATCGCTTCTTGTTGACTTCAGCTCATTATCCAAGAAGTTGATCTAGGGACAAACCCCCTCAGTACTTTGAAGCTTGCATGCCTCAATGGCAAGTTTCTCACTTCCGGCGACAGGTATACATCAATGACCTTCGACCAAAAGATTTTGCGTGGTGTTCGACGCCAAGTCCTTTATTCACACCACGCGAATTGTACTGCAGTACCTTGAGGGTCATTGTCATTATTGGTGATTCCTCTCGCGCTTGTTAACGGTTTACATTATTGACCGGTAATCCAGCGATGTCTTTCCATGTTCGACTTCAGCGCAATTCTCACATGGATCGACTTGTACTTAGAGTGAAGATCGAACGAGTTTGAAGACCCCGGATCTAGTTTCATCCATCCGGGCTGCGATATATATTCAGGAAATAGAAAGACATTTGATATGTACATCATTGCAGCAGATGATCATCCTACTCAAAGGATGATAATTTCAGCAGAGAATTATCAGTCTACCATCAGACGATCGTCTGTTCTATGTACCAAAATGAATTTATAAAACTGAGCATGGGAATGCCCGCCTCAGCTAGATCATGAAAGCAGAATGAAAAATAATGTATTGTATTTTATTTTATTATAGGGCACCTCTCAGCGATTGAATGAACTTCGGATCCTCCTGATAAAGCATTTCACCCAATAAATGACCTCATACTTTAGGGGGCAACTGTTATAGACATTTTTGTGCCTTACAGCATGAAGCATGAAATGTCGATAATCCGAGGGATCCAAAGTCCCTAAACATGTTGTTCCTACCCCTAGAGGAACAAGGTCAGCAAACCACAGCACTAAAAATCAGTTCTCCACCTGAAAACACTCAAAAACAAGCTAATTCTGGATCATGTCAACTGCTCCACTGAGCATCTGCGCTGAATGTCAACTGCTCCACTCTGTACCTGCGCTGAATGTCAAATCTAATGAAGGCTACCTGCGCTGGGCGAGATTGGCCAAGTGGAACAGTCATTCTGCAAGGTGTCAAATTCCCAGGAAGCTTCCAAAATGACACTTGGATCAGGGAATTCGCCTTGTGATGAGTAAGAGGATCTAGATCTCCAAGTGGAAGCAAGAAACTCCAAGTGGACTCAAGAACTGAAGAATAACTGAAGTGGGAGAGGACACTAGTCAGCTTCATGCCAGCCTCAAGCTGACTCATCCTTTCTCCAAAACTCCTATATATAGAGCTCTCTCATGAGGTCTAGGGAGGCGGGAATCTTGTGAATGTAAGGAAGTGCTGTTGGTTTGAGTATAGAACTATTGGGTGATTGCTTTGAAGGAGGTGAAGAGGAGATTTCTTTCTGCTGGGAGGTGTTGCTGGATTGGGCCTCTTATGGTTGTAACACTCTCAGAACTTTACTTCTTCCATTAATAAAGTATTTGAGGTTCTTCTATATGCATGTGTCTCTGTGGCGTATTGATGCTTGTATATTTGATTTATTCTAATCCTTGAATCAATTATGGATGTATGCTTCTTGTAGTTTCCTTTTGTTGTGCTTTTGCAGGATCTTTGTGTAGCTGGGCCAGTGAAAGAGCAAGGAGCTGGGAGCAAGCAGCAAAGAGGGAAGATTGGATCAATCATTAGCAGAAGATAACGGTTAGTGGATCTCTTTCTCCTTTCTCTTACATCTCATAAAGAAGTAATCTTGAATAGCTTTGCTTTGATTGTTTTCAGGTGGAGAACTGATTTTTAGTGCTGTGGTTTGCTGACCTTGTTCCTCTAGGGGTAGGAACAACATGTTTAGGGACTTTGGATCCCTCAGATTATCGACATTTCATGCTTCATGCTGTAAGGCACAAAAATGTCTATAACATACCTCATCCCTCATCTTATCAATTTTTAGAAACAAAGAGTAGGATCTCTTGTTTTCAATCACTCTGTCTTTACGATTCATTAGATCAAGAAGATTACTTGTTTGCACACGAAGAGAACTATGATCTCAATTGTCTTGATCTATTCATTGAATCATCTAGTGATAATTATGTATCCCCTATTATTTATTTTTGTAATCCATCAGTCTTTAATGATCTACCTTATGATGTCTTGGAATTACCACAAGTTATCGAGGCACTTCAGCCTACGCTGATGGTTATAATAGGTTCTCGCAATATTGATGTTAGTCTCAAGCATGATCGAAATAATACTATTTCTTCCAAGGATCCTCATCATCCAGTCACAAAAGTTGAAAATAAATTTGTCTCACATCCTTCACTTGTTTTTCATGATCCTATTGCTTTGTCATTGGAGGAATCATACATGGCAAGATCATTTATGAAACATAGGTTTTTCATTTTCATTATGTTTGGCAACTTTGAAATTTTGGAATAATGCTTTGGCATGACAACTTGTTATGAATTGCACAAACACCATAATGCATTAAAAAGATGTGTGACATATGATTTCTTTCTATATTTTTCTACTTTTGTCTTCAACCTTTAGATTTTAGAGCATTTTGCATTTTATATTTCTCATCATTTGTTACTATTGATGATATTTCTTTTCGTTCATGCCCTCGCCCTATAGGTTAGTCTATGCTTTGGTGGTTACATTGGAAGTTTCATTTTACGTTATCCTATCCTATTTTTGGGTTATTTTAGGAGTGGGATTAGTTTCCTTTTGTTTATTTTGTTTTGCTTGATTTTGTGTCCTTTCCTTTCTTTCCTCCTGTTGTAAATAAATTGTTGGTTGAGACATGTGTTGAGCTTTCAAAGCAAGCATGGTGAAGTTCAAGAGGACATTGTTCCACTTTCAACACTTGGATTTCTATTTATTCCTTCTTTTTGCATGGCCCTTTCACCTTTCAGTCGATGATACCCTGATGGAAAATAATTTCTTTCTTAGAGAGAGCCTTAGTGGAGTTTCGATGCTTGAATTTATAACTAATACCATCTTCTCTAATTGGTTTTATGATTGGTTAGTTTTGTATTCTCGAATAAGTCAAGTAGAGTAAGGGGGGCAGGAAATTTAAATAAGTGGAATATATTCCAGAGGTATATAAATATCCTTCTCTGAAAGGACCACCTAATTTTCTCTCAGTAGGTTAGTATCCATCCTCTTCCCCATGAAATCAATAAGTTCCAATGCATTGTTCTATGAGTAAAATATATAAAAATAAATAAAGGGTGAAAGAAGAGAAAGGCTTCCTGCACTAGGAGGTGAAGTAAACAACTCCACTAGTGTACTCTCAAGGCTCGCTAGAAGCAGAGTAATGTTTGTGTTCCTGAAGTGACTCTGTCAGGGTACTTTCTAGGCTCGCTAGTAACAGAATAATTTTTGTGCTCGTAAAGTGACTCCGTTGGGGTATTGTCCAAGCCTACTGGCAACGGAGCAACACTAGAGATAAAAACATAGAATCTGAGAGTCTTGTTCCACTTGTATATATATATACTCCTCGTCCCCAATCAAAACAACTGAAGTTGAATTTATTTTGTTAATATACCACCATTGAAGAGAATGTTAGGGGTTTTGTCCATAAAACAAGATAAGCAAAGAATCTATGGTGATTGATGAAATGAACAATATTTCCTGAAGAGTTAGACTTGGTTTATAAGAGGTAAGGACCATACAAAGAGCTATATTACTACAAGTGTGTCACCAAGTGTTGTAGCCGCTACAACCACCCCTCCCAAAAATTTTCTTGTTCATTGACTTTGGAGCTTGCCTTCTGTCTACAAGGACTCATCTTTCACTATAATCAAGTATCCATGCCAATGATGGAGAATTATCTTTGCATGTAGTTCTTGTGATGTTTTATTTTGACCCTCATCTGTTCTAGCACAAGCCGCCCATTGCCTTGACCTTGAAATATTGTTAGTCTTCCCTCTTTGAGTTGTGAAATCCACTATCTCTAGAAATTGTGCTAGGCCTTGGGGATCACAATTGTGCAATCATGGAAGGCAAGCCCGTCTTGAGCTTAGAAATCGTGCAAGAGCTTCCCTTCCTCTCAAAAACCGCATAATTAATGAGGCAAGGAACTGCATAATCACTTGAGCCTAGGAATTTCACAGTCCCTTCTTCTAGTGTGAATGGGAAGTTTCCTAGAAAATCAAAGTTGGCCTTCCTAAAAAATAGGATTTTCCCAATTAATGTCTGGTTAAGTCCACTAAGCTGTTAATTATGACTTTCAAACAGGAGGCACATTTTCCTTTATTTTAGTCATGTGCATCAGAAACGATAACTTGAGTATATTTATATAATAGATGACTCTAGATATCATTTCCACATTAAATCTTAGAGCTCTATCCTCCCCAGCGAGAACAGGGAACTTTTGGCAAAGTTTGCGGTGCTTTTTTGGGTAAGTTTTGCATGTGTTTATTTTTGTCTCTTTTTTTGTCGCTTTTGTTTCTTTTGCTTATATCAGTGATATTTTTCCTCTTTCTTTTCATATTAGCTAGTTTTTTAACTAGTATTACCTTGTACAAGTGTTGATCCAGTCTGTCATTCAAATTTTCTAAGTGTCACATTATCTTCTTTCCTTTTGCCCACCAGCAGTTTCCATTACTTGGTCACTTAGTGCATTTATTTTTTCCTTTTGCATGATTATTTTTGTTGGACATGGAATCCCCGCAGAACATGTTTTGGGGCTCAAAGACCACGTTTTGGTCAAATATGTTGTAAGACTCCATGAATTGTGGGCACGAAGTGCGTAATGTACAATGATTCATAGGGTTGTTCACCCTAAGTTTTGTAATGTTTTGTAATGTCATGTCGGCCTACCCATGGTCCGCGGACCATGGGATTGTATAAATAGAGCAAGGCTTTAAGTTGTAAAAACAATAAGAAATAGATGAGCATGGATGAAGTCTAGAAGATAGTGAGCATATAGGAAAGGTCTAAGTGTCGTGGGTTGTAGTAGTAGGAATAGGCTCTACAGTTGAGTGCACAGAGGCCTAGTAGAGCCCGCAGCTAAGTGCGCGGACCCCTGAAGCTGAGTGCGTAGGGCGAAGTTGAGTCTGTAACCCAAGAAGAAGAATAATAAAGAGAAGTTTGATTCCAAATACTATGTATCTGTTTTGTATGATTTCCTATGCATTTATAGTATTTTGTTTATCACGCACACTTATATGAATACTGAAAACTGTTAAGTATACTTGAGATCATACATATAAGTTAAGTAGTCGGATAATATCAAGTTAATAGTAAGGAATTTGGGTAATAACATAGATCACACCTCGAACAGGGCTGCACAAAGGCAACAATGTAGGATATAAGGTGTTGATAGGTGCGCTTAGTGACGTGCGCGTAGGGTCAAACCGTGGACCACTGAAAAACCATCAGACATCTCTAGGGTGTGGAAACCTAGTTCTAGCACCCTCTCATACTACTTCAAGTGAGACCTTAGTCTGTGTTCCATGGACTCTTGCCGAAAGGGCCAGTAGTACTAGGATTTGTTTGGCTAAATCATCTCTAAACCTGGGTCAAGTCCATACAATCCAACAAATGGTTCCATTGTCGAGACCAAGATCTGCATAAGGGATGTCTAATGTCGTGTCACTAGAATCCAATAAATAAAGAAATTGAAGGGTGGTTGGACAAGAAGATTCACGAGTTCACGGTAGAGGAAAATAGGTATTTGTGAGTGTCTAAGGAACAATGGTTGGAGTGCTACTTATATACAGAAATCCATGAAATTTTATTTTCATCCTCTCCTTCTGAGTTGTATGAGTGGATCATGAAGCTAGCAAACAGCCAGGGAAGGTGTAGGCTTGACAAACCAATCGTGTGGACTCCAGATTTAGTGCACAGACTAGAAGTGTCAGGAGATAAGATCACGCGAGCTATGGACCATTGGCTGAATCGAATGATAGGAGGATTTATCACTGAGTTCATGGTAGATATGACCATTAGCTACAGTGAAGCAAAATGAGGCTTCCTCATAGGACCACGAGGTAACTATATTAAATCTTTGAACACTTGGATTAAGATGTTATTATGTGAAAAGCGGGTTATGCGAATAAATTAATTTTTGGGACTATGCGAAGTGGGAATATCTACAGAAGTGGAGGTAGCGAAGAATTAGAACCCAGTCCCTTAATTTCACCCTCGTAGGAAAGCGAGGAAGAGCTCGCGAAATTTTCTCCAAGAAGCGTGGTCAGTCTGATAAGGCAGTGAATTCCGCGCTTACCACCTCCACCTACACCGCCACCTGTCTCACCCTCCTCACCTCCATATCCACCCACCCCACCTCCACCACCACCACAGTTCAGTATGGCAAGTGCAATCAAACTAATGGTATTCAAAGGAGTAGGGAATGAAGATCCCGACCAATTCTGGTTCGTGGTAAGGGCGGTATGGGAAGCACAAGGTGTCATGGATGACAATATCAAGAAGGTTGGGTTCCTAAGCGCATTGTAGGATCGTGCCTTAACATGGTATATCAAGCATTCTAATGACCATCCAAATGCAGGAATCGCAGAAATCCAGACCGTGCTGAATAGGGAATTTAGCAGGCCAAATTCAGAGACACAATTAATTATTGGGTTTAAGGAGATCGCGATGCTCCTGGGCGAGACCCCCTAGGATCTAGACCAAAGACTGTGGAGTATGATTCGTGAAGCAAACATGACTTTGACAGCTGGATAGTACCATGCATGGTTTTTAGCGTCACTAACCCTGCATTTAAGGACGACATTGTCACAACAAAAGCTTTCCACCTAGGCCGAAGCTTTGGAGATGGCCATGAGACTCCATGAGACCCCTATACAAGACCTTAGTTTGGGAGTCCAACAAATCCATGCACAACTGCAAAATCTATGTCTGGAGATGCAAAGTTTGAAACAGGACATGACACCTCGGCCAGAGGTGTGCGAGAAAGTATGGTGCATCAAGTGCAAAGGCCAGGGGCATGACAAGGACCACTGTCTAGTGTTCGCAAATTACTTGGCGGGAGGAGTGCCGATTTCGTAAAGACCTGAGGCACAAGTAGGACCAAGCATGGCACTTTCCCTATAATGCATGATCTGTCAGATAGGAGGAAAAAACACTACAGATAATTGTCATCTATTTCAGAAGTATACGTAGACGTCCCAGTAATTGTTTCATAATTTCTACAGGTTGGTAGGCCATGATGAATGCAATTGTAGAAGCTATGAACTAATAATGGATTGGACTCCTGCCTACAGGGTATAGACTGAAATGCGAGCCCTTGACCCAAATACAGGAATGGCGCACGCTGGATTTCAGGGGTACGGACGAGGTCGAGGTGGAATGGGACTAGGAAGGGGTCACAAACAACTAATTTGTTACAATTGCATAGGGCCAAGGCACTGTGCGCAAGATTGTACAAACCCGACAAGGAAATCATGTTTGTATTGTACTCAATTTGATCATGAGGTAGAAGGCTACCCTGCATTGATAGTGAGGCTATGCAAAAAAGGGGTACTCTAGCCTCCTCCAACTCATAATTTGCAGATGATGAGGTCTGAGCCATGCGAAGAAGACCTAAATGTAAACATGATGCTTGGGAGTGGCATGACCATTGGCAATGATAAAGTTAAGCAGTCATAAGAAAGTGCATGGGTTCGCAGGCTCCTACAAAGGAACCCAAATTTGATTTAGAACACGCAAAGGAGACATTCGTGGAAGCTAAGAAGAGCTTCACAGAGGCCTCCACTTCAGGTAGTAAGGATCAACTAAAACTAGGGATGGATCCTTCAATTCTCACTACCTTTCTAGAGACATGCATGAAACCACTACATGACAAAAAGGCAGTAAAAGGATTACAGGAACTTATCACTAGGTGTGCGGGGTCAAGAGAACCACGCGTGGTCATGAAACTTGGAAAGCATGCATTGAGCACAGGAAGGGAAATGAGGTTGACTACGCAAATCAGCAAGTATGAAATGGATCAGATAATCCTAGATCTTAGATTGGATGTGAATTTACTGCCGAAACAAGCATGGGAATGCATGGGCATACCCGCGCTACAATGGTCTCCTATTCGGTTGCGAATGGCAATCCAACAGAAGGTCTTTCCCATGGGAAGATTGCAAGGGGTAACGGTGGATATTGAAGGGGTGAGCACGCAAGTGGATTTTGAAGTGATAGAGATTGTTGATGGCAGCAATCCCCATCCTGCGCTACTAGGAATATACTAGGTCACTGATATGAACAGAGTCATAAACATGAAGAAGCGCAAAATGATTTTTAAGAAAAGTCACTATGCGTAGTAGTACCGCTAGATCCAGTCGAAGGAGTGTGATACACTGAACCAGTGCGCATCAATGATAGTGATGATGACCTCGATTACATCTAAAAGATAGCTGCGTGAGATTAGGATTGGGTGAATCCAACTGCAGATGGAAGGATTTTGTGGGAGTGCGAAAACTCCTGCACTTTCGATTTAGACGAAGAAGTAGAATGATGGCAGAATCGGTTGCGCGAAGTAACAACACTTAATTGCAACATGATGGTTAAATCACTTCACTGCGTGACAACAGAGGTAAGGGATCTACCTACATATGATGGGTTGACAACAGTGGATGAATTCCTAAACAAATTTGAAAGCGTAGTACCAGAACAGTAGCGGTTTGATGCTGTGTGATGGGCACTGCGGGCAACACCCGCAGGATGGTGTGGTACACATCAGGGAAGTTTTGAGGACTGGTGCAGATGCAGAAGAATGATGCACCTATGATTTGGGAAACCACAGATGTAGCTAGTAGAAAAATATGATGGACAAGATGACCCACATACACACCTCACGAAATGGACCAAGTTCTACGGGGAAGAGCCACAGCTTGAATGGGTAGACTTATTCTATCATATCCTGGATGTCATACCTATGAATTGGTATACTGAGACGGAGCTCTGCCATGGTACAAGCGAATGGGATGTCTTGCATGAGGGATTTCTGTTAACTCTCACATTTGAAGATCATTGGTCAGATACTATTGACGATGCACTACAGGCAGTAAAAGCAGCTATCTTTAATATACCCCAGGAGCCAATGGAAGTAATTTAGCTAGAATGGGCAACACAGCTGAGTTGTGCACTAGAGTGTTATAACATAAATGTTGAGGAGGATGATGAAGACCCATGAAATATTAACATTCTAGAAATGGAAGGTTGTCGTGAGATTCGAGGACGATCACTTGAGGATCCTGACATCACCACACCACTAAAAAAAAACAGGTAAACATTGGAACGGAGGTGGAGCCAAAGTATACGAAGCTTGGGGACTATTGGGATGATTCCATGGTGGATAAGGTCGCTGAGTTGCTCCGTGAATACCAAGACTTGTTCCCGACCAAAATTATAGACTTAAAAGGGATCATTGGCAATTTAGGGATGATGAAGATCACCCTGAAACCCGACGCAAAGCTAGTTAAGCAGTGGCCTTACCACTTGAATCTGAAATATAAAGAAAAGGTCCATGAAGAATTAGATAAAATGCTCATAGCATGAATTATTGAGCCAGTGGAAGAATCTGACTGGGCGAGTCCTATGGTAGTACAGGAGAAAAAGCAGTAGGGTGAAATAAGAATATGCGTGGACCTTAGGAAGCTAAATAATTCCTATGTACACGATCCATTCCTGACGCTGTTCACAGATGAACTACTCGAGAATTTTGGTGGTCAAGAATCATACTCATTCACAGATGAGTTCTCAAGGTACCATCAAATCAAGATCGCGCTGGAACATAGGAGCAAAACGACCTTCGCAATAGAATGGGGCTGCTTTCAATACACTGTTATGCCGTTTGGACTGAAGAACATGCCAGCCATCTTTTCATACATCGTTGTGCCTTCATTCAAAGAATACATCCACAAGTTCTTGGAGGTCTATCTGGATGATTGGACTGTCTTTGGATTAGTTAAGCACCATGTAGCAAGCTTATGCTTGATGCTGGATACTTGCCGCTGACACTAGATTGTGCTGAACCTTAAGAAGTGCACATTCCTCGTTCCCTTTAGAAACTTGTTGGAACACATGGTCTACAAACAAGGACTAATGGTGGACCCTGTGAAGATTGTTGTTATTCTAAATTTGGAAGTACCGTGAAGTATTAAACAACTATGCACTACTTTGGGACACACCGGATACTATACGAAGTCCATCAAGAGCTATGCCCAAATAACTGTGCCGATGGAAAAGCTATTGAAAAAGGATGTTACATATTGCTAGAATGATGATTGCATGAAGAGTTTGGATGTCTTGAAGGGGAAACTGGCCTCTGCTCCAATCCTGGTCTTCCCAAAATGGGATGTGGAATTTCATGTACATGTTGATGCGTTGTGTATTGCGCTGGGAGCCGTACTCACACAGGAGGGCAAGGAGGGCATGGATCACCCAATCACATTTACAAGTTGGAGATTGTCCAAAGCAGAAAAGAGCTATTCCACCACCGAGCGTGAGGGGTTAGTGATGGTGTACGTGATCCAAAAATACCAACACTGTCTGCTCGGAGGACGTTTCAAGATGTATACCGACAATTCTGCGTTGAAATACCTTTTGAATAAGCCTGTGTTGGGGGGCGCATATGTATATGGCTCTTACTGTTCCAAGAATATGATTTTGAGGTCATAGTCAAGCTAGGACACCTGAACGTAGGTCCAGATCACTAGTTATGAATTGAGATGGGCGAGGAACCAATGAATTTGGAGGAGGGACTCCTGATGCATAGCTCTTTGCAGTACGCGTTGCGGACGGACACTTCGAAGATATAATCCATTTTCTAACAATAAGGACTGCGTTGAAGGAATATTCAGTCCAACTGAAAAAGGAATTGGTGTTGTGTGCGACAAACCTTTCTGTCATCGCAGGGCACCTATACAAAATGGGCAATGATGAGATATTGCGAAGATATGTACCTGAATTTTAATGAGGTCAGATCCTCACAGAAGCACATGGGGGCACTGTAGGAGGACACTATACAGGATGTGTGACCGCACAAAAGAGTCTTCGAGCAGGGCTATGGTGGCCAACCCTAGACTAGGATTCGAAAGCACACTCTAAGGCTTGTGATATATGTCATCACGGAGGGACGAGATGCCACTCAATCCAAAAATAACACTACAACCATTCGAAAAATGGGTAATCGACTTTGTAAGACCGATCAAACCTCAGGGAAAGATAGGCACATGCTGCATCATCACCGCGATGGAGTACTTGACATGAGGGGTGGAAGTGCAACTGGTCAAAGACTACACGGTCACTACAGCTGCAAAGTTTTTGTTCAAAAGCATGTTGACACGATTTGGCTATCCAAAAATCTTAATGAGTGATTGTGGAACACATTTCCTGAATGAAACCATCAACGTGCCCCCAAAGAGTTCCATGTGTATCATCGAAAAAGTACACTGTACCACCCACTAGCTAATGGGACAGTAGAGGCATTCAACAAAACACTGGACACTGCCCTGACCAAAGTGTGCAAAGCGCAGTGAAATGACTGGGGCCTATGCGTATCTACTCGAGGAAGAATGGCTTCTGGATGGATTTCATTAGTAGGTACAAAAGCAGCATGAAAAGGCCTAGCACGACTGCCATATCGAGTTTCACACCTTTAAGGTAAACGACTTAGTGTTGTTGTATGACAGTAAGTTTGAAAAAATTCTGGGAAAATTTAGAATGCACTGGCTGGGACCATACATGGTTAAGGAGGTCACAGATGGAGGCATGGTCTAGCTAGTCAAAGTAAATGGAGAACCCTTCCCAGGCAAAGTAAACGGTAGTCACTTGAAGCCCTACATGGGGGCGCCGACTATTAACTAACCGACCAAAGCACAGTCTTCACAACCTGAGGAGCCAGACAAGGGTGTGGGACTATAAACACATGCATCAGATGTTGGTACAGAGGTAAGGACAAAATTCAGACATAGAGGATTCAGAAGCATGAATGCAGCAGGTTCAGCAGGTAGCAGCGCAATGAGTTGCAGAAATTTAGGCCATTTAGGACCAGTTGGAGAGACTCCGCACCAAGGTCATGCACCAATAGAGTGAATCAAGGGCAAGTCACGATGTTTGTGTTGGGGGTCTGTTGGGCATGGAATCCCCCCACAACATGTTTTGGGGCTCAAAGCCCAAGTTTTTGTCAAATATGTTGTAAGACTTTGTGAATTGCAAGCATGGAGTGTGAAATTTCCCTTGAGTCATAGGGTTGTTCGCCTTAAGTTTTGTAATGTTTTGTAATGTCACGTCAGCCTACCCATGGTCCACAGACCATGGGATTATATAAATAGAGGGAGTCTCTAAGTTTTAAAAACAATAAGAAATAGATGAGCATGGATGAAGTCTAGAAGATAGCGAGCATAGAGGAAAGATCTAAGTGTCGTGGGTCGTAGTAGTATGAAGAGGCTTTGTAGTTGAGTACGTGGACCCCTACAGTTGAGTGCATAGGATGAAGTTGAGTCTGTAACACAATAAGAAGACTAATAAAGAGAAGTTTGATTCCAAATATTGTGTATCTGTTTTTGTATGATTTTCTATGCATTTATACTACTTTGTTTATCGTGCACACTTATATGAATACTGAACACTGTTAAGTATACTTGATCTCATACATGTAATTTAAGTAATCAGATAATATTAGGTTAATAGTAAGGAATTTGGGTAATAACATGGATCGTGCCCCAAACAGGGTTGCGTAAATGCAGCATTGCAGGCTACGAGGTATTGATAGGTGCACATAGTGACGTGCGTGCAAGGTCAAACCACGGACCACCCAAAAACCATCAGACATCTCTAGGGTGTGGAAACCTAGTTCTAGCACCCTCCCATACTACTTCGGGTGAGACCTCAATTCGCGCTCCATGGACTATTGCCATAAGGGCCAGTAGTACTGTGATTTTTCTGGCTAAATCATCTCTGAATCGAGTTAGGCCCATACAAGCCAACAATTTTTGCCACTTATTTTTCACTCATATATATTCCCCTTATAGTTATCTATGTTCCTTCTTACCCCATACTCAAATATGATATTTTCTCTCTCCTTCCTAGGCAGATGTCTGCAATCATGGCCAACAATTTCCCTCTTCAAGTCAGAAAATTTCATTCTTTGGGTTCAAGCCTTGTGTTTGGCCTCTAGGACTACACAATGCACAATCACCGGCTTTCCAAATTGTGCATCATGCAGTTCCAAGACTTAGCCCTTATTGGGTGTATGAATTGCAGTTCAACAAACTCCTTTAAACACTTCGTTTGTCAACCTGGGGTTTCGTACACTTCAAGGCATAGCACAAGAAATGCCAAGAAATGATATGAACCTTTTGTAATTATATTCCTACTTCTTTGATTACAAATTGAAGACTTGAAAGGAAAGAGCACACGTCAATCAATACCAAGAAAACTCTGGTGTTGAATGAAAAGAATGTACTTTGCAGAAACTAAAATAAAGGAAACTCTCAATTATTCATGAACAATATGAATGGATAAAATAACTATTTGAGATTCTCTTCAGTATGGTTGTAAGATAGAAGAATGATCCAACTAATCAGGATGTCTGTCTTCCTCAAGATTTTCCTTCTTGTACCAAGTTGTCATTCCTATACTGCAACAAGGTTCATGTATTGGAACATTGTTCTTTTACTAGAGCTAAGCTTCTATAATGGAAGTATATATACTGGGCCCTTACTAAAGATCTTGACCTGCATACAACAGCTCTGAGCCTTTGTACTAGAGCACTCTATTCCTGTACTCGGAATGTCAATTACTGTACTAGAACAAAGGTTCTTGTACTAGGAAACCAGAGTTCTTGTAGTTGGTTTCCAAATCGGTTGCAAGAAATAAAAGCATGTTAACTAAGAAAATAAACACAAGGTGAAAACAAAACTATATAGTTAACGTCTATAAGAAAAATGAATCATTAACTAATCACATGCTCGGAAATGTAAGGTGCTTTTAGCCAAAGGGAATTTCTATTGAAATAAGAAACCATTTTACTTGGAAACTATTTTGACCCAAACATCAACATGCTCTTTCCTGATATGACTATTCATTGAGTAAATTAGATCTGCAACCTTATGAAAATAATCGTTTTAACTCAGGGAATCTTTCTGAAAAATTCAGTATTAATTCCAACAACGAGTGTAGGTACAAATACAAGTAATGCAACAGGGTTTTAGTGAAAGCTTATTGACATTAATAAAATCTAAATATGAACTTCAATATTGGAATATGATTCACTAAAAATCCAAACACTATTTGCAGAAGAATAATAAACCTACAAATATAAGAATGACTGGCTGCATTGAGTAAAGGAAACTCTCAAATTCTTGAAACGAAAACACACTGGTGCATGAAACTAGATGTACATTTACTTTGTAAAGAAAAGGGTAGCACGCATTTGTAGGAAAGAATGGAAGGAAATCAAAGTAAATGCAAATGAACCACACACACACCTGGATCCATATCACACAACTTGTAAGAAATTAAAGTCCATAAGCTATGACAGAATCCAAACATGATCTGCTTCACTAACCTTGCATGAAAATAAATCTAAAACACCTTTAACGGAGGGAGAATGAATTGGGTTGGCTGGGACCCAGCCAACCAACCTGTTTCCCTATAATGAAATAAAAAACTTCAAGCGCTCAAATGGAGCATCAAAACGATATCGAGACAAAGAACTTCACAACTAGCATGTTCCTTTGTATTAAGTTTCAAAAAGAGAAAATACACATCATGGATCCCCGATCTACCCCAAAAATGGTGATACTCGAAAATTACAATTGGTATAAAATTACATAACATCGCTTCCTAACATCTACGGAGAAACCCTATGAAATGCATGCTTTGGTTCTTGTCCGCAACAAAAATGTAGAAATATGATATATTAAGCCTTTTAGTTATTCGCAAAAGGTCTAAACAAGTGTTTTGTAGCTGAAGTTGAACCTTCATATTCCGCCTTCTTCTCTATGTGTCAAGCCCAGCAAGGAAATTGATCTCTTAGATAAGAAATCCATGGTTCTACTGAGTTGGCTCGTCCATAAGCAGTGAGTCAAACAAAAATTGACAGCTGCCTTGAAAGTGCAGGAACATTGACCGGTACAAGAACGATTCCTATACAAACTCAATCTCTCATATAGATTAGCACTTTTGTTCCATCGAATTAGTTAGGAAAGTAATGTATTAGTTGCAAAGACATTTTAAGGTATAAAACCTATAAATTTAATGATTAAGTACATATATAACCTTTGAAAATAAAAAACATAAGAGGAGTGTAGGAATGTGTGCAATTGGGAAAAAGTACAAGAATAGACAGGCCTTCATTTTCGTTCTTACACTTCCCCTACCAATTCAACATTCTTATTCTGCAGCACTACACCATGTTCTTTCATGGCCTGATTTAAAACATTGAATCCATAAATCCATTGCTTCAACTCATCAACCTGACTATTCAAATTGAGAGTGGAATCCTCCTTGACAAATTCCTCCTGCGACAGAATGTTCTCAACAATTGACTCGAAGGAAGTGTTGGTGTTGTCAAGACCAATATCATCCTGTATATCAATATTTGGCATTTCAACATCACATGGTGTCTCATCACCCTTCATTTCATTGTCACGTTTTGTTTCATCATCCTGCACTTTGTCATCACATTGTATTACATCTCCCTATACTTCGGCATTACATTACGCTTTATCACCCTGACCCTCTGCTGGACCCTTCTCTACACTAACATCTGGTGTCTTAGAGGTCTTTCTATTCTTCATTCTTCCAACTAACACTGACAAAGGAGTAACATCTTCCTCTTTGAGGTGTCCTGCACTAAACATTGTTTGAATCGTAGCATCTGCAAGAAGCGAGAAATTTTTCTAATTCCGCGAACTAGCCTGGGAATCATTTACATTTATTGAAGAGGTTGATTGTGTATGGCCCACTCTCGAGGAGGAAATCCTCTTCATAATATAGCTTCTAGTTATTCTCTTCAAAGGACAAGTGGTTTCAGTTACGGGTGTTTATTTCTCTTCCTGCACTGGTTCCTTAGGCAGGTTCCTTTTCTTCTTAGTAGTTGGCGGGGTGAGGGTTTTATCATCTCTTTAGATTCTTCCTTCCTACTCTTAACCTTATTCCCGAGTGACTCCACTATGTTTCCTCCTTGTAATTCATTCAATAACCCTCCCTAAGTCACATTTCACTCTCTAATTCCTTACTAACCATAATTGAGATCAACCCGTAATGACATAGCTTGAACCCAACCTAACTCTATTGACTTTTTGGAACACCCTTCGACATATTTTCCAAACTTTTAAGCAAGAAGTAAGAAAAATTAATCAAATTACCTGACTCAAAGTGTAACAGAAAGTGGAGGTGATATAGGAAGGCTTGTGAATATCGACCCTCATAAGTTAGGAACTTATGAAAAATGTACGATGGGTGTTCCATTTCTCTATCATAACACTTTGTTGCAGCACACGTCCACTTTCTTCTTTTTATTGACTACAAATCTATGCCAAGTCCCTTTTTTGAGCTCTCCTTTCTTGACCCACTATTCGCCTATGGCTGGTAGCCCTGTAGCCTGCGAAATAGTCTGCTCTGTCACTTCAAACTCTAGAGACCCCACCTTGGCTCTACGTCCATCAATGGTTTAGGAAAATTCCAACGCCTTGGTTGAATAAAAACCATCGAACTTAAGGAAGAATGGGATAAATCCTGCTTCCTGCATTATAGATAGACTATTCTTGTACTCTGTCGTTTGCTTTACTTCCTTCAAAGACCATGGTTCAATTCAAACACGTGCCATTTCTTGTTCGAATTCGCTCAACTACTCATAATTTGAGAGAGTTAATTAGCAGGGGGTTCAAGACTAATAAATTCAAAATTTTTGAATGAAATGGACATTGCTATATTGATTTTTTTCTTTAACGGTCACACTCATGAAAATCTCAGGTCTTGGGAAAGGATGTGATATTGTTGGGTTGTGTTATATTATTTCCACGACTAGTCCACATAGTTAATTGGGGGGTCACATGGGGTTTGAGGTGTACCCATAACCCCACTTAATGGGGTCTAGGGCAGCGCACTGGAAAATTTTGGTTTTAGACCCTATGTTAGGTTGGGCAAACCCACTTATGGTTTTGTGCATGATTTTTGCAAATGTTTTTTGAACATGATGGTTTTTAGTCCATGGTATTGGACACGATGGTTTTCTGTCCATTATATTGGATGCTTCGTCATGTATAAATATGTATTATAACATTGAAAGGAACATAATGAAAAATCAAGCTGGTAGTCCCGGTTTTGGGATCTAGGGGAAAATCTCTGTGTATATGTGTTTTATGTGTTATGCTCTTGCATTGTTTATTTTCTATGTTTTAGAATTCATATGCAGGTAATTTCTGTATGGAGTTAAAACCTACATTTGGTATCAGAGCTGTTTTGGATTCAAGGGGACGCTTTTGTTGCTAAGGGGTTTCACTCGGGCCTGTGGTAGACCCTATTCAGTGGGAGATCTGTGAGAATGATTTTGTTGGTGAAAGAAGATGGTGAGAAGTGGAAAGATAGAGATCGAGAAATTTAATGGTCAGAGTTTTGAGTTGTAGAAACTCAAGATGGAGGATCTGTTGGGGGATAAAGATCAGTGGATCACAGTAGATCTAGGTACTAAACCAACGGGAGTGCTTGATGAAGAATGGAAGAAGTTGGATTGGAAGGAAAAGAGCACAATATAATTGTGTGTCTCAGATTCAGTATTGCTAAATTTATCAGGGGAATCTACAGCGAAGGCTTTGTGGGACAAGTTACGGACTTTGTACCAATCTAAGTCTCTGGTGAATAAACTGTTCCTGCGGAAAAAACTGTATAATCTAAGATGAAAGATGGAGACTCGGTGACAGAGCATCTAAATGCATGTAATAGTATGGTAAGTTAGTTAGCATCTGTTAATATTAAAATTTCAGATGAAGATAAGTGCATTAGTTTGTTGTGTTCTCTACCAGATTCATGGGATAGTCTAGTTATTGCAATAGGTAGCAATGCAATTGCCTTGCATTTTGATGAAATAGTCTCATCCTTGCTGACAGAGGAAATGAGATGGAAAAATATGGAGCGCCAGAATGGTGATGTGTCAACCGGATGAGTCGTTCTTGCGGACAAGACTGACCTCCCTAGTATCTAATGATATCTAGCGACAAACAAACCAATCAACTTCTATCTTTCTCTAAATATGTAGTTTATAAATAAAGGAAAACAAGTGTTTTAGGCCTACCTTGGGTCCCATGCAAGTTTGTGGAAGCCTCGCTCCATTAATCCAAATGAGCTCCCTTGTAGAGAATCTGCAAACAAAAACAAGCACACAAATTAAATAGCACTTGAAAAGCCAATATAATAAAGCATACTTATCATGATGATCAAGGAATTCATGAAACAAATCACATAAGACAATTTGTTGAGAAAAATGAATCTGATTGTATTAATTTAAATCAAAGAAGAACTTTACAACTTCTGCCTTGATGCTGTACAAGCTCCTCCCAGGGTCCATCAAGAAGTCTCCTCTACTTTGACAAGTTTCACTCTCTTCCCAATGAAGCCAAAAGGTATGTGATCTCTCCTCTCAAGCTTAACTAGGAAGTCTCAATTCCAACAGCATTTACCCTCAAAAATGTTCAGCTTCTAACCTCTCTAGCAACCAGCCCAATGCCTTAATTTATAGTGTAATGGAGGGAAGTTACTAGGTCCTCCTTCAAAGGGATAAAGCCCTCCTTCAAAGGGATAAGCTCCTCTCATCAAGGGATTATCTCCTTCACTTTTGGGATGCATGAAACACCTAGGAGCGAACCATCCACGTCAAGATTCCTTCTAGAATCATCTAGAATTGACCCAAAGTGATTTTTTAAGAATAAACTTGCACCTTTTTGACTTTCACAGGGGTTCGCACCCACTCCTTTAGAGATAGAGCGGGCAGGTCCGCAGGTAACATGAACAGGGGGTGCAAGACTGGAGGCAACAGTGAGAGAAAGTGCGAAACCAGAGCTTTATTAATTTTTAAGGTCTTTCTCTCATTTTCAAAGCTTGACATGAAGCGCTGAGGTTTGAGACTTGCTTAGGAGGACAGTATGAATGATGATAGACCCATACTAACTGCAAATAGTCATGGTGACAATATTTTGTGTAACAGATTTCCCCCTAAAGTGCGAAGTCTGTAGTAGATGAGGATTTCATTTATCATCTAAGAAGAGTGAAGTACTTAATCATTTCGAGGATCATCTTGTGGAGAGCCTAGTTGGAACCTGTAAAAACATTCAATGCAAAATATATATATGAGATCATATCATCGCTGAGGTAGGCATTCCCATACTCAGATCAAAACTGACTAGAATACTAACTACTGCTCTGATGTAGGAATGATCTTGTAATACATCACAAGTATAGACACATGTAGACACAGTATGGACGCAACCATCTATTTATGAATAGTCCACTGTATAATGAATACAAAATTCCTCGCAGCCTGGATGGTGAAAACTAGATCCAGGTTCTTGATTTCTACTTCCCGAAATAGTACGATTCTAACCATTTGAATGAATGTGTCGAAGTCGAACATGGTAGAAACCACTTGATTACCAGTCAATGATGTAAACTGTTAACAAGTGTGAGAGAAACCACCAGTAATTTCAATGGCTCTCAAAGTACTCAGTACAATCCATGAAATGTGAATAGATGTGTTGATGTCGAACATGTCATGGAATCCTTTGATCGAAGGTCAATGATGCAACCTATCGTCAAAGGCGAAAAACCTGCCATTAAGGCATGTAGATCCCAAGGTACTGACGATTTCTAGATCATCTTTCTAGATAATGAGCTGAAGTCGATAGAAAGCGATCCATCGTAGGCAAGCCCACAACACGAAATCATTGATCAAGTTTGAAGAAATTTAGTTGCGAGGACTGACTCAGGGATGGTCAAGATGGATGACAGATATTTCGCAGATGAATGGATTATTTGCACTGACCTCTTGAACACATAATGACACAGCAAATGGTTTGGTGACAATTGACCCAAAGTTAATACCCAGAAACCAGCTGAAGACTTTCAATATGGCTTGATCAACTGTTAGGCAAAGGATTTCCCAACCCAGGTGATAAAAGTGTCGTGTTCAAGAGTGGTTACAAAGTATGACAAACAGGCTCATTTTTCTCTCTTTTCCCCCACCATTTCTGGCAAGTACCTATTTATTTTTGACAAGCTTGAGGAGGATAACATTTTCTTGATTATAAGCTCATCCTTCGGATGAGTCCAACTTAGTCTAAATTCGAACCCTAGGAAAGAGTGGCCCATTCCTGTTTGTAATTGAACAGGTCCTTTACTGTTAAATTTTAACGAGTCCAGTATAGGAGAAACTCGGCGTTTTTCAATTTTAGAGAGTCTGAAAAAACTTATGAAGACTCCATGGTTGTCATTTTTCGTAAATTTATGTCTCCCAAGCCCGAAAAAGTATAAAATAATACTTGAGAGAACCGCTTGATCATTATGAACAAGGAGTACTTTTCATACTTAGTGCCTCTGATCCAAAAAAGTAAAAAAACGATCAATGACACGTCGTTTTATAACCAATATCGAATTTGAAACGACAAAAATCCAGCAATCTTTTCATGTTTTTACAGTCAGAAAAGGGTTGTAAGTGGACCATATTTTTAGTTCCATTTTAATGAGTTTAAAAAGAAAAAGTCGACGATCTTTTCATGTTCTAGGAGTCAGAAAAGAGCTTAAAGGTGACTCTAATGTTTTTTGTCGAAAATGACCAATTTTGCCTGAAAAATCCGTTATCCTGCACAAAAACTCAAACATTACTCATACCTGTTTAAAATGGATAAAAATGCTTCAAAATTTACCACCTTAAAGTGAAACATAAAAAAATTAAAAACTCATTTATTCAAAAAACTTATAAAAAGGGCTTTTGTAAATTCATTTTTATCGTTTGACTTCAGAGTGAGAAAAGAGAGCTTTTGGTCAGAAACTTCTCATGAAGATTGCGGAAAATCCATCCAGGTAATCTACATCATCCTACTCTTTAATTTCATCCATTTCAAATTTGTTTTTAGGCTTTGATTTCATTTTTTAAGGGATTTTTAGGTTAGAAACCCGCGCGCGGGGGTTCGCAGGCATAGCACAGGTAACCTGCGGACCCCGACTTTTTCGTAAAAAGAAAAAAGTTAGGGGTCCGCACTTGCCGTGAAGGCAAAGTGTAGACCCACGCACTGTCTCTAACAGAGAGGGTGCAGTCCCCACAGCAAGGGTTTTTTAACTTAAATTTCTCAAATTTCACCCAAAAATTTTGCTTTTAGATATTCTAATTCGCCTTTTATTGAATGTAGGGTATACATCATGCTTGATTGGTCAGAACGGGAGCACGAGGATGTATATATCGCCGCAATAAATCATCAACCTTCGATTGATGCATTGAAGGCATGCGGCTTATACAAATTCTGGGCCATACCTGGCATGAGGGCCCAGGTGGACTTTTTGCAATGGCTGGTAGACAAATACAGGACCAGTGCTTCTTCATTGGTGGTCACCAGCTCGAAATGGAGCCAGAAGACATTTACTTCTTGACTGGTTTGCCTAAGAGAGGTGAACACTTGACTCTATTCAGGACTAGGCCAGGTGGCCAGTCTGTCGATAACCTCTGGCTAGAGTTTTGCAACAACCAGACTAGAGACAAAGGGATAGATATCAAAACCATAACCCTTCCTGAGCTCAAAGTGATTACGTTTACTGTTACCAGGCTCTGCGGAAGCGCAGCACTACATACAGCCACTGGATCCCAAATGCAGATGGCAGTAGACTGCTTTCGAGGCACCATCTTCAACTGGTGCGATGCTGTGTTGGCTAATATAAAATGCCAACTAACTAGAGCAAAAAACGGACAACTGAAGACCTTTGGATATGGTGCTTTAGTCGTGAGCTTTGGTCTGGAGAGGGTCCCAATGTTGGTCCCACAGCATCTCACTCTCGGAGCTGGACTTCCTCGAGAGCCCAAACTGATGCGTTGGGTAGCAGTTATGGCCCATCATCCTGAGGAGGGGACAGAGGTTGTTTGATTCACTCCTGAGTATTTCCATTGGTTGGAGAACCAAGTTTTTTCTATTCAAGACTTTCCTTACGCCGGGGTAGATTATCGTGGTGACCCAGATATGGCTCTTCCACTAGGAGAGCAATGGGATGATTCAGGTAAAATCATTTTCAACATTTTCTAATTTATTTATTTTTTGTTTTTTATCTCGTCCCAAAATTGATAGTAAAAGTTTCAAATGTAGATGTAGGTCCACGGTGACCAGCCACTCTCCGGCCCTATGAGAGGAAACAACCAGCTGCAGCAGCACCAGCCCCATAGGACGAATCCACAGAGACCTTGGCCGAATTGGAGAGCCATCTAGAGCGTTTGACAGTAGACATTCCAGTGACTAGTATAGATGACATTCCTCTTAGGCTACAACGCTACGTGATTGGGGTCCCACGACCTTTCAGGAGGTTACTTTGTAAGGTGGCCCGTAGAGTGGTTTCTTATCGTGATCATCACCAGTGATAGGATGATCGCCTATTGTAGACACATATGACATTTTTGCTTTTTGTAATATCATTTTTGCCGATCATAAGGTGTTTTTCAACCTATGATCGAAGACGATGTATATTTGACACACTTCTATCCTATACTATATCACTATTACCGGCTTATCTTGTAAAACATGTTATGGAATGTTTTTAAATTTACTTGTATGATTATTGCAAATGTCTACTTAACATTTGAGAAGCAATTTTGTCTGCTAATGTATTTAAATATCTTGGAATATGTTGATATTCAATATAGTCAAATTCACATTCCAAGAGACGAACTCTCAAAAAAAGTCTCAATAACACTGAATTTCTAATGGCATATACTCTATTAAGCTGTAATACAACGAGTTCAAAATCTAACCTCACTATCAAACTCCGAATCCCAAATGAAATAGATTCAGATAATAACTCAATCACTGCACTATACTCGGCAATGTTGTTTGTTGTTTGACCGAGGCTTACCCCATGCATAGATACCAACTTGTCAGAGGGCGAATAGATAACCCAAGCTGCGGAAGAAATGTTCCGTGTATTATGACAAGCACCATCAGCAAAACTAATGTATGTTTGGAGAGGCGTCAACATCTGCAATATCAAGAGTAAAACCAAGATAAGCACGAATAATGACGAAAACACTCTCTAAGCTAAGCACACCTTTTAAACTAAAACACACCAGCTAGAAAGAAAACTAACCTAACTAAAAATCTCCACACCCAGATTTAAGCATAATACCTCTTCAGGTAAAGACCATTTCTGGGTTTACCTAAAGAGACCCCATCAAAGTCTACCAATTCATAGGCCCCTTTTGCTAGCTTTCGCTTGACAACATAAGGACCATGCCACATGGGTACAAATTTCCCAGCACCTAATTTATCATTTGCTTGATCGTACAATAAGACTAGGTCTCCTTCCAAAAAATTTCGAGGGGTAGCATTTTGATCATACTGAGCTTTAATACGTTTGGCATGAGTTTCGATCGCTAATGGAGCATCACATCGATTCTCATCTAGCTGAGCCAAGTATAACAAATGTTTTTCCTCTTCGGAAGTGACTGGAAGTAATTCGATGGCCTTTTGCAATGATGGGATTTCGCATTCAATGGGTAACACCGCTTCCAGACCATAAACTAGCTGGAAAGGAGTGAACCTGATTGACGTTTTTACTGAGGTTCGATACGCCCAAAGCGCTGAAAATAACATGTTATTCCAAATTGACCTATGAATCCTAATGATTCGTTGGATCATGATGACTAGAACTTTTTTGATGGCTTCAACCAGACCATTAGCCTGTGGATAATATGGAGTTGAACTGTCATGACGCAAGCCAAGTTGGTTTGTAAGTTCAGTCATCATAATGTTTCGAAAATGACGCCCATGATTAGTGATAATTGCTTGTGGAACAACAAACCTAGCAATTATATGATTGAACACGAAAATCACAGCAGTTTTGCCGTCTGCCTCAAATGTAGGCATCGCCTAGGCCCACTTGGTAAAAGAATCTACTGCAAGGATGATATACGCATGCCCCCCGGCCGAGTGAGGGTTACATGTAATAAAATCGATATCCCATTTCGAAAAAGGATCGACGACAATTATAGGGTGGAGAGGAGCAGGTGGAGCGTGCATCTTTCGATCAAAAATTTGGCAGTTGTGGCATTTTCGGACCACATTAAGACAATATTTAAACAAAGACGGCCAAAAATAGCCAGCGTGCAATATCTTTTGGGCTGTGGCAAACCCAGACATATGACCGCCACACGCTCTAGAGTGACAGTCATTTAGAACCCTTTTAGCTTCGTCATGAGTTAAACAACGTTGAAAAACAGAGTCTGCCCCACGACGATAAAGTGTATCTCCAATAATTTTAAATTGTTGGGACTGGAATCATATTTTTCTGACGTTCTGACCTTGAAATTTCTGGTCGAAAGGATTGGGTCTGGAGATAAACTATGATATCCCCATACCATGGCTCTAAAGTGCTGATTAGAAACAAGGATTCGTCCGCAATGGGATCCTCCGCCACAATTTCCGTGTCAGCATGCGGGAAGTCACACATTAACTCCGCAAAAACTAAAGATTTCTTCGACTTAGATTTTTCAAATTCCAAGTCGAACTCCTACAGGATTACAATCCATTTGGAGTACTTGCCCCCTAGCAATTGTTTGGTCAAAATATAGATCATAGGGTTGCAATTGGAAATTACTGTAGTTTTGCGTAGTAAAATGTAATGATGAAAACGTTGGACAGCTTGAACAGCTGCCAATGCCAATTTCTCCACATGTGAGTATTTTAGCTCAGTTGGATTTAAAGTTCGACTAAGGTAATATATCACATGTTCAGTACCAAATTCATCTTCCTGAACTAACACCATTCCGATGGTGGAATGGGAGGCGGCGAGATACAAGAAATAGTCCTGGTTGTAGTTGGGAGGATGCAGTAACGGTGCATAGGTCAACGCATGTTTTAGTGCATCAAAAGATTTATCAGCTATCTCATCCCAAAAGAATGGAGTATTCTGTTTCAACAACTGGGTAAAACCCTTTGTGATCTCGGCATAGTTAGGAATGAATCGACGTAAAAAGTTTGCTTTCCCTTGCAAACTTTGGAGTTGGCGAAGACTCGAAGGAGGAGGAAATTTGACAATAGCTTCAACCTTCAAGGGATTGACATGGATGCTGACTTTCGAAACAACAAACCACAGTAACCAACCCGTTTCTATACAGAAAACACACTTGTGTGGATTCAACCTAATTCGATAATGCCTACACCTCATAAAGATTACTCGTAAATGGATGAGATGATCAGCTCGATGTAATGAATGAGCAGGTAAATCATCGAGATAGGGTTGCACAATGTGCTTGATGTCATGAAACGCATAAGACATGGCCCTTTGAAAAGTTGCCCCAGCGTTCTTGAGCCCAAAAGATAATTTGCAATAAGCAAATGTCCCCCATGGACAAATGAAAGTCGTTTTTGGTTGATCAGCAGGTAGAATATTTATTTGATTGTATCCGGAAAAACCATCCATGAAGGAGAATATTTCACTGCCGGCACAATCATCAATCATCTGATCGATATAGGGAGTTGGGTAATTGTCTTTTGGACAGGCTCGATTAATATCCCTATAATCGATACATATTCGTATTGTCCCTTGCTTTTTGTTAACAGGAACAATATTCGATACTCAATCCGTTAACAGAATCGGATAAATGAAACCTGCTTTGAGTAATTTTTCAACTTTTGCTTTAATAGCAGCAACTTTTTGCAGGTGGATCTAACGCAAACGTTTCAAGATGGGTTTAGCATCCGGGTAAGTTTTGATTTCATGAACAAAAATTTCTAGGTCAATTCTTGGCATTTCCTCATATGACCAGGCAAACATGTCGCGGAATTCTTGAAATAGGGCCTTATATGTTTGAATTTCATCTTCCGTACAAGAGGCACCTATATGAATGTTTTCAACAATTCCAGGCTTAACCGAAATATCAATAGGAATAGTTCAAGAAATGTTTCCAAAATTTAACTCTGAATCAGGATTTTTCATTGGATTCTGAGGTTCCTTGACATATTCAGTCGTAAAAATAGAGGAAAAATCATTTTCAAAACGATAAATCTCAGGTAAAAACGAAGATCTATGATGAAGATCTTCCCATGGTAAATCATTGACACATAGGATTTCACGAATTTGCTCATCAGTGTGGACAAATTCGGAAAATGTTGTTGAGTTTGAGTTTGATGTCGAAAGTGATTCTTCATGGACCACATTCATTAAGTCAATTTTGGTTGAAGAAGGGTTGAGAAACGACTGCACGGCCTGATACGCAATTTCATATGGACTCAAAGGCATAACATCACCAAATGAATCTATCTCAGATTCGGAAGGTACAATCCAAGGATCATCATAAACAATAGTGTCTAACGAAATCATATGAATGGTTGTAGTAGAAGACGATGCGTTGATAGGAGGAAAAGGAAAAGTTCCTAGTAAACTAGAATCTTTAACTAGTCCTACTCCAACATCCTTATACGGGATAGTTGTTTTCCTGACATGTTGAATACTTTCAGAAGAGGCTGGGTAAGATGAAAAGTAATTCAGCTGGCCTATAGTTACGATCTTTCAATTATGAGGGAAATTTATAAGCCGAAAGACCGATGAAACAACATCTGTCATAGCGTCAGACCAACTACGACCCAAGAGAAGGTTGTAATCTAGAGGGACATCAACCACTTCCACATCTAGATTAACAGTTTTGCCTTCAACCCCTATAGGTAAATCTTGTAGAATGCCGAAAGGATGAAACCCACGGCCATCAAAGGCCTTTAGAATCGTCGGGGATTGATTTAGCGTAGGAGAACTAAGCGATCTCCAACACTGTATCGACATAATACACGTTGAGGCTCCTTCATCAATCACAGTCCTATAACAAGGTCTGTTTTTTACTAACACTGGGATCTAGAAAGCCATTTGATGAGGTAAGCGTGGTGCAATATTTTCTAGATTGAAAGTTATAAGGTTCGAGTCCTGAATATCAACAGCTCCTATAGCTGACAATAGAAATTTACGCTGTGCTGGACATGATTGAAGCACTTCCAAAGCCAACATTGCTGAAGGCAAAATAGCCCAATATTCAACAATGTTATAGTTCTGAGCCGCTCTCGCATGTGGATTGAAAGCTGACTTTCGAAGTATACCCTTGGCGGGCAGTTTGATTACTAAGTCTGGGTTAGGTTTCTCGATCTGTAGTGGATCGGAACTGGGAGTCGAAGTTGACAGGTTCAAATGAGAAGATTATGCTTCCTTACCATCAACAGGAATTTTACTTCCATAATCATGCGATCGAGTCACAATCCTAACATGGGACATCATCATTATGGGTTCTTCAGAGGAATTTGAGGAAAAACCTATCATCTTACTATCTTGACTAGGAAAAGGATCCTTCAAAACAGCAGGCGTTTGGGAACCTTTGACAATTTTCGCAACCTCTGCACGATGAGGGCAATCTATTGTAAAATGCTCTTCATCACAAATGAGACAAGGATAACGAGGTTTGCGTTTCTCATCAGTTGATTCCATTTTTTCTCGTTTCTCTTTCGAATTTTTATGTATTTTATTTTTCTTCTTCCCTTTCTTCTTACCGCCGGATTTTGATTTGGCTGTAGATGACTCTACAACATGAATATTAGCGGAAATTTCCGTGGAAGAATCTCCTGTCGGGGAATCTGGTAAAGTTATGATAGGAGAAGAATTCTTGGAAGATTTCTTCTTACTTTTGGTATTAACTGTACCAATCATACCATCAGTGGCATGAGACCCTGAAGGAGCTGCAGTTATTTGATTTTGTTTAGGAAGATCGGGGATTTTCTCGTGTAACGTACCTGATTGCGTATAAACTAATTCAAGGTACTGAGCTTGAGCAATTACTTGCTCCTCAGTAACGACTCCTGCCTTAGCTACATCCTCATTGATCTTCGGTAATAAAGATTTTACAGACCATTCAACTAAGATCTGATCCGGAATAAAAAATTTCACTAAACGCCATCGACGTCTGCATTCATGAATGTGATCTGAAATGTACGTGGACGTTGACTGTTTTAATGAAGTTAATAATTCCGTGCCATTGTCATATCTGACTGGCAACTGAAAATGAGTTAAAAACAAAGTAGCTAACTCACTAAAGTTATAAAAAGTGGCTCGCGGTAACTCAATGTACCACTTGGCCGCAAGACCAATTAGAGTGCGCTGGAAAAGCCTTAAACGGATTGAATCATCTGAAATGGAATTAGACGCACACCAAAGGTGGTAAGTCATCACATGGTTCGACGGGTCCTCTCTTGATTTTCCTTCAAACTTAGGAATATCACTAGGAAACTTATTTGGCATTGGCGGCCAAAACGGAAGATAGTTAATTGGATCGTTCGTAAGGTGCGACAAGTCAGGCAAGTCCAAAGTTGCAATAAACAGTAACTGACGATTAGGGTCCTTGAAACCCTGGGTCATGAGACTAGCCCCAGGAGGAGGATATCCAGGATAACTAGGAATTGGAATTGCATTTGGGATATTATATCCTCCCAAAAAACCAGGATTAATCGGACCGTACTGGGGTTGTTGGTGTTGCTGATATGTATATCCAGGGTACGGTTGATACTGATAGACTGGCTGCTACACAGCAGGACCGAATTGGTACTGTACCTGGTATGGTTGATAAGTAAATTGAGGTTGACTTGTGACAACCGTACTTGGACCAGGTTGTCCTACAGGCATTTGAACCAAAGTCTGAATTGTGGATCCAGACTGAGGTAAAGATGTCTAAGGAGTTGATACAGGAACAGTAGAAACCGGAGCTGTTGATACTCTAGAAGTAGGTGGGGTAGACTGAACAGATGTTGCAGCAGTTACAGCAGTCGTTTGAGTCAGAGTACGAGGCGTACTAGGCCCAGACTGAGAAACTACAGAAGGTGCAGAAGTTTGAATAGTAGACTGGACAGGTTGCTGGGGTGAACCAGAAACCAAGGGCTGTCCAGATTGACATGACAACTGCACATTTGGTTGTAAGATCTGTTGAGATTGAGATGGATCCCACACTAAATTCATTCTGGGGTACGGACCCACAATAGGTTGAGAATATTAAGGACCAT
The DNA here is from genome assembly GCA_031772625.1 of Pinus tabuliformis. Classification (NCBI taxonomy): domain Eukaryota; kingdom Viridiplantae; phylum Streptophyta; class Pinopsida; order Pinales; family Pinaceae; genus Pinus; species Pinus tabuliformis. The sequence goes on along the minus strand of CM062820.1, from coordinate 1,631,451,378 downwards.
AACCGGGTTGAGGGTAGGGTTGATAATTCAAAGGTACATTTCCAGCTCCTTGGACAGATGATTGACTGGAAGGTGGTTGGAAACCTTGGGTTTGGTACTGACCTTGAGGTTGATAACCTGGAGGCACGTACTGATATTGGGGTTGACCTTGAGGTACATATTGATACTGGGGTTGACCTTGAGGTACATACTGAGTCTGGGGTTGACCTTGAGGAACGTACTGTCCCGTAGGTATGTACTGTCCTTGAGGTTGCCCCCCAGGCGGAAATTGGGTACCTTGAGGTTGCCCCCCAGGCGATAATTGAGGACTTTGAGGCTGACCCCAGGGGGTAACTTGCCACCTTGAGGTTGAGGATTAGGAATAGTACCTGACATCATAAGAATATCTTCTACACTCAACGGCTTAGTTCCATTATTACCAGTTAATAACCCTTGTTCAATAGGTTGAGGAGATGCTCCCGAAAAAGTACCAGTAAGTGACTGATACCCAAAGGGAACAGAAGGACCGTTGTATAAAAAGGTTTCTGGAGATTGAGAAAACATGGATGACTGCCTTGACATATTTAGCGGAGGATAGTAACCCTTAGGTGTTGGGTGAAAAGGAATGCGAGGTGGTGAAAAACTTAGTCCCGGGTTTTCCAAAAAATTGGTCAATGAAAGATACCAAGCGTTGCTCCTAGGTGGACTGTAAAAGATTGATTCATGCTCCCTAAGTTCTATAGTCAGTTGATTTTTAGGGATAGGGATACCTTCTTCCGGAGTAGCAAGTTCTTCAATAGCTATAAGTCTAGAAGGAAGATTTTGGGTAATTACTCTTTCTACCCTGGGTGAACCAGGACCACTAGAAGTTAGAGAGGAAAATCCTGATGTTGGAGTAGCAGAAAATTTAGTTTCAGGTTCAGATATTTCAGGTTCCTTACCTAAATCACTAGTAGATGAAAAGCTACCAGTAATTTTAGAAAATGAAATAGATTGTGGATTATAATCTGTTACTAAAGCTTGATAATCGGGATGTACAACCAATGAAGAATCTCCTTCTACAGGTGAACCAACTCTAGTGTCTCTAGGAGTTACAAGGGCTCGTAGCCCTTTAGGCTAGCTCGGTGAAAACTTAGGAGGTTGGCCCCGAAGTCTACGGGACTTCCTCAGTAATTCAGCCACGATTAAATATTTTAACTACTTCACATGCAAACAAAGAAAAATCTCAATAAAAACCACCTAAAGCCTCTAAAGAACCAAACAATTTTGAATCACACGCCTAAAGAATCTAGGAGATCAAACCACACAAAAACAGTAACTTTCCGTACTAAAAACACTATTTGGTGATGAAATCCAACGTCGCAGAGTTCAATACAGAAATAGTGGTTGGAACATTTACCCCGGCAACGTGCTTAATGAATAGACTGGCACAAGTTTCTCTACTAAACCATCTCGAGTGAGGAGAACCCCCCAGAAAATCCAAGTGAGTCTAGCCGACGTCTGCTCCAGGTACAGTGGGATCTTCCCTCCACCATCACCTTAGGAAAGAATCCTATAGAATATGGTCACTATGGTTACCAATGGAAACAAATATACTTGGGGAACAGTCTACGATCCGATACGCACGTAAGGGCAGAGTAACAAGCTCAATCCCCTTGAAGGCTCCTTGACATAATCCAAGGTTTACCAACAAGTGACCCCAGGCTCCTTGACAATGGTTAATTCAAGGTTTACCGTCTTTAATACGTGAATATCTTCTATCGTTCCCAATGAGGAAGGATTGATTTCCACACTGGTTTAGATATGATCTCGTGCTTCTCCTTTAAGAGGAGCTTTCCTAGAGCATAGATGTAACAATTGGATTTTATCTCCTACCGCAAGATACAGCTACTTGTTTGTTTTACTATCTTGGAGAGTTAATTACTCCCTACTCCAAGATACTAGCCTAAGCTATGTTGGTGATATAGAGCCCTAGAAATAAAAAGATTACTAGATAGATTTTACTTTAAGCATTATTTTCATTGGCTTTTTCTTAAGTCAAAAGGTGCGGAGATGAAACTTATGGTATGAAGACTCGACTCCAAATCACTAAAAAATGCACTTAAGATGATAAGCAATCTTTTCCCTTCAATGAATTTCTAGCTAGGAAAGAGTTGAGAATGCAAATGCTTGTAAAAACAAACCTTTCTTTAACAAACAAATTAAAAGAAGAGCTTTTAGTCTTTTCCAATACACTCAAAAACGAGACAACTAGTTACGCACACGAAAATTTCCCTTTTCTTTCAAACACTCAAATACTACAAAAACAAACTTTTTCAAAAGAGATTTTTATTATTTTTTATAAAACACTCAAAACTATGGAAAAAACTAATCTTGAGATCTATAAATTCTAAAAACTATTTGAAGTAAAAGCTTACAAGATTTCTTTTCAAGGATGTTTTACTTAGCTATAAGCAAACTAAGGACTAATTTTTCCAGAATCACAAATTAGTCAAAAAACAACCAATTTTTGTTTTCTTTTCTAAAAATGAAATCCAAAACTTTTAACACAAGTCCTTTCGAAGTTTCGCAAAGAGAAAAAATAAGATGGATCCTCAAGAAAGGTAGATTTTGCAAATGGTCAGACTCATAAGAAGGCCAGTAAAAACCAAGGTGATTTGAGGCTTCTAAGGCTTCTAAGCTCTGAGCTACTACAAGACCAAAATGAAAATCAAGCCCGGCAACCAAAACTTCTAGGAATTTCACCTAAAACCCTAAAGCCAATGGAATTAACCTAAGAAAAGTTCCTGACAAGTCACATGCAGGTCTGGGCAGAGGAAAAAAACACCTAAACAAATCCTAAGCTGACTGAAAGTGAAAATCTTAAGTTTTTCAAAATTTTGACAGGGTCCGCGGGCCCGCAGTTCACACAAGTGTGGGACTGCTCTGTGTGTAAGGCAAAAGTGTGGATAGGTCCGCACTGTGTTACAAGCAGAGGGTGCGGTCCTCTCCCAAAAGTATGAAAAACAAAAAATAATTCAAGATTAACTAAACCTACCCAATTCCATACACAACAAGCCAAAAACAGAAACAAAAAGACAGCTTCTCAAGTCAAAGTAAAAGTAAATCAAAAAATCAAGTCCCTAGTGGAGTCGCCATTTTGTCAACCGGATGAGTCATTCTTGTAGACAAGACTGACCTCCCTAGTATCTAATGATATCTAGCAACAAACAAACCAATCAACTTCTATCTTTCTCTAAATATGCAGTTTATAAATAAAGGCAAACAAGTGTTTTATGCCTACCTTGGGTCCAATGCAAGTTTGTGGAAGCATCGCTCCGTTGATCCAAATGAGCTCCCTTGTAGAGAATCTGCAAACACAAACAAGCACACAAATTAAATAGCACCTGAAAAGCCAATATAATAAAGCATACTTATCATGATGATCAAGGAATTCATGAAAAAAATCACATAAGACAATTTGTTGAGAAAAATGAATCTGATTGTATTAATTTAAATCAAAGAACTTTACAACCTGTGCCTTGATGTTGTACAAGCTCCTCCTAGGGTCCATCAAGAAGTCTCCTCTACTTTGACAAGTTTCACTCTCTTTCCAATGAAGCCAAAAGGTATGTGATCTCTCCTCTCAAGCTTAACTAGGAAGTCTCAATTCCAATAGCATTTACCCTCAAAAATGTTCAGCTTCTAACCTCTCTAGCAACCAGCCCAATGCCTTAATTTATAGTGCAATGGAGGGAAGTTACTAGGTCCTCCTTCAAAGGGATAAAGCCCTCCTTCAAAGGGATAAGATCCTCTCATCAAGGGATTATCTCCTTCACTTTTGGGATGCATGAACCACGTAGGAGCGAACCATCCATGTCAAGATTCCTTCTAGAATCATCTAGAATTGACCCAAGGTGAGTTTTTAAGAATAAACTTGCGCCTTTTTGACTTTCACAGGGGTCCGCACCCACTCCTTTAGAGACAGAGTGGGCAGGTCCGCAGGTAACATGAACAGGGGGTGCGGGACCGCAGGCAACATTGAGAGAAAATTTAGAACCAGAGCTTTATCGATTTTTAAGGTCTTTCTCTCATTTTCAAAGCTTGGCATGAAGAACTGAGGTTTGAGACTTGCTTAGGAGGACAATATGAATTATGATAGACCCATACTGACTGCAAATAGTCATGGTGACAATATTTTGTGTAACATGATGCCTTATCTGTACAAGGATGGTCCCAGAACTGAAACAAAAATAAGTCATCAAGTGGGAGATATAAATCTAGAGGGAGATATAAATCTCTAGGAAAACCTGTAAAGGTGGTGTGTTGGAAATGCAAAAAGGAAGGGCACTTCAAAAGGGACTATAAATCTAGAGCTCCTGATAAAGGAAAGGGATCTGATGATGCTCCTTCTGTAGAGGCAAAAACCACCTCAGATGAAGGCGGGGATGTGTACTTGGCTTCTTCAAGTACACATGTAGATCATGAGGCATGGTTGATTGACTCAGGTGCATCCTTTCACTTCATTCCCCATAGAGAGTGGTTCTGTGAATATGAGAAATACGATGGTGGTGATGTCTTCTTAGGGGATGATAGGAAGGATAGAATCATTAGTCATGGAAAGGTAAAGTTGAAGTTACAAGGTGGAAGGGTTAGAACACTTCCGAGTGTTCTGCATATTCCTGCACTAGCCAGGAATTTGATTTCTGTAAGCAAGCTGGATGATGCATGTGTAAAAATAGTGTTCAGGAAGGATACCTACAAAATGGTTCGGGGAGCACTGGTATTGATGCAGGGAGTTTAAATTGGAACTATATACAAGCTGCAAGGTAGCACTATTAGAGATGGGTGCAACAGTTCTGTGGTTCCTGAAAGTGGAGCAAAAAATCTAGTGGTCTCTAGAGAGAAGACCATGTTGTGGCATCAAAGGCTTGGACATATTGGAGATAAGGGTCTTTGAATACTTCACGGTAAAGGTATGGTAGAAGGTATGAGTAATAACTCTCTGGATTTTGATTTCTATGAAAATTGTGTATATGGGAAGCAGAATTGGGTGAGTTTCCCCTCTGGTAGTAAGAGGGTGAAACAGATATTAGAGCTTGTGCACAGTGATGTGTTTGGACCTATGAAGGTTCCATCACTGGGTAAGTCTGTGTACTATGTACCATTTATAGATGACTTCTCAAGGAATACATGGATATATTTCCTTAAGAAGAAATCAGAAGTCTTTGATAGATTTAAAGAATTCAAGGCTCTGGTGGAAAACCAGAAAGAGAAGAAGATAAAGGTGATGAGGATAGATAATGGTGGAGAGTTTTACAGTAAGGAATTTGAAGAATTCTGTAAGAAGTGTGGTATACTATGACAGAAGACTACTCCATATACACCTTAGCAAAATGGAATTGCAGAAAGAATGAACAAGATGATAATGGAAAGGGCAAGAAGCATGCTTAGTGGCAAGAAGCATGCTTAGTGGCATTGGGTCAAGACATGAATTCTGGGTAGAGGCGGTGGATACTGCATGTTACCTGGTCAACAAGTCACCTTCATCAGTGTTGGAGGATAAGACCCCACAAGAGGTATGGATTGGTAAGAAGCCCTCTCTTTCACATCTGAGGGTATTTAGATGTGATGCATATGTAGATGTTCCGAAGAAGAAACGCACCAAGTTGGACAGTAAATAAAAAAAGTGCATCTTTATTGGGTATAAGGATGGTTTAAAGGGTTATAAGCTTTGGAACCCAGTAACAAAGAAGGTTGTGTACAGCCGAGATGTGGTGTTTAGAGAGGTAAAAGATGTTATTAAACATGAAGTCCAACCAAAGGATCCTGAGAAGATAGAGTTTGAGCTAAAGGAGGAAGAATCAGACTCTACAACAAAGGAGGAATCAAAAGATGAAGATCCACAAACCCTGGCTGTGAGAAGATTAGTTCGAGAAAGAAGGCAACCATAAAGATATAGTCCATTTGCTTTCTGTTCAAATTTTTCTTTGTCTGTTACTGATGATGATCCCAGGACTGTGAAGGAAGCAGTGGATTCAGAGGATGGAAAACTTTGGAAAGAGGCCATGGTTGATGAAATGGCATCTTTGAACAAAAATGAGGCTTCGGATATGGTGGAGTTGCCTGCTAGAAGGAAACCCATTGGGAGCAAATGGGTGTTCAAGAAGAAGACAAATGTAGAAGGAAAGGTGGAGAAATACAAAGCTCAGTTAGTAGCAAAAGGTTATTCCCAGGTTCTAGGAATTGATTTTGGTGATATTTTTTCTCCTGTTGCCAAGGTAACCTCTATTAGATTACTTTTATCTATTGCTGCTGCTTTTGATTTTGAGGTAGAACAGATGGATGTGAAGACATCATTTCTTCACGGGGATCTAGAAGAGGAGATCTACATGAAGTAACCTGAAGGTTTTGCGGTGAAGGGTAAGAAATAACTAGTATGCAAGTTAAAGAAGTCTCTGTATGGGTTAAAACAGTCACCAAGGATGTGGTGTTAGAAATTTGATACATTTATATGGGGACTTGGCTTCACTAGAAGCAAAGTAGATCATTGTGTGTATTTTAAATTAATTGGTGACCATGTTATTTATCTGGTCTTGTATGTGGATGATATGTTATTGGTTGGAAATTACAAAGAAGTTATCCAGGATTTGAAGACCCAATTGTTCTCCAAATTCGACATGAAAGATCTTGGTGCTGCAAACTATATTTTAGGCATGGAAATTAAAAGAGATCGAGCAAAGAGGAAGCTCTGGTTAAACCAGAGGAAGTATGTTGAGACAATACTGCAGAGGTTTAATATGTAGGATAGTAAACTGATGAAGGTTCCTATTCCTGTAGGTGTAAGGTTATCTGCTGAACAGTGTCCCAAGACACAAGAAGAGGAAGAGGACATGTCCAATGTTCCATACACAAGTGCAGTTGGTAGTCTAATGTATGCAATGGTCTGTACTAGACTAGACATTACACATTTAGTGGGAGTATCGAACAGGTTTATGTCAAAACCAGGGAAGGAGCACTGGACAGCAGTGAATCGGGTTTTCATGTATTGGCATGGCACAAGTGATTATGGTTTGTGCTACCAAGTAAGATCAGGATGGGACAGAATGTTAGATATTCATGGCTTTGTTGATGCAGACTGTGCTAGAGATCTAGATTAGAGAAGATCTACAAGTGGGTATGCGTTTAACCTATTTGGAGGTGTAGTCAGTTGGATGAGTAAGAAACAATCTGTAGTGGCACTATCAACTACAGAGGAAGAATACATGGCAACCACTCATGCAAGAAAGGAAGCAGTTTGGTTGTAGAGATTGTGTTCAAGTATGGGGTTAGTGCAGGGAGCTATAAGGATAGACTGCGACAGCCAAAGTGCAATTTTCTTGGCAAAGAACCCCACATATCATTCAAATACAAAGCACATTGATGTTCAACATCACTTTGTGAGGGATATGATAGAAAACAAAAGGGTGTTGTTGGTAAAGGTGTACACTTTGAAGAATATTGCAGATGCAATGAAAAAATATGTGATCTTTGAGAAGTTCTCTTGGTGTAGAGAGACAATGGGCATTTTAGGGCTAGAAAAATGACTAAGCTCTCTTGTGGCCCCCTATGGAAAGAAAACAACAAGTGGGAGAATGTTGGGTTGTGTTATATTCTTTCCACGACTAGTCCACGTAGTTAACTAGGGGATCATAGGGGGTTTGAGGCATACCTGTAACCCCACTTTATGGGGTCTAGGGTAGCCACCTGGAAAATTTTGGTTTTGGACCCTATGTTAGGTTGGGTATACCCACCTATGGTTTTGTGCATGATTTTTGCACATGTTTTTTGGATGCGATGGTTTTCAATCCATGGTATTGAACACGATGGTTTTCAGTCCATGGTATTGGATGCTTCAGCATGTATAAATATGTATTATAACATTGAAAGGAATGTAATGAAAAATCAAGCTGGTAGTCCTAGTTTTGGGATCCAGGGGAAATCTCTGTATATATGTGTTTTATGTGTTATGCTCTCGCATTTTTTATTTTCTGTGTTTTAGAATTCGTATGCAGGTAATTTCTGTATGGAGTTAAAACCTACAGTTACAGCCTGATCTAATCGTGCATGTAGTAATAATGATTGGTGGTGGGTGGTAGTAATGAAGGAAGTTATGTGAGAGAATGCAAGGTGTTATATATGAGGCGGCCATCATTTAATTATCAGCAAGCTTTTCAAAAAAGAACATTGGATTCTGGGATACTTTTGCACACATCCTTTGATCAACTCATGATTTCATACAAGGCACACATGTTAACTTACATAGAGATAGGTTTTCATAATTAAATGTCCATGTACTTAAAAAATATTTCCTAATTAGTAATGATGAACAAATTCTAATCATCTATGAAAGAAAATCATTGCATGACATCATTTTAAAGTAGTGCAGTTAGTTGTGCTTGAGCGTGACTTTTGTACCAAACATAAAAATAAATCCCCTTTTATCCTTGGACTGAACTTTGGCCTCAAGCGTGCATTCCTGCAACGGATATTCCTGTACCATAACATACATTTTTGCACTAAGGAATTTTTGGTTCCTGCATTCGAGCATACATTCTTGCATTGAAGACTATTATTGTTCCTTCACATGGCACATGTTATTGTGCTCAGGGCACACAATAGTGCATGTTCTTGCACCTGAGATTTAATGTTCTTGAACTGGAACATACATTCTTGTACCAAGGGGCGTCACTGCTCCTGCACTAATTGATGTTGCGGAATACTTGAAAAAGGTTTCTAAAAAAAATGCAATTTTCGAGCTAAATCTTGAAAGATTTGCGAGATTTCCAAATGATGTTTTATTTTCCAATTTCTTGGTAGTGATACATGCCTTCCGATCTAATCCATGAATTTTGATCAGATCCTATAATACAGTCCATGAGGGAGAAAAGAAGCGAGAAAGGAGTAAATTTCAGAATGGGAAGGAAATTCAACATGGAATTCAAGTGTGAAACCACCAAGAGGGCATATGAAAAAAGGGAAAGGGAAAATAAATTCAGGGGAAAAGAGGGAAAAACGAAATTGGATAGGGGTAGTTTCTTTAGAAGAAAGGGAAGGTTCATTTCCATAGGACGAAGAAGAAAAAATAGAAGGGAATTTATGAAAAGGAAATGGAATAAGGGTAGAATTTCACCTCAAAACTTTTCCTGAATATTGTCAAACCAAAAGTAAATGCAGCAGGAATTGAGTGTTTCTTGCATGAAAATTTCCATGTCCGTTGTCCCAAACATGGATAAGGGCTTGGTTCCTACACTTAAAAGCCTGTTTCTTCTTAGTGACAAAGATTGCATATAAAGATCAAGAAACATTCCAATTTTATTAGAATTTTGATCTTCCTGTGAGCATGCTAGTTTTTAGGCTGATCCTTTTGTGACCATGTGAGTAAATTGATTTTCAAAATCATAGGAAAAGATTTTTTGCATGTTTTATTTTTAGTTTTTATCATTTTTTTCGTTAATTTTTTGGAAAGAAAGAATCATATTCATAATAGGTTGGCATAGCCACCTATAGTCTCTAGCTCAAATTGTTTTTGCACTTGTTGCATGAAGTCTTCCTTTGTGAGGGGTTGAAAATATACCTTCAGTTTATGCCCATCCACAAGGAATACTAAATCTTTCCCATCATTAGTTTTGATCTCTATAGCCCCATTCTTGAAAATTATGACTACCTCATAAGCTCCCATCTAGCATGTATGGAATTTTCCTTTGAAATGTTTAAATATAAATTCATAAAGAAGTACCCAATCACCTGGTTGGAACTTCTTCTTCCTGATAGACATGTCATGCCACTTTTTGTGTTGTTTCTGTACTAACACATTCTGTTGAACAACATCTCTTCAAAATTCATCTAACTCATTTAACTATAATAAACATTGTTGTTGTGCTTCTGAGAGATATAATCCCAACTGAACTGTTATTTGAAAAGTTGTTATCCGAAACTCTATCAGAAAAAGAACTTGTTTCCCGTATACTAGCTCATATGGTGTATCTCCTGTACTGTTCTACCAAGTGGTTCGGTAAGCCCATAAGGCTTCATCTAATCGGCTGGCCCAATCCTTCCTATGCAGATTTACCATTTTGGTGTGGATGGATTCGATGACCTTGTTGGTAGACTCCACTTGGCTGTTTTCTTTCAAGTGATACGGAGTGGACTTCCTATGCCAAACTTTGTATTGATCCATGAATTATTGTACCATATTAGAAATAAAATGCAGCCCATTGTCAATAACAATCTATATAGGAACACCAAATCTAGTAAAAATTTCACTAAACAAAAATCCAACAACAAGTATTTATGTAGCAAAAGAAAGAACAACAATGTAAACTATGAAACGGGAACTATAAACTCAAAACGGGAACTCTGGCAAAAAAACGTCGAAAAAACATCAAAAACAGTGCTAAAAATGAAAAGTGTTGATGCTGGAATAACATTTTTTTTTTTTTTTTGGTAAATTTTCAACATGTTTTAAAAAATGGCGGTGAAAACAAATTTTTTGAGCAAAAAATATCCAAAAAACACCCTCAAAATGAAAAGTGTTGATGCTGGGAGAACACTTTTTTTTTTTCAAAAGTAAAATTTCAACATTTAGAAATAATGGTGTAAAATATTTTATCATGAACCCGAAAAACATTAAATTTAAAAAAATAATAAAAACATAAAAAAAAAAAAAATTAAAACAATGAAAAAACTCAAAAAAAAAAAAGAGTTTAAAAAAAATAACAAAACATAGATTAAAATATATACTAAAAGGAAAATATAAAATAAAAATAAATAATGAAAAAAAAAGTCAATCATAAAAATGTAAAAAAAAACAAAATTAATGATAAGAATTAAAAAAAAAAAAAAAAAAAAAACTATAAACAATTAAATAGTAAAAAAAAATATTTAAAAAAATGGAGAGAAAAAAGAAAAAGATTTATCTTGTAAAATATTAAAAAAATTGCCCAAAAAAAATGGAAGAGAAAAAAAAAACATTTAAAAAAACAAAAAAATTAAGTAGGTGAAAATAGAAAAATTCAAAAAAAAAAAATTAAGGAAAAACAAAAAATCTAAAAATTAAAATTAAAAACCAACTAGATCTACAAAAATAGAAAATTAACAAAAAAAAATAAGAACTACTAAAATTAAGATTAAAATGTTGATTACTTAAAAAATAAATATAAAAATATATATAAAAGATAAAAATAAAAAATGTTAAAAAATATTATCTCACAAACTATAAAAAAATTTGGAAAACAAAAAAACAAAATTATATATATATATATATATATATATATATATATATATATATAACAAAGTAAGTAAAAATAGAGAAATTAAAAAAAACATTACCAAAACTGGAAAAAAAAAAAAAAAAAAAAAAATACGTAATTTTTATTAAAAAAAATTAATTATTTTTTATTAAACATACATATTTTATTTTAAAAAAAATATTAAATTTTTTTTTTTTTTAAACAATCCTTTTTATTATTTTAAAAAAAAATTATAATTTTTTTAAAACAATTTTTATTTTTATTTTTATTTTTTCTTTAAAAATACAAATTATTAAATCTACGTTTTATATTTAAAAAAAAAATAAATAAATATTAAATATTAAAAAATTATTAAAAAAAATTCAAAATTTAAAAAATTCAAAAAATTAACATTTTTTTTTTAATTATTAAAATGTAGATTTAATAATTTGTATTTTTAAAGAAAAAATAAAAATTGTTTTAAAAAAATTATAATTTTTTTTTAAATAATAAAAAAGATTGTTTAAAAAAAAAAAGAAATTAATAATTTTTTTTTTAAATAAAATATGTATGTTTAATAAAAATAATTACATTTTTTTTAATAAAAATTACATTTTTTTTTTTTTATTTTTATTTTTTTTTTTTTTAATTTGAATTTATTTTTGTTTTTTTTAATATTAATTTTACTAGTTTTTCAATTTTTTTCGTTAATTTTCTATTTTTTTTAAACTAGTTTTTTTTAATTTTTTAATTTTTTTTTTTTCCAATTTTGCTAATGTTTTTTTTAAATTTCTCTATTTTTACTTACTTAGTTTATATATAGATATATATATATATATATATATATATATATATATATATATATATATATATTAATTTTGTTTTCTTGTTTTCCAAATTCTTTTATGGTTTGTGAGATACTTTTTTTAACCCCTTTTTTTTAATATTTATTTTATTAGTTTTTTTAATTTTTTTTGGTTAATTTTCTATTTTTTTTTAAACTAGTTTGTTTTAAAAAAAAAATTCCTAGTTTTTGCTAATGTTTTTGTTTTTTTATTTCTCAATTTTTATCGACTTATATATATATATATATATATATATATATATATATATATATATATATATATATATATATATATATATATATAGTAATTTTGTTTTTTTTTTTCCAAAGTGTTTTATGGTTTATAAGATAATTTTTTTTAACACTTTTTATTTTTTATTTTTGTCTTTTTTTATATATAATTTTATATTATTTTTTTAGAGACAATTATTTCATTTGGATTGAAAATTTAATTAACGATGTATAAATATGTAAAATATGGAAAATGCAAAATATTGACCTTCTTTTTTAAATATGCAAATCAATAAAAACCTCACTACCAAAAAACATAAAAATAAAAATAAAAATAAAAACAAGAAAATATGAAGAAGAAGACCACTTCCAAGATTATTAAATTTACAAAATAATTATTTACATTACATACATTAGAAAAGTTAAAGTCAAAAAATAGGTATTTTAAAAAAAGGGTCTGATGCAGAATAACGACTTTTTAAAATCAGCATGAAAATCACTACCATTCTAAAACACAATGTACATAAAAAAAATTAAAAAAAATTAAAGTGCCAAAAACTATGCTCTAAAAAAACATGTGTGTTCTACATCACCCGTTTTTCAAAATCGGGTCACTTTTTTGCTATCTCTACAAAATATGTGTGTTCTGCATCACCCCTTTTCAAAATCGGGTCACTTTTTTGCTATCTCTACAAAATGGGTAACAGTATCAGTTCCCATTTCAAAGTTTACATTGTTGAACTTTAGCCTCTACCCATTTTGCAACAAAATCAGTCAAAGCCAATATATGCTTTTTATTCATAGATGTTGGATTTATTGGTCCTACGAAATCAATAGCCCTTTTTTCAAAGGGCTCAATCATAAGCTGAGGACATAAAGGCATTTTGCTGGCTTGAACAGGTTGACCCATTCAGTGGGAGCTATTGCATCACTCGACATACTATTAGGCATCCTTAGACAAAGAAGGGAAAAGGTATCTAGCACGTAAGATTTTATATGTAGTTCTCTTATTAGCGAGGTGACCACCACAACGTTCATCATGGGCAGATTTTAGTATATCAAACACTTCTTCCACTCTTACACATCTACGAATGATAAGATATGGTCCAGTCTAAAAGCGGTCTCCTTGGATCCATGAATATGCACCACTTTTTAATATGATATTCTGCTTTTCACGAGTGGATAAGTGAGGTGGTGTTTTTTCTGGTGACTAAATAGTTGGCTATGTCAAAAAACCATGGAGACTTTTTGGCACAACAAAAAGATGATCGTCAGGGAAATCATCTTCAAAAGGAATTACTTCACCAAGATTATTCAATCTAGAAACATAGATAGCTACAACATTATATTTTCCTCGTCTATCAACAATAGTAACATTAAATTCATGCAACAACAGTAACAACCTAGTCACTCTACCACTAGTCAATGTTTTATTCATCAAATATTTTATCGCAGAATGATCAGTATGAGCAGATACTCCATATCCTGTGATGAGTGTCTGAATTTATTGATAGCAAAAATTACAGCTAAAAAATATTTCTCAGTCACTGTATAGTTCAATTTAGTGGGTGACAAATTTTTACTGATATAGCATAGGATTTTTTGTTCTCTTCCTGTACTAAAGTTGCACCAATTGTAGTATTTGAGGCATCAGAGGAAATGTGGAATGGAAGGGACCAGTTGGGACCTATCAAAACCGGTCTCTGCACTAATTTTTCCTTTAATGTCTCAAAAGACAGTTGGCAATCTATGGACTAGAAAAACTCACTATCCTTAGCTAACAATTGGAAAATGTGGGTAGCTATCGTAGAAAATTTCTCAATGAACCTCCTGTAATAGCTTGCATGTCCTAGGAACCTCTTGCTTCCCTTTGTGTTTTTGGTACAGGAAGATACTAGATAACTTCTATTCTGGCTAGTTCTACTTAGATACCTTTGTCGGAAACCAAATATCCAAGGACTACTCCTGCTTTGCACATTAATCTACACGTTTTATCACTCAAATCAAGGTGAGCCTCTTGGCAACGTAAAAGTACTTTTTCTAAATTTTTGATTGCTGGCATTATGATACATATGTTGTACTTGATGGCAACCCACTCATCTCAGATGATAAATTATAGTGCAGAAAAGTTCACGCACTTTTATGTAGAGAAAAGTTTATTTCATGTAGAGAAAAGTTCACGCACTTTTATGCAGAGAAAAGTTTATTTCATGTAGAGAAAAGTTCACGCACTTTTATGCAGAGAAAATTTTATCTCATGTAGAGAAAAGTTCACGCACTTTTATGCAGAGAAACGTTTATTTCATGGAGAGAAAAGTTCACGCACTTTTATGCAGAGAAAAGTTTATTTCATGTAGAGAAAAAGTTCACACACTTTCATGCAGAGAAAAGTTCCTTTCATGAAGAGAAAATTTCACGCACTTTCATGGTTGGCTCATGGTATTAGTCCGACAGTTTTTGATCCTATGGTTTTGGTCCGTGGTATTGCATCCAAAAGTGTTGATCTCACGCACTTTCATGGTTGGTTCATGGTATTAGTCCTATAGTTTTTGATCCTATGGTTTTGGCTCGTGGTATTGCATCCAAAAGTATTGATCTCACGCTATTTCATGGTTGGTTCACGGTATTAGTCCAATAGTTTTTTGATCCTATGGTTTTGGACCGTGGTATTATGGAAGGCCTAAGACTATAAAAGAGGAAGGAGATCATTTGGCAAAGCATCATCGAATGAATTGAATATCTAATAAGTGTTAGATCTGAAATATTTGTGATTGGGTTATGGTGTAGATCTGGATCTGAATGAAGGAGGAACCTTAGCGCATAAAGAAGGATAAGTTCTTTTGATGGGTCATAATCTTTATGCTTGAATAATAGTGTCTTTGCATGATTTTGATCCGTTATATCAGGCGCATGCTTGATCTATAAATGTGACAATCTGGGTTAATTAGTGTCTGAATATTTGAAAGAAGGAATTATCCTTTATAGATCTGCACGCAGGTTTCAGGTTGTTGAAGTAGCGTATATCTTTAAATTATGATCTAGCTGCCTCTGTCTATTACTGCAGTATTCTGGGTTCATAATTTGGTGTGTGGTTACTGTTACTGTGTTCTGGGTACAGCTGTCAGAGAAGTGTTTACTTGATTCAGTGCTAATTGGGAAAAGGAGATTGTTTGATGCAGATATACTTGATGATTGATTGATGTTCATGGATCCAGTCTGAAAATTTATGAAACGTGGTCCCTGGAAGAAAGAGAAGGTTGTAGCCTTCAGTAGGCCAGCACCTACGTACTAGTATCTTGGCTAGTACAAGAGCTAAGGGGGTTGTGGCTCCCTTCCAGGAGAAGCTGGAGAACGAGGGAGGGTTGTAGCTCTCTGCAGGTTGTAGCCTGCGTACTGGTAAAGGATTGCACCAATACAAAATCATTGTAAAAGGAGTTTCTAATTGAAAGAAGATAGAGACATATTGCAGCAGGTGGTTTTCACCCACATTGGGTTTCCACCTTATATCTGGTGTTCTTTTGTGTGACTATTTGCTTTTCTTGTTCCTGCTCATTATTTTATGATATTGGCATACAAAGTAATGATCAATATTTGAAGAATTATTCAAAATATAAATAAGGAAGATAGATTGATAAGAATTTGATAATACTGATTCACCCCCCCCCCCCTCTCAGTATTATTTCCAACATTGATGGCTTCTTGGAATGAGTTACCAAACACTGAAAAATCATCCATATAGATCTCAACACACTGGAGAGAAGCAAAAATAGCCATCAAAACCCTTTGAAAGGTGGTTGGAGAATTAAATAGTCCAAAGGGAAGCACTTGATAAGCAAGTTGTAACAACCCTGCTGAAAATTACATGTAAAAATTATATAAATGCCACGGATGATGGAACACATATTCCTAGTTGAATGTTGGGCAATACATCCTAGGGGGTGATCATTTGATTGTTTATGGCTAAGTAAATTGGCAAAGGCAATGGCTAAGGCACTAAAGAGGCAAAAAGGTATTTTGGCACATTTATTTATGAAAATAATGGAAATTAGGAAAAAAGGAAGGCGAAAGGTCACATTTTGCATGTGAGGAGAAAATTGAAGGAAAATAATGGAAAATGAATTAAATAGAGGCCTCATTAATAAAAAGGCTTATGAGGATCAATGGGCAAGACTTGGTCAGTTCAGTTTTGGAGCTCTCTCATTATTGTCTCTCTCTCTCACACCCTTGGTTACTTATAGCTTTCTTGTATCACTCATGGAGGGCGGGGCATACTTGGATTCTTGGAGCAAGAAGGCAAAGGAAGAACAAGAAAGAACAACAAGGCATCAACATCAACAACTGCATTAGATTTGCTTGTAGGTATTGAGTTGCATGTATGATTTATTCACTATTTTTGGCATGCATGACACATGCATGTGGTTTCTTGGTTGTGATCTATCATTGGCATGGAGGATTGCCTAGGTCGATTATGAATTACCTAGCCTGGCCATTTCCTGGATAGCGATGGTGATTGTGGGCTTACTTTCATTGCTTTGTTTTTGTTGGTTCTCATGTTTCCCTAGCTTGGGTTGAATTATTAGTCCTGGAAACCCTGGTTGAACAAACACTCTGGAAGCCCTGTAATAGTTTGGGTTCAGTTACTAGTCCTAGAAGCCCTTTTTTTTGGAAGCCCTTTAACAACTTGGGTTGAGTTACTAGTCCTGGAAGCCTTGGTTTGAAATATGCTATCGAAGCCCTTGGTGGGTTGAGTTACTAGTCCTGGAAGCCTTGGTTGGACAAATTCTCTCGAAGCCCTTTATAAGTTGTGGGTTGAGTTACTAGTTTTGGAAGCCTTGATTAGAAAAACGCTCTGGAATCCCTATATAGGTTTTGGGTTGAGTTACTAGTTCTAGAATCCTTGGTTGGACAAACACTCTGGAAGCCCTAGAAGGCTTAGATGGAGACCAATCTGATGATGGTTTTGGTGATGTCCGACCGTGAGGTGGAATCACTATTTGATGGGTGGAGGTGGGTGGCCTCTGGAAGCCCTAAATGATTTTTGATTGATGTGTTCTATGAGATCCCACATTCATGCTTGGAATATGGCTCAGGGGTGATTGGTTATAGAGAGACTTGGCTTAGCGAATCTATAGTCGGGTGGAATGTGGTAGGCCCATCTTCAGTTGGTTCATTGCATTTATTAATGAAAAAAAAAAATCATTCCCTTGATTTTCATGTGTAAATGTACTGATGTATATATGGATTTTGATGGCTGATATGTTTATTGTATTTCTATTCCTATTATGTTGTTTATATGCAAATTTACCCCGGAGGTTGTTACAGAGTGGTATCAGAGCATGGTTCAAACACTTGGACTGGATGGGCTTTATCATAGGTAAAATGAATAACAAAGGTTACATTTTAGACCGTTCTGTCATATATGTTATAACTTTTCTTCTGTGGAATATCAGAAGTCAAAAAAATTTCAATATTTAAGGTAAATTACTAATAATGTGGTAAAAGTTTCAGATATTGGTTCATAATACTTGAGGAATTATGATCTAAGGAAGATGACCTCCCTAAATACACCTTTAAACAGGTCACGTTGGCATTTCTGTAATAACTTTTCTTCTGTAGGCTTTCAGAAGCTAAAACATCGTCTACATTAAGGGGAAATACCAATTATTATGTGGTAGAAATTTCAGATATTGGGTTGCAATATTTTAGGAGATATGAGTAGAGGGAGTCGAGCCTTCTGAATGCTCATAAAATCAGGTCTCTAACATGTCACGCTGACATTTTTGTTATAAATTTTATTATTGGCACTCTCAAGAGCTGAAATGTTTTCCAAAATGAGCAAAACTCCCACTTATATTGTGATAAAAATTTTAGATATTTATTCGCTATATTTTAGGAGATATGACCAATGTAAATCGAGCTTTCTAGATACTCCTAGAATTGTGCACCATATAGGATTGTGTTGGTATTTTGTTATAACTTTTCATCTATGAAATCTCAGAAGCTGAAACTTGAACCATAGTTAGGAATAATTCCTTTGATGATATGGTTCAGTTTCCATAACTTGTACTATACAGTTTAGGATATATGCATTGAATCATTTGCTATATTAGTTTGCATGCAAAGTGTTTGATGAAATGCTTAAATGGTTCAATGATTAATTGCATACAAACTGTTTCATAAAATGCCACAATGAGTATGTTGTTTATGGTTGAGGATAGTATTGATGTGTAATAGTATTTCTTTTGTTGATATATTCTTACTTGTATGCAAAGAGTTTTGTATATTAGTTTGCATGTAAAGTGTTTGAATAAATGCTTACATGCAAATGTAATAGTATAGTAGTTGTTTGTGGAAAATGTAAAAGTATGGTAATTGTTTGAAGAAAATGTTACTTTTTCTTGGATGGGATAGTATTGTAGTATGATAATATGGATGTAGCTGATCTATGCCTATTTTCATGCAAATAATTTGAAGAGTTTCATGTAGGGAATTTGAAAGGTTGCATGAAAATAATTTGAAAATTTGCATGTAAGGAAATGGAAAAGTGACATGAGAATAAGTGCAATGTTTTTGACTTCGTCTCATACAAAATGTATGAGAAATAAAAGTCAATTTATTTTCAAATGTGGTTAAATTTAGTAGAGATTTGGAGATCCCATTTCCATAATTGGACATTGGAGATCGAGCCATTATAGTAGCTTCCTCCTTCTACCTTAGTGTGGACCATTGATAGTAAGGGGATATGCTTATAGGTTGTTAGTATTGGTGAATGATGATTTCAAATTAATAGACACGATGTCTTGATTTCTAAAACATGTGACTGATTTTGTATGAATTATATGTCGCTTACATGTTAATTTCATGATACCTACTTACATCCTTGTATGTTAGGTTACATTTTTGAATATTTTGATTACATGTATTAGTCTTGTAGGTTGATTACAAGAATTGATCGCTTATGTTCAACTACATGCGTTTATGCATAGGTGTAGTTGATTCGACATTGCTTATGCATATTGGTGGTTTCATGTCGCAATGTGCACAATGGAGTAATGGTTGTTGTTATGCATGTATGGCCTTGGTTATGATTATGCATGTATAGTAGGTAAAACATGCCTTGTGAAGTCATTGTATGCAATTTAGGTCATCATGGTGCTATTGGATGTTATGATGCTAATGTGTTGGTAGAGATAAAGCAGGAGATGCAGATCATCATAATGAGGTTGCAACATTGGAATTTGGGTTAAGAGCAGGTTGTCATACCGGTATTGTATGTTCGGCATGCAGGTACGTAAGTTAAATATTTTTATATGCATTAGGTTTATATACATTAGGGTTATGTACATGTCTTTTGATGTTATGGTTACATTCATGATAGATGTTGGTTGATTAGTGTAATTATATGCACATGTATCAGATAGTCAAGAATTATAGTAACTTGTATTTGTATGTGTTTCTATTGTTGTTTTATATTAGATAATCTGATGATGATGCTATATGTTCTTGATGAGTATGTTATAGGTTAACTTGTTGATTGTTATATAACAATTAGCTTGACAATTCGGTTTTATGTTGTTGATGAGTATGTCATAGGTTAACTTGTTGATTGTTATATAACAGTTAGATTGACGATCTGGTTTTATGTTGTTGATGAGCATCATATATAGCTTAGTGTCATTATGTGCTATTAACTTGATGATTAGAGCTATTTCATTGAGATCTTGATGTTGTAATTTGGATTGGTCATATGTGTGATGGTTATGTTCATTGCATTCAAGATCTTGATGTTATATATATTGTATTAACCTAGTTTGACCTATGCAAATGGTTATGGTTGCGATACTCAGGTATGAGCTGACATATTTGTGATATGGGTTGTACTAATCTAGCTTTATCATACATATGTGCTTTTTATGCATGAATGAAAAATGCTTATGAGCTTATGACGTGAACATGTTAGTTAGTTACTGTTAGGAATATCATGATTTATGTTTGAGTTGATATGTTGTGAAGTTGTATCATGCTAACCTAGCTTTATTGTGTAGATGAGATAGTGTCCCCTGATATACATTAAGGTATGAGTTTTCTTATGCCGTATATTTGGTGCTTGGTTGTTTGATTGTGATGTCTATTTTGTGTTTGAGTGTTTGGTGCCTAGTTGATTTATTCAACATGGTATCTTTGAAATTGGTTGAATCATGGATGAATTGATTAATATGAGTATGTGTTCAAATTATTTTGTTTTAAGATGATTGTACTAAAATATATTTGTTGAGACAATTGATAGGTACCTGAGTGTAGTAGGTGATAGTTT
This sequence comes from Pinus tabuliformis, assembly GCA_031772625.1. Classification (NCBI taxonomy): domain Eukaryota; kingdom Viridiplantae; phylum Streptophyta; class Pinopsida; order Pinales; family Pinaceae; genus Pinus; species Pinus tabuliformis. Next base: position 1,631,430,761 of record CM062820.1, on the reverse strand, counting down.
TAGTATTATGCCTAATGACCGTGAGATGACTATGGACTATGACATGGTGGTTAGTCTTGGTAAAGGTTGATTTCACATTGATAGATATGATTGTCTTGATATTTGGAACATGTGGTTGACATGTGTGAGCATGATGCAAGGAGTTGCATGGCAAGAGAGGTTGCCATGAAATCTTGAAGAAGGCTCGGGTTGAGCATTCCCTAGGAACCATGGGGATTGAGTCATGGTGTTTGTTTTTAGTCTTGTGATTTTGATATTTTATGAATTGTTGAGCTTGATTTGCGTCTTTGTCTAGTGTATGGCCATACCACTTTGTTTGCGGAGTCATGTTGTTATTGGTTTTTATGGTCTTCTTGTTTGTTTCTTGTCTTGCCTTTTTTATGTTTTGACTCTTGGGAATTGGTTTGGAAAGAGGAAATTTGATGGAAATCGGGAGAGATTTGTGGTATCCAAGTGATGATATAAGATCCAGATGAAGCTTTGTGCATGAGTTTTATACACATATTTGGGCACTACAATCCCAATCATACATGTCCATAAACCAAGGGCTTCTAAGTCCCTAAAAGTGTTGTTTCATACCCTAAAGGATCAAGGTCAGCCAATTGCATCATCTCCTAGAAGTTCTCCATGAAAAACTACTCAGAACTAGTCAAAGTAGGACCATATAGACTGCCCAGTGCTAAAGGTGCAATGAATCTCACTTGCCACATGCAAAAAGTGCGATGCATACTGGAAAGCCCTTTTATAGGGTGTGATGAGCGAGAGCAGACAAATGGCACAAGCAGTTTTCTAGGTGGAAACCCAGAGAATCTTCTAGAAATTGCTCATTTGACACTTGCCTCTCCGAGTTCACCCAGGGATGAGTAAGATATCTAAAATCTCCATGTGGAACCAAGGACTATCAGTGAAATGACACTAATCAAAATCCCAGAAATTGACTCACTCCCCTGTAAAAATCTATATATGGATCCCTCATCCAAGAGATCCAAAGGCTAGAATTTTGTAATTTGCAAGGAAGTGTTGTTGGTTTCTCTTTGAAGTCATTGTTGGGTGATCTTGCTTTGTATGAGGTGAAGAGGGCTTTCATGCTGGGAGGATGGCACTGGGTCAGACTAAGTGGTTGTAATTCTTTGTTCGACTACTTTTACTAATAAAGCTATTTGAATTTTCCTCCATATTTTTGTGTATGTCTGAATATTGTGTTGATATATGCATTTGTATGGTCAATATGTATCTGATCCTATATTTTTTACAGTGAAATATCTCTATGCTTTGATGGCATTATGTTGCTGTGAATCTACAGGTGTTGTTCGAAGTGGGGCAAGTAAGGAAGCTGTGGCAAGATTCTATCAAAGGGGAAAGGAAACAACCAAGGAGCCAAGTGGAAGACTGAGGTTGGTACTCTCTACTTCTTTCCCATCTCTCTCTCATAATGGAAAAACAAGTGACTTTAATCTGTTTGTTTTTGAGATAGCTACCCATCTTAGTGGGACTAGTAGCTCTGAATAGACACTAGATTTCCTAATAACAAAATGGCGACTCCGCTGGGGACCGATTAGTTTGATTGCTTGTCTCTATTTGTTTGATTCATAAACCACAGATGGAGCCTGAAGTCAAGCCAGCTAGCCTTCGAACTGCATTTTCTATGCAAGTGCAAAGTAGATCAACGCTGCTTTAGTCAATCTCCGGGTTTGTTTATGAACTAAACAACTGACTTGCGAACATCCTAAGTGCCCTAGAGGTAGCTTGAGTAACCTCATTAGATCAGCCCTATACTTTGTAGTTACTGACTATCATTTGCTCGGCCTAAATCCCTGAACTAAACTGCAAAATGTGACCAAAAACCAAGTTAAAGTTTCATTCCTGGACCATTGCACCCTCTCCTTTAGGCAGACTGGATGCATCACACCTCCCATCTGTAGTAGGTGAGATGCATCCCTGTTTCCCTGTGTTACAGGTGTGATGATCAAACAAGACTAAATCTGCCTCCAGATTTTGGTTTTTTCTTCACTGTATTCAGTTTTATTCAGGAGTTTTGCTGTCTATGATCAATAGACCATTGTAGAAACCCCCTTCCTTTGCATCATTTACCCTCCATTGTACAAAGATTTGTGAATGTTTTTATGTATTTTTTGCCATTCACAGTTCTCATTTACAAAATTGTAGCTTAATCGAACTGTCGTCTTTTGATTTGAAAGTGTCGTAAGTGTTGTTTTTAGTCAAAGAAAAGAATACTTCTCTTTTTGATAGTCGATTACATGGTTACTCTTGTATTTGATCTGAATTTATAAGTATTTCAAGTGTCGAAAGCAGTTTTCAATTCAAAATCACAAAGTGTTGTCTTGCCTTCCTGTCATTTTTTGAAAAGAAAATCGTTAGTACTATCGCTTTGAAAGAAGAGATAATTCAGATTTGTATTCAACATTCCTTTTGTCATTCACACATTAAGAAAGTGGAAAATAAATACATGCACTGCATTTGCATTTAGACTGCTTGTTGATTTTGATTTAGGACAGTGCATCTAGTGTGTGCTCTCTGCTCTATGTTGAAAGGATTTCATTTCTCTTTCCTTAGTAGCTAGGATTTTCATTGCAAAAAGAAGATTAAACAACTATTTATCATCTTAGATTGCATTTTAGGAATTGTATATCTACATCACACAGTGAACCTGAAAGGCAAATTTCTTAAGAAAGATCAACTGTAAAATAAATTCAGTGAACATAAAATGCTTTGGAACTTAATGCACAACATTTAGAAGTCTAGGCTAGAGACGTATTCCAACGTCATAAAGCCTGGTAACATTCGCTTTCATCGTAGGTTGGGTGATTCCTCCTCTTTGAGACAACAAGTGCTAGTACGGACTTGTGCTCCCACGTACCATTGAGTATATATTGGGAGACCACAATAGGCTATATCCTTTATCCTTAGGAAGCCGTGTCTTCCACCCTATCGATTGCAATGCACTGAACATAGCATTCGGGAAGATTTACTGCTGTACCGTAAAAAGTATTCTACAGTTTTGTGATTGGTTTGGTAATCCCTTTGTCTAGATTTTTAGAGTAGTCTCTTTCGTTCCTTTTTAGTCTCCTTCAAGGAAAAGGTCCATCTGAGCACTTGTCACTTCAGGCTCATTAAAAATCGAAGGCAACTAGAGCCATTTTTAGCTTTTTCTCAACTCTTAAAAAGTGAAAAAGCAAGTTGTGTCAAAGTGTCTAAAATTCATTTAATACAGAATAACATTTTCCCCTATTATTTTGAGTTGATCAAATAATCCGCAATCGTGGAAGAAAGTCAATCAAAACCCCGTTGTTCGCAGAGATTGACGAGCCAACCATATTTGACTCCAGAAACCAAGCCATTCCAGGCCAAGTGAACTCGCTTAACTGGGTCAAAGTCTCCTGCTTTGTTTGAAACTTGTGTTTCAACATCCTCTGAGACTCCAGTTACTCCAGCCATTTTTGGTATCCCTGCCTCTAGAGAAGAAGTTCCGCAATTACAAGAGGACATTGGAGCTGATCCCAGTGTAACAGTAAACATTTCGACTCCTGAACTAGCTCCATCTAGAGTTGATCGGAAGGTGTTACACCTTCGGCATCTGTCGCTGCAGAATCTATACCCTCTTCAGCACCAGAAATATTTTACGAAGCTGACGATCTGCCTCTTCCACCCAGATTGATTTCTATAGAAGAGATTACGGAGAATATCCCATCCAGTATTCCATCACATTTTGGGACTGGGATCCACCTATATCCTTCTACTTCAGAAGTTAATACCCCTTCATCACAAGTTCCTGTAGAAGAACTGGGAAGTCTTTTGGATAGACTCGATATGTCTGGACAACCATCGACATCTAGGGCTATCTCGTCCGATACAACAATATCAGAACCTCCTTCCACCACTCTGATGATGTTCACTGGTATACCATCTATCCCAACTAGCTCTCAACCACTAGAAGGAGTCCACCTAGGGACTGTTTCGACAGTATGGTCTATTCCCATTTGTTCATCTGGAATAGTATCTTGAATCTCTTATGTTGAATCTCAAAAAATTTATCCTTCACAACAAAATCAATTTGGGCAGTCTAGTATCCAAAGGCCAATCATTCCTTTGAGCACTGGATTGCTGCCATATGGAGGGCACTACACCCTTTCATTGTTGCCTCCAGGAGAACAACCATATGAGAGTTCACAACCGAATTCAAGTCAAATTGGAATCACATTCAGCAGTTGGGTGCCAATACTGCCTCAACAACCAAGAGTTGTATACTTAATGCAACCGAGTCTCCCTGTGTCGAATATCCCCACTACACCAACTATTGTGATAGTGTCGCAAGTACAAGCATTGCCTGTTGTATGCCAACCTCAAGTTTCTCAAGTTGTTGTACAATAGCCTCTTGTCTGCGTGACACAACCACAATCGCCAGTTAGTGGCTCCTTTGCTGGAGTGACTTAGGCTCAAATGGGTACTCTTACCCCTCATCCTAGTCAAATGTCTAGTAGTGGGCAATAGCAAATGGTTTCACAACCATGGCTGGTACAACATCAATAACCGCAATTCCAACAAGCTTACCAAGGACCTGAGCAGCAAAACTTTGCAGGTAATGGGCAGACATATATTCAAAACGGTTATCACCAATCGTCTCAAATTGGTTATGCTCAACCACCTTATCAAAGTTATCAGCAACAAATACATTATGTTGGTATGCAAAGACCCACTGCTCAGGCGATCCCATCTTATCCTGGCTATAGTTCGCTAAACCTGAATCAACAGTTGCCCTTCGTGGCGACTCTAGAGTTACCAGATCTAAATCGACTAACGAACGATCCAATCGCTTATGCCCCTTGGTGGCTGGTGATTCCTCATAAACTCCCAGCAGATATTCCTAAATTTAATGGAAATCTAGGTGAAGACTCATGGAATCATGTGATGACCTTTCATCTGTGGTGTTCATCCAACACTCTCAATGATGATTCGATTTGGCTTCGCCTTTTTCAGTGAACGTTAACTGGTCTGGCAGCAAAATGGTACATTGAATTGCCTAGAGCTTCATTTGATAACTTTAGCACCCTTGCCACAAACTTTTTAACCCATTTTCAATTACCAATAAGGTATGAAATAGGAACAGAGCTTCTTACCAATTTCAAGCAAACGACGCCCACTCACATATCCGATCATATTCATGAATGGCGACATTGTCGTAGAATGGTAGAAACATATGTCCCTGATCAACTACTAGCTTAATGGTTTATTAAGTCTTTGTTACCTTCTATAACAGGAGATGTGGTGAAGGGAGGGGTTGTCACTAAATAGAAGGTCATTGCTTGTGTGAAATATCTAGACTTGATCTATACTCAGTTTGGCATGCTCTATGACAATATCCCTGATGCTCCGAGACCAGAATTTTCCATTCCTCCTCCTCCTAAATCAAACAAAGACTCTCATGCCAGATGGCGTGATAGGTACCACGAGCATGAAATCAACAAAGGCTACATCTAAGAAAGCCCGTAAGATTTCTGATCAAAATGCAAATGAAGAAATTCTAACCTCGAAGGTTAATGCCATGTCAACTGACGAAGGTAAAGAACCAAAGCAACCAGGAGGCAAGAAGAAAGGGAAGAGAAAAAAGAAGAAACATGATAATTCGTCTCCTGAAAAATCTTCTGCAAACCCTTCTAGGAAAAAGAAACCTACTCAGCCATGCCTCATATGCGATGAGGATCATTGGATGAGAGATTGTCCATATAAAGTTGAAGTTAAGAAATTCTTTAAGAATTCAAAAACCTCAGTAGTATTGGTTGATCCGTTTCCAAACACAGGGACCAATCTGGTTGCTAGTGACAATGCTTCCCCATCCCATGTCCTTATGCTGTCCATTTCAAAACAACAAAATGATGATTTGATATCGACAAGGAATAAAGATTACGTGAATCCATAGTTGTCGAACAACAAGGCTACTGATCAACCTAGTAGTTCGACAACAACTTCGATCGAAGTTGGGCCACCCATCATTCCTGAGCTAATGATAAAGCCACCAAAGGGAGTAGTACACAAATCGACATTTAATCCTCGTGCCAGAGCAACACATAATTATAATATAGTAGAGGACCTGGCCCAATCAATGTCCGCTATGTCGACACTTGAAGTACTACAAAATTTCCCCTCCCAAAAGCAGCCTCTATTATCAGCAATAAGTGGGATTGACCCAACGGATTCCAATCTTATGGCCTTTAATCATAAAGGATATGAACCTCAGTTACCAACTCAACTCGCTTTCCTCATTCAGGTGAAAGCCCTCAACAAAACTGTTCATTGAACAATTATTGATGAGGGGCCATCTACATGTATTATGTCAATGAGTTGCTGGAAAACTTTAGGCTCACCACCCTTGTCATGATCGTCGACAACGTTAAAATCATTCGATGAACGAACATACACTCCATACGGGATTTTAAGTAACTTACAATTCGAACTGGGGGGCAAAACAGTAGAAATTGATGTGGAAGTTATTGATGGAAACCTCGATTACAACATCCTACTGGGAAGACCTTGGATTTATGCTATGGCTGCCATTGTGTCGACATACTTCAGAAAGATTTCATTTCCCTTCCATGGGGGAATTACAATCGTCGACCAATAGACATTCCTCCCCAACAATTCACAAGTTACAGGAAGCATTCTGATGATCCACGGAAGCTCTCAATCGCTTCAAAATATCGAAGTAGGCATACTAAAAGACCCTACATTGATGGGTACTTTCGCTCTACCGCCTCCAAACAACTTGGTGGAAGTGGAAATGGTGGAAACCTGCAATATGGTATCTTCCATTCAGAAGATGTCCGAACATGATATTAGCATGGATTGTCACCAGGTGTTGCCTCCAAGCCCAATAGAAATATTGTAGCAATCAATGTTCTCGGAATGGGAGACAAACCCAAAAGAACACTCATCAAGCAATTGGGTAGATAGGTCTAAGGAGTATGGTACCTCTTCGGATCCTTGGTTGCATGTACATTCTACCGAAGAAGGAATTGTTTAGTCAATGAACATACAGGGGGCACCATGGGAAGATTACCTCCATCGTTCCCATCTTCCAGATTACAACGAAGATTACTCCAGCGACCTTAATCATCCATCAATTTTTGATTTTCTATCAAATACTATAAATACAGTGGATTCCGAGCGAAATTTGTCCAATATTGAAGAAACAATCGCCATAAATATCTCGACTAAAACAGATGTTGTAGAAAATATTCATGTTGGAAAATCTTGTTCTTCTTCAGAACTTGAAATATATTACACTCTCTTTCATGAGTTCAAAGATGTCTTTGCATGGTCATATGAAGGAATTCCAGGCATTGACTTGAGCATAGTCGAACACGAAATTAAGATGTATCCAGATGTCAAACCAGTAAGACAATGGCTTCGCCAGGTGCACCCAATGAAAGCCACTACCATCAAGGCAGAAGTTGAAAAACTTCTCCATGCTAGTTTCATTTACCTAGTTCCTTTAACCGATTGGGTATCGAACATTGTTCCCGTGATGAAAAAGCAAGGAACAATTAGAGTGTTCGTCGATTACAGGGATGTAAATCAAGCTTGTCTAAAGGATAACTATCTTACACCCTTCATTGACCAGATAATTGATGAATGCGCCAGATGCGAAATATTTTCATTTATGGATGGATTTTCTAGGTATAATCAAATAAATATCTGCCCACGGGACCGGTCAAAGATTGCATTTATTTGTTCGTGGGGCACATTGGCAGTTACCTTTCGGTTTAAAGAATGCAGGGGAAACTTTTCAGAGGGCAATGAATTATGCCTTCCATGACATCAAGAACATCATTCAACCATACCTCGATGATCTTCCAGCTCACTCGTGAAAGCGGACCGATCATCCGTAGCATTTGAGAGCAATATTTATATGTTGCCAACACTACAAAATAAGACTCAATCCGCAAAAATGTGTGTTTTGCGTCAGTTATGGTCATTTACTTGGCTTTGTAGTTTCAAAGTACGGAATCCGTCTTGACCCATGCAAGGTTCAGGCAATCATCGATTTGCTTCCACCTTCAAATTTGCTTCAGATTCAGAAACTCCAAGGGAAAGCAAACTTTCTAAGGAGGTTCATTCCAAATTATGCCAAAATTGCTAAAGGTTATACACGTATTTTGAAAAAATAAGTACCCTTCAACTGGGATTAGGTCATGCAAGCTTCCTTCGTTGCTCTAAAGGAATCCCTAATAAAATCATCATTAATGTACACTCCTGATTATCAAAGAGACTTTAACTTGTATCTGGTTGCAGTAGATATGACCATCGCAATGCTTTTAGTTCAAGAAGACAATGGAATTGAACGTCTTGTTTATTATTTAAGTCGAAACTTAAATGATACAGAAAGCAAGCACCCATATGTTGAAAAGATAACTCTCACTGTTGTTCAGGCAATACATAGATTTCGACACTATGTTCTCTTTCGAAAAACTACCGTTTTGTCAGATTGCAACCCCATGACTTACATCTTGTTGCAACAGTTTCTTGGGGGAAAATATTCAAAATGGATAACAATTTTTCAAGAGTTTGATCTGGAATTTGTAAAATCCAAATCAAAGAAAGCTCTAGTATTTGCAGAGTTACTATGTGATTTCCCATCATCGTCCAACGATTCAACATCCAAAGCAATAATTGTGGATGAATCTTTGTTTTTGATATCTTCAAGTGATCCATGGTATGGAGATATAATCATTTATCTCCAAACCCAAACATATAGGTCTAATACCGCTCACTCAGAACAGCTATGTACTCGATACCAAGCAAAAGACTACATGATCATCGGTGATACACTATACCGTCGGGTTGTCGACAGTGTTCTGTGAAAGTGCCTCACCCATGAGGAGGCCGAAAAAGTTCTGAATGATTTTCATTCAGGTGCACGCGGGGGGCACCAATCTAGTTATGCTATGGCACAAAAGATTTTACGAGTAGGATACTTATGGCCAACAATGTTCAAAGATTTCATAACCGCAGTTAGAAGTTGCCATGATTATCAAATCTTCGACCACAAAACCAGAATACCACCCACACCTTTGTAGCCAGTAGTTGTTGTTGGGCCATTCACCAAATGGGGCATAGATTTCATGCAATGTAACCCCACCTTAGTCGGGGGGCATGGGTATATCATAGTCATAGTTGACTATTTTACGAAATGGGCTGAGGTGCTGCGTACATTAAACAATAGCGGCGAAATGGCCGCTCTTTTATTTTTCAATCATGTAGTCGTCAGGTTTGGCGTTCCACAAGCTATAGTTACAGATCATGGATCACATTTCTGCAATCACATGATGGTTGAATTGGCTGCCAAATTAGGACTATCCCATGACAGCTCTACTCCATATTACCTGCAAGCTAACGGGAAAGTTAGAGTGATCAATAAAGTCCTAAAACGCATGCTACAAAGGATGATTGGAGTCCATAAACGGAGTTGGCACCTAATCTTGTACCCAGCTTTTTGGGCATACCAGACATCTATAAGAAATGTGATCGGGTTTACAGCCTTTCAGGTGGTGTATGGCTTGGAAGAAATCGTACCAGTCCAGTGTGATATTTCGTCTCTCAAGCTTGCAGTTGACCTCCTCCATGGAACTTCAAAGGAAGAATCTAGTTTCTTATAATTAATCCAACTAAATGAAACTCATCGTGACACTGCCTTGGCTAACGAAGTGCATAAGAAATGAGTCAAAGTGCAATTTGACAAGAATGTCAAACCCCACGTTTTCTCAGAAGGTGACCTGGTCTTGCTCTATGATCAAGAATCCGATAAATTGGGAGCAAGTAAGTTCCAGTCTTTGTGGATGGGTCCCTATATTGTGAAGCATGTATTAGCAAAAGGAGCCTACGAGCTAGTAGGTTATGATGAAATTCCACTGTCGCAACCCCGAAATGGGTTGTACCTTAAGCATTAATATGCTTGACTTGGCATGGTAACCTATTCATATGTTTTTGTTACATTTTTGTTTTCATTAAGAGTGATTGTTTTGGTTAGGTAATCCACTTTTGCATTTTGTTGCAGATGTTGAACCCATTGGAATCATTTGTTGGATATGCTGACGGGGCGAGTCGTAGTACGCGAAACCTATCTTCTGCAGCTTGGGCCATCTTTGATCCAAGCGACGAGTTAGTAAGTTTCAGAGGGGTGTGTATTGGTCAATCAACGAACAACATCACTGAATATAGCGCATTGATAGAACTCCTCTCTAATGCCATCGCGCATGGCACACGCTGACTTGTCATCAGGCTAGACTCACAACTCGTCATTCTACAACTTACAGGCATCTATTCCGTTCGGAATCCAGCTATATACCGCATGTTCCTAAGGGTCAAGATTTTGGAAAGATAGTTCGATTCTATTCAATATCAACATATTTCCAGAAACTTAAGCACATTAACTGATTCATTAGCAAATTATGTGTTAGATAGACATTTGCAACATTTGTAACAGAAAAGCATTTAATCAATAAACTGCATGAGGATGATATAACTTAACCAAAATAAAGCTCTGAAAATCATATATATATATATATATATATATATATACTGTTTATAGTTTGTACATAGTGTTCTGTGTCTAGGAAAAAATCGGTCATATGACCCAAAAACTCAAAATGCAAGGGGGCACCCTAATCCAATGGTGCTCATGATAACTGGTCACCACTTGTGCAATCATGCGTAAGAACCTGGTCCATCGACTCGGGATGCGAATGGTATGGCGCTGTAATCTCAGAGGCAGCTCATTGGTCCTCACATCTGGAATACCAAGGGTGAGACCCTTGATCTGATCCTACAACAGTGTAATGATCTCGGATACATCCAGGTTGTGAAGAATGGCCCTCCCTACAGCCTCTCTTGCTGGAACGACAGCTGCTCCTCTCAGATGCGGTGTTGGTCGCACTGGCCCAATATCTGCATAATTACCTGAGTTTTGATTAGTCTTGATAAACATTTAAAAAACACAAGAACATTATGAAAACAATAAACAGAGATATGGTTAGAGATTTTTACCTATGACACCCCACTGCTCTCCCAGCGGGCAGCACCAAATCCGGGTCACCCCGGAAATCCATCCCAGCATATGGATACTTGGCATAAACCATCTGCTGACGGTTGAACCAATCAAAGAAGGCATCATAGAATGAAACCTGCGGTTGACTAGCATGTCTAGCCATAAGTTCAACCCATCTCTGCATCCTTGGCTCAGTTGGTGGTGGTAGGCCAAGTGAAATGTACTGTGGCTGCATCAGTGGGATCTTCTCCAAGGCGAAAGCTGTCAGAATAGAACATAGCCAAAGTTCTTGGATCTTTCGGATTTCACCTTGGTGAGCTGTTCTTTGATAACTAGAAGTACTGCATCACACCAGTTGAATACCTTGGGTTCGAGACATTCCAAGGCATACTGCATATAGGACCTATTGGCCAAGTGAAGGGCCACGCTACCAGCAAATCTAGCAAAGGCGAATAAAATAGTCCTGAAAGGCTAGTCAGTGACATCTTGGATATTGATCTTACCATCCTTGCTCGGCTGAGATCCTTCCCTACAATATCGGTGAATATAATCCCTCACGGATTCACCCCCACGAACAGAACCTGAAAGTGAGAGAGGGGCGCCACGCCTTAATAAACCGGTCAAAAAGTAGATGTCCTCAACAATCATGGGGATGGGTTTGCCTCTTATCTGGAACACTTGGTTGGTAGGATCCCATGCATCGAGGAAATATTGCAACAAGTTGATTTGTTACCTCATGCTAGAAATGCAGAAGAACTTGAGCAAGCCACAGTTCCGTAATGCAGTTACCGTACTCGGATCATGTAGGGCAACCATGTCCTCTTCCTCATGCTCAGAATTCAAAAAGGAAAGAATGCAATTGAAGAGCTCAGGTTTAGCTCCTACCTGGTCTAGACGGTGCCGAAAATCGTCCACAGAATCTCTTGGAATCAGCTGGTGAAAATCAAAGGGGAAAACACCTCCAAAGCTCCAACAGTCACAACTCCAAATGAAATGGTAAAATGGGGGGTAAAAAGCTATTTTTAAGTTACTTTTCATGTAATTTAAGTAAGGAATTGGTTTTTAACTCATTTTTCAAGCATATGTCCTCATTTCTAATCAGTTTTATGGAGCAATTGAACAGGTAGTACGACCATCAAAAGAACCAAGTGTCAACAGTGAATCAAATATCAATGACCATTATCACAAGCAGTTTTACGCGAAGTTCAAGCTCGTTAAAAATTAAACCTAGAAATGAGCATATGTTCCACCAGAGTTTAAGCTCATTAAGAAATGAACCCACCACCAGTAAATAACCATTGAGATCGAATTATTATCAGCTTTTGAGCCTTGGTCGTGTTCTTACCATCACATCCAATATTTTTTAGCTGATCATTCACCTCCATTTGATTGTTTACCCCTTTTGAGGAACAGCTGTGACAAGTGACCCTATTAGCCACCTTCTTGACATTGTCATGATTAGAAAGTTCCAAACCTTACCTAGAACCAGCTTCTATCTGAAAACATCACTCGTTCCTCAAAAAATGAGTCTCCTTTAAGCTCTTTTCATCTGACTTGTAAAACATGAAAATATTGTCGAGCAATTGGCCTCTCCAACTCATTAAACTGATTGGAAGTGCTATCCCTCCTCTAGATTTTAATCTTTTTGGACCTAAGGGATTATTACACAAAAAGACTGAGCGTTTGTCTTGTTCGGCTCATTAAAACTATCGAAAAGTCATCCCTTTCGCATTTTTTTATACTTTTTTAGACTTAAGGGATTATATTACGAAAAAGGAATATTGGAGTCTTCTTTCCGTCTCTTTTCAGACTCTCTAAAATTGAAAAGAACCAAGTTATCCTTGTCGTTAAACTCATTAAAACAATAGCGACAAACTTGTCCATTAAGACAAGAGCGAGTTTCGCTGTAGCTAGGCTCGTTAAAACATAGTGACAGGTTTGTCCGAAGGGAAAAGTATAGAACAAGCATATGTTATCCTCCTCAAGCTTGACAAAAATAAAGAGTTACTGTTCAGAAATGACTGGGGAAAATTGGGAAGAAAACTTGAAGAAACTTTATTGGTAGTAGGTTGCTCTTGAACATGACACTTTCACTCCATCACCATGATTGAGTCGGGTTGGGTTATTCCGTTCACTGGTCATATTACCATTGGTCCACTGTACCATCCACTTTGGAGTTAAAGCTACCAATCCATTTCAGTGTCACCGATATGTTCAAGAGAAGTCACTCAGAGAATTCACCGACCCAGCTTGTGTCTCATCCACTACAATACCTTCACGCTTCATACTTTCATGACCGCCACCCTGAAACTTGTATCATCAGATCGTTTTCACCTCTACAAAATCATTTTCTCCGTTCTGTGTCATAGATGTGGGATCCATCAATGCCATCCTATGATGGGTCACTTCTTGTCGACATTAGCTCATTATCCAAGAAGCCGACCTAGGAACAACCCTTTCAGTACTTTGAAGCTTGCATGCCTCAATGGCGAGTTTCTCACTTCCGGTGACACGTTTACATTAATGGCCTTCGACCGAAAGACTTTGCGTGGTGTTCGACATCAACTCATGTATTCACACCACGTGAATTTTACTGCAGTACCTTGAGGGTCATCATCATCATCGGTGATTCCTCTCGTGCCTGTTAACAACTTACATCATTGGCTGGTAATCAGGCGATGTCTTTCCATGTTCGACATTAGAACATCTATTCAGATGGATCGACTTGTACTTCGGGCAAATATTGAACGAGTTTTGAAGACCCCGGATCTAGTTTCATCCATCCAGGCTGTGATACATTCAGGAGAATAAAGACATCAAATGTACATTATTGCTGCATAGATAATCATCCAAACTAAGGGATGATGACTCTACCAGAATCATCAGTCTGCACACAGACGGTTGTTTGTCCTATGTACATGAAAATGAATTTATCAAAGTTAAGCATGGGAATGCCTGCCTCAGCTAGATCATGAAAAATATTATGAAGATAATGTATTGTATTGTATCTTATTATAGGTCACCTTCCAGTTCGAAAAACCTCGGATCCTCATTATAAAGCATTTCGCCCGACATCAAAAGGATTTACGACCTCATGCTTTAGTGGGAAACTGTTATAGAAATATTTGGGCACTGCAACCCCAATCGTACATGTCCATAAACCAAGGGCTTCTAAGTCCCTAAAAGTGTTGTTTCGTACCCTAAAGGAGCAACGTCAGCTTATTACATCATCTCCCAGAAGTTCTCCATGAAAAACTACTCAGAGTTGGTCAATGCAGGACCATACAGACTACCCAGTGCTAAACGTGTGATGCATCTCACCTGCCACATGCAAAAGGTGCGATGCATACTGGAAATCCCTTCTATAGGGTGCGATGAGTGAGATCAGACAAATGGAACAAGAAGTTTGCTAGGTGGAAACCCAGAGAATCTTCTAGAAACTGCTCATTTGACACTTGCCTCTCTGAGTTCGCCCAGGGATGAGTAAGAGATCTAAAATCTCCATGTGGAACCAAGGACTATCAGTGAAATGACACTAATAAAAATCCCAGAAGCTGACTCACTCCCCTGTAAACATCTATATATGGATCCCTCATCCAAGAGATCCACAGGCTGGAATTTTGTAATTTGCAAGGAAGTGATGTTGGTTTCTCTTTGAAGACATTGTTGGGTGATATTGCTTTGTATGAGGTGAAGAGGGCTTTCATGCTGGGAGGATGGCATTGGGTCAGAGCAAGTGGTTGTAATTCTCTCTTCTACTACTCTTACTAATAAAGTTATTTGAATTTTTCTCCATATTTTTGTGTATCTCTTAATATTGTGTTGATATATGCATTTGTATGGTCAATATATATATGATCCTATATTGTTTACAGTGAAATATCTCTATGCTTTGATGGTATTATGTTTCTGTGAATCACCAGGTGTTCTTCGAAGTAAGGCAAGTAAGGAAGCAGTGGCAAGATTCTGTCAAAGGGGAAAGGAAACAAGCAAGGAGCCAAGCAGAAGACTGAGGTTGGTACTCTCTGCTTCTTTCCCATCTCTCACTCGTAAAGGAAAAACAAGTGACTTTAATTTGTTTGTTTCTAAGATAGCTACCCGTCTTAGTGGGACTAGCAGCTCTGAATAGACACTAGATTTCCTGATAACAATGAGTAAGCATAGCGGAAGGTAAGACTACGATGATTGGTTGGACTAGTTGGGTCCATTGTGTTAAATGGACAGTAGTAGCACAGACAAAAGAAATGTAATCAGAAAAGGTAAAGTAAATGGATTAGCAGTTTCATATGCTTTAGATATGGTGGGAACTATTTCTCTCAATGTTGTGCATGAATAATGGAAGTTCTCTAAACCTTGACCTTGGTATCTGGTAATAATTTTATGATCATGATTATGTTGAAGTTTATATATGTATACATGTATGTATGTATGTTGTTGTCTAACAGGATCATGATTGTTTTATGCTAACGTTTATATAGGTATGTATGTATCCATGTATCTATGTTACTATCTAACAGGGTTGTCAGGGATCATTCTTGTGAAGGAATGATTGCTTATGCAGGAGAATAACCTAAAGAGGTTCCTAGTCTTACAAGGAATCAATTGGGAAGAATAATCACGACAAATATCCTAGGTCAGTATCATGTGGATATGATTTTGTATTGTATACTAGTATTATGCCTATGTTTATGTTATGACAGGTAATGTTGAATGATACATTAGCAAAGTGAAAGTAGTGTGGTTTGTGACATGCTAGGGTAAGCATAGATAAGACATGGGAAGAAATGTTTCTTGGTAACGACAGTGTGGGTTTGGATGTGTGGTAATACTGTTATGCATACGATGTATATGTTGTACATGTTGCATCTATGATGTGTGCACTTGTGGTGTTGTTTATACATAACATGTGTGCATGTTATTTATGCAATGTTATGTACAGGATGGTACAAATAGGGTTGGGTGAATATTGCATATGGGGTGTTGTATACATATTGTACTATCTTCATGATGTATATGCAGCATGTGTGCATATGGTGTTCTGTGCATGTTGGCTATACGGTGTTGTGTACATATTGTACTATTTGAATGATGGATATGTGCTATTGTATGCATATGGTGCTCTACGCGTGTTGGATATGTGGTGCTATGTACAGATGATGTTGCATACATGTTGGATATGCAGTGCTATGTACAAGTGGTTTTGTGTGTATGTGGTACATTGGTACTATGTACATATGGTGCAGTGTGCATGATTGTACAAGTGGTGTCATGTGCGTGTGGTGTTGTGTACATATTGTACAAGGGGCATTGTTTGCATGTGGTGCTATGTACATATCGTGCATGTGGTGTTGCATCCATGTCATGCATGTGGTATTGTGTACGCATTGTATAGTGGTGTAGTGTACATGTGGCATTGTGTACATGATGTGTAGGTGGTGTCATGCACATGTGATGTTGTGCACATGTTGTGCAGGTGGTGCGATGTACTGGTGGTACTATGTACATGTTATATATATGGTGTTGGTGTACGTGTGGTATTGGGTGCATGTCATCCATGCTGAGTTATGGGCATGCGGTATTATGTATGTGCATTTTGCAGTCATGGTATCGTGACATATGCATTCATTGTGTTGCACCCTAGACACATATTTGTGTTGGGTTGTACATTAGGTGTAGGTGCATGTATTGTGTTATACACAAGATGTAGGCGTATGTATTGAGTTGTGTTGTACACTAGGTGTAGGTGTATGTGTTGTATGTCGGGTGTAGATGCATGTTTTGCATGGAGTTGCATTTCGTATGTGGTCATATGTGTGTGATGCACACTATGCGTATGTGCACATGGTTGAGGAGAAGGCACTGGATGTTTGTTGGGTGTGGCAACCAATCCAATATGTTATAGAAATAACCAATGTAGAAGTAAGGATAAATGAACGATAAGTATCAATATTGTATTTCGGTTTTAGTATGCATGTGGTTTATGATTCTGGCCCATGATGATTACATGTGATCTATGATTTTGATTTATAATGGTTACATTTCATTTATGATTTTGATGGTTATGTTTGAGCTAACCTGATGTGATATTTTTATACATGTTGACTTGGTCAAATATGCTAGTTTGACTTATTGTGACAGGAAGCGAACATGATTGCAAATGTACCATATTGACGAGCTACCATGAGGTATGATGTGAATTTATTTTAAAACTGATGGAAGCTATGTGCGTGGTATAGGAATCATGAACATGCCCAGTTGGGTAGTTGAAATCAGCTACAAGAATTAGCAGCTTGATATGGTGATTTGGTGGTTGCTTATGGTGGTTTCGTAGTTGATTTATGATGGTTTAGTATTTTATTTATCTTGGTTTAGTGTATACTTTATGGTGATTGATATATGCTTTATGATGGTTGATATATTCTTTATGATGATTTGATATGTGCTTTATGTTGGTTCATACATGCTATATAATGTTTTGATATATGCCTTATGATGTTTTGATATATGCTATATGATGATTAGTGTATGATTGATATATGTTTGGTATATGATTTGGCATATGTTTTGATATATATATTTTGATGATGTTGTTATATGTACACCTGTGTATGGATGTAAATACCGTAACGAGCTATGTTATAAAGCTCCACTATGTGGTATGGGTGTAATGCTATTATGCTATCATGTGGTTATGATATCATGATGTTATGATTTCATATGAGTTTTCTTAAGCTAAATGATAATTGTAAATACTGTAATGAGTTGTGTTATCAAGCTCTAATATGCGGTACAGTTTTTATCTGGTCATGTTGTCATGATGTTTTGATTTTGAGTAGGTCATTCATTGTAAATACTGCAACGAGCTATGTTATAAAGCTCCATGGGCAGTATGTTTTTTTTTTTTCAGTAGTCATGTTGGTTATAGGTGTTATGGAACATTGAGGATGGTGTTCTCCCAAGGGAGAGGGTTCTGTAACAACTCTGGTGAAAATTTCATGTAAAAATATATAAATACCATAGACGATTGGACAAGTATTCCAAGCTAAATGTTGGGCAAGATATCTTAGGGGGTGTTCATTTGATTGTTTATGTCTAAGGAAATTGGGAAAGGTAATGGCTAAGCAATTAAAGAGGAAAAAATGTATTTTTGCACATTTATTTATGAAAATAATGGAAATTAGGAGAAAAGGAAGGTGAAAGGTCACATTTTGCATGTGAGGAGGAAATTGAAGGAAAATAATGGAAAATGAATTAAATAGAGTCCTCATTAATAAAAAGGCTTATGAGGATTAGTGGGCAAGACTTGGTTAGTTCAGTTTTGAAGCTCTCTCATTATTCTCTCTCTCTCTCATACTCTTGTTTATTTAGAGTTTTCTTGGAGCACTCTTGGAGGGTGAGGCATACTTGGATTCTTGGATCAAGAAGGTAAAGGAAGAATAGGAAAGAGCAAGAAGGCATCAACATCAACAACTGCATCAGATTTGCTTGTAGGTATCGAGTTGCATGTATGATTTATTCACTATTTTTGGCATGCATGGCACATGCATGTGGTTTCTTGGTTGTGATCTATCATTGGCATGGAGGATTGCCTAGATCGATTATGGATTTCCTAGCCTTGCCATTTCTTGGATAGCCATGGTGATTGTGGGTTTACTTTCATTGCTTTCTTTTCATTGGTTCTCATGTTTCCTTAGCATGGGTTGAGTTATTAGTCCTGGAAGACCTGGTTGAAAAAATACTCTGGAAACCCTATAACATCTTCGGTTGCGTTACTAGTCCTAGAAGCCCTTTTCTTTGGAAGCCTTGTAACAACTTGGGTTGAGTTTCTATTCCTAGAAGCCATTTTCTCTGGAATCCCTATAACAGCTTGGGTTGAGTTAATAGTCCTGGAAGCCCTTGGTGGGTTGAGTTACTAGTCCTAGAAGCCTTGGTTGGAAAAATACTTTGGAAGCCCTATATAAGTTGTGGGTTGAGTTACTAGTTCTAGAAGACTTGGTTGGACAAACGCTCTGGAATCCCTGTATAAGTTGTGGGTTGAGTGATTAGTTCTAGAATCCTTGGTTGGAAAAACACTCTGGACGCTCTGGAAGGCTTGGATGGAGACCAACCTGATGATGGTTTTGTTGATGTCCGACCGTGAGGTGGAATCATTGTTTGATGGGTTGAGGTAGGTGGCCTCTGGAATCCCTGGATGAGTTTTGATTGATGTGTTCTATGAGATCCCACATTCATGCTTGGAATATGGCCTAGGGGTGATTGGTTGAAGAGAGACTTGGCTCAGCCAATCTATGGTCGGGTGGAATGTGATAATCCCCTCTTTGGTTGGTTCATTGCATTTATTAATAAAAAAAAAAATCATTCCCTTTATTTTCATGTGCAAATGTACTGATGTATATATGGATTTTAATGGTTGATATGTTTATTGTATTTTTGTTACTATTATGTTGTTTATATGCACATTTACCCTAGAGGTTGTTACACAAATGTACCCCATGGACATGTAAAATTGGTCTTATCTTGATCTGTGGGTGTGATCTGAATTTGGTTGTACCCGCTGAAGCCATCTAAAAATGAAAAGTACATTTTACCAGCAAGGGTATCTAGCACCTGATCTATAAAAGGAAGGGGAAAGTAATCCTTGAGAGTGGCTTTATTAAGTTATCGATAATAAATACAGATGCGTCATCTCCCATGCTTTTTCGAGACTATTAACAATGGGGAGACCCACTGACTATTAGATATATGATATATAAAATTAGCATTCAATATTTTTTTTAATTATTCTTTCACAATATCTCTTAGCGCAGTATTCACGTGCCTTTGGGGTTGACAAATAGCTTGGGCTCCCTCCTGAATATAAATATGGTGAGTAAAGGTTTAATGAGGTATGACTTTCATGTCCTCGTAACTCCATGAAAAGGAATCAAGGTGATCACCCAACAAATAACCAATCTTCTCTCATTGAGATGAGTCTAGGTATGAATTGATATGTGAGGATTTTCCTGGACTAATTTCAACAAGAGTAGTCTCGGGCTCAAGAGTGTAGTAAGATGCTATTAAGACCAGCGATGAGGAGGGCTAAGAATCAAAATTTACTTGAAAATATGGACTAAATATTTGACGAAACATGTCAAAATTAGGCATTGTGTCCATGTTATTTAATAAATCTTGTAATTCACCCTCCGGGGTAAACTCAGTATGATGGTGGATCAAAGAAACAAGTTGAGTCTCCTCATCACTGCTGTTGTAATCTAACCACAAAGTTTCCTTGTGTTCTTGAATAGATCTAGCAGGTGGCTATAAGGTAAATTTCTTCCTAAAGTCTCCATGTGAAATATACATATCATTAGGGTGACATCTAATGTAGGCATCGACTGTGGCAAGCCATGATCATCCCAGAATCAAGAGATGTCGACCCACAAGATACTAAATCATAATAAAGTCTGTGGGGTATTCCCAAGAATCTATGGAGACAATCACATCATCTAGTTGTCCTTCTAGCTTAATTTTTTATATGTTTGCAAGTTCAAGCATAGTAGGGGTAGGATGAATATGGACCAACCCAAGCTAATCCATGATTTGCCTAGTCATGACATTGATGGTTGCACCTAGGTCTATTAACACATTGGGGACAAGGATATTTTATATCTGAACAGAAACAACTAGGTTTCCAAGATCAGTGCACTTTTCCATTTATGCACATCCTGTCATTAACTCAGCTTCTCGACCATCAAATTGGATGGTTTGAGGTTCTACTCTCTTCCTCCTTGGATTTTTGAGAGATAGATCCATAATGATTTTCATGTATATGGGGATCTCTCTAATATCTTGAAGCAAAGGGACTTATATGCAAAGATTCCTCAGCTCAGAAGCCAAACTGGACTTAGGGTCACTCCTCTCCATAACTAGCCTCTCTAGATAGGGAGGCTGTTTTGAAGAAGATGGTAACTTTGATGGTGTGGGAATGGGATGAGTGGTGACATTGTTTTTCGAATGACTAGGAGTTTCCTCCTTGTTTCTCTTCTCAATGATCACCATGGGTTGTTTTTATTTTTTTGGTTTGACTACCCTGCCCTGCCTCAATTGAAGCTCATGTATCCCAACTGGAAATGTTGGGTCAATAGGAGAAGACAGTGGTTCAACAGAAGGAATCAATTACACTACCTTATTATTAGGACTTGGTAATAGTTGAGTAGGAAGTTGGGGTGGTCAGAAAGGTGGTCGTAATGGTAATGGTGGCATCAGTTGACTTTGTTGAGGTAGTGGAGGAAAGGATGGTTGTGACATAAGGTGAGGTGCATATGTAGGAGGATATGAGGACATATGTGTAGGATAGTACTGATGTGAATGGTTTGAACCTCTCCATCCTTGTTCCCAGGATTGAAATGGTTGCCCATATTGATAATGGTTCCCATGCTGCCAAGGTTGAGAGTGATGAGCGTTATAATAGGAATATGGATGTGCATTATGACCAAAAAAATGTGGTGAAGATTCAGGAACCATACCCGCACCTACCTGAGGCCAACTTCTCCATTCTCGCATAGAATGTAATGGTTTAGGTTCGGAATGCCCTCCTTCAAGTACAAATTTTAATCCTAGTATGGAGGGAAATTTCTCTATGGCATGGTTTTCTGTACAAATCACGCATTTTAAATTAGTAGGACATTCTCTTAAATGATTCTTTTTCCTACATTTAGGACAAAAACTAGACAAAGACTCTTATTCATCTACCAATTTATGTTGAATTTTTAAAGAGTCTATTTTCTTGCTAATAGTATTCATTACTTCAACTTTCATATTGTCCATGTTATTCTCCCAACCAATAATCATAGCATATGTAGACAAGTTTACTAGTTCTACTTCGATTTCCTCTACTAGATCTAGATTGATTCCTTGAAAATTTCCTGCACAAGTCACAAATTTGATCAAAAGTTTTTTAGCAATACCCCCTTGTCCTGAGATGATTTTTCATTGAGTAAATTACATCTGCACCCTTATACAAATAATTGTTTCAACTCAGGGAATCCTTCTGATAAATTCAATATCAATTCCAGCAACAACTGTAGGCACAATTCAAAGTAATGCAACAATGTTTTAGTGAATGCTTATTAACATTAATCAAATCTAAATATGAATTTAAATATTGGAATATGCTTCACTAAAAAGCAAAACAGTATTTGCAGAAGAATAACAGACCTGCAGAAATAAGAATGACTCGTTCCAATGAGTAAAGGAAATTTTCAAATTGTTGAAACAAAAACATACCATAGTTGGAAGCTCAATGTACATTTACTTTGTAAAGAAAAGGGCAACACATATTTGTAGGAAAGAATGGAAGGAAATAAAAGTAAATAAAAATTAACCCCACACACTTGGATGCAAATCACACAATTTGCAAGAAATTAAAGTCCATAAGCTATGAAAGAATCCAAACATGATCTGCTTCACTACTTGCATGAAAATAAATATAACACACCTTTAACGAAGGGACAACAAATTGGGTTGGATGGGCCTTAGCCATCCAGCTCGTTTCCTTGAAATGAAATAGAAAAATTCAAGTGCTAAAATGGAGCATCACAATGATATCAAGACAAAGAATTTCACAACTGGCATGTTCCTTTGTATTAAGTTTCAAAAAGAGAAATACACATCATGGATCCCCAATCTAGCCCAGAAATGGTGATACTCAGAAATTGTAGTTGGTAGAAATATTTTAGCACAGCATCACTCCCTAACATCTATGGAGAAACCCTATTCAATACATGCTTTGGCTCTTGGCCGCAACAAAAGTGTAACAACAACATATATTAAGCCTTTCGGTTGTTCGCAAAAGCTCTAAACAAGAGTTTTGCAGCCAAAGTCTAGCCTTCATATCCTGCCTTATTCTCTAAGTGTTGAGCCCAACAGGGAAACTAATCTCTTAGACAAGAAATCCATGTGGTCTACTGAGTTGTCCTATCCATAAGCGGTGAGTAAAAAAAAATTGACAGCTGCCCGGAAGTGCAGGAACACTAACAAGTACAAGCACCATTCCTGCACCAACCCAATCTCACATAGATTAACACTTTGGTTCCATCGAATTACTTAGGAAAGGAATGTATTAGTTGCAAAGACATTTTAAGACATAAAACCTATAAATTTAATGATTAAGTACATATATAACCTTTGAATATGAAAAACATAAGAGGAGTGCAGGAATGTGTGCAATTGGGAAAAAGTACAGGAATAGATAGGCCTTTAGGGTTAAAACATGGGTTAAGGTGGTGTGTTTTGGATAGGATAGAGACCAAAAAGTAGGACAATTTTAGCCACCAACAGCCCTCAATCCTCGCCAACGAGACTTCACAATGCATGATCTCTTCCTTTAGCTTTCCTGGATGGGACTACACATTGCACAATCTCAAACATATAGTTGTCACCTTCTGCTGGGATGGGGTCCCCTGGGTTAGTTTTGGGGCAAACGTCCAAATTTTGGGGCAAAAGACCAAGTTTTGATGTAAAAAGATGTAAAGTCTCCACAAAATGTGGTCATGGAGTGCGTAGCTAGTTAAGAGTCAAAAATGGTTTTACCCTTCTTTTATGTAACTTGAGTCGGCTTTTGAAGATTGTATAAATAGGTGTGTCTTAAAGAGTCTAAGGGAAGAAGTTGAAGTTGTCTATGGATACAAGTGAATAATTGTAGCACAGAAGTAGAAGTCTTAGAGGAGGGAAAGGCTCTACAGCTCAGTGCGTAGAGGCCTAGAGTAGTGTCTATAGCTGAGTGCGCAGACCCCTATGGCTGAGTGCGTAGGAAAGTCTTGAGTCTGTAATCGTAACTGAATATCAACAAAGAAGATAGTTGCAGAAATTCCCGTGCTTTATGTATTAACTTTTGTTTGAATGCACATTATGTTGTGATGAATAATGGTTTTATGAGATAATGATGTATTGATGGGAAAATTTACTTGATCTAAATTGTTGATCCGGATTTAAACAGGAACGCAACAAATTACAGAGATAACCATATACA
Source organism: Pinus tabuliformis (assembly GCA_031772625.1). Taxonomy (NCBI): domain Eukaryota; kingdom Viridiplantae; phylum Streptophyta; class Pinopsida; order Pinales; family Pinaceae; genus Pinus; species Pinus tabuliformis. The sequence goes on along the minus strand of CM062820.1, from coordinate 1,631,406,693 downwards.
CAAAGATGCAGCGGAAATAATACTTCATTTCATTAATGGAAAATACTGAAATATGCTTACAAACAGAAATGGAAATAAACCAGCTAGGGCGATGGTAGCTTATCTCTGAGAAGAGATGTGATAGCTACATGCCTCTGAACTGTGTTACAATGAGGCTCGAAGGCCTATTTATTGTTGAGAAACAATGGAAAACCCTTAACATTCCAAAACCTAACCATAGGAGATGAAACGCCAAACTGTGGGCCCCGTTTGGGGTAAATTGGTACATCAACTTCCCGGGGTCGTAACTTTGGCATATGATCTTCGTTTGACGCATACAATAGCTCGTTAGAAAGATCTATCCGAGTACTACCATTGTTGGAACAAGCAACATCGGTCCATTCCATGGACCCATGTTGCCCCTGGATTCCCCAAAAAACGTCGTTTAGGGCCTCAAAACGGCTCTGGAAGTTCAGGACCCGAAAAAATGCTAAAAATAGTAAGTTGTGCTACAATTAAGGAAACTGAAAATGCTGAGAAAGACAATGGTGGGGGTCCAGGTGGACTTGGCAGGTGGCCACCAATATCCACCTGGATCATTCCTCCCCCCTTAGTAAGTAATGGTCCCCATTGCGTTGAGCTCCTCCATGAGATGAGGAAACTTTTGCTGAACTTGTTCCCTGGTGAGCCACTTGCCCTGCGAAAGGAGTTGGCCTGCTTTGACAACTCGATACAGTTGGATATTCTGTTGGCGAGTGTTCTTGATCTGTGTGTCCATGATCCGATCAGTTGCAACTTGTTCCATGCAATCTGGATTTAATTCTGTGGGTTTGAGTTGTTCTGCAATGTCGGATGTGTCTAGCAATGGTGGAAAGTATGGCCGAAGGCGATCCACATTGAACACTAGGTGCAGGCCAAGGAATGGGGGAATGCTGAGCTCAAATGCATTGTCTCCCATAGCCTTAGTAATGGTGTAAGGACCATATCGGAGTGGTCTCAATTTCCGATAGGCTCCAGTAAGGCGTTCCTTTTGCAAATGCAATCAGACTTTGTCGCCCACCTGAAACTTGTGTGGCACCCGATGTTGATCATGTCGCTACTTGTACTTGGCATTTGATTTCTCAAGAATGTCATGGATCTGCTGGCGAATATGTTGGATGCGCTCAATGAAGCTGGTGGCCTTATCTGTTTCGGACTGGACATGAGCTGAATTCATGTGAGTAGCTGCAAGTGGCATGGCCACATCAATGGGGCATAGCGGTTGGAATCCCAAACCCACCTGAAAAGGGCTATGGCCAGTGGAGCTGTGAAGAGCTCGGTTGTAGCTGTGCTGAACATAGGGTAGGCTCTCGTCCCATGTGCATGGATGCTTTGAGTTATACATGCGCAGAATGTGCACAATCATCCTATTGACAACCTCTGTCTGGCCATCAGTTTGAGGATAGAAGGCTGTGGACTTCGTGAGTTTGGTGTCCAGCATTGACCAGAGACTGGACCAAAATGTGCTGAGAAACCGACTGTCCTGATCTGAGATGATAGACTGTGGGATCCCAAAGTGCACCCACACTCGTTCAAAGAAGAGTTTAGCAGTGGCTTCTGCTGTGATATTCTTCTTGCAGGCCACCATAATGGCCATCTTCGAGAACCTTTCGACGACCACAAAAACACAGTCATTTCCATGCTTAGTGGAAGGAAGGCCTGACATGTAATCCATGGAGATGGATTCCCAAGGTTGACTAGGGGTAGGCAACGGGGTATAGAGGCCGTGCTTCTTAATGGTCGGTTTGGAAATGGCACAGGCAGTACATGATCTGATGTACTTCCCAACATCCTGTCGAAGATTCGGCCAATAGAAATAATTTTGCAGTACTGCCACTGTTTTCTCGACCCCAAAATGCCCAGCAGCCCGACTGTAGTGTGCTTCCCAGATCATCTTGGCACGCTTGCTTGAAGGAACACAAAGGTGACCGAGGTGGCATAATAGAGCATCCTGGAGGTGAAAATCTGCAACACGTCGACCCTCCAAGAGTGTCTGGTATGTGTGGCCAAATTCTGGGTCGCTCTTGTAGAGAAGTGGCCAATCAGAAATCTCGTGCCCACAAGAGTTGAGCACTGTGGTTAACGCCATGATCGATGGTCGACTGAGGCAATCTGCAACATTATTGGTGTTTCCCTTCTTATACTTGATATTCAAGTGGAACTGTTGCAGGTATGTAGACCACTTCTGATGGCGATCATTCTGCAATTTCCCTTGGGTCTGTATGAACTGCAAGGGTCGGTGGTCTGTGTGGATGACCGTTTCCTTTCCAAAAATGTAATGCTTCCATTGTCGGCAGGCCTGTACAATGGAATACATCTCTTTATCATAAGTGGGGTACTTCCGGACTGTGTCTGAAAGTATTTCACTGTGATATGCCACTGGATGTCCATGTTGAGTAAGGACTGCCCCAATAGCATAGTTAGAGGCATCTATCTCGACCTCAAATGGTTGTTGTAAATCTGGTAACGCGAGCACTGGTGCCGTGCAAAGGCGATCCTTCAATTCCATGAATGCCTTTTGTTGAGATTCAAACCAAAAGAATCTTGCTTCCCTTTTTCATAACCCTTATCGGGTTCTGACTCAGAGTCGGAACATGCATCTGATTCTGAAACCTTTAGCTCAGCCACCAGTGACTGCTTGGCCCGACACTCACTTGTGTTGTGAGTGGAGCTCTTATGGAACTCGCACCATTTTCCAGTATCTTTTCTCGGCTTCGCGGCGCTGTTCTTTGATTGCAGCTTCGGCTGGTTGTCTTGGGCTATCCCGCCTTGGCTTTGTCCTTTGTTCAGTGGTTTCGGGGCACCTTTCCCCTGCTTTGGATTCGCAGATCCAAAATCTCGCTTCTTTTGTTTAAACTTCTGCTCGACCTTGACGGCATATCGGTATGCTGCGCCGAGCGAGGGGATGTTTAGGAATTGTATTTCTTCCTGGATGTACTTGTGCAGGCAGCCACGGTATTTGAGTATCAAATGTTGCTCCGAATCCTTGATACCCAACTTTGTGCGAAGGGTATGGAAAAGATTGGTGAACTCCGACACGTCTTGGTCCCTTCCCTGCCGCAGTGTGGTCTGCTTTATGTATTCATCCTCATAGCTTCCAACAGGGTAGTACTGCTCCTTGACGGCATCCTGGAACGAATCCCAGGTGGGTGTGGCTGAAAATAGTGAGCCAGTACTTTCATCCTTCTGCTCGCAGTAGGTTTCCCACCAGTCCTTGATGTGGGGGGCTGCTTTGAGAAGAGCAAAAACAATCTTTTCCCGACTCGAAAAATCATGAACAGAAAAATAACCCTCTAGCAGATTTAACCATTTATCTACGGCATTTGCGTCTATCTGACCCTCGAATATGGGGATTTCAAAATTAACTTGTACCTTAAAGGGTGTGGCGTTTCCAGAGTAGCTGCTGGAAGCCGATGCGTCGCTTCTGGGTAGCCGCTGAAGGATCTGGGCAAAGTTGTCCATCATCGCGTTCCGTTGTCACTCGAGGGCTTCTTCAAGCAAGATCTTGATGGGATCTCCTGCCCCCTCGTCTTTCTTCTCGTCCGCCATGGGAGGCCGTCTGGATTTGCGAGGCTGGTCTTGCAAAGGTTCAACCAGTTCAAGCCCTAACTCCTTATATCCCGACCTTGTTGGGGACATGCAAAGAAAAACAGAGAAAAAGCAGACCGCGCTGATACCACGGATCCGGATTTAAACAGGAACGCAACAAATTACAGAGATAACCATATACACAAAGATGCAGCGGAAATAATACTTCATTTCATTAATGGAAAATACTGAAATATGCTTACAAACAGAAATGGAAATAAACCAGCTAGGGCGATGGTAGCTTATCTCTGAGAAGAGATGTGATGGCTACATGCCTCTGAACTGTGTTACAATGAGGCTCGAAGGCCTATTTATTGTTGAGAAACAATGGAAAACCATTAACATTCCAAAACCTAACCCTAGGAGATGAAATGCCAAACTGTGGGCCCCGTTTGGGGTAAATTGGTACATCAACTTCCCGGGGTCGTAACTTTGGCATATGATCTCCGTTTGACGCATACAATAGCTCGTTAGAAAGATCTATCCGAGTACTACCACTGTCGGAATGGGCAACATCGATTCATTCCATGAACCCATGTTTCCCCTGGATTCCCCAAAAAACGTCGTTTAGGGCCTCAAAACGGCTCCAGAAGTTCAGGACCCGAAAAACTGCTAAAAATAGTAAGTTGTGCTACAATTAAGGAAACTGAAAATGCTGAGAAAGACAATGGTGGGGGTCCAGGTGGACTTGGCAGGTGGCCACCAATATCCACCTAGATCAATTGTTATCTGAATGTAATTAATGTTAAGTGATTACACGAAGATTATAACACTTTCTATCAAAGTTATCAAACACTTAAGTAGATTTGGGAAAATAATGGTCTAAGAGTAATCTATGGTGCGCATAAGTAGCTAATTGACTTGTTCAGGGTCTGGAAAAGCCAATTGTAGACCTTTGCGGAGGTGTAGAGGATGATCGAAGGAAGTAAAACAATAGGACGCAGGAGCATAGAGGTCTACGTGAAGGTAGATCTAGGTCACTGAAAGGAAATCACACTGATCTATAGGTGTGGAAACTTGGTTCCAAAATTCCCCCATATTGCTTCAGGTGATACTTTAGTCCACGCACCACAGATTGATGATGAAAGGTGTTATCACAAAATCGTGTACTAAGGGCTGCTACTTAGTAAGATCTCATGTAACTGTTTCAGACCAGGCTTTAGACTAAGGTTTAGCCTCCTTAGTCAGAGAGGGCTCTCTCACAGATTTTTGATATGCATTAAGGACAAGAAAAGATGGCTAACTCTTTAAACAGTGGATGAATTTTAAGCTGGTTGGAACAACAAAATTAGGCTTCTCCCATTGGGCTCATGGAGTCATACACTTCTGCAGTAAACCAGTGGCTACTCAATCATGGAAACCAAGGCATATAATGTCTAAATGCTCAAAACATTTACCAAGAAGAACCTCAACTCAAAAAACATACACAGGAAGTCTGAGCACTAGGTGAATTCAGAGTGATTGCATGTTTAGTGAACTGTAAAACAAGATGAATAAAACCAAACCACATATACTCTGAGCATTTGAGACACAAGATGAATCTTGGGAAGAAAAGTATTCTTTCTATTACTGTCAAAGTCTTTTACATAAGCCAATATGAAAACTCTGTTTTTATAAAAATCTCCAACCCTTTTTTACATCAGAGTTTTTCCTATATATAGGAAAACAAAACTACAACTACTTGAGACTCCTCCTCTAGCATGAGGGGAGCTCGAAATCCTATCATTAATTGCCTTATCTATATCTAAACAAACTTATTAAATACAAAGGTATTGCACTGTAAATACATAGAGTCCCATTCCTATTGAAACTCTAATTCTATCTCCTCGTGTGCATTGATGCTTTCTTGAACTTTGACACCTGTACCATTTCTGTAGTGGCCAAGACATGCTGGAGAAACATTCACTGAACGAGCAACTTCGGATACTTGCTGTGTGGATGACTCATTAGTTAATGAGGATATGTGCCCTGTTTTCACGGTCCCTGCCTTCCATTAGTCTTCATGTACTAAAAGACTATGCTCCAAGCCATTTAATACCTTTAATAACCACGCATAATCCAATATGCCTCATGATCTGGACGCTTTGTGAACTGAACAGGTGTACCACCCAAAATTTCGGTAACCCTACCAGAACCCTAACAATTCGGTCATAAAGTAACTTTAGGAAGACTTTTAGCAAAAAACAAAAAGTTTCACCTTTTTCTTCAACACTCACACCTGTCACCCTTTGAATATCTGGATAGCTTTGTATAGTCTCCTTACTAGCCTCGAGTCATCCTTTTCAAGATTTGCTGACCTCAGCATCAATTTCATTTTTTCTCATAAAACAGTCATCTACAGCAGTTTCGTAGCGCGCTACGAAACTGCTGTAGATAATCAAAACAGAACATATGAATCTTAAAGCACTGTTGACTTAACTTCATGATTTCTTCAGCTACTTTATACAGGTGTAAGGGATCCAAAAAGTTTCAAAATGATGGAAACCAAAATTTATCAAAACTTGAAAAGCAAATTTCCCCTTGGATTAATCAGCTAGTTTACCTAGCTTCTTCTTCAAACTGCTAACTTCTTTCTTCAAAGCCTTGTTTTCTGCTCTTAGGCTTGTGTTCAGCTGTTTCATGGTTTTTGCCTGCTTCAGAGCTGGCACTGTCCACAAATATACATCAGACACTGAATCAGTTTGGCCCATTAGACTTGTACTGCCTTTTAGTACAGCCTTTTTATAATTTGCATATCTCACTGCCCTTTCCTTAGAAACATTTTTAATCTGAGGCACTTCTTCTTGTGTTGTTCCTGCCTGTTGCTTGATAGCAATGACATTTCCACCTTGGCTGATGATGACCCTATTACTCTTGTCTTTACTCCTGGTTGCAGGAACTGTTCTTGTCAAAACCTCAAGTACATCTGTACTAGGCACTTCTAAAGGTGCCTCCTCTTTCTGCGCTTTCTCCACCTCTTTCATTTGTCTTCTTGTGACTGGCCTACGTGGCTTGAAAGAATATTCTTTACTAGGCTCCTCAAATCTCAACCTTTTTGAAGCTCTTGGTTTCTTAGTACTTTCGGGTGAAGATTGAGTGAGGTCAATATGCATTGGCTGCACTGGGTGATCTTGCTCAAACTCTATTGGTTCAATCTGTATTGGCTGATCTTGTTCAAGTTCAATAGCTACAAGTAAGTCACTTAAACTGCCTTTTGACATAGGGCTTTCTTCCCCAGTAATTGACTTACCTTTCTCCTTGTTTAGTTGACCTCTGGTTTTTACCCTTGATATCTTTTCAACTTCACTTGGTCCAGCTGCATCCTGCTTCTGCTTGATCTTCTGCTTTGATGATTGAGGTGTCTCCTTTGATGATTTAGGTGTCTCCTTTGCAACCACAGACTTCTCTGATTTCCTCAACTTGGCTTTGGGCTTCTTTTGGTCTTTCACCTCCTTTCTGAGCTCAGCCAGAGTAGGTTCTTCAATTCTTTCTTCTCTTTCCCTAATAGGCAATGGAGTGAGGCCTGTTTTGCTTTGAAAGCCAGCCATAAAAATAAAAGAATCCCAATCTCTACCGATCTTTTGCAAACCATCTAACACCAGCAACTTTACTAAACCATGGTGAAACAGGGATGTTTCACAATCATCTTTCTTTGACTGGATTTTATCACACATTTTACTGAGGCTTCTGAACAAGTAGAAAGGGATATCTATTGATACTTTACCTGTGAAATGCAACAAAAGTTTGAAGTGATAGGAATAAACTTTGTGGTACCTCCCCTCACATGTTAGGTATTTCTGGATGCATGTAAGGAGCTGAGCAAAATGTTCTTTTACGTAACTCCTTGGCACAGCTTTGGTGAGGTCCTCATTTACATACGGTTCCTTCAAAAATTCTTTACAGGGACTCATGTCAAATTTAAAATTTTTGAACCATTCTTGTCCTCCCCTCGGAATTTCAGTGACAATAGAAATGGCTTCAGGAGACACAGGAAATTATAACATTGACACCTTTGAATTCAATCCAGTAAAATTCAATGCAAAAGCCTTCGTTACCTCTGCATGTCCTCCCTTCAATTTCTCGCAGAACCTCCAGCAACCGGCATTTCGAAAGGCTCTTGCTACACCTTCATCTCTGAGTGTAACATCAAGCCCCTCTGGCTCTGTTCTCAGGCACCTATCGGATCGATGTTCCCTCTTTTCCATCTTGCTTCGAATATCTTCACACAGGAAACTAATAGCAGCTACAGCTCGAAAACAATCTCGACTTTGGAGTGCAGGCTCGCTTGCGATGATCGCTTTAAATGAGAACTCGAGCTTCTTTGCGTTTTTTTTTTTTTAAAAAACTCGTCATACAGCAGACATGTTTACACATCATGAAAACACATTATGACACAACCATACCTCATAAAATCCCTTAAGATGATATTCATATGCGTGATCCTGGACCTTATGGCGGAATGATGATCTATCATGACCTGGAGAGGACATCAACTGACAAACGTGGACGGACCTATGACTCACCCCTCCCAGACTTGACATTTCAAGAAAAGACGCTACAAAAACCCCAAAACCCCGATTTCGTTGCACAGACAGTTAAGATTTGACAAAACGCGCTACGAAATGGCTGGTAAACAGTACGCTGCGAAAAGGCGGAAACATCATTGCGCAGCTAAATTGACCAAACAGACTGCGCTGCGAAACTGCGCAAAGTACTAATGACGCAATGAAGACAAGACATGCCTTAACTGACAATGATGGAGGGTATCTAACGATTTTTTACACGGACTTACATCAATACCTTTTGAAATTCTAATTTCAAAGTGACACACACACATATAAACCTATTCACTAAACCAAAGATTTTTATATGAAACTTGTGGACAACATTACATACATGAACTATGGTTCTAAGTGATAACAAAAGGGATAGTAGTGCATGGATTTTTTTTGCACAACTAACTCTAAACCTGGGTTAGGACACCCTAAGCCAAGAAATGGTCCGGACGAGCTTGGCACCAGGGACCAGTCAAGCTGCAGAGATGGTTAGATCAGTAGATATTCAAGTAGTCATGCTACCAAAAGGATCATTGAGTGTAGAATCGGCCGATGACAAGGTCATCGTGAGTACACTAAAGAATATTGGCCTCAACCTCGCACCACTCCCCAATGAGTATCTTCAGACGCTACCGATAGGTGTTACAGTGGAGTTACGAGCATGGGAGTAGCATGCTTTCAGCCTAATCAGTGAATATCGGGTGAACAATGAGCAAATTTTCACTAAGAAGATATAGGAATAGAAGGCAAATGAGACAATCCAAGCATAGAGCGTCCAACTGGCGGCCGTGGTGGAAAAAGCATGTAGGACAGTGCCGAAGTTGCACATACTAGAGGAGGCACTGCTTGAGGCCAAGATCAGGAAATTTCCAGTGGGTCTTCATGACGCTAAGACAGAGGTGGCCCGAGTTTAGTTTGAGGTCAACTTAAAAATCATAGAACTAAATCTCAGGTCACAGCCTTCAACCCCACCATAAGTTAGGGAATAACATGAAACAACTCTTAAGGATGGAATAGCTACTGTCGATGCCATGGTGGTGGACTGCACAAAATTCTTTGAGCAGGCCATGGAAGTAGTGACGGACCTGCAAGGAGATCCCAACCTGCAAAGATTAAAAATAGATACATGTGAGCTTCAACAACAATACGATGAAGTACGGGTGACTACGCACCTAGTGGCTATAGTGCAATGCCTCACCAAGTTGTAGGAGGAGAAACAAGTCCTTGCACAAGTGGAAGCCACGCAAAAAAAAGAGGCATTCTATAAGGTGCAGTTGGATCCTTGGTTGGAATAAGCCTACCAAATCTCTGCCAAAATACAGGATAATTTGGCGAACCTACAACTTACACAACAAAATATCAAGCAGGACAGTGAAGGAACAACCACATAATCATTGGTCGAACACGTGAAGCAGGTAGCCACGCAGAACATGGTTGAAGTAGAAGTGGTACAAGTGGAGCTAACGGATCTTCACAGCAAGATATCCATGCCAGCTAAGTGACTCGAGGGCGAGTCATGATCTTTTTGTTGGGGAAAAATCCCAAGTTTTGATGTAAAAATATGTAAAGTCTCTACAAAATTTGGTCGTAGAGCGCGTATCTAGTTAAGAGTAAAAAATGGATTTACCCTTATTTTATGTAACTTAAGTCAGCTTTTGAAGATCTACCCATGGTCCACAGACAATGGGATTGTATAAATACATGTGCCTTAAAGAGTCTAAGGGAAGAAGTTGAAGTTGTATATGGGTACACGCGAAGAAGTCTAGTGCAGAAGTAGAAGTCATAGAGGAGGGAAAGGCTCTGCAACTCAGTGCGCAGAGGCCTATAGTAGTGTCTGCAACTTAGTGCATAGACCCTTGCAACTGAGTTTGCAGGAAATTCTTAAGTCTGTAAGCTTAACTGAATATCAATAAAGAATATTGTTGCAGAAATTCTTGTGTCTTATCTATTAACTTCTGTATGAATGCGCTTTATGCTATGATGAATAATGGTTTTATGAAATAATGATGTATTGATGCACGAATTTACTTGATTTACATTATTATATAAACACAATTAATGTTAACTGATTACACGAATATTATAACGATTTCTATCAAAGTTATCAAACGCTTAAGTAGATATGGGCAAATAATGGTTTGCGAGTAATCTATGGCACACGTAAGTAGCTCATTGACCTATTCAGGGTCTGAAAAAGCCAATTGTAGACCTTCACAGAGGTCTAGAGGCTGATCAAAGGAAGTACAACAATAGGCCATAGGAGTATAGGGGTGTGCGGGAAGGTAAATCTAGGTCACTGAAAGGACATCACACTGATCTCTAGGTGCGGAAACTTTGTTCCAGTATCCCCCCATACTGCTTCGGGTGAGACTTCAGTCTATGCACCATTGATTGATGTCAAAAGGGCTAGTAGTGTAGGGATTTGTTTGGCACAACTAACTCTAAACCTGGTCAAGACCCCAAGCCAACACCTTGTCTTCTAAGAATGAGCAATGCACATTTCATGATCTCAGTCTCTCACCCTTAATTCAAAAACCATGGAATCCCTCACTTTGGTCTCTAAGTTTGTGTCTTGATATTGCAGCATAGACTATTTGTTGGAGCTAAGTTTTCTTTCCATGAGTGCATCTTGTGAAACAGTTACTACATCTTTTGAGGTTATCTCTCTCTATTAGTTGTTGTCATCATGGCATCAAAGAGATCTATCTCCAAAGACACCACACAAAGAAGCATAAATGAAACAAGTGAAAGCACATCACTCACCATGGTAGTTTTCTTAAAAACTCAATTATTCATTGAGAAAGATTCAGATATAACATGGAACATAGTGAAGGATGCGTTCATGACAACTAATTAAAAAGCGAACCTTGAAGACAGATGGGTTTATATTATTGTATATATGTCGAGATTGCATAATATTGCATCCATGTATTTGGTTATCCCTTGTGCAAATGTTATGAAATGGATCTTGTTGCATCTTGATTCAAAGAACATGATCCTTAGTATCACTAGTGGATAAAGGATTTCCTCATTCATGGCACATGATTTCCAGCTTATCTATCACTTACCTTTGCTAGAAACGTACATGGATTCTCTCTTCTATGAAGTCACCAGTTACTTAAGCACTAAATATGTCATCAAGGTTTTTGGGAAAGAGCCATCCAAATCCTAATAGACATCCACCAACACATACAAGAGCAAATCTCTTAGAAAAAGCATTCCAGTACTTGATAGTTCTATGTTGTTGAACCTATCGTCAAAAGAGTACTGAAAAATTTCCCAAAGGCTAGGAATTCCTACTGCATTAGGTGGTGAATGATGGGAAAGCATCAATTGGTTAGAAATGTTGGCTCAATAGTTAAAGATCCATGTAAAAGATGCCAAGAACCCTCCCAAGGGTACGCAAGCCAGATTATACATGTCTTCATACTTGTTGGATGTGATATGTGCTCAGAACACTTTTCCTATCATGAATTGGGCTTAGTCACCAAAGGAGCTTGTTGTATAAATTTATCTTAAGTTTCTTTCATAATGCAGCTACAAAGGAGTCATGGAGAGGTTGAATGATCACTTCCTCATACTGTTGTATAAAATGATCTTGAAGGAAGATCCACCTTGCATGTCTCCAGAGGAAATGGAAGCAGTAGCAGAACTTTCCAACTAGTTTGGCTCATTGGGTGGCACTTAACTCATGTTGTTAGGTGGTTATAAGTCTTCACATATGTTACTAGGCACACCAATAAAAAATTGTTCATGCAAGAAGTAGCTTATCATCTTTCCACAGGTTTATTAGGAGTTTTGCAGAGGAAGAAGAAAACACCCTGGCCCACTCTTCCTTTGTAAATTGTATTTTACGAGATCAAGATTGTGAAGGATGATGAGACCAATGGTAAATAGATACATAAAGTCACATTCGGTCACATGAAAAACCATCCGTATGATCCCAGGTGTGTTTGCAAGCAACATTGTGCAAAGATACATTTCAATTGGCCTAGCAAGACTTATTTCAGACTTGATGAGGAAAATATTAGGAACTGTTATAACAGATATAAGCCCCATGCATGAGTAAGCTTTGAAGGCACATCAAAGGTTACTCTTTAGCAAGAAGAATCTTCAAAAGAAGAACCATTAGTGAGGTAGAACCCAGTGTGTGAAAAGAGGAAGCAAAAGGTTGTGCATGGTTTAGCATAAGAACATAGCCGCAAATGTAAAGTAGATTGAATCATCTTAAACGCAACCATAGAAATAGAAAGAAAGAGGAAGAAGAAGAAACAATAGGAAGAATTGAGGTAGAAGGAAGCACAAGAGTAGAAATAAAAAATAATAGAGGAAAAGACAAGAATAATAAAGGCGAAAGAGAGAGGAGGAAGAAACTGTATTGAAGAAAGCCAAAGAAGAGGAACAAAGTTGGCTACTTGAATAAGAAAGAAAGAAGCTGAAGGACAAAGAAATTTCCCATGAAATCGAGGGTTTGATAGTGATCCCTATGATCCAGGTCTAGGTGTGAAGAAGGGCCCTTCCAAAACCTTTTACTTCTGTGATGTGTTAAATTTCATTTTAAAATAACATTAATGAATACATCTGCATGTAGAAAAGAAGAGGAATATAACAATCATCAACACATGAAAACATAAGCATTGATAACGGAGTTTGTCTAGGAGGGACTACGTCTTCGGGCCCCAGTGTCAAGATGGTGTAGGCCACTACATTAAGTGTTGTCAATAAAGATGATCTACACAAGAGATGATGCCACGATCATACAAGGAAAAACACCCTCAGGCAGGAGTGGCTCTAAGAGATATTCCACAACTATAACTCTCAATCCAAAGACTCCTATCGATATGATACAAAAACATGCATGATGAACATCCTGTCAACATGGCATAAAAGGGATTTCAAAACAAAACATGCATGATGGCAACAAGAGTATCCCAACAACATACAACAAGGGATCTCAAAGCATAACATGAAGAGTTATGACATCAAGTACATCACATAAAATATTCTGCATCAAATCAAGCAAGGAATCATGACAACATATAATAAATAAAATCCTGCTTCAATATCAATCAAGGATCCATGCAGCATAATGTAATAAGAAGAAGTACATAAACAATAATCATATACCTCACAACCAATCCATTTGAAGAAGTGTATGTTCATATCTTTAGCGAAAACAATCCACCGTGAATACGTTGTTCACATTATTAATGCACAGGCATATCCTGTTACCAATCTGGACTTCGACTCCCCTTGCATCGATAGTTTTACTGGCTTATCGTAATCTAAAATAGAAGCTATCAAGGTGCTAAATCTTGCTCAGCCATCGATCTCACAGCATCAATCCGAGAAGAAGACTGCTCTGGACTCTCGACAATGCATCTCTCTAGCTAGCTAGTTTTGTAGTGCATTCGCTATGTCACTAGAGCTCTGCGGCTCTGCCTAACCATCTGGTTATTTCGCTACCTTCTCACGCTACCTCGATCACACTCTATGGCTCTACGGCTCTCGGCCTCTCTCTTTCCAACTCTCTGGCACTCAGGCTTCTCTGCGTAAACTCATGGCACTGTCCAGCCATCTCTGTCTATCGACCCCTCTCACACTGTGGGTCTCCATCAGGCGTAGCCTTCCCATTGAGGCTCTCTAGCACTTCAATCTCTCAAGCACTCTACCATACAGGCTCTCTAGCACACGCTCTCTGGCTCTCCCTTCAGCCTCGGCTCTCTTCATCCATCATGTTTTATAACACGTTTATGTGACAGGTCCGCTTAAAATGTGGAGTCTATCAAGTGAGAATATAAGCCGTTTGAACAAAAGGTTTGACGGGCGTAACAAAACCACAAAAATGCCTTTTTTATCTTAAAATAGACAAATGCATGCGGAAACAAAAAATACACAGAAAACAGTGAAAAATCCGATAATCCGGACTTCAAATTTCATCAAATCAGGCTTCATTTGCCTATCGGGTCCACGTTGATCACAAATCGCTTATCACTTTGTCAAAGGCCCTGTATATCAGGGGATCGCTGATCACTGATCCCCAATACACCGATCCATCGATCGCCAATATGCTGATTAGATATGGATCGTTGATCTATTCTTGATTTGATTGCAGAGATCACGTTGTTGATTGCTATTGCATATCGTAATCACTGTGGCCTGGGGGTTTTGCCTTATCATACGCTGACACCAATTGCTGATCACTGATCATTTTGATCTTCGATCATTCCAATTTGATTGCTCCTCCAATCACCAATACTAATCACCGATATCGCAATCGCAAGTCGGCGTTGCCCGGGTCCCGATATCGCGTGCCTACCTTCCTCCGATTTGATATATCGGAGATCATTGATCGGGGGTTCTAAGGGCCTGATATCGCATATCACATGCCCCCGATTCCGATTAATCGGAGATCATTGATCGGGGGTTCTAAAGGCCCGACCTTAAGTCAGCCCTTTGCACTTCTTTCGATGCGATTTACCTTATAAGGCTTTAAGTCTATTTTTAGGAGAAAATGCCTCATTTTTAAAGTAACTAAGGAAAAAAAATTTCACAATAACTTCATCATTGGGACTTGGATTGAAGTGTCATTTGCACCTCCATGATCAGAACGACGTGATCAACACTCTGGTCCTAGGTTGACATCATTCTGAACACTTTGATTTTCGAGCATTCATAAAGCCTTTTTCTTGTATGTCTCTCTGGAGCCACCTGGATCAATCCTCCCCACTGAGGAGCTTTTGGTCCTCCAAAAACATGAAAAATCATCTGTAGCTCTCTTTGTACCCTGCTTGCATCACAAGCATCCTTAAAAGGTCTCGCTTCCATCTCCTTCACCTTTTTTCTTCAGAGCCTTAAGCGACGAGCCGACACCTGCTACTTCTGCAACCTGTAGTACATTGTTCTGCAAATTACATGCTTTGAATGACATGACCAACTAAAGACCCAAATGTCCCACACTTGCCACGAGTTTATAACATATACTCGGTGGTCGAGTTTACAACAAAATGGACGTAATATCCTAGTTATGACAACAAGGACAACCTATCATGGTTGCTTCAAAAAGTGATGGAAAACTCATCATCATTGCAACACATGACTTACATACATAAGGCCAAACACTATTGTGTCGACAAGTGATGGAAACATAACATCACTTTTAGAGTTTTAACATGCAACTCAAAATACGACTCAAAACATGACTAGACATCATTGTTGTTGACCAAGTGATGGAAACACATCATCACTTTTACATTTTAAAATGCAACAAATGATTTACAAAAGAATGACCATGAAATGGAAACATGTCTAGAAACCATTTTTCACTTATCATGGTGAATAGGTCACCTTCTTGTGGCAATTTTTCTTGTCAAACAACTGCTCTTCCTGGTTCACGCACCGACACTTTTTCTTTAAGGTGCTGCTCTGGATGGAGCTTCCAACAAGTGGCTCTTTGATGACCATTTCTATCGTAATGACTACAACATGTTTTCTTCCTCCATATCTGCTTAACCTATTTCATTTCATTCTATTGAGAGGGTCTTTCACACCTCATGAATGCTGCCATTATTTTCCAACACTTAGAAAAGGTATGGTTAGGTAAACCACAAAAGGTACATGTTTTTCAATGCCTTGATCTTCGTTCATTAATAACAACGAGACCATAATCAAAATGAAAAATTGAAGATCGAAAATGGTTATACCTTCCCATGCTATCTTTGATGTCAGCATGGTGATGAGAGCTTGCCTCAGCTCTCTCCCTACAATGGAAACTGCCATGGGATTATGGCGATGTTTTCCCATCATTCTCTTTCCTCGACAATGTCTCGGACTAACCTAACACCTTCAAGCACTCTCCTTTAGTGTATCTTGAGCCTACAAATGGATGTTTGTGCACAACCTCCAAAGGTGGACTTATGGCTTGGTTATTAACACCAAGTTCTTCTTTCTCCTCGTGCCTCATCCTTGTAAGGAGCCTCATATTTGTCCCTGTAATTGGGATCTCAAAATCTCCAATAGACATCACACTATGAGAAGACAAAATCAAAAGGAAATCAACATCTTTTACCTTCTCTTTCCATTTGGAAAGATATGATGAGGGTTTCTCATCATCCATTGTTGGTGGTTTGCTAACTATCTCAGTGCATTCCCCAAATTCTTTCTTGACATACCCAAGTCTTGTTTGACATGGTAATTCCTCTACATTGATGGGGTTGACAATGCCTTGGCCATTAATGCCCAAGGCTTTTCCTTCATACCCCATTCTCGTCAACAGTTTGGAGCCAATTCCTGTGGTGTGATTTTCAAACACAGGGAAATCATCATTAGGAAACATACATGAGGACGGAGAACTACTTTTTACCTGACATGGGTTACGCTGCAACTTTTCCAAGGCCTCATCCTTTTCTTTCAGCTATCGTAGCAAACTTTTTTTTCCTCCTTCTCTTCATGGAGATGCATCTTCAATTCATCATTCTCTGTTTGAAGATTATGTTTGTTTTGCTTCAGTTCATCCATGGCCTCTTCTGTGGCTTGTAACTGAAGCTGCAATCACTCCTTTTCCTCTTTCTCCTTCTATAGAGTTTCGTACACGACTTCCACTCTCTTGGAAATGTTGAGCATGGTCTCATACATCGCTTTTCATCCTCTGTCATTGTTCACACTGCAATTCACACCAACACAAAGACAACTCCTATACCACTTAATCCAGGTCCGGGTGCGAAGAGGGACCCTTCCAAGACCTTTTAATTTCGTGATGTGTTAAATGTCATTTTAAAATAAAATTAATGAGTACATCTTCATGTGTAAAAGAAGAGGAATATAACAATCATCAACGCATGAAAACATAAGTGTTGATAACAGAGTTTGTCCAGGAGGGACTATGTCTCTGGGCCCTGGTGTTAAGATCGTGTAGGCTGTTGCATGAAGTGCTGTCAATAAAGATGATGTACACAAGAGATGATGTCGCTATCATACAAGGAAAAACTCCCTCACACAGGAGTGGCTTTAAGAGATATTACACAACTAGAACTCTCAATCAAAAGACTCCTGTTATCGGGAAATCTAGTGTCTATGCAGAGCTGCTAGTCCCACTAAGGCTGGTAGATACCTTAGAAACAAACAAACTAAAACCACTTTCGTTTTCCTTTATGGGAAGTAGATAAGAGGGGAATAAAGGAGACCAACCTCTGTCTTGCGCTTGGTTCCTTGCTTGATTCCTCTCCCTTCTGATAGGTCTTTGCCACTCGCTTCCTCGTCTACCCAGCTTCAAAGAGCACCTGTCGAATCAAAGCAGCATAACACTATACAATAACAAAGATATACTATCATAAAAAATATAGGACCAGATATATTTTGACCACACAAATGCACATATCATCAATCATACAAGAATGTGGAGGAAAAATTGAATAGCTTTATTAATAATCAAGAATAGCAAAGAGGATTACAGCCAATTGTTCTGACCCAGCGTCATCCTCTTAGCAAGAAAGCCCTTCTTCACCTCATGAAAAGCTTAGATCACCCAAAACTATGATGTTACACCAAGAAACCAACAACACTTCCTTACAAGATACAAAATTCCAGCCTCTGGATCTCTGGGATGAGGGATCCATATATAGATGTTTGCAAGGGGGGTGAGTCAGCTTTTGAGATTTGATTAGTGTCCTCTCTCTAATAGTTCTTGGTTCCACTTGGAGATTGATGATCTCTTACTCATCCCTGGGTGAATGCAGAGAGGCAAGTGTCACAGGAGAAGTTTCTGGAAGATTCCATGATCTTCCACCTCGCAAATTGACCCTGCCATTTGTCCACTCTCACCCATTTCACCCCATAGAAGTGCTTTTCATTATGCATTGCACCTACCGTGTGAATTTAAGTGGGATGTAGTGCACTTTGACCATGGAGCAGGTGAGATGGTCCAGTTTTGACCAGTTCTGAGTAGTTTTTCATGGAGAACTTCTGGGAGATTCTGTAATCAGTTGACCTTGTTATTTTAGGGGTTGGAACAACAATTTTAGGGACTTAGGAGCCCTTGGTTTATGGACATTTATGATTGGGGTTGCAGTGCCCAAAAATGTCTATAACAGTTGCCCCCTAAAGCATGAGGTCGTTAATCTTTTGATGTCGGGTGAAATGCTTTATCATGAGGATCCGAAGTTTTTTCGAGCTGGAAGGTGACCTATAATAAGATACAATACAACACATTATCTTCATAATATTTTCATGATCTAGCTGAGGAGGGCATTCCCATGCTCAGCTTTATAAATTCATTTTCATGTACATAAGACAGACAATCGTTTGTGTGCAGACTGATGATCCTGGTAGAGCCATCATCCCTTAGGTTGGATGATTATCTGTGCAGTAATGATGTACATTTGATTTCTTTATTTTCCTGAATATATATCGCAGCCCGGACGGATGAAACTAGATCTGGGGTCTTCAATCTCATTCTATCTTCACTCAAAGTACAAGTCTATCCATGTGAGAGATGTTCTGGAGTCGAACATGGAAAGACATCGCATGATTACCAGCCAATGATGTAAGCTATTAACAGGTGTGAGAGGAATCACCGATAATGATGATGACCCTCAAGGTACTACAATACAATTCACGTGGTGTGAATAAGGGACTTGGCGTCGAACACCATGCAAAATCTTTCGGTCGAAGGCCATTAATGTAAACCTATCGCTGGAAGTGAGAAACTTGCCATTGAGGCATGTAAGCTTCAAAGTACTGAAAGGGTTGTTCCTAGATCGACTTCCTGGATAATGAGTTGATGTCCACAAGAAGTGATCCTTCATAGGAGGGCCTTAGTGAATCCCACATCAACGACACAGAATGGAGCAAATGATTTTAATGGAGGTGAAAACGATTTGATGACATAAGGTTCAGGGTGGTAGTCATGAAAGAATGGAGCGTAAATGTATTGCAGTGGATGAGACACAGGTGAATTCTCTGAGCGACTTCTCTTGAACATATCGGCAAAACTGACATGATGGATTGGTAGCATTAACCCCAAATATGGATGGTGTGATGGACCAATGGTGATATGACCAGTGAACAGAACAACCCAACCTGACTCGGATGCAGAGTGAAAGTGTCATGTTCAAGAGCGACTTGCTACCAATAAAGTTTCTTCAAGTTTTCTTCCCAATTTTTCTCCAGTCATTGCTGACCAGTACCTATTTATTTTTGTCAAGCTTGAGGAGGATAACATATGCTTGTTCTATAATTTTCCCCCATCGCTATGTTTTAACGAGCCTAGAGATAGTGAAACTCGTTCTTGTCAGTATGGACAAGTTTGTCGCTATTCGGTTTTAACGAGTTTAATGACAAAGATAACTCGGTCCTTTTCAATTTTAGAGAGTCTGAAAAGGGACGTAAAGAAAACTCCAATAATCCTTTTTCGTCATATAATCCCTTGAGTCCACAAAAGTATAAAATAATACAAAAGGGATGGATTTTCGGTAATTTTAATGAGCAGAAAAAAACAAGCGCTCGATCTTTTTGTGTAATAATTCCTCAGGTCCAGAAAGATTAAAATCTAAAGGAGGGATAGCACTTCCGGTCATTTTAATGAGCTGGAGAGGCCAATTGCTCGGCAATCTTCTCATATTTTATGAGTCAGATGAAAAGAGCTTAAAGGAGACTCATTTTTCAAGGAATGAGTGATAAATTCGGGTAGCAGCTAATTCTAGGTAAGGTTTGGAATTTTCCAATCACGATAGTGTCACAGGATGGCTAACAGGATCACTCTTTGCAGCTATTCCTCAAAAAGGGTAAACAATCAAATGGAGGTGAATGATCGGCCAATATAAAGTGGAGGTGATGATGAGAACACGACCAAGGTTTCAAAGGCTGATGATAGTTCATTCATGATGGTTATTTACCGGAAATTGGTTCATATTTTAATTAGCTTAAACTCTGGGGGAACGTTTGCTCATTGCTTCTGTTTATTTTTTAAAGATCTTGAATTCCGTGTTAAAACGGCTCGATCCAGTCGTATAATAAGTATGTCTCATTTAAAATGGCATTTTTCAAAGCTTTGCCCTGCATCCTTTCTTTATGCAAGTTAGGAAACGACCAATCCTATGAGTTTAAGGGGTTAGAGGACCTACAAATTTAAAAAATAAATGGTCGCTCTTTGCTTGCACGCCAAAAGGTTTGCATGCCCTTGGGTATAGCGAAAAATTTCAAAGTTACCAAAGATTGTTCTATCCATACTGCGGACAAAACACTTCCTCGGTGATGTCTACCGAAATAAACAAAGGTGAGTGGCGCAACTGGCTCCACTCACATAACTTTGATGAAGGAATCTTATTTTAGTCTATTCTCATAAACCAGTCATATATCCTTCACGGAAACCTACCCTATACCCAAGGTTTTCCTATTGAAACAGACCAGGGTGCATGCCCCCTGGGTTTCAATCATGTCCTCTGAATCACTCGCGCTCATCAGGTGGACGGACTGGGGATCGATGTGACATTCCTTGCATGAAAAGACCATTCAGGGATGTTATTTGACTATCTACTATGTGTGAACTGAGGAATGAAAGATGGTCTACGAGCTTGACCACTCTTCCTTCATGCGGAAAACACATTACTCTAAAGAGTTAGGAGACAATGGCTCCCATGTAATAAATATAGTCACGTCTAAGGAGTAGATTATAATCCAAGGGTCCTTGGACTACCATTATCTTCATGTGAACAGTTTTCCTTCTCAATTTTATCGGCACATTGGGAAGGATCCCGAACAGTCAACTGGTTCCTTTGTCAAAGCCTGTTAGATTTCTCATTTCAGGCAAAAGTGATGGTGAACAGAGCGCTTTCCAAGCAGTTGAGGAAAGGATACTCATAGAAGCCCCTTCATCTATGATGGTACCGGCCATGACCATTCTATATATTTGAGCAATGATTCAGAATGGTACACTGGCTGGTAAACGGGGTCTGCATACTAGATTCTGTTAGCACCTAAATCTACCATAGGCTAAAGGAAGTCAAAATCAGGGTAACCACAAACCACACACAGTCTGGTAGCTAGCCCTACCAGAACAGGAGAGGGATCTCTCCGAGTCACGCTCAGTAAATAGGTAAGAAAAAAACGGTCTGAGATGACTTACAATGAAATATTTATCTTACGCTAGTAAGTGAATATGGATGCAAGAAACAATTTTCATGAATGACCGAGCTTCTGGGATGGTATGAGACCGATGGTCAGCAAAGAACAGAGAATTTAATACAAAGACACAGATTATTCCATGAGGCAAGGTAGGCGGAAAATGTAACAATTTAGTTTGAGGTACCACGGCATGAATAGATTGCTAAAGAAAGTGAAAAGGGCATAGTGACATGAATCCTTTTCAACAGAAGAATAAAACTGAACATGAAATTTTCCCACAGGCAGAGTAATAAAATTGAATTCTAACTAATCTCACTTAGAAAATCTCACTGGAAGTGAACATGAATTGAATTATGAAACATAATGAAATACATATGAAAATATAAGAGACACATTTGCTACACTCACAACCACAAGAATCTCATGAAACAGAGCCAATGCCTTTCATTAATTCTCTGTAAAAAATACACAGTGAAGAAGCAAAGTTTCTTTCCCACGGTATCCCAGAAGTTACAATCCAACCAACCCTTTGAAAATAATTTGCATACGATATATAGAATGTGTAAAGAAGAGATAGAATGCCCAAGGGTTGGGGAGTTACTCGAATCATTGCAAAATGGAGATGGAGAGCCAACGATCAGCTACAGGTGCAGCGCTACAAACATGACATTTGGCTTGGGTGACCACTTGCCTTCCTTCACCACTTGGATAAAAGCCAATCTAGAGAAAAAACACTTTAAATGCTGCCTTTTGTGCCAAAAAACTAAAGTGTAAATGAGCGGGCCCACTTGGAGAAGTCGCGAACTGAAATTTCGTGAAACGGAAGGAAATTGGGCAATTTTTCCTCTGTGCACCGCACCATTTTCTCTGTGTGCCACGCTACTTTGGGGCTTGTTTTGGGGCACTTTCAGGTGTCCAAAATGTGTCCAAGTGGGCTTGTTGGAAAGCCTGTCCTGTCTACTTTCTAACCCCACTAGAATTTTTTAATTTGGTGCTCATTTGCCCCTCCAAATCTTCATTCTCCCAAGACTGCTTGCTGTGTGTCAAAAAAGTGGCAGAGAGGCCATTTTTGGGTGTTTTTTGACCTTTTGGAGACTCATCTCTTGCCAAAATTTCTTGTCTGGGCACCAGTAGTCGTGATTTTCCATACTGAATCCAAAAATGCAAACCATTCCTCATTTGGAGCTCTAGATTTTTAGCGCGGAGAAAAACCCTGTTTTTTGCACAAAAAATTTCAAAATTTCAAATGTGCTCCAAATTTCTTGAAATTTGGTTTGGAGCTTCTTCATTAAGTGTTATGGTGGGCCAAGGATTGCTTCGGCCAATATCCAGAGTCGATCATGCTCTTTTTGCCTCTTTGATGCCTTCTTTAGGTTTGCATTCAAATTCCTTATTCGTGCCTTGCAAACCTTGTTCCATGCCCAATATTGGGTTTTCATGTTCCTGAGCATGTCCCTATCCTTGTTTGCTTTTGCCAACAGCTTCTCTAAGTGGATGTGGATCCTCTCGAGCCAAATCTCTCAATCAGCCTCTATCTCCTGCTAAATAGGTGTGTTCTCATTTAGGCTTCTTTGGGTAGCATGCTGGTCTTCACGGATGTTTTGCAGCTCCATGATCTCATGCTGGTCCTCAAGCTGCTTGTTTCTCTGCTCCAAATACTTGATGATCCATTTGGCCCTCTCCACATTGAGTGACAAGTCTTGGATCTCCGTGTTCTGCTCCTGAATAGTCATCCTAAGTCGGGCGCTCTCCACATCTGCATTATCATCCTGAATGAGGATGAAATCGGCCTCCTATTCACCTGATGGCCCTTCATCATGCATGGGTTTCTTGTCCTTGTCCTGTACCTGTGTTCTTGATGTAGGGAGCGAGGCCCCTCCACCTCAGGTGGAGATAACACTCGCTTTGCTGCTGCAAACAAATGCCTATTGCCTATCTGATAGGTGATGAATTCTGGCACACTAGCAGTCTCATGTCGCTCATAACCTCATAGTCCGATGAATACTCAGATGCCATGAATGCTGTATAAAATACATTGAGGGAAAGAGGACTGTTGTTTATGAAATGTACTTAGGCTGCCTTTTGATGATGGTGAAGCTGGGTGTTGTTTTTGTGATATCTGCCACCAAGGGGAACAATGGAACAAATGGAGTATTAGGAGGGGAGTAATGTGATGGGCGTAGGGAAGTTTGTTTAGGGATATGTAGGGGGTTTTTCATATTTGATAGGGTAGGGTTTTTGGATTTTTGACAAGGTAGGGTTTGGGGTTTTAATAAGGTAGGTTTTTGGGGTTTGTATTGACCAATAGGGGGAGGGTAAAGGGAATAGGTTTTGCTAGTGTTTTAGTGTAGTGATAATAGGAAAAATGTCATGGGGCATAAGGAAAAATGGTAAGGAAGGGAAAATAGAGCCTTGGCATCAAGATCACGATTATACAACCCTAGCAACAATTGTTTTTTTGGTGTCTTCTTGTGGTTGACTTTATGAAATTTGTTGCATTCAATCATAGGCATATAACACTCATAAAATTTGATGAACAAGTGATTTTATAGAGCCTACCTTGCAATTTTATGGGCTTCACAGGAAACTTGAGGCAATTTGGCACAATTTCAGGCCTTTTAGCCCTGTGCACCACGCTCTCTATGTGTGTTGTGCCAGTGTAAATTTACACTCGAAATTTTCTCCGAGTGTGCCGCGCTCCCCTTGTGCATTGTGCCCTTTTCCAGGTGACTTTTGGAGGCCTTACCAGTGTCCAAATTGGGTACAGGATAGCTCATTGGAAAGGTATTTACGTCTACCTTCGAAAACAACCATAATTTTTCAATTTGGAGTTCATTTTCGCTATCAAAAATCAAATCTACCAAGACTGGTCAAAATGTGCCAAATGAGGCTGCCTCAAGGCAGAGTGCTGTTGCACTCAACTTTTGAATGCCTTCCTCAACTACAAATTGAGCTCATAATAGCTCATTGGAAATATATTTGTGTCTAGTTATCATTTAAATCATCAAGAAATTCATATGGACAACCTAGCTAGGAGAAAATGTGATTTTCCCAAGGTCACTTCAGAGGTGCATCAATTCTCCCGAGGCAATTGTATTTTTGACATTTCTCTAAAACCATGATGCCTGTGTAAAAGGTGAAGGAGGTATTTCTTCCTTGGCCTGTTATAGACAAAGCTCTCTCTCAGTTTCTCCAAATTCATCTTTCCTTGCTCAGAAACATCATTTGAGTGAAACCTACCCTGATGTGTGGAACAAGAGATTTGTCGAAATGAAGCAAAATGAAGGGGATAGGGAGCTTCTAAATTCTTGAGGAAATTTTGGCAAGTAGGGAGGGATGTTAGGAAGTAGTCGAAAGTGGAATATTAGAAATTGAGTGAGGGGAAGGGGTCCAAAAAGGCAAAACACAGGTCCAACCTAGAAAATTGCCAGGTTGTAGCAAGAAACTAGGGTTTGTGCGAAAATGATGAGTTTGGGGGATCTCAATGATGGGAAGTGTTTGATAAGGTACTTTAAGGATAGTGGAAGGTGTATGAACATTAGGATACAATTTTTGCCAATGATTTGACCATCCAAGAAAATTGCCTTCAAAACCCTAGGAGAGGGAAATGACCTTACCTAGGCGCAACTGAAGCATGAACAAGGTGTAAAATGACCCAGTGGAACTTGACATGATAATGAAAACCTTCTGAATGATGGTACACTCAGCTGAATAGTGACATAGACCGACATTTGGGCAACTTTGGAAGGAGTGAAAGCAAACCCTAGACCTAATGCCTAGTGATCAAATTTTACTTGAAGA
The DNA here is from genome assembly GCA_031772625.1 of Pinus tabuliformis. Lineage (NCBI taxonomy): Eukaryota > Viridiplantae > Streptophyta > Pinopsida > Pinales > Pinaceae > Pinus > Pinus tabuliformis. The sequence goes on along the minus strand of CM062820.1, from coordinate 1,631,381,632 downwards.
CTCACTGAAATGACAAAATTTGACCTTGACACCTTAAAATCACTTTGTAAGAGCATGTTTGATCACTGGAGGAAGGCTGGAAAGACTGACACTAACATTGGCTCCAATGGGGGATGGTAGCTCCTTGGAGGTGCCAAGAACAGCAGATCTCTGGAAGAGCTAGACAGTGCCTTCGTCCATTGGGCTATGGAGTCATCATTTTGACAAACGACACGCAACTCTTGACTCATTTATTGACTGAAACTTGACTCGGACTGACTCAAATTTGTACTTACAATGACTGAAAAAAAACCGACTCAATGTAAAAGGAACTGACTCATGACTGACTTAACTAAAACAAGAACTGACAAAACTTATTCAATGGCAGCAGTCCATCAAGATTCGAGGGTTTCAAATCATGATGACAGCCACCTGTGTACTAATGCAATATGTACAATCATGTGTAATGTGTCTTCCAATGTAACCAATCAAGTAGATGCCTCCTTGATTGATTCTCCAGATCAGATCTTCTGGTCAACAACAGATATTGGTAACTGGGCCTCCAAAAACACAGTTGACCATGATCTCCTTCATCACTGAATACTGCAATAGTCACCTTCACTGCTGACTACAACAAATCTGCCATTGGATCCTGAAAAACATGAAGATTCTCCTCCTGCTGAAGAAACAAGGTATCTATTTCTTGTGATGCTGATCTCTTTTCACAAATAAGAGTATGTTCTAGTCCTTAAAAAATTTGGAACAAGTAGATGAGCAGCTCTCGGTTTCAAAGAACATTTCAAAACATGAGACATATGAAGAAGAATCTGAAAGGGAATCTTGAATGATCTGATTTTCTGTGGTATGAATATACTGTAGGTCATCTTCATATGATATGATAACCAGATTATCATGTTCCTCATTACATTCATCACTCAAGAGAAAAGAAACTTCAAATGATTCTTGAAACCCAACACAGTCCCTTATATCATCTACCACAAATTCATCTAGAGGAATGTTTTCACTTACTTGAGCAAAGATCTGAGCTGACTGGATTATTTCTTCATGAAGACTGTGTTCTGATGACATGAGAACATTTCGATCCATAACCCTACCTTCTTCATCCCAGATGATTTTAACAACAGAGTTCTCTTTCATGGGACTTAGTACAAGGTTTTCTTGGTCATCACAATCTAAATCTGAATCTAAAATGGGTGACTTGACATTATCACATTCTGGAATTAGAACTGGACTTCCTTGCATGTTGTCTTCTTCTATGGACAGATCTGAACCGACACTTTTTATTTCATCACTTTCAGCCATATGGAACTCTTCAACCTGCTGATCTATTTCATGTAATTCATGTTGACTGTCAAGATGCAAAATTCCTTCATTTTCCACCGTACAAAGATCTTGATTCTGCTGCAACATTTCCTGAGCATCTTGATGGGATTCCTCTAGTTTCTCTTCATGTTGCTTTAATGGATTCTCGTACAAGGCTTCCATGATCTCATCATCCATAAAATTATCATCCTCGTAGTATTTTTCAAGGCTTTCAATAAAAGTAGAAGCATGTTTGCAACAGTCATGAACTAGATTTAATGATGGATAAGATTCTTGATATCTTTCAATGAACTAGGCATGAAAATCCTTTAAACAGTAAATACAAGCAGGCGGAAAACTTTCATACCAAGATCAGGCTTCATCTTCTAGGGTAGCCATAAACATTTTCATCAAACAGTCTTCAGGAAAATTGATCTTTAATCTTTGCACATGAATGTGAAATTTCACCATATGAAGAGTAGCGTCATTACCTTCCACATTTCTGAACACATGCAAATTCTTTGACCAATCTACCTTGGGCATTTTATTTGGAAAACCTAGGATGTGATCTCGACTCATGGGAGCGTATCTTTTTGCAATCTTCTCCATTTTTAAAATGCCAAAGCTACTGATCTCTCTGGAGTCGAGTCACCATGAAGCACCGATTGCTGGATTCTTCAGTGAATGGAGTCGCCAGGTGAATGCTTTTAGCCTTTCTAGTGTCTGATCGTCGTCCACCATCAACAATCATATCGGAACTTGAGATATGAACTGGGGCAAGACAATCTACAAGTAAACATCTTCCCCAGTATGGTCGCCACTATGTTAGCACCTAAATCTGCCTTAGGCTGAAGGAAGGCAAAATCAGGGTAACCACAAACCACGCTCGGTCTGGTAGCTAGCCCTACCAGAACAGGAGAGGGCTCTCTCCGAGTCACGCTCAGTAAATAGGTAAGCAAAAAATGGTCTGAGATGACTTACAATGAAATATTTATCTTAGGCTAGTAAGTGAATATGGATGCAAGAAACAATTTTCATGAATGACCGAGCTTCTGGGATGGTATGGGACCGACGGTCAGCAAAGAATAGAGAATTTAATACAAAGGCATAGATTATTCCATGAGGGTAGGTAGGCGGAAAATGTAACAATTTAGTTTGAGGTACCACGGCATGAATAGATTGCTGAAGAAAGTGAAAAGGGCATAGTGACATGAATCCTTTTCAACAGAAGAATAACACTGAACATGAAATTTTCCCACATGCAGAGCAATAAAATTGAATTCTACCTAATCTCACTCAGAAAATTTCACTGGAAATGAACATGAATTGAATTATGAAACATAATGAAATACATATGAAAACATAAGAGACACATTTGCTACACTCACAACCACAAGAATCTCATGAAACAGAGCCGCTGCCTTTCATTAATTCTCTGTCAAAAATACACAGTGAAGAAATAAAGTTTCTTTCCCACAGTCTCCTAGAAGTTACAAGCCAACCAACCCTTTGCAAATAACTTGCATACAATATATAGAATGTGTAAGGAAGAGATAGAATGCCCAAGGGTTGGGGAGTTACTCGAATCATTGAAAAATGGAGATGGAGAGCCAACCATCAGCTACAGGTGCAACGCTACAAACATGACATTTGGCTTGGGTGACCATTTGCCTACCTTCGCCACTTGGATAGAAGCCAATCTGGAGAAAAAACACTTTAAATGCCACCATTGGTGCCAAAAAACTGGAGTGTAGATGAGCGGGCCCACTTGGAGAAGTCGCGAACTGAAATTTCGCGAAACGGAAGCAAATTGGGCAATTTTTCCTCTGTGTGCCGCGCTACTTTGGGGCCTATTTTGGGGCACTTTTAGGTGTCCAAAATATGTCCAAGTGGGCTTGTTAAAAATCCTATCCTGTCTAATTTCTAACCCCACTGAAATTTTTGCATTTGGTGCTCATTTGCCCCTCCAAATCTTCATTCTCCCAATACTACGTTCTGTGTGTCAAAAAAGTGGCAGAGAGGCCATTTTTGGGTGTTTTTTGACCTTTTGGAGACTCATTCTTGCCAAAATTTCTTGACTTGGCACCAATAGTCGTGATTTTCCATGTTGAATCTAAAAATTCAAACCATTCCTCATTTGGAGCTCTATATTTTTAGCGCCGCGCCACGTGCGTGGCGCACAGGGAGAAAAACCCTGTGTTTTGCACAAAAAATTTCAAAATTTCAAAATGTGCTCCAAATTTCTTGAAATTTGGTCTGGAGCTTCTTCATTAAGTGTTATGGTGGGCCAAGGATTGCCTCGACCAATATCCAGAGTCGATCATGCTCTTTTTGCCTCTTTGATGCCTTCTTTAGGTTTGCCTTCAAATTCCTTATTCGTGCCTTGCAAACCTTGTTCCGTGCCCAATAGTGGTTTTTCATGTTCCTAAGCATGTCCCTATCCTTGTTTGCTTTCGCCAAAAACTTCTCTAAGTGGATGTGGATCCTCTCGAGCCAAATCTCTCAATCAACCTCTATCTCCTGCTGAATAGGTGTCTTCTCATTTCGGCTTCTTTGGGAAACCTGCTGGTCTTCACCGATGTTTTGCAGCTCCATGATCTCATGTTGATCCTCAAGCTGCTTGTTTCTCTACTCCAAATACTTGATGATCCATTTGGACCTCTCCACATTGAGCGACAAGTCTTGGATCTCCGTGTTCTACTCCTGAATAGTCATCGTAAGTCGGGTGCTCTCCACATTTGCATTATCATCCTGAATGAGGATGAAATCGGCCTCCTATTCAACTGATGGCCCTTCATCATGCATGAGTTTCTTGTCCCTGTCCTGTACCTGTGTTGTCAATGTAGGGAGTGAGGCCCCTTCCACCCCAGGTGGAGATAACACTCGCTTTGCTGCTGCAAACAAATGCCTATTGCCTCTCTGATAGGTGATGAATTCTGGCACACTAGTAGTCTCATGGTGCTCATAACCTCATAGTCCGATGAATGCTCAGATGCCATGACTACTGTATAAAATACCTTGAGGGCAAGAGGACTGTTGTTTATGAAATGTACTTAGGCTACCTTTTGATGATGGTGAAGCTGGGTGTTGTTTTTGTGATATCTTCCCCCAAGGGGAACTATGGAACAAATGGAGTATTAGGAGGGGAGTAATGTGATGGGCATAGTGAAGTTTGTTTAGGGATATGTAGGGGGTTTTGGGTATTTGATAGGGTAGGGTTTTTGGAGTTTTGACAAGGTAGGGTTTGGGGTTTTAATAAGGTAGGTTTTTGGGGTTTGTATTGACCAATATGGGGAGGGGAAAGGGAATAGGTTTTGCTAGTGTTTTATTGTAGTGATAATAGGAAAAATGTCATGGGGGGTAAGGAAAATGGTAAGGAAGGGAAAATAGATCCTTGGCATCAACATCATGATTATAAAACCCTAGCAACAATGGTTTTTTTGGTGTCTTCTTGTGGTTGACTTTATGAAATTTGTTGCATTTAATCATAGGCATATAACCAGCATATCACTCATAAAATTTGATGAACAAGTGATGTTATAGAGCCTACCTTGCAATTTGATGGGCTTCACAGGAAACTTGAGGTGATTTGGCACAATTTCAAGCCTTTTAGCCCTGTGCGTCGCGCCAGTGTAAGTTTACACTGGAAAATTTCTCCGAGTGCACCGTGCTCCCTCTGTGCGCCGCGCCCTTTTCCAGGTGACTTTTGGAGGCCTTTCCGGTGTCCAAATTGGGTGCAGGATAGTGCGTTGGAAATTTACTTGAGTCTACTTTCCAACCCAACCAGAAGTTTTCAATTTGGAGTTCATTTTCCTTGTCAAAAATGAAATCTCCCAAGACTGGTCAAAATGTTCCAAATGAGGCCTCCTCAAGGCAGAGTGCTGTTGCAGTCAACCTTTGTATGTCTTCCTCAACTCCAAATTGAGCTCATGATAGCTCATTGGAAATATATTTGTGTCTAGTTATCATTTAACTCATCAAGAAAGTCATTTGGCCAACCAAGCGGGGAGAAAACTTGATTTTCCCAAGGTCACTTCAGAGGTGCATCAATTCTCCCAAGGCAATTGTATTTTTGAAATTTCTCTAAAACCATGACACCTGTGTAAAAAGTGAAGGAGGTTTTTCTTCCTTGGCCTGTTGTGGATAACCCTCTCTTAGTTTCTCCAAATTCATCTTTCCTTGCTCAGAAACATCATTTGAGTGAAACCTACCCCGATGTGTGGAACAAGAGATTTGTCGAAATGAAGGGGATAGGGATCTTCTAAATTCTTGAGGAAATTTTGGGAAGTAGGGGAAAGTGGAATCTCTGAAATTGAGTGAGGGGAAGGGGTCAAAAAAGGCAAAACACAGGTTCAACCTAGAAAATTGCCAGGTTATAGCAAGAAACTGGGGTTTGTGCGAAAATGATGAATTTGGGGGATGTCAGTGATGGGAAGTGTTTGATAAGGTACTTTAAGGATAGGGGAAGGTGTATGAACATCAGGATACAAGTTTTGCCAATGATTCAACCATCCAAGAGAAATTTCCTTCAAAACCCTAGGAGAGGGAAATGACCTTACCTAGGCGCAACTGAAGCATGAACAAGGTGTAAAATGACCCAGTGGAACTTGACATGATAATGAAAACCTTCTGAATGATGGTAAACTCAGCTGAATATTGACATAGACCGAAATTTGGGCGACTTTGGAAGGAGTGAAAGCAAACCCTAGACCTAATTCCTAGTGATCAAATTTTACTTAAAGACTCACTGAAATGACAAAATTTGACCTTGACACCTTAAAATCACTTTGTAAGATCATGTTTGATGACTGGAGGAAGGATGGAAAGACTGACACTAATAGATTCCAATCGAAGGAAACAACTAGGTTGCTTGGAGGTGGGACCGAATAGACAGCCGGATATGACTCTGACGAACTTCCTTCCTGCGGTAAAGGAATGGGTAGACTGCCCCCATGTTCATCGGAGTTTGTGCTTACGAAGAGAATTTGGACGGTGTCATTCTTGTTCTCTCTAGTGACTGTATCATCTGAAGATGGACCTTCTGAAGGCAAGACCAGGTCAACTGCCACCTAGACCTTTTCAATTTCGTCTGGTGTGGATTCAGAGGGTTCATCTTCAATGATAGACACTTTGGCCAACCACAATGGCGTGCCAGCCAGATTTTCAACTAATGACGGACTCGGCAAGAGTTTCTTATATCTAGGAGGAAGCCGTAACAGTGAAACTGGATGGTTGTCCAAAACTCTTTTAGCCTCATATAAGAAGGGACAATGGTGGACGGCGTGATCGCCTTCACACAATTTACAAGGAAATTTACATTTTCCTTTTTGTCCAGGGGCTTCACTTTCACTAGTTGACGGTGTATTCTCAACATGATCGTCAGAGGTTGATGACACCAGATTGTGCAAATGAGGAGACTAGTCCCTTAAGATCCGAGGGATGAAGGACAATCTCGATGATAGTGGTCTCCTTTGCAAATGACACGTGGCGATTTAGGCCTGGACGGTGATATGTGTGGATTTTTGCTAGACGACGCTTAGTTTCCCCTTTTCGCCTTTGGCTCCTTCTTCTTCTTCTTCTCTTTCTTCTTCTTCTTCTTCTTCTTCTCAGTTACTTGATTTTTGGCTTTACCAGCTTCATCAAGCGAAGAGGATGGAGGAGAGAGAGAAGTGGACGAAGTAGAAGGTTGGGGGTTAACCCTAGTATCATTTAGTTGCTGACTTGATTGTTCAGGAATCATGGTGTTCTGAACGACAGAGTTCGAGAAGAGCCATACAGGCAAGCCGATTTTCAATCCTGGAAGCGACAATGTGGCCATATGGGGTTCACCAACATCTACCCAAGAGGAGAAAGGACTAGGATTTCCTCCAAGTGAAAATCCTTGGTTGGTGGACTCCATTTTTCTCAACCTAAGATCAATGTAGGAAATGTGATGTTTATTTCGATTAAAATAAATTTTAGACGCTTTGACACAACTTGTTTTTTCAATTTTTAAGAGTCAAGAAAAAACAAAAGATGACTCTAGTCGCCTTCGGTTTTTAATGAGCTTGAAGTGACAAGTGCTCAGATGGACCTTTTCCTTTAAGGAGTCTGAAAAGGAATGAAAGAGACTACTCTGGAAATCTAGACAGAGGGATTACCAAACCAATCGCAAAACTGCAGAATACTTTTTACGGTACAGCAGTCAATCTTCCTGAATGTTGTGTTCAGTGCATTGCGATCGATAGGGCAGCAGACACGGCTTACTCTGGATAAAGGATAAAGCCTATTGTGGTCTCCGAATATATACTCAACGGTACGTGGGAGCACAAGTCCGTACTAGCACTTGTCGTCTCAAAGTGGAGGAATCACCCAACCAGAAATGAAAACAATAGTTACCAGGCTTTACGATGCCAGAATATGTCTCTAGCCTAGACTTCTAAATGTTGTGCGTTAGGTTCCAAAGCATTTTTAGATTCATTGAATTTATTTTACAGTTGATCTTGCTTAAGAAATTTTCCTTTCAGGTTCACCATGTGATGTAGATATACAATTCCTAAAATGCAATCTAAGATGATAAACAATCGTTTACTCTTCTTTTTGCAATGAAAATCCTAGCTACTAAGGAAAGAGAGACGATATTCTTTCAACATAGAGCAGAGAGCACACACTATATGCACTGTCCTAAACCAAACCAACAAACAATCTTAATGAAAATGCACATGCATGTATTTGTTTTCAGCCTTCTTAATGTGTGAATGATAAAAAGAAAGCTAAGCACAAATCTGAATTATTTTTCAAAGCGACATTACCAACAAGTTTCTTTTCAAAACAAAATGAAGACATTGACGACACTTTGCGATTTGGAATTGAAAACTTGCTTTCAACACTTGAAAAACTACTAATTCAAATCAAATACAAGAGTAACAGTGTAATCGACTATCAAGAACAATCAGATCCTCTTCTATTACTAAAAACGACACTTGTGACACTCCCAAATCAAGAAAAGATAGTTCAATTACGCTACTTCTTTGTAAAAGAGAACTGAAAATGGCTCACAATACATAAAAACATTTACAGCTCTTTGCACAATGGAGGCGGAATAATGGCAAGGAAGGGGGTTTCCAACAGAGGTATACTGACTACAGACAGCAAAACTCCTGAATAGAGCTAAAAAGAGTGAAAAAAACCAAAGTCTGGAGGAAAAATTAGCCCTTTGTGATCAGCGCACCTGTTACATAGGGATTCCAGTATGCATCCCACCTACAGCACATGGGAAGTGCGATGCATACTGATATCCTTGAAGAGAGGGTGCGATGGTACAGTGTGAGACTTTTGATCCAGTTCTTGATCACAATTTGCAGCACAGTTTAGGGATTTAGGCCGAGCAAGTGGTAATCAGTAAAAAAATCACAAGCGTAGATCTAAAGAGGTTACTAGAGCCACCACAAGGGCAATTAGAGAGTTTGTAAATCGATTTTTCAATTCATAAACAAAACTCAGAGATAGACTGAAGCAGCATTGATCTACTTTTCATTTGCATAGAAAATGCAGTTCGAAGGCTAGCTGGCTTGACTTCAGGCTCCGTCTGTAAGTTTATAAAGCAAACAAATAGAGACAAACAAACAATCTATTCGCTCCCTAGTGGAGTCACCATTTTGTTATCGGGAAATCTAGTGTCTATGCAGAGCTACTAGTCCCACTAAGGTTGGTAGCTACCTTAGAAACAAACAAACTAAAACCACTTTCGTTTTCCTTTATGGGAAGTAGATAAGAGGGGAATAAAGGAGACCAACCTGTGTCTTGCGCTTGGTTCCTTGCTTGATTCCTCTCCCTTCTGATAGGTCTTTGCCACTCGCTTCCTCGTCTACCCAGCTTCAAAGAGCACCTGTGGAATCAAAGCAGCATAACACTATATAAGAACAGAGATCTACTATCATAAACAATATAGGACCAGATATATATTGACCACACAAATGCACATATCATCAATCATACAAGAATGTGGAGGAAAACTTGAATAGATTTATTAATAATCAAGAATAGCAAAGAGGATTACAATCAATTTTTCTGACCCAGCGTCATCCTCTCAACAAGAAAGCCCTTCTTGACCTCATGAAAAGCTTAGATCACCCAACACTATGATGTTACACCAAGAAACCAGTAGCACTTCCTTACAAGATACAAAATTCTAGCCTCTAGATCTCTGGGATGAGGGATCCATATATAGATGTTGGCAAGGGGGTTGAGTCAGCTTTTGAGATTTGATTAGTGTCCTCTCTCTGATAGTTCTTGAATCCACTTGGAGATTGATGATCTCTTACTCATCCATGGGTGAATGCAGAGAGGCAAGTTTCACAAGAGAAGTTTCTGGAAGATTCCATGATCTTCCACCTCGCAAATTGACCCTGCCATTTGTCCACTCTCACCCATCGCACCCCATAGAAGGGCTTCTCAGTATGCATTGCACCTCCCGTGTGCATTCAGGTGGGATGTAGTGCACTTTGACCATGGAGCAGGTGAGATGGTCCAGTTTTGACTAGTTCTAAGTAGTTTTTCATGGAGAACTTCTGGGAGATGCTGTAATTATTTGACCTTGTTCTATTAGGGGTTGGAACAACACTTTTAGGGACTTAGGAGCCCTTGTTTTATGTACATTTATGATTGGGGTTGCAGTGCCCAAAAATTTCTATAACAACTCCTACCAGTATGATACAAAAGCATGCACGATGAACATCCCGCAAACATGGCATAAAAGGGATTTCAAAACAAAACATGCGTGATGAAAACTAGAGTATCCAAAAAACATACAACAAGGGATCTCAAAGCATAATGTTATCACTCAGAGTCTCCTTGAAGTTGTTAGAAGAAGGAAAGGGGTCAAAGGTAACCACAAACCAATCTTTCAAGTACAAAATCTAGCCAATCTGTACTCAGAGAGGGCTCTCTCTTTATGATAGGGATATTAGGCTAGTTATGAAAGCTTGGGGGGTTTTGATTTTGTTTGGTGGTGGAATTTGAGTGCAGATGGATAGAACAAGGTATTTCAGGCCATTGGGCTATGGAGTCAACTGAAGATGACTTAACTGGATCAGGTTGATTTAATAAAGGAGAGTTTCACAAGGCAAGATAGCTAAACAAAAGACAAATTATAGCTTAAAATGGGTGGATTGGTCTTGAACAGGGAGGAAGGGTGATCAAGAATCCTTCAACAAAATCCAAGATGAAAGAAAGAGGGTGCTCATTAATAAAAAGCAATTAAGTGTTCTTTGTTAAATGGTCATAGTGATAAACTATGAAAGCAGGGAGCAGTTAAGAATTCCCTACCTATAATAGCTTGGAATAAAACATTAAGAAAATAAATGATTTTAAAGATAGAATGCAATAAAGCTCTTTCTGAAATATAACTTTTCGTTTATCATTCAGCTATGAAACACATATGAATATTTATTAAACCAGAAAAACTGTAAAAACACAAGATATATAGAATACTTATTTGCTTCTCGTTTGACACAGGTATCTTGTTAAGGTCCTTTTCTTGATTACTTTCTTCCAGCCAGCCATACAAAAGTTGTTCAACAACACTTCAATTCCAAAAGTAAATTGTCTACAGAAATGTCTAAGAATCCATCCTCAGTAATTCGAATAAGGAAGTACTTGTACAAAATTTACATCAAAATATCTCCTAACTAAGAGAGATACATTCAGGAAAACTAAATATCTTTCACATGAATATAGAGATAGATGGTCTCGAAAGTAGAAACCAAATGTGAACTGCTTGTTGCTCTCCTTGTTTTTGTTGAAGGAGCTAGAGGTAGGTCCTACGAATATGCATCTTGTCGTCTTACTTGTAATTCTGTGTTGGATGATTGATTTTAGCTTCTCACTGATACTCTTTTACCTGTGACTGATACTCTTTTACCTGTGACTGATACTATTTACCTATTTTACCATCACTCATCCTTTTTTACCAAAATTTACTATGGTAAATACTTCAATTTACTTCACTTTTTACCATGGTGTTATAGACATTTTTGGGCACTGCAACCCCAAGCATAAAATGTCCATAAACCAAGGGCTCCTAAGTCCCTAAAAGTGTTGTTCCAACCCCTAAAAGAATAAGGCCAACTGATTACAGCTTCTCCCAGAAGTTCTCCATGAAAAACTACTAAGAATTGGTCAAAAATGGACCATTTCACCTGCTCCATAGGCAAAGTGCGTTGCATCTCACCTAAATGCACACAGTTGGTGCGTTGCATTTCAAAAATCCCTTCTATGGGTTGCGATGGGCGAGAAGGGACAAATGCCAGTGTCAATCCGCGAGGTGGAGGAACATGGAATCTTCCAGAAACTTCTCCTGTGACACTTGCCTCTCTGAATTTGACCAGGGATGTGTAAGAGATCATCAATCGCCAAGTGGAAGCAAGAACTATCAGAGGGAAGACACTAATCAAATCACAAGCTGACTCATCTCCCTTGCAGACATCTATATATGGATCCCTCATCCCAGAGATCCAGAGGCTGGAATTTTGCATCTTGTAAGGAATTGCTGTTAGTTTCTTGAGGCAACATCATAGTGTTGGGTGGTCTAAGCTTTTAATGAGGTGAAGAAGGGCTTACTTGCTGAGAGGATGATGTTGGGTCAGAACAATTGGTTGTAACTATCTTGGCTCTTTCTTGATTATCAATAAATCTATTCAAGTTTTCCTCCATACTCTTGTGTGATTTATGTTTTATGCATTTGTATGGTCAATTTATGTCTGATCCTAGATTGTTTATGATAATAGATCCATGTTCTCATATAGTGTTATGCTGCTTTGATTCTATAGGTACTCTGTGAAGCTGGGTATACAAGAAAGCAAGTAGCAAAGGACTATAAGATGAGAGAGGAATCGAGCAAGGAACCAAGGGCAAGATAGAGGTTGGTCTCCTTTATTCTTCTCTCATCTATCTTTCATAAAGGAAAACGAAAGTAGTTTTACTTTGTTTGTTTCTAAGGTAGCTACCAGCCTTAGTGGGATTAGCAGTTCTGCATAGACACTTTTCCCTATAAAAAAATGGCGACTCTTCTGGGGAGCGACTAGATTGATTGTTTATCTACATTTGTTTACTTTATAAACTTACAGACGAAGCCTGAAGTCAAGCCAACTAGCCTTCGAACTACATTTGCTATGCAAGTGCAAAGTATATCAACGCTGCTTGAGTCAATCTCCGAGTTTTGTTTATGAATTAAACAACTGATTTACAAGCTTTCTAGTTGCCCTCGTGGTGGCTCCAATAACCTCCTTAGATCTACCCCTGTGATTGATTTACTGATTACCACTTGCTCGGCCAAAATCCTTGAACTGAACTGCAAACTATGACCCAGAACCCAATCAAAGTCTCATCCCTGGTCCAGCGCATTGTCTGTTCTGTGAATCTCAAATTCAGCGCACTTCCCGAGTGTAGTAGGTGTGCTGCATTTTAAATTCACTGTGTTACAGGTGCGCTGATCAAACAAGGCATTGTTCCTAAATTTTGGTTTCTGTGTTCACTCTTTTCAGATCTATTCAAGAGTTTTGCTGCCTGTAGTTACTACACCTCTGTTTGGAACCCCTTTCCTTGCTGATATTCCGCCTGCATTGTGCAAATAACTGTAAATTTTTTTATGTATTTGTTGAGTCATTTTCAGTTCTCCTTTACAAATAAGTAACGTAAATGTACTGTCGTTTCTTGATTTGAAAGTGTCGCAAGTGTCATTTTCAGTCATAGAAGAGAATCTGATTGTTCTTGACAGTTGATTACTTTGTTACTATTGTATTTGATCTGAATTAGTAGTTTTTCTAGTGTCGAAAGCAAGTTTTCATTTCCAAATCGCAAAGTGTTGTCATTATATTCATTTTGATTTTGAAAAGAAACTTGTTAGTAATTATTGCTTTGAAAAATAATTCAGATTTGCGCATTAGCTTTCTTTTTATCATTCACATATTAAGAAGGCTGAAAACAAATACATGCATGTGCATTTGCATTCAGACTGTTCGATTGGTTTGATTTAGGACAGTGCATATAGTGTGTGCTCTTTGCTCTTTGTTGAAAGAATATTGTCCCTCTTTCCTTAGTAGCTAGGATTTTCATTGCACAAAGAAGATAAAATGACTGTTTATCATCTTAGATTGCATTTTAGGAATTGTACATGAACCTGAAAGGCAAATTTCTTAAGCAAGATCAACTATAAACTAAATTTAATGAATCTAACAGCGCTTTGGAACCTAACACACAACATCTAGAAGTCTAGGCTAGAGACGTATTTCGGCTTGTAAAGCCTGGTAACTGCAGTTTTCACTGTTGGTTGGGTGATTCCTCCACTTTGGGACGATAAGTGTCAGTACGGACTTGTGCTCCCATGTACTGTCGAGTATATTTTGGGAGACCACAATAGGCTTAATCCTTTATCCATAGGAAGTCGTGTCTGCCGCCCTATCGATCGCAATGCACTGAACACAGCATTCGGGAAGATTGAATGTCGTACCGTAAAAAGTATTCTACAGTTTTGTGATTGGTTTAGTAATCCCTCTGCCTAGATTTCCAGAGCAATCCCTTTCGTTCCTTTTCAGACTCCTTAACGGAAAAGGTCCATCTGAGCACTTGTCACTTCAGGCTCATTAAAAATCGAAGGCGACTAGAGTCATCTTTTGTTTTTTCTCGACTCTTTAAAATTGAAAAAACAAGTTGTGTCAAACCGTCTAAAATTTATTTTAAACGAAATAATCATCACCTTTCCTACGTTGGTCTTAGGTTGAGGAAAATGGAGTCCACCAACCAAGGAGTTCCCCTTGGAGGAAATCCTAGTCCCTTCTCCTCTTGGGGAGATGTTGGTGCACCCCATATGGCCACATTGTCGCTTCCAGGATTGACAATCGGCTTGCCCGTATGGCTTTTCTCAACGTCCCTCGTTCAGAACACCGCGATTCCTGAACAATCGAGTCAGCAACTAGACAATTCTAGAGTTACCCCCCAACCCTCTACTTCATCCAATTCTTCCTCTCCTCCTTCCTCTTCGCTTGATGGGGCTGGTGAAGCCAAAAATCAAGTACCTGAGAAGAAAAAGGAAAAGAAGAAGAAGAAGGAGCCAAAGGCGAAAAGGGGCAACCAAGCGTCATCTAATGAAAATCCACACACTGCACCGACCATGCCTAAATCGCCATGTGTCATTTGCAAAGGAGACCACTATCATAGAGATTGTCCTTGCATCCCTCGGATCTTAAGGGACTGGTCTCCTCGTTTGCACAACCCGGTGTCATCAACCTCTGATGATCATGTTGAAAACACATTATTGACTGGTGAAAGTGAAGCCCCTGGACAAAAAGGAAAGTGAAAATTTCCTTGTAAACAATGTGAAGGCAATCAAGCCGTCCACCATTGTCCCTTCTTAGACAAGGCTAAAAGAGTTTTGGAAGATCGTCCGGTTTCACCATTACGACTTCCTCCTTGATATAAAAAACTCTTGCCGAGTCTGTCACTAGTTGAAAATTTGGCTGACCTACCCAGGTGGTCAGCCGAAGCATCTATCATTGAAGATAAACCATATGAACCCATACCAAATGAAAGTCAAAAGGTTGAGGCGGCAGTTGACCCGGTCTTGCCTTCAGAGGTTCCATCTTCAGATGATACAGTCACTGAAGAGAACAAGGATGACACTGTCCAAATTCTTTTCGTAAGCACAGACTCCAAAGAACATGGGGGCAATTTACCCATTCCTTTACCGCAGGAAGGAAGTTCGTCAGAGTCATACTCGGCCGTCTATTCGGTCCCACCTCCAAGCAACCTGGTTGTTTCCTTTGACTGGAATCAGCTAGGCAGACCCCGTTTACCGGCTAGCGTACCATTCCGAATCATTGCTCAAATATATAGGATGTTTATGGCCGGTACCATCATAGATGAAGGGGCTTCTGTGAGTATCCTTTCCTCGACTACTTGGAAAGCGCTTGGTTCGCCATCGCTTTTGCCTGAGATGAGAAATCTAACAGGCTTTGACAAAGGAACCAGTCGACCGTTAGGGATCCTTCCCAATGTGCCCATAACATTGAGAGGGAAAACTATTCAAATGAACGTAATGGTAGTCCAAGGACCCCTGGATTATAATCTACTCCTTGGACGAGACTATATTTATTGCATGGGAGCCATTGTCTCATCACTCTTTAGAGTAATGTGTTTTCCGCACGAAGGAAGAGTGGTCAAGCTCGTAGACCAGCTTTCATTTCCTGGTTCACACATGGCAAATAGTCATATACCATCCCTGAATGGTCTTTTCACGCAAGGAATGTATCATCAATCCCCAGTCCGTCCACCTGATGAGCGCGAGTGATTTGGGGGACATGACTGAAACCCAGGGGGCATGCACCCTGGTCTGCTTCGGCAGGAAAACTTCAGGTATATAATAGGTTTCCATGAGAGATATATGACTAGTCTGACACTCCCGTCCATGGTTGGAAAAGGGGGTTAGACTGGAATAAGATTCCCTAGTCAAAGTTATGTGGGTAGAGGCGCCTGCACCGCTCACCTTTGTCTATTTTGGTAGGCATCGCCGAAGAAATGTTTTGTTTGCAGTGCAGATAGAACAATCTTTGGTAACCTGAAAGAGGTAAACATTTCTCGATGAAACAAATACTTTGTCGGTAGATTGAGAGGTGACCTTGAAACTCTATTTTATACCTGGGGGAATGCAAACCTTTTGGCGTGCAAGCGAAGAGCGACGATTTTTTTTTTTAAATTTGTAGGTCCTCTAACCCTTTAAACTCGTAGGATTGGTCATTTCCTAACTTGCATAAAGAAAGGATGTGGGGCAAAAATTTGAAAATTTGTCGTTTTTATATACGAGACATCCTTATTATGCGACTGGATTAATTGAGCAGTTTTAACGCGGACTTCATGCTCGTTAAAAAATAAACATAAGAAATGAGCAAATGTTTCCCCCAGCGTTTAAGATCATTAAAAAATGAACCAATTTCCGGTAAATAACCGTCGTGAATGTAGTACTTCAGCCTTTAAAGCCTTGGTCATGTTCTCATCATCACCTCCACCCTGTATTGGCCGATCATTCACCTCCATTTGATTGTTTACCCCTTTTGAGGAACAGCTGCGAAGAGTGATCTTGTTAGCCATCCTTGTAACATTGCCGTGATTGGCAAATTCCAAATCTTACCTGGAATCAATTGCTACCTAAATTTATCACTCGTTCCTCAAAGACGAGTCTCCTTTAAGCTCTTTTCAACTGACTCGTAAAATATGAAAATATTGCCAAGCCATTGGCCTCTCCAACTCGTTAAAGTGACTGGAAGTGCTATCCCTCCTTTAGATTTTAATCTTTTTGGACTTGAGGGATTATTATCGAGCGCTTGTTTTGTTCGGCTCGTTAAAAGTACCGAAAATTCATCCCTTTTGTATTGTTTTATACTTTTTCAGACCTAAGGGATTAGATAATGAAAAAGGATTTTTGGATTTTCCTTTATGTCCCTTTTCAGACTCTCTAAAATTGAAAAGGACCGAGTTATCTTTGTCGTTAAACTCATTAAAACCTAATAGCGACAAACTTGTCCATAACAGACAAGAACGAGTTTCACTATCGCTAGGCTCGTTAAAACATAGCGATGGGTTTTCCTGAAGGGAAAATTATAGAACAAGCATATGTTATCCTCCTCAAGCTTGACAAAAATAAAGAGGCACTGGTCAGCAATGACTGGGGAAAAATTGGGAAGAAAACTTGAAAAACTTTGTTGGTAGCAAGTCGCTCTTGAACATGACACTTTCACTCTGCATCCAAGTCAGGTTGGGTTGTTTCATTCACCGGTCACATCACCATGGTCACATCACACCATCCACATTTGGGGTTAATGCTACCAATCCATCATGTAAGTGTCGCCGATATTTTCAAGAGAAGTCACTCAGAGAATTCACCTGTGTCTCACCCGCTGCAATACATTTACGCTCCATAGTTTCATGACCGCCACCCTGAACCTTATATCACCAGACCGTTTTCACCTCCATTAAAATCATTTTCTCCGTTCCGTGTCATTGATGTGGGATTCATTAAGGCCCTCCTATGATGGATCGCTTCTTGTCGACATTAGCTCATTATCCAAGAAGTCAATCTAGGAACACCCATTTCAGTACTTTGAAGCTTGCATGCCTCAATGGCAAGTTTCTCACTTTTGGTGATAGGTTTACATCAATGGCCTTCGACCGAAAGATTTTGCGTCGTGTTCGATGCCAAGTCCCTTATTCACACCACGTGAATTGTACTATAGTACCTTGAGGATCATTATCATTATCGGTGATTCCTCTCGTGCCTATTAACAACTTACATCATTGGCTGGTAATCAGGCGATGTCTTTCCATGTTCGACTCCAGAACATCTCTCACATAGATCGACTTGTACCTTGAGTGAAGATCGAATGAGATTGAAGACCCTGGATCTAGTTTCATCCATCTGGGCTGCGATATATATTCAGGAAATAAAGACATCAAATGTACATCATTGCTGCACAGATAATCATCCAATCTAAGGGATGATGGCTCTGCCAGAATCATCAGTCTACAGTCAGACGATTGTCTGTCCTATGTACATGAAAATGAATTTATAAAGCTGAGCATGGGAATGCCCGCCTCAGCTAGATCATGAAAATATTATGAAGATAATGTATTGTATTGTATCTTATTACAGGTCTCCTTCCAGCTTGAAAGAACTTCGAATCCTCATGATAAAGCATTTCACCCGACATCAAAAAGATTAACTACCTCATGCTTTAGGGGGCAACTGTTATAGACATTTTTGGGCACTGCAACCCCAAGCATAAAATGTCCATAAACCAAGGGCTCCTAAGTCCCTAAAAGTGTTGTTCCAACCCCTAAAAGAACAAGGTCAACTGATTATAGCTTCTCCCAGAAGTTCTCCATGAAAAACTACTCAGAACTGGTCAAAACTGGACCATTTCACCTGCTCCATAGGCAAAGTGCGTTGCATCTCACCTAAATGCACACAGTAGGTGCGTTGCATTTCAAAAATCCATTCTATGGGGTGTGATGGGCGAGAAGGGACAAATGGTAGTGTCAATCTGCGAGGTGGAGGAACATGGAATCTTCCAGAAACTTCCCCTGTGACACTTGCCTCCCTGAATTCGACCAGGGATGAGTAAGAGATCATCAATCTCCAAGTGGAAGCAAGAACTATCAAAGGGAAGACACTAATCAAATCACAAGCTGACTCATCTCCCTTGTAGACATCTATATATGGATCCCTCTTCCCAGAGATCCAGAGGTTGGAATTTTGCATCTTGTAAGGAATTGTTGTTAGTTTCTTTAGGCAACATCATAGTGTTGGGTGGTCTAAGCTTTTCATGAGGTGAAGAAGGGCTTAATTGCTGAGAGGATGATGCTGGGTCAGAACAATTGGTTGTAACTCTCTTGGCTCTTTCTTGATTATCACTAAAGCTATTCAGGTTTTCCTCCATACTCTTGTGCGATTTATGTTTTATGCATTTGTATGGTCAATTTACATCTGATCCTAGATTGTTTATGATAATAGATCCATGTTCTCGTATAGTGTTATGGTGCTTTGATTCTACAGGTACTCTGTGAAGCTGGGTATACAAGAAAGCAACTAGCAAAGGACTATCAGAAGAGAGAGGAATCGAGCAAGGAACCAAACACAACACAGAGGTTGGTCTCCTTTATTCTTCTCTCATCTATCTTTCATAAAGGAAAATGAAAGTAGTTTTACTTTGTTTGTTTCTAAGGTAGCTACCAGCTGTTAGGATATTCCGACACATAGGATATAGTTAAGTTCAACTTGGTCTAGTATAGAGTTAGGTTAGATTTAGGTAAAGTGTGTTTCTTTACCGTTGTACATTTTGTAACTTACAATCCGACGGTCACGATATGTAGTGATCCGACGGTTCACTCTCACCTCGGTATTACCGACACTTGATCCGTGGCTTGACACCCGATTGGTCCATGAGTTCTATTTAAAGCGCATGGAGGGTCATTGTTCGGGTAATCTGTGCATGATAGAAGCTTATGTAAATTTTCATTCTTTGATTAATAAATTGCCTGTAGTACCCACGTTGGGACAGGCCGTGGACTGTTTCCCTCCTTGCACTTTGAGGGTTTTAACCACGTCAAAAATACTGGTGTATTGATTTGAGATCTGGTTGTGAGCGGTGTCCTTTTGGTATTCTTTCTGAGGAACTTACCCTGTAAATTCCTACATGGTATCAGAGCTATTTGAGGGCCGCGTCCGTTGGTGATCCAAATCTGAAGCCGGTAGAACTGCATGCGGCTGTCGTTTCCTAGATCTGCTGTTTCTGACTGCTTTCGGGCCGAGAGGACTGCTCTGTTGCGTTCGGAGCATCTGTTCCAGTGAGGAACCCCTTTCGTTTCACGCGAAAAGGTTTCCGGTAGCCCTAGCTGCGTCATTTTTCAGATCGGGAGGTATAGAGTGTTTTTTTTGCAGTTTACTGTTATTTTCTCTCTGCTTATTTCGGTCTCAGTTTATTTAGCCTTTTTTTTAACCGGATCTATACCTTTCATTTCTGCGTATGCTCTTTGCCCTGCGACTCTGTGCGATCTGGGCAAATCAGAAACAGAAAGGAAGGATTTTTCTCATGCGTATGCTCTTTTCCCTGCACCTTAGTGTGATCTCGGAAAATCAGAGAAAAATATTTAGTTTTTCGGCTAAAGCTAACCTTGAGATTTTTTTTAAAAAATTTCTAGTTTTTTGGCTAAAGCTAACTTCGAGCCACAAGGTTCGTTTTTCTTTGCATATTCGTGTTGGGTTTTGTGTTTTGTGTTTTGTAGGGAAAAAGAGCTTTCTCAAGGCAAGCACGCAAACCAAGGCCCCCCCTCTCTCTCTCTCTCTCTCTCTCTCTCTCTCTCTCTCTCTCTCTCTCTCTCTCTCTCAAATTTTTTGTATAGATCAATTGGTTCAAAGCTATTTTAAGAGAGTAGAGGTCTTGGGTTCAAGTCTCCATTTTCTGGGGGCGGATTTTTTCATTCCCGCACATTCGCGCACTTTGCCGGCAACGTCAACAATTTTTTTTCAAAAAGCCATAACTTCTTCATCCGGAAGCCTTTTTCAGAGCCGTTTTTTTTAAAACCGCCTATTTTTTCGAGATCTATCCATTGGAACACTTACTTTCAGCATCTTCAGCTTCAGTTTTTTTTTTTTTTAAATGGAAAGTACATGCCAAGTCATTCTTGACAGCACTAACTACTTCCAATGGGTAGCCTACATGGAAGATTTACTTAGAAGTAAAGGACTCTACAGAATAGCCACAGACCAAGAGAAGAAACCAAAAGATGAAGACAAGGCGGCAAAATGGGAAAATAGAGAAGATCAAGCACGTGGTTTGATAGGGATGTCTATTTCTCCTGATCTTAGATTCCACATTGCAGAACTTGAGACTCCTCATGAAGCATTAGAAAAACTTGCTAAAGTTTTTGGGATTAAAAATGAAATTAGAGCCCATCAACTTGAAAATGAGCTGCTTACTTTGGATCCTAATAATTTTTCTTGCATTGAAGATTTCTTGTCCAAATTCAAGACCCTTAGATATCTCTTGGAAGGTGTTAAAGTTAAGAAAGAAGATGGTAACCTTATTTATTCCATCCTTACTAAGTTGGGACCAGCCTACTCTGTATTTGTTTCCACTTTCCATTCTACAAGGGAAGCTTTCATTTGTCAAGGACAAGAATACAAGGCCCCTTCCTTTGACTCCTTTTGTGATTCCTTAATAAGAGAACAAGAAAAACTCTTACACCTTGGTCTTCTTAATCTTGGAAACTCTTCCACGAAAGCGTTAGCCGCCCAGCAGCAACCAAATTCAAAGAATCCTAAGAAGTCATATCCTCAAAAGAATGGTCCTAAACCATCTCAGCCTCAAAATGAAAGATCATTTCAGCAAAATGATAAGACCAATAAAAACAAATGGAAGAAGACTGATAGACATTGTAACTTTTGTAATCGAGATGGCCACTTAGAATCTAAATGCTTTAAGAAGATGGAAGCCTTGGAAGCCGCAATGAAGAAACATAACATCCATGTGGAGCCTACTTCAACTTCAACTTCCGGAATGGCACTTTCTGCATGTCATTATCAATCATCTCAGTCTGGTTATGCATTAAATGTATCTTCTTCTTCTTCTCATTCTCATGAGTGGCTCATTGATTCTGGAGCCTCTTGTCACATGGCCAAAAACCAAGCCATGTTTTCTTCTTTAAATGATTGTAACACCAAAAATATATATATTGGTGATGATAGATCTCTTAATGTTGTAGGGACTGGAACTGTTCATCTAGACAATGGTCAGTTTAATGATGTATTATGTGTTCCAACCTTATCCTGCAACCTTCTATCTGTCTATCAGATAACTCATTCAGGTGAAGGTAAAATTGTTGAATTTTCACCTCATGATGTTGTAATCAAGGATCTAAAAGATCCTAAACAGATTCTAGCTACTGGTCTTGCTGATGATTCCAAAAGGTTGTATAAGTTTCACAACTTTGGGTCATCAAATCTTCCCTCAGTATTTGTTGCTCATAATGATGAAGTGAGAAAACTTTGGCATGAGCGATTTGGTCACTTAAACTATCGCTCCCTTCAGCATCTATGTAAAGAAAATATGGTGAGAGGTCTTCCTATGGTATCTTGCAGAAATGGTGTTTGTTCCGGATGTGTACTCGGAAAACATCATCGGGACAGTTTTGACAAACGTGCCTCTTGGCACGCCTCAGCCCCTTTACAGCTTGTGCACAGTGATTTATGTGGTCCTCTTCCTGTTGCTTCATTCTCTGGCTGCAAGTACTTCTTAACTTTCATTGATGATTTCTCCAGACGCACTTGGGTATACTTCTTAAAACTCAAGAGCGAAGTATTTAACACTTTTTTGGCCTTCAAAGCCTTTGTTGAAAAACAATCTGGACATCAAATTCTTAAGCTAAGAACTGATAATGGTGGAGAATATGTTAAAAACACATTCATCAACTTTTGCACCGAAAATGGAATTCAAATGCAACATACTGTTCCATACACTCCACAACAAAATGGTGTAGCTGAAAGGAAAAATCGCACCTTAAAGGAAATGGCTAATTGTATGCTGCAATCTAAAGGACTCAGTCTTAGTTTTTGGGCCGAAGCAATTAATTGTGCAAATTATATAATCAATCGCACTCCTACTAAGGTTCTAGAGAATATCACTCCAGAAGAAGCTTGGAGTTCCATTAAACCAGATGTAAGTCACTTTCGTGTGTTTGGAAGTGAAGCATGGGCCCATATTCCAGATGAAAAGCATAAAGCTTTAGAACCTAAGAGTGAGAAATGTACTTTTGTTGGATACTCTGAAGATGTAAAAGGTTATAGACTTATTCCATTTAAGTCCAAAAATGTTATCATTAGAAGAGATGTAAAATTTGATGAAAATAAATCGGCCTGCGAGCCTAGTCCGGCGGATGTGCCACCTCTTCCTATCTCTTCTACCTTTGAAAACATTTCTTCTTCAGATGATGAAAGCGAGGATGATAATCCTCCCCCACCTTCTCAGGATCCTCAACTTCCAAGATGGGTCCGTGCTACTCGGGATGCAGCAGGTGATCTTGCCGGTGATCCTACAGATCAGCGACGTACACGTTCTCAGTTTGAAAGAGCCTCTTCTTTACTGGCTCAAGCTCCAGTAAATCATGATCCTGACACTTTTGCAGAAGCTTCAGGCCATCCACATTGGGAAGCAGCTATGAATGAAGAATATCATTCATTGATGACAAATGATACATGGGATCTTGTTCTTCTACCAAAGGGACGCAAACTTGTTAGATGTAAATGGGTTTACAGAACCAAGTATGGACCAGATGGGAAAGTTGATAAACATAAAGCTCGTCTCGTTGCTAAGGGCTTTTCACAGGTTGAAGGCATTGACTACACTGAAACCTTCTCCCCTGTTGCCAAAATGAACTCTATCCGCCTTGTTCTTTCCCTTGCTGCCTCTTTAAAATGGGAAGTCCATCAGATGGATGTTAAATCTGCCTTCTTGCATGGGGACTTGCAGGAAGAAATCTATATGGAACAACCCATTGGCTTCATACAAACAGACTCCAGCCTTGTTTGTCGACTTAAGAAATCCCTTTATGGCCTCAAGCAAGCTCCTCGGGCTTGGTATGCCAAAATGGATAGCTTTCTTTTAGAATCTGGCTTTTCTAGGTGTCATTCTGACAATACTGTCTACACCAAGAAAGTGGGCAACTCTCTTATCATCCTTGTTCTTTATGTTGATGATCTTATTCTTACTGGTAGTGATCCCAACCTTATAAACCATGTGAAGTCCAACCCTAAAAAGAAATTTGAAATGACAGACTTAGGACACTTACACTATTTTCTCGGTCTTCAAGTCTTGCAATCCCAGGAGGGTATTTTCCTTTCCCAGTCCAAGTATGCTTGTGATATTCTTCGTCATTTTCACATGGAAGACTGTAAGCCAGCCCCTTCTCCCTTTCAGTCTGGAGTCAAACTTTCAGTCTCTTGTACTTCTCCTGAAGTTGATGCTACCTTATACCGTCAACTTGTCGGAAAACTCTTGTATTTAACCCATACTCGTCCTGATCTTTCCTTTGCTATTGGCCTTGTTGCTCGTTTTATGCAAAACCCCCGTGAAAGTCATTGGAAAGCAGCTAAAAGAATACTTCGTTATGTTCGAGGTACAGTAGAGTTTGGGATTCATTACAGTGCCAAAGCAGCTCCTCTGTTAGTTGGTTTCACTGATTCTGATTGGGCTGGTGACCATGATGATCGGAAGTCTACTGCCGGTTATGTCTTCACTCTTGGTTCAGGACCTATTACATGGGCTTGTAAGAAACAGGCTGCCATTTCTCTTTCGTCAGCAGAAGCAGAGTATCGTGGTGCCGTGGAAGCTAGTAAGGAAGCCTTGTGGCTTCGTCAGATCCTATCAGAGTTTGGCTTTGAGCAGCAGCATCCAACCACACTTTGGTGTGATAATCAAAGTGCCATTCAGCTATGCAAAGATCCAGTCCAGCATCAGCGCAGCAAACACATTGAACTACACATGCACTTCATCAGAAAGCTCATTCATGACCATGTTCTTGAAGTGCAATATTGTCCAATAGATGATCAGGTTGCAGACATCTTCACAAAGGCTCTCACAGAGGCGAAGTTCACTAAACTTTGATATATGCTTGGAGTTCAGGAAGTTGTCACTAAGGGGGGATAGGCTCTAGTGCCTCCTTCCTTCTCCTATTGTGTCATATTTGTAAATCCTTCAATCCTATCCCAAGTTGTTCTTAAGGGGGGATGTTAGGATATTCCGACACATAGGATATAGTTAAGTTCAACTTGGTCTAGTATAGAGTTAGGTTAGAGTTAGGTAAAGTGTGTTTCTTTACCGTTGTACATTTTGTAACTTACAATCCGACGGTCACGATATGTAGTGATCCGACGGTTCACTCTCACCTCGGTATTACCGACACTTGATCCGTGGCTTGACACCCGATTGGTCCATGAGTTCTATTTAAAGCGCATGGAGGGTCATTGTTCGGGTAATCTGTGCATGAGAGAAGCTTATGTAAATTTTCATTCTTTGATTAATAAATTGCCTGTAGTACCCACGTTGGGACAGGCCGTGGACTGTTTCCCTCCTTGCACTTTGAGGGTTTTAACCACGTCAAAAATACTGGTGTATTGATTTGAGATCTGGTTGTGAGCGGTGTCCTTTTGGTATTCTTTCTGAGGAACTTACCCTGTAAATTCCTACACCAGCCTTAGTGGGATTAGCAGTTCTACATAGACACTTTTCCCTGTAACACATGGTAAATCATAATATTTCTTTCATGCTAGTCCACCAATCATCTCTTGGTATTCTTGTCCTTGTCAGTTTTTTGTAGATTTCATCTGCTTCTGTATATTTTACAAAATTTGGTTGCACTGGAAATAAGTGCTTCACTTCATGCTCAATGTAAAAAAGGTTCTCCAAACCATCATAGAGAACTCTCCCTGTGGGAAATGCCTTGACTGTAGATGAACTAGCCTAACTGTTAGCTTGCTGATGTAATTTGTTGACATAATCATCCTGAAACATTAGCTTGTCATTGATGACTAAAGGACTTGGAAGTCCTTTACTTTGTAAGATGCCAAATTTCTCCATGAACTCATCTATGTCTTCCTGCATATTTTGACATTTGCATTCCAGGCCTTGCATTAGACTCCTTTTGGTCAATACTTTCATTATTTTGAGGATGGTAGCAATCCTATCCTCAATGTTTAATTGTTCCAACTGATGCATGTTTCTACTGTTTAGAAGGTTTATTAATCTGATAGCTTCTTCAGGATTCCCTCCTAGTTCTTCCTCGGTTTCTTCAATCTCCTGAAGAGCAACTTTCACTAAGCCAATTTGTTCAAAAATGATTTGAATTGATGACCAAATATCATTGATGGAATCAATGATATTGGTTCATAATATATTTTTGATATCAGTCAAAGGCTTTTCAAATGTAAGATCTTTTTCCAATGTTTTAATCTGTTGGGTCAAGCCTTTGTTTTTTCTCATCTCTTCGAAAAAATTGAATTTTGATACATCATATTTTTGCTCTAAAGTAATGAATTTCTCTTTTACTTTTTGCAGTTTAGTGACTTGGAGCTTCATTTCCTCCATGGACTTGATCAACTCTTCTGTGCTCTGATTTGAGGTTCCTGCCTCTGATGTACCTATACCTATTACTTCTATAGTTGCAGCTATTGCCAAAGGGACATTTGGTGCTAAAGCAGTTGCCAATGTAGAAGGGACTGCTGTAGAAACCACTAGCACTACATTTTGAGGTTGTGTGGTCGACTCACTCTATCTGTTTTGTAGTGTTTTATCTAATTCTTGCTCTGTCTCTTTTAGTTTCTCATTTAGCTTAAGGACCAAGTCCATAAGCTCTTCTTCATTTCTATTCTCAATCACTTCAGTAGTCTAAGGGTGAATGAGTGGTGGCGATTTCAACTGCTTTCTCAGTGCAACTATATCTTCATTCTTTTTCTTTATTAGGCTCTCTGCAGCCTTGATATCCTTTGGGTTATGGCCCAACTCAATAATCAACTCCTCCAATGATTTGATTCTATTTTCCTTTGCCTATGAGGAGGCCTATTCTAGTTGCAATTGGGCAGTAGTGTTGTTAAGTTAATTTTGCAACCTATGTGCCATCATTGCCTTGCTTGTCAGTGTAGAATAAACCATTTCCTCTGTTTGCTTATGCAGTTCTATATAATCTATGGGGTGGATGTCTTTAGCTAAGACTTCAAAATCAATCTTGAGGTAGTCTGCGAATGACTTGGGCTGTTGTACTATGGGCTTTAGAAAGCTCATCTGCATTTTACCATCTTTGATGTCATAAGCTGACATCAATCTAGTTTGATTTGTAGGAGCCATCTTCAAGTATTGAGCATAGGATTGGGCCTTCAACTGCTCATTCTTGGTCTTTATCTCCTTGAATTTTCCTTTTATGTCTATGATCTTCTCAGATGAAGGTTTGGAAGATGAAACTTCTACACTCTCTTGTCTTTCAAGCTCTTGTATTTGTGAACTGGAAGGTGTCCCACCTATTGGGAATGTATGTATACTGTCTCCATCTTCTTTTCTCAAACTCCAGGTTGTTTCCTCAAATAATTCTTCCTCTAAATATGGATTTAGCCTATGCAATTAGCACCAGGCTGGTCTGAAGGACCACTGGCAAGGGTAGCTACTTCCCTGTCTCTTTTCAAGTTCTTTTCCTCATTGAGAGGAGTCTACACAAGTAGGGGATTTCCCATATTAGCCTGTGTTAGATGAGGCTATGGTGGATCTTGTTCTTTAGAGATTTTAGGTTGCTCTGACATCTTTGGTTGTTCTGATGTTTGTGGCTATCCTGATGCTAGAGTACTTGTTCCCTGGTCTTGTTCCTGTGGTGGTTCTACTGGGGGAGCACTAGTTTCCTGTGTGTGCCTTTGAGAAGTCTCTGTTGTAGAGGCACTAGGATCTGGTGTTGGAATTTGAGTATATTCAACTGGTACATATTCAAAAGAGTCTAGGTCAAGTCTCTTTTCTAAGTCTTTCATCACATTCTCTACCTCAACTTGATCACTAGCCATTTCAACTAGAGTTCCTTCCCTCCGTTCATCCATATTTGCATATTGTTCTATCTCAGGGATTCTGTGATGGATATAAGGTGACAACTTATATTTCATTCTCCTATCACAAATGAAACCTTGTGGGTCATATCTCCAAGCAAAGCTTTTCATTAGTCTCATTGTTGTTTCTATGATTTCTTTTGCTCCTTTCCCTGCTTCTCTATTGTTGCACACAAATGGGCCTAAGTGGTCTTTAATCCTCAATTGGGCTTTCTTCTTTGCCTTGGTGAAATTAATTTGATCAGAGTTTAACATTTTCCTATAATATTCCAGGCAAACAATCTCATAGGAACATACTTAGGCAGCTTAAAAGGAGGGAGTTCACAACCATAGATTCGGATCTCAGTGTGATTCTGGTACAAGTACTAGTCACCCATCTTCTACTACTTTGACAGTTGAAGGATTCTCTTTATTTCATCACTAATCCTAGGAGGAGGACTTCCTGACAGCATGGTGGTCATAGGGTGGACAAATTGGTCAATGAATTCATTGTGTGAATAGGGTCAAGTATATGAGAAGTGGAAGATGGAATTCCAAAAAATGACTGATGTGGGATTACCCTTTGTATCAAGTTTATTTACAGAGAATGGGAACTTGTCAGACTGATAGTAAAGGAAAAGGTGATATATGACTGTAGAATACTTGAATACATTTTCATTTTCTAGCCTCATGAACTGGTCATGGATTTTCTCAGCAATGAAAGCAGCATAGTTATATTTGACAATAGGAGGTTGACCAGGGGTAAAAATGGACATTACAACTAGAGTCAATTCATCCACATAATCACTAGTACTGAAACCCATGACTGTAGCTATCATATTGACTATATTTTTTCCCATATCTATGAAGAAAGATGCCACATAGGGAGGAGGATCTTTGGGTTGATGTTGTTTATCCATAAAAGTCTGGCAAAGGTGACTGAGTTCAGATTGGGACATTTTAGATGCTTTCTCTAGTAATTCTCCAAGGGAAATGGGGGTGAGGTCTTGACCGGGCTGAAACTATAGCATTTCATTGATTGAATCTGCAGTAATTGTGAAGAGAAAGTTTGATTGGGGGACATTATTGCTCTGAGGGTGGGATTATAATTGGCTTGACATTGATGGATAATGTCAGGGAAAACGCGCATAGAGGGGAGCATGTACCTTGGGATATTTGATTCCCAAACTCCTATGGTATCAGAGCCATTCATGTAATTGTCTCAACATTGACAAAATACTTTCAAGGAGCTCTTATTAGTTTCAAGGTCTTTTATTTGAAAATCTTTATCTGCTAAGGGCAAATAATCCAAATCTCTATGAGGAGTGGTGATAGGAGGTATATTGAGGACCATGGGGGTTTCCATTTATGGTTCTTATGGATTCAGATAGGAAAACATGGTTTTCAAGTACATTTGGTGAAAACAGAGGGTCCTAGGAGTCTTGAATTCTAAGTTCCACAACTAAATCGTAATGAATTTTGGGGTTTTCAACATAATCACAGAGGAAATCAAGTATTTACAAGGTTTCTGGAAGGAAACTGGTAAATACATGTATTTAAGTGACGAGCAATGTAGTGTCGGTTCACTGGGTGCAAATGGTGGACTGGAGCGGTGTCGAACTGCAAATTTCATGGTGGCTGACGATTGGAGTACAAGCTGGTTGACTTCTACATTCTGGTTACATGCATGAGTTTTCAGAATAAGGACGGAAAACTATTTTAACTTTGTTTTTATGCAAAGTCAAATATTTTGGTGGGTTTGTGATATGGACAGGTGGCATCAGCAGGGAGGCGACTTGACATTTTGTCTTTAGTGGGAGGTGGTAAGCGAGTTTCATCGCACCGCTATTGGAGGGTAATTGGTATTTGGGCGGGACCATGTGATTCCATACGCTGCTTGACATGTAGCAATGGTACAATTCATGAAACCACTCACCATCATACGCTAAAAGTCGATCACAGAGGTCCATACGATATGCGCGATGACCGTCGAATCTACAGGATCCGATCGGACAACCGTCGGGGAGATGAAGTGAGTGGCAGATACGGAGGGTGGGCCCGATATAAATTAAAGAAATTAATCATATCGGGGGTGATTCAATTGGTTATCAAGTTATTAATTAGTCTAAATGACGTAATTAATCCTCATTAAATGGTGGCAGGGTTAGGTTCATAATTAAATACAGATTAGTTAATTAATCCCGTTTATTTTATTTGTTTTATGGTTATATTTAACTGAGGGGCGGGATATATAATGATTTGGGGTTCTGTATAATAATATAATATGGGCGTGGGTAATTTTGTTTTATAGGGGAATTATATAATAAACGTTAGTGGTTAATATGAAAAAAATGAATGGGAAAGCGCTAAGTCCAATGTTTTCCAAAAGTGTTTCATCGTATAACATATTACTTAGGCTAAAGTGGAGAAAAGGGTTTTTATGCAGATTTGTTTCAGTTTTGCTAAGTAAAATAGGATTTTACTTAGGAAATGTTTTATCAAAGGAATGAGTTATCTTATGGGGGTCCAATGTTGATGAAAGGGACTTAAGTACTTTAGGCATTTCCAATTATTGGGCTGAGGGTCCAGTCCCTCCAAAAGTCAGAGAAATGCTCTAAGCCCCTCTAACTTTGGTAATTACCTTTAGTACTTAGGGAATTAGTGAAGTTTTTTAGGGGAATGGGTAGGGAAGTTAATTATTTTGACTTTGAATTTTTACGTGCCTTTCCATGTGATAGATGCCTTTGCCTAGTGGTGAAAGTAAAAGATTTAAACATTTAAACTTATCATTCACCACATATTTATTCTGCAACCATCATCTACTTACCCTATCTACTTTATCCTAGCATTTTCACTTCTTTATTAGGGTGCACTTAGACTGGAAAACCCTTATCAATTTTTTTTTTTTTCTTTTTACATGGTGATGCCTATCTAAGTCTACACTTATTACATCCAAGGGCTCAGATTAAACCGTTGAGCTCCTTTTTCACTCTACCTATCTACTTATCTGCCAAGTTTACACTGTTTGGTCAGACCTTTATTCTCTAGTTCTATAAACATGAAATTGAAAACATGGAATAACCAAGTTTGAACTATTTTGCTACCATGGATTGTGGCATGGGTAACAAGTTGCACACAATCATTATTGTACAAAGTAAAATAGTAGTGGCATTTGGTCTTGCACACTTTCATGGTCTTTTATTTTTGTTGGGGTTCATTTTCTTTAATTTTTTTACTTTCTCTTTATTCTTTTTACCCTTTGATTTTTCTTTTAGGGTATACCCTCTTTAAATTTTTAAATTTTTGATTTTTTACAAATATGGAAAACATTTGCAACAAGCAAAGATATGTACATATTTCAAAGCTAAACCAAGTCAATCATGATATATGACACCTATTGGTATAGGGGCATAACAGTGGCTCCACTTGGGGATGGATTTTCCTGGTGGAAAGTCAAGAACAGTAGATTAGTGGCCTCTGAATGACTATGACCGTGCCTTACAATCTTCCTCTTTCTAGCTGCTTTATGTATATGTATGATAGTTCTTCTCTTCGGGCTTCAACTCCAAAATCCTACTATCCAATCAACACTATGACATTACAAAAGATATAATATGTATTGTGAAGAACATGGCAACATTAGTAACTAGGGTCAAAGTAATGCTTCAACACTCGGCCATTGAATGGTCCTCCTTCTACTTTTGTACCATCTAACTCTTTAAGAAAATATGCATTGTTTCCTCTAAAAGCATAGATGATGTATGGTCTTTTCCGCAGGAAGTCAAACTTCCCATGTTTCTCCTTGTCCTCTCTTCTTGAATCCCATCTTAACACTTTATCTCCAAGGTAGAAATCTTCTCCCTTGGTTCTTCTGTCAAATATCTTCTTAAGTTTCTCCTGCAATACTTGGGATCTTTGGTACACATCCTCCCTAGTTTGCTACAAATTGATGGTCTTGTTTATCCTTCTTTGTATATCATTAGGTTCCACTTGAGCTTCTTGGGGTATTTTCATGACAAGAACTGCTAATGATGAAGGAAAAACAACCTCCATGCCATGTACTAACTCATAGGGACTGGTTCCAATGGATTTTTTGGTTGTAAGCCTGTCTGCCCACAAAGCATTGATCAATTTTTTGTTCCAAGTTTTCTTGTTTTCTTCCAACAGTTTTTTTATGATATTAATTAGACTCTTTCTGGAAAAATTTCTAGTCCATTCCCTTGAGGGTAGTAGGTTGTGGAATGGCCCAACGTAATGTGATACTTGTTACAAAAATTAATCATTTTCTTTGACTTGAAGGC
This sequence comes from Pinus tabuliformis, assembly GCA_031772625.1. Classification (NCBI taxonomy): domain Eukaryota; kingdom Viridiplantae; phylum Streptophyta; class Pinopsida; order Pinales; family Pinaceae; genus Pinus; species Pinus tabuliformis. The sequence goes on along the minus strand of CM062820.1, from coordinate 1,631,349,892 downwards.
TGCAACATTATCAGTAATGATTTTAGTGGGACAACCAAATCTAGACAAAATATTTGTCCCTAGGAAACCTGTGATCACAGTGTCATTGGCTTGTCTGGAGGGAATGGCTTCTATCCATTTAGTAAAATAGTCAGTGGGAGTGAGTATCCATTTGTGTTGGCTAGAAGAGGGTGGATGAATTTCTCCAATGAAGTTGAGACCCCATTCTTGAAAATGTTTCTCGGTGGAAATGGGTTTTAAGGGTAAAGGTAACAATTTTCTTTTTCCTTCAAAGATTTAACATTTATGGAAAGAAATTACAAATCTCTTCACATCTGCAAACAAGGTTGGCCAATAGAATCCAGCCCTTACGATCTTGTCTGCAGTTGACTTCCAATAGAGATTTCCACCACAGTCTCCTGCATGAAATTCTTGGAGAGCCTTGTTAGCTTCATCTTTTAAGAAACAATCCAACAAAATTCGTTCATGATTTTTCCAAAAAATAGTATTATCTAAGATGCAAAACTTTGAAGCTTTCATTTTCAAAAACCTATTCTTGGTTCTGGATAACCTTGGAGGAGCCTGCAGGTTTTTTAAAACATAAATTATATTAGCATACCAAGGTGAGTCTGAAAAGACCTGGTTGATTTGTTGAGTCGGCATCTCCTGTTTTTTATCCAGCTCATTTATGTCTAGGGCTTGACAATTACTTTCCGCCATGAGTTTGGCCAATCCCTGACCTTCTATTAGCTTGGTAGGTTTTATCTCTATATCATACTATAAAATGGTAGCTATCCATTTTCCTCTTTTACCATCAACTCCATCCTAAGTTAGGATGTCTTTGACTACTGCATTAGGAAAATAAGCTATTACATGAGAGTATAATATATAGACTCTGAAATCTTTAATAGCTTTTACCAGTGCAAAAACTTGTTTCTCCATTATTTTGCATTTTAATGATGCATCTTTGAGTGCTTTACTAAAAAAGGCTATAGGTTTTTCACATCCCTGATCATCCTTTTGTAATAAAATTGCAGCTATGGTGTGTTCTGATGCAAAAGAAAAAATGATGAAGTCTCTACCAAATTGTGGACTCGTGAGGACTGGTGTTCTAGTTAAGGCCATTTTGATTTCTTCAAATGATTGCTTGGCCTTTACTGTGCATTTGATACTTGAATCCTTTTTTAGCATGTTATTTAGTAATCTAATGAGTTCAGCTAAGGTAGAAATAGATCTTCTTAAAAATTTTATCTTCCCTAGGAAAGCCTGAAGTTCTTTAATACTTCTTGGATGGGGTATCTATAAAATAGCTTTGATCCTGGGACGGTCAATTTGAATGCCATCTTTGGAAAGAATGTGACCTAAAAGCTTACCCTCCTCCAAACCGAACAAGGACTTCTTTGGATTCAAGGAAATGCCATATTTTCTGCATTTTAAAAAGACTTTCCTAAGATGGTCCAAGTGCTATTGATTTGATTTAGAAAAAACAGTTAGATCATCTAGATATATAACAAGAAAATCATGAATTTCTTTGGCAAAGGCAATGTCCATTTCTCTTTGGAAGGTTTCTCCTACATTTTTAGTCCAAATGGCATTTTGATGTATATGAAAGTACTCCATGGTGTTGTAAAAGCAGTTTTCTCTTGGTCATCAGGATGAAACAAGATTTGGTTATATCCTGAAAACCCATCTAAAAGTGAAATTCTAGAAGAACCCACTACCCTTTGCAAAATAATATTAATTTTGGGTAAAGGATAGTTATCTTTAAGAGAGACCTTATTTACATTTCTCAGATCAACACATAACCTTATTTCCCCAGTTTTCTTCCTAGTAGGTACCAAGTTAGAAACCCACTTTGAAAATCTAATAGGGGAAATAATCCCTGCTTCATACATGTGTTTGATTTCTTTCTCAATTGATGGTAATAGCATAGGGTTAATTCTTCTGAGTTTTTGTTTAAAGCGATTTTGATTTTCTTTCAAAGGTATAGTGTGCTGAATGATAGAGGTGTCATAGGACTTCAAATCTTCATAACTCTAGGCAAAGATGTCCTGGAATTCCCTCATAAGTTCAACATACTTTAGCTTCTGATGAGGAGGTAAATATTTTGACAATTTTATCATTTTTGGATTATCCTGTGTTCCTAAGTTGTACTCTTCGATATCTACTTTTAATGGCTCCATTTTAGGTTTCTTGGGAATGTCATTGGAGTCAAACAAATCTTCTAGAGGAGTCAATCCTTTGGGTAAATGATTGTCCTTTAGGTTGATAACCTCTGTTTCTTCTTCAATTATTTCATCTAGGTCCATTTGTTTCAGGTCTTGAATTTCTTTTTGTGTGAATTTTGTGGGATGAAGCATATTTATTGAATTTTCTTCTGAAATGTTAATTTCTACCTCATTTATTTGATTAGAACTAATAATTGTATCAACATCTATGTTAATGTTAGAAAACTCTTCATCTAAAGTTAAAAAATTATTGATCTTCTTATCACTATCAAAAACCTGCCAGTTCTTCAGATTATCAGGGATGGCTGGTTTGTGCCTAATCTCAGTAGTATATCGATGATTCGGTTGAAAAGGTAATTTCGAGGTGCTGGCAAACATGGCCAGGCTGTGGGCTTACATGTTGTGTTTTCTAGGGATAGTTTCAAGTTGGGTTTCCAAAAAAGTGTTGAGAATTTCTATGACTGTTCCTCTATAATATCCTAGTCTAGGATCTCTATTTGAGTAAGTTCCTCTAATCTGTTTAATTATTAATTTTGAATCTCCTATGACAGACACCCTGATTGCTCCTAATTTTTTAACAAGTTTAAGACCTAACAAGAGAGTCTCATATTTCGCCATATTATTGGTGCATCTAAAATTTAATCTGTACGCATGACCTTTAGCATGATCATTTTCTAAATCGTACAACCAAATTATTGCTCCTGCTCCTAGTTTATTGACTAAACCATCAAATTCTAAATGCAAAAGGATTTCATACTCATAATTTGTGTCTGGGATAGTAGGAACTTCTTTAACAGTGGGATATGGGCTTTCATTTTCATCTAACTTCTATTTGTTATATGATATTTCCTGAATATGAACACTTGATTTTTCTTTTTCAATTTCTTTTGGTTCTGCTACTAAAACCTCTAAAGTATTGGAAGGACTGGCTTCTGCATTGTAAAGAATGAATGAACCCATATTAGAGTGTACTAAGTAGATGGGGAAATTTTGGGGTCTTTCCTGACTACTTACTACGTATTTCATCAATGTTTCTCTGTATAGTTTTTTTGGTTGTCCAAAACCGATATAGTGACATATGACATATCCAATTGAAGAGATCCCTGAAGCTCAGCACCCCAGGATATGGACAATAACATGACATATTTGAGTGGTATATCTGCTACCACTATGTCCATTAAAATTGTTTTTGTAGGGTATTTAACCAATGAAACACACAAGTCTTTTATCAGTCCTAAACATCTCACCTAACTAAAATCAAAAGAAAGCAAATCTTTGTATGGTCTAGTGATGTCTAGGTCTAGGTTTTCCATTACAAACTTGGGCATGAGATTATGAGATGCACCGGAGTCAAACATGGCATTGTGAAGAATCTTATCATGTATGTTTAAGCTCACATAGAAGGGAGGAATTCCTCCTTCCAATGGTTTTCCATTCACTTCTAGGCCAAAGATTAATTTAGGCTGGTCATAAAAAAGATTAACTAAATCTTCAGTTCCAGTAATTTTCAGTGATCTATTGATTTGAGTTCGAAAGGCATCATGTTTAGCTAATTCAGATAATGGGACAGAAATTTTTAGCTTACCTACTTCTGTTTCTAGATCAAAGGGTTTTTCTATTTGGGCCTTTGGATTTCGAGCAGCAGTATTCTCTCTGTTTTCTGTGTTTTCTATGTTTTTCTTCTTTTCAAGAGTAGAATCATGATTTGTTGATTCTCCTAGATCAACCTTTGCTGGTTCTTCCATAGTTTCCTTGGAAGGAAGCGAAGTGGAGGGTTGTTTATTGTTTGGTTGATTGTCAAAGACATCTTAAATTATGGGGTTAGAAGGATTAGTGTTTGATCTAGAAAGAATTTGTGGGATGATTTGGAACCATTTGCTTGTTCGTTTCAGGGACATCAATTCTCCTACTTCTTAGATTGTATTGCTTGTGCACCTCAAAGATGGCTAAGTCATATCCTTCTCTAAAGTCAAATGATTCCCCTGATTGGGCTTGGAATTGTTTAAGTATGTGGGCCTATTGATCATCTTGGGATAAGAAAACTTCTCCTCCATCATCAAGCCCCATCAAATTAATTTTAGTATCTTCTTATGGGCCTTCAGAGTTGGAAGCTTCTACATAGTTCTCCTGGAAACGGAGTCTAATGTTTTGGTTAGGACCATTCTTTCGAGTGTTCAAGTTTTGATTTTTCCTAAAATTAGGATTTCTCCCTGTATTGGCTTGCTGGCTATCCCAAGGAGATTTCCTTTTAATTGTCTCCAATCTATCTCCTAGTCTATCCATTCCTTTAATTATGGAATCTAGCTTTTGTTCAAAGGGTGAGCTTTCTTCCTTTAATGGTATCCTCCTTTCACTCCTGGCCTTGGCTCTTTTAGATAGCAGGTTGGCTTCAACACTGACTGCTATGCTTCGCATATCTTCTAAAGTAGGTGGGTTTTGTTCTTTCAGCTGGAAAGCCATATCAGAATCAAATCCATCTGGTAATTTTATTAATGCTAAACCAGGTGGGGGTCTAAGATCTAGTGGGATGGCATTATACACACTGTTGAATCTAGTGCAATATTCATGCATAGTTTCTTGTGGTCCTTTTCTTAGGTTTTCGTATTCAGATAGAATCTGGAGGGGGTCTTTCCTTTTCTCCCACCTGTTCAAGAATTGCTGATAGAAAGTTCTTAAGATGTCTATACCATTTGGTGTTAAGGCTCTAAACTAGGTTCTAACTTCCCCAGATAAAATTTGAACGAATATTCTCATTTGCACATCAGCAATATCTATTTCATAAATTTCAAAATAATCAGTCATCTTCTTGGTGTGTTGCTCGATTGTATAGGTTCCAGTGCCATCAAAAGTAGTGATATTACTTTGGTAGTCCTAGGGCATGGCACCTAATTTTGCTGGTAGTACCGAGGGCGTATATCTGTTGGCCATTGTTGTTGGTAATAGTGAAACAAAAGCTGGGGTTGGAGTAATAGTGGACGTTTGAGTTTGAGAGATATGAGGGAATGATAATGAGCTTGCAGAAACAGAAGTGATTACAAAGGGATTAGGGGTTCCTTCAATGGTAAGATCAGATTGTGGTGAGTTCTGCAAATGTCTATCAATTGACAAATTGGATGCTTGGATTTCTACTTCTCGGATAAACTCTGGGTCTTGGACTAGGTCTACTAATTCAGAATCGGATGAAGTCCTAAACAAAGAGGTTCCAAAGTATTCATCAAAATGGTAGGTCTTCGAGGTAAATCCACTTAATAGGACAATATGAGGATCTAAATATGGATTGAGGACTAACAGAACTTTCTTGTCTTCTAAGAATTTTGGGGATCAGATTGGGGTTCTCAAACACTTGTGGTGGATTGGGATCAGGATTAGTTCTAGTGTAACGAGTCCTTTCTGAAGCCAGATTTTTGGGTTTTGTTTTTGGTTTTCTTAATGGATATCAAAAACAAATTCTATGATTTCTTTAAGATGCTTTTAGATTTAAGGTTTAAATTTTCTTAAAGATTTGTTTTGACTGAGGAATTTTCCTTCCCCAATAGAGTTGCTACTATGTTATCACTCAGATTTTCCTTGAAGTTGTTAGAAGAAGGAAAGGGGTCCGAGGTAACCATAAACTAATCTTTCAAGTACAGAATCTAGCCAATATGTACTCAGAGAGGGCTCTCTCTTTATGATTTAGCTTTGTTTATGGGATATTAGGCTAGTTATGAAAGCTTGGGGAGTTTTGATTTTGTTTGGTGGTGGAATTTTAGTGCAGAAGGATAGAACAAGGTATTTCAGGCCATTGGGCTATGGAGTCAACTGAAGATGGCTTAACTAGATCATGTTGATTTAACAAAGGAGAGTTTCACGGGGTAAGATAGCTAAACAAAAGGAAAATGATATCTTAAAATGGGTGGAATGGTCTTGAACAGGAAGGAAGGGAAATCAAGAATCGTTCAGCAAAATCCAAGATGAAAGAAAGAGGGTGCTCAAACAAAAAGCAATTAAGTATTCTTTGTTAAATGGTCATAGTGATAAACTATGAAAGCAGGGAGCAGTTAAGAATTCCCTACCTATAATATCTTGGAAGAAAACATTAGGAAAATAAATGATTTTAAAGACAGAATGCCGTAAAGCTCTTTCTGAAATATAACTTTTCTTTTATCATTCAGCTATGAAACACATATGAATATTTATTAAACCAGAAAAAATGTAAAAACACAAGATATAGAATACTTGTTTGTTTCTTGTTTGACATAGGTATCCTGTAAAATTCCTTTGCTTGATTACTTTGTTCCAACCAGCCATACAAAAGTTGTTGAACAACACTTCAATTACAAAAGTAAATTGTCTACAGAAATTTTTAAGAATCCACCCTCAGTACTTCGAATAAGGAAGTACTTATACAAAATTTACATAAAAATATCTCCTAACTATGAGAGATACATTCTAGGAAAACTAAATATATTTTACATGAATATAGAGACAGATGGTCTCAAAAGTAGAAACTGAATGTGAATTGCTTGTTGCTATCCCTGTTTTTGTTGAAGGAGCTGGAGGTAGGTCCTATGAATATGCATCTTGCCATCTTTCTCGTAATTCTGTGCTAGATGATTGATTTTAGCTTTTCACTGATACTTTTTTACCTGTGACTGATACTCTTTATCTGTTTTACCATCATTCATCCTTTTTGACCAAAATTGACTATGGTAAATACTTCAACTTACTTCACTTTTTACCATGGTAAATCATAATATGTCTTTCATGTTAGTCCACCAATCATCTCTCGGTATTCTTGTCCTTGTCAGTTTTTTGTAGATTTCATCTGCTTCTGTATATTTTACAAAATTTGGTTGCACTGGAAATAAGTGCTTCACTTCATGCTCAATGTAAAAAAGGTTCTCCAAACCATCATAGAGAACTCTCCCTGTGGGCAATGCCTTGACTACAGATGAACTAGCCTAACTGTTAGCTTGTTGATGTAATTTGTTAACATAATCATCGTGAAACATTAGCTTGTAATTGATGACTAAAGGACTTGGAAGTCCTTTACTTTATAAGATGCCAAATTTCTCCATGAACTCATCTATGTCTTCTTGCATATTTTGACATTTGCATTCCAGGCCTTGCATTAGACTCCTTTTGGTCAATACTTTCACTATTTTGAGGATGGTAGCAGTCCTATCCTCAATGTTTAATTGTTCCAACTGATGCATGTTTCTACTGTTTATAAGGTTTATTAATCTGATAGCTTCTTCAGGCTTCCCTCCTAGTTCTTCCTTGGTTTTTTCAATCTCTTGAAGAGCAAATTTTACTAAGTCAATTTGTTCAAAAATGATTTGAATTGATGACCAAATATCATTGATGGAATCAATGATATTGGTTCATAATATCTTTTTGATATTAGTCAAAGGCTTTTCAAATGTAAGATCTTTTTCCAGTGTTTTAATCTGTTGGGTCAAGCCTTTGGTTTTTCTCATCTCTTCAGAAAAATTGAATTTTGATACATCATATTTTTGCTCTAAAGTAATGAATTTCTCTTTTACTTTTTGCAATTCAGTGACTTGGAGCTTCATTTCCTCCATCGACTTGATCAACTCTTTTGTGTTCAAATTTGAGGTTCCTACATGTGATGTACCTGTACCTGTTACTTCTATAGTTGCAGCTATTGCCAAAGGGACATTCGGTGCTAAAGCAGTTACCAATGTAGAAGGGACTGCTGTAGAAACCACTGGCACTACATTTTGAGGCTATGTGGTCGACTCACTCTCCCTGTTTTGTATTGTTTTCTCTAATTCTTGCTCTGTCTCTTTTAGTTTCTCATTTAGCTTAAGGACCAAGTCCATAAGCTCTTCTTCATTTTTCTTCTCAATCACTTCAATAGTCTGAGGGTGAATGAGTGGTGGCAATTTCAACTACTTTCTCAGTGTAGCTATATCTTCATTCTTTTTCTTTATTAGGCTCTCTGCAGCCTTGATATCCTTTGGGTTATGGCCCAATTCAATAATCAACTCCTCCAATGATTTTATTTTGTTGTCCTTTTCCTGTGAGGAGGCCTTTTCTAGTTGCAATTGGGCAGTGGTGTTGTTTAGTGAATTTTTCAATCTATGTGCCATCATTGCCTTGCTTGTCAGTGTAGAATAAACCATCTCCCTTGTTTGCTTATGCAGTTCTATCTGATCTATGGGCTGGATGTCTTTAGCTAAGACCTAAAAATCAATCTTGAGGTAGTTTGAAAATGAAATGGGCTACTGTACTGTGGGCTTTAGAAAGCTCATCTGCACTTTTCCTTCTTTGATTTCATAAGCTGACATCAATCTGGTTTGATTTGTAGGAGTCATCTTCAAGTATTGAGCATAGGCTTGGGCCTTCAGCTGCTCATTCTTGGTCTTTATCTCCTTGAATTTTGATTTTATGTCTATGATATTCTCAGATGAAGATTTGAAAGATGAAACTTCTACACTCTGTTGTCTTTCAAGCTCTTGTCTTTGTGAGCTGGAAGGTGTCCCACCTGTTGAGAATGTATGTAGACTATCTCCACCTTCGTTTCTCAAACTCCATATTGTTTCCTCAAAGAATTCTTCCTCTGAATATGGATTTAGTCTGTGCCGCTTAGCACTAGGCTGATTTGAAGGACCACTTGCAGGGGTAGCTACTTCCCTGTCTCTTTTCAAGTTCTTTTCCTCATTCAAAGGAGTTTGTGTAACCAAGGGATTTCCCATATTAACTTGAGCTGGATGAGGCTGTGGTGGAGCTTGTTCTTCAGAGATTTCAGGTTGTTCTGATATCTTTGGTTGTTTTGATGTTTGTGGCTGTCCTGATGCTAGAGTACTTGTTCCCTGGTCTTGTTCCTGTGGTGGTTCTACTGGGGGAGCACTAGTTTCCTCTGTGTGTCTTTGAGAAATCTTTGTTGTAGAGGCACTAGGCTCTGGTATTGGCCTTTAAGTAGATTCAACTGGTACCTATTCAAAAGAGTCTAGGTCATGTCTCTTTTCTAAGTCTTTCATCACATTCTCTACCTCAACTTAATCACTATCCATTTCAACTAGAGTTCCTTCCCTCCATTCATCCATATTTGCATACTGTTCTATCTCAGGGATTCTATGATGGATATAGGGTGATAGCTTATGTTTCATTCTCCTATCACAAATGAAACCTTGTGGGTCATATCTCCAAGCAAAGCTTTTCTTTAGTCTCATTGTTGTTTCTATGATTTCTTCTGCTCTTTTCCCTGCTTCTCTATTGTTGCACACAAATGGGTCCAAGTGGTCTTTAATCCTCAACTGGGCTTTCTTCTTTGCCTTTGTGAAATGAATTTGATCAGAGTTTAACATTTTCCTATAATATTCTAGGGCAAAAAATCTCATAGAAACATACTTGGGCAGCTTAAAAGGAGGGAGTTCACAACTATAGATTCAGATCTCAGTGTGATTCTGGTGCAAGTACTAGTCACCTATCTTGTACTACTTTGACAATTGAAGGATTCTCTTGATTTCATCACTAATCCTAGGAGGAGGACTTCTTGTCAGCATGGTGGTCACAAGGTGGAAAAATTGGTCAATGATTTCATTGTATGAATAGGGACAATTATATGAGTAGTGGAAGATGGAAGTCCAAAAAATGACTGATCTGGGATTACCCTTCATATCAAGTTTATTTAGAGAGAATGGGAACTTGTCAGAATGATAGTCAAGGAAAAGGTGATATATCACTGTAGAATACTTGAATACCTTTTCATTTTCTAGCCTCATGAACTGGTCATGGATTTTCTCAGCAATGAAAGCAGCATAGTTATATTTGATAGCAGGAGGCTGACCATGGGTAAAAATGGACATTACTACTAGAGTCAATTCATCTACATATTCACTAGTATTGAAACCCATGACTGCAGCTATCATATTCACTATATTTTTGCCTATCTCTATGAAGAAAGATGCCACATAGGGAGGAGGATCTTTGGGTTGATGTTGTTTATCCATAAAAGTCTGGCAAAGGAGACTGATTTTAGACTAGAACATTTTAGATACTTTCTCTAGTAATTCCCCAAGGGAAAGGGGGGTGAGGTCTTGACCAGGCTAAAACTGTAGCATGTCATTGATTGAATTTGCAGTAATTGTGAAGAGAACAGTTTGATTAGGGGACATTATTACTCTGAGGTTGGGATTATAATTGGCTTGACATTGATGGATAATGTCAGGGAAAATGCACACAGAGGGGAGCATGTACCTTAGGAGATTTGATTCCCAAATTCCTATGGTATCAGAGCCATTCATGTAATTGTTCCAGACTTTCAAGGAGCTTTTATTAGTTGTAAGGTCTTTTATTTGAAAATAGTTATCTGCTAAGGGCAGATAATCCAAATCTCTATGAGGAGTAGTGATAGGAGGTATATTGAGGACCACAGGGGGTTTCCATTTATAGTTCTTATGGATTTAGATAGGAAAATGAGGTTTTCAAGTAGAGTTGGTGAAAAGAGAGGGTCATGGGAGTCTTCAATTCTAAATTCCGCAACTGAATTGTAATGAATTTTGGGTTTTTCAATGTAATCACAGAGGAAATCAAGTATTTACAAGTTTTCTGGAAGAAAACTAGTAAATACCCATATTTAAGTGATGGGCAATGGAGTGTAGGTTCACTGGGTGCAAATGGTGGATTGGAGCAACGTCAAACTGCAAATTTCAGGATGGCTGACGGTTGGAGTACGAGCTGGTCGACTTCTACATTCTGGTTGCATGCATGAGTTTTTAGAATAAGGACAAAAAACTATTTTAACTTTGTTTTTATGAAAAGTCAAAGCTTTTGGCGGGTTCGTGATATGGACAGGTGGCATCAGCGGGGAGGCGACTTGACGTTTTGTCTTTAGCGGGAGGTGGTAAGCGGGTTTCATCGCACTACTATTGGAGGGTAAGTGGTATTCGGGCAGGACTATGTGATTCCATACACTGCTTGACACATAACAATGGTACAATTCATGAAACCGCTTACCATCGCATGGTAAAAGTCGATCACATAGGTCTGTGTGATATGTGTGATGACCGTCGGATCTGCGGGGTCTAATCAGATGGTAGTTGGGGAGATGAAGTGACTGGCAGATATGGAGGGCAAGCCCGATATAAATTAGAGAAATTAATCATATCGGGGGTGATTCGATTGGTTATCGAGTTATTAATTAGTCCGAATGACGTAATTAATCCTCATTAAATGGTGGTGGGGTTGGGTTCTTAATTAACTATGGATTAGTTAATTAATCCCATTTATTTTATTTGTTTTATGGTTATATTTAACCAAGGGGCAGGATATATAATGATTTGGGGTTCTGTATAATAATATAATACGGGCGTGGGTAATTTTTTTTATAGGGGAATTATATAATAAACATTAGTGGTTAATATGACAAAAATGAATGGGAAAGCGCTAAGTCCAATGTTTTCCAAAAGTGTTTCATCGTATAACATATTACTTAGGCTAAAGTACACAAAAGTGTTTTTATGTAGATTTGTTTCAATTTCCCTAAGTAAAATAGGATTTTACTTAGGAAATTTTTTATCAAAGGAATGAGTGATATTATAGGGGGCAATGTTGATGAAAGGGACTTAAGTACTTTATGCATTTCCAATTATTGGGCCGAGGGTCCAGTCCCTAGAAAAGTTAGAGAAATGCTCTGAGCCCCTCTAACTCTGGTAATTACCCTTAGTACTTAGGGAATTAGTGAATTTTTTAGGGGAATGGGTAGGGAAGTTAATTATTTTGACTTTGAATGTTGATGTGCCTTTCCATGTGATACATGCCTTTTCCTAGTGGTGAAAGTAAAAGATTTAAACATTTAAACTAATCATTCACCACATATTTATTCTGCAACCATCATCTACTTACCCTATCAACTTTATCCTAGCATTTTCACTTCTTTATTAGGGTGCACTTAGACTAGCAAACCCTTATCAAACTTTTTTATTTTTCATTTTTACATGGTGATGCCTATCTAAGTCTACAATTATTACATCCAAGGGCTTAGATTAAACTCTTGAGCTCCTTTTTCACTCTACCTATCTACTTATCTACCAAGTTTACACTGTTTGGTCAGATCTTTGTTCTCCATTTCTATAAACATGAAATTGAAAACATGGAATAACCAAGTTTAAACTATTTGGCTACCATGGATTGTGGCATGGGTAACAAGTTGCAAACAATTATTATTGTACAAAGTAAAATAGTAGTGGAATTTGGTCTTGCACACTTTCAAGGTCTTTTATTTTTGTTGGGGTTCATTTTCTTTCATTTCTTGACCTTCTCTTTATTCTTTTTACCCTTTGATTTTTCTTTTAGGGTATACCCTTTTCACATTATTTAATTTTTGATTTTTTACAAATATGGAAAACATTTGCAACAAGCAAAGATATGTACATATTTCAAAGCTAAACCAAGTCAATCATGATATATGACACCTATTGGTATAGTGGCATAACACATAACATGAAGAGTTATGACAAAAAGTACATCAAATAAAAGATTCTGCATCAAATCAAGCAAGGAATCATGAAAACATGTAATAAATATGATCGTGCCTCAAAATCAATCAAGAATCTGTGAAACATAATGTAATAAGAAGAAGTACATGAACAATAATCATATACCTCATAACCAAGCCATCTAAAGAAGTGGATGTTCATATCTTTAGCAAAAACAATCCATGGTGAATACGTTGTTCATATTATCGATGCGCAGGCACAGCCCGTTACCAATCTGGACTTCAGTTCCCCTTGCATTGATAGTTTTACTAGCTTATCACAATTTGAAATAGAAGCTATCAATATGTTGAAGCTTGCTTGGCCATTGATCTCACAACATCGATCCGAGAGGAAGACGGCTTTGGACTCTCGGTAACGTAGCTCTCTAGCTAGCTGGTTCTGTAGTGCTTTGGCTATGTCACTATAGCTCTGCGGCTTCACCTGACCTTCTCATTCTTTGGCTACCTTCTCGTGTTGCCTCGATCAAACTCTATGGCTCTATGGCTCTCGACGCTCTCGCTTTCTAGTTCTCTAGCACTCAGGCTTCTTAGAGTAAACCCGCGACACTGTCTAGCCATCTCTGTCTATCTGGCCATCTCGTGTTGTGGCTCTCCATCAGGCACAACCTCCTCATTGAGGCTCTTTGGCGCTTCAGGCTCTCAGGCACTCTAGCACGCAGGCTCTCTGGCTCTCCATTCAGCCTCGACTCTCTGCATCCATTGTGTTTTATAACACGTTTCTATGACATGGCCACTTAAAACGTGGAGTCTGTTAACTGAGAATAGAATTTGTTTGAACAGAAGGTTCAACTGGTGCAACAAAGCCACATAAATGCATTTTTCTATTAAAACAGAAAAATACATGCAAAAACACAAAATACACAGAAAACATTGAAAAATCTGATAATCCGAACTTCAAATTTCATCAAATCGGGTTTTATTTTCCTATCTGGTCCACGTTGATCGCAAATTGCATATCACTTTGTCAACAACTCTGTATATCGGGGGATCCCTGATACGCCGATCTGCCAATCACCGATACGCAGATTAGATCTAGACCATTGATTTGTTCTTGATCTGGCAGTGGAGATCACGTCGCTCATCGCTATCACATATCGCAATCGCTGCAGCCCGAGGTTTCTACCTTGTCATACACCGATGCTGATTTCCGATCACCGATTGTTCTGATTTGATCACTCTTCCAACCACTGATACTAATCACTGATATCACAATCGCAAGTCGGCACTACTCGAGTCCTGATATCGCGTGCCTGCCTTCCTCCAACCCTATATATCGAAGATCGGTGATCGGGGGTTCTAAAGGCATGATATCACATATCACATGCCCCTGACTCTGATTAATCAAAGATTGTTGATCGAGAGCTCTAAAGGCCTAGCACTATGTCCACCCTTTGCACTTCTTTCGACGGGATTTTCCTTATATGGCTTTAAGTCCATTTTTAGGAGAAAATGCCTCATTTTCAAAGAAACTAAGGCAAACACTTTTCGCTATAACTTCATCATCCGGACTTGGATTGAAGTGCCATTCGTACCTCCATGATCAGGACGACGAGATCTACACTCTAGTCCTAGGTTGACATCATTCTTAACACTTTGATTTTCTAGTGTTCATAAACCCTTTGTCCTGTATGTCTCTCTGGAGCCACTTGGATCACCCTAACATGGAGGTAGAGCTAGAGAAGAAAAATCAAGATGTCAATCTCATGCCTCCCACACGACAAATCACCACTCAACCTCCATCTCGTCTTATAGAAGAGAAATTTCTAGGTGAGAAAGAGGAAATTTTTCCTCTTGATGAAGGTGCAGTGATGGATATATACAGTTTAACTTATGATGAGATGCAGAAGAATATTTTACAGAAGAGGAAGAAGTAGTTCTCATACGACCTCAAACATATGGCATTTATCAAAGAAAAGGTGATCATGATGGATACTAGGAAGAATCCATAAGCGATTGCCACAACCAACTTGGCCTTCACAGGAGCCTCCAAGTCAAACATAGAGTATTTGATGGCCAAGAACAGATAAATGGAAAAGAACTTACATACTATGAAGCAACAGATCAAATAGCTTGAGGTAGAGGTTTAGAAAGCATCTCCTACACATATTTTCTTAGAAGAACTCAAGGTAGCCATACTTGGTGAAGTATCACCATTAGGAGACACTATGAGGAGCTAGTCACCATGCACAAAGTAGTTGTCTGCCTGCATGGCATTCAACATAAATGTAACAAAAATGCAAAATCTCTCAAGGTTTTCCACACAACCATTACTATGATGCATGAGTTGGGAATGTAGTATTAAGGGGCACCTCCTGAGTTGGGAAGTAGACAAGGTAGAAAGCTGGGTTGGAGAAAGTAGAATCTGGATGCTTCTTTAGAGCAATAAGTAGCTCAACACTTTCATCACGAACATTCAACCATATTACTAATGGTTGTATAATAGTGTGGATTTCTTGGTGAAGTCACACAATATCCCTTCAGTCAGAACACTCACCGATGCTAAAGGCAGAAATAAGGTTAGACAGGAAGTGGAGGAATACGTGTACTAGTTCAAGAAAATTACTACCAAGGGAGATTTATAGGTGAATGGAAATGATATGTAGAAGTATATTAGTGGCATTGCCACGGTAAACACTATGATGTTCTCGTTAAATAAGGAAATGCAAACTGGATCTCAGAATTTGTACATAGATGCATTGGAGGTAAGAGTCTGCTTCAAGCCTAATTCTATTGCAAAGTTTGGGGAAGTCATTGCACAATATAAATATTGGAATCACTATGTCACTGAGAAGCTACAAGTTGAAGTGCTTGAGTTAGAGTTCCCCCAAACACAAGCTTCACATGTTATTGTCCTATTAGGCTTGTCTAATTGGATCTACCCAATTTTGTGTTATATGGGTATGAGCAATATTTTAATATTCTATTTGTAATTAATTTGTAAGTGAAAATCCAAGTGTTAATGGTGGGATGTGAAAAGTACTTTTGTAAGGAAGTTTAGGGGTCATGGTTCAAAGAAGTCAAAGATTCATGAGGGAAGTCCAAGGGTCATGAAAGGGAGATGATTAGGCATCCCATTTGTTATAAATATACCCTCATAACTCATGAAAGAGGATTTTGGCTAGTGTTTAGCTAGGATTGAAAGCTAGGGAGTTTTGTCGAGGTCCTTGGCTTCTCCTTTAGCATAGAGAGAGTATATTTCTTTAGAGGATTAGGTGTTGGATTCATGTTCCACTATTGGGGCTAATGGTTTGTCAATTTTATATGTATGTTTCAAATTTTCACTTTAATAAAATCTCAAAACTAACACTTTTTCATGCCTATGTTGTGAATATAGTAGGGCTCATGTTATGTTTGTAATGTATGTTATTTCATTTATGCTAAAGCTTAAGATCTAATTTTTTTTGCATTAGTATGAATCTTGTTGGATGTGTTCCATTATGTATCTTAATCATGGCTATCTTGTGAACTATTTTGTAGTTTAACGTATGATTCCTTTCCTACTCGTGTGTTCCTTTCAAGATGCATACTATTAGAGGCTTTTAAGGGGTTCACTCACTTCCCCCTTATTGTGTTATAACCTCTCATTTATTTCACTTGACTCTTCATAGGGTTATACACTTGTTTCACCAAAGTCACGACTACATCATTCTATGTGTCATCACAACCAAGGTATAGCACTAAAACCCATTCTTTCAACAAACGAGCCATATTCCAGATGGGGCTTCTACTCTAAATGGTGTGAGTTCTAATTGGGACTTCATACCAAGGATACCCCTTGAATTTTTGTGGGTCTAGCATCATCAATAGGTCGTTAGTTAACTTTTATAGATTCAGGATGTCAAGAGTTTCCAAAAATGGAAATGGAGTAGGCATTAGGGGAGTTTTTAGGTCTAGAATGGGCCTCCTAAGAAAAATGTACAACCAAAATAAACTTTATAAGAACAAATAGGATTAAATATGATAATGTCAACCATGGGGGATGATTCAACATTATTGGAGTAAAACAATGAAAAGATTAAAAAATAAAAAATAATAAAACTAATTTTTCAACTTGTATTTTCAACTTATCTCCCTAAGGTTTTAATCAAATTTTGAGCAGCGGTACTTGTTAGATGAAAAATTTAATTCCTCGTCTTGTGAGTACCCATGTTGCATCCTTTCGATGGACCCTGTTACACGAAAAATCAGAAATACATGAAAAAACATTATTGCAATCACGTTTCCCATGTATTTCTCATTTTTCATGTAGTAGGGTCCATTGAAAGTATGCAACATGGGTAATCCTTGGATGAGGAATCAATTTTTGCATCCAACAAGTGTCTCCACTAGAAATTTGAGTAAACCCATAGGGAAATATATTGAAAATTTGAGTTTAAAAAATAGTTTTTTCTTTTTTCCCTCTAAAATCTGATGATGTAATCTATTCCTATTTTATTATTTCCGCTATTATTTTATAATTTCCTTAGGAGACCCAGACCTCAGAATATGGCTAGGGAAAACCAGGATGACTTGAAGGACCAGAAGGTCCAACCATCAACTAGTTTCTGGAAAGGTATACGGGTGCAGATGGATAGTAATTTCCTTGTGGTGGAAGTGTAGTTCTGTAAAGTGGCGCATTGTATGGCATGCCCCTAGTCAGATGGATGTTACAAATAGACTAGTTACCTCTAGAATAGAGGTTTCCTTGAACCAGTATTGACAACTAAGTTGGAAGTCCCCAAGGAGATGCAACATGCTTAGGATATGGGACATCACTAGTCATATAAGGTGGGTTAAGCATACGACTACCACCTTTTACAATAATGGGACTAGCATTAACAAGATAACCACCAATAAGAATAAAATAAATTAAATAGAGACCTGGTTCTACCATGGGTTTCATGGGTGCAGGAATACCCCCAGCTATGAGATAAGTACCAAAAACGTTACCTCCACCTTGTGGTGGAGGTGGTGTTGAACTTATAACTAGATTCCAACCAGAAGGATTATTGAATGTTAGAAAACTATCCACACTAAATGGGGTATGAGTTGGAGGTCCAAGGGTCAACAGAAAAGGAGAAGGGTTGGAAGGAGGCAAAAATTGTGATCTGCCACCCATAGTTTGTGTAGCTAAGGTTCACAAATTATACATCGTTCAGAAAATGGGATGGCTAAAAAATTGTGTAGAAGCTGAAACATGTGGGTTATACGATGGTGGAACAAAAGTGTTGATGAAATAACATGACTCGCCAATAATCATTGGGATGTTTGGAGTGGAAACAAGTGAAGACATTGTAGGTACGGGTGCTACCTAAATCATAGCAGGCCCAAGAGGATTTGTCAATGGATGATTATAAGGAGGTACTAGACTTTTAGTGAAAGGGTACTCTAGAAAATTATACTCTAGGTTAGTGTGTAGTGATTCATAATTACAAACTGGTGACTAAATCCCTCAAGTAAAAGGAGGATCTGATTCACTCATAAATTCCTCCATAGAAGATGCCGAAAGGCCCTATAGTCATCGATACTAATGATGAGGTCTGATGGAAGCCATGGTGAATGATATAGAATTTACCAAAATTTTGTTAAGTGATGTTCTTATATTGTCTCACTAACCAAAACAACACACTCCTAAAAAATAAAAAAAACTCTACAACATCAAAAATCAATTAAACTTTGTTTGATACTCACGACTAGTTAGAGATGAAACCTAGTATAAAAGAACTATAAGAGAAGTTTGGCCAAAATGAGACAGTTATGATTACCCTTGAGATTTTCCCAAACCTCAGTAAGAAGGACCCAAGTAGTCTTGTGAAGATGGGTATCCTCCCAAAAAACCAAAAGCGTAGTAGGTTCATTTGTTTAGGTATTGGGGCAGCCCACCCTAGTCACCTTATGTAAGTCACTAGGAATATGGCCACTAAGTTCACCTAAAATCATATACACCACTAGGGGGGACATTCTCATAGATAGTATGTTGCGTGGGTAGGATAAATGAGTCCTAAACTCAGCCCCAATATCCTTGAAAGGATCCCCAATACATAGAATACCCACCGAAATGAAATCAAAGGCAGGGTACCTTCTTTCACACTCCCATGTTGTCTCATGTTTAACTCTTGTGTTAGAGGAGATGTCTCAGATGATATGAGTTTAGTAGGTATCTATTTAATGATGATAGTTTAGTTTTACATCCTTGCAGGGTTTACTTTCACAACCTAACCCGACCCTAACCAAAGCTACTGTGCATTTTCCTGAAACAAAGAGTTACTGATTGCTCTTATTACATAGTTTCCTTTAAGGGAACTTTATTAGTATCTTCGAAAGTGTGTTGACGTATGAATTTTGTGAGACCTGACTCAAACCAGGCAGATTTTTTTTTTTCAATTGAATTCGATGAGAAAGAGTTTCCACAAGGAGAGATTAACAATGCCTTTTCCAAAAAAAAATGTCCTAATGCATATTCTTATATTTTAGAGCACATGGAGACATTCAAACTCAAAACAAAAATCTCACATTCCAGCTGATCAAAACAAAACAAATTGAAATAAAGTAATTTTTTTTCATCTTTATTTTTCAAATGATGCAAACTAAACTAGGTTTTAAAAATAAAAATTCATCAAAGTGACTACAAAAATCAAAGTTTCAACTAGTATGGACCTAACGACTGGGAGAAAAGCAAAAATCAAAATAGTGAAATCCACGGACTGTGCAAAAAATAGATTTTTCAAGGAACTAACATGAGTTTCTAGAATACATAAGGTATTAACAGCTATGGTAAAGCACTGTGAACAAGGGAAACCTACATTAACACAAACTAGAAAGCACTAGTAGGGTATGTTACTAAATTTTTGCTCAAAGACAGAAAAATCGTTATCACAATAGACACTGAAACCAGTAATACTAGCATCCAAACACATAGGTGACAATAATTCAAAGGTGATAAGACCAAATGAGAGAAGAGATTTAGGATCTAGACGGTGTAATCAAAACCAAGAATTAGAAAATGATCCCCAATGGCATCGCCAATTCTGTAATATGGATTTAAGCTGGGCTAAATAAACTAGAAAACCCTCTTAGGTTTCCCAGAACCTAAGGAAGACAGATCAAGGGATATATGACAATAAAGGTAGATGTATTCAATTAAGCAATCATTATATTGAAATTTATAAAGAAGAGGTGAATTATAACCCACTTGTCCTTATGTGCAACTTAGATGGAATAGTTAGTGTAGTTGATAAAGGATACTTAGCCAATTCCAAAGACAAAAACTACAAAATAGTTGGAAAAATGTGATCCTCACAGCATATAAACTTTACCAATCCAAATTAATTATGAGTAAGCAACATGATATTGTTAAATAAATCAATAATAACCATAATCAAAATCATTACAACATAAACATAAGAAGTAGAATCCTGAGACACTGATATGGATAAAACAACAGTAAATCTATATATTCAGTGAAGGAATATTACAACCATAGATGGTTGCAACAAGACCTCCTCCAACTCCTATCTCTTCAACCTCTCTATCTTAAACAATATCTTGACAGCATAACAATATATGAATTCCCATCCTAATTCCAGTTGCGTAGCCTCCAATATATAGGCAATGGGAAGCTTTGAGCTTTTATCAATTCCTTCACTAGTTCAATTTGGGCAAAAGCCAAAGGATTAAAAATGTTTCCTCTACTTTAGTACTTTCTCCTAGTCAAGTATTCTTGGCCAGGATAGGGAACATCCATAGATGAGCTTGAGGCAATATTTTCTAGCTATTTAGAGTCAACTTTGAGTAAGCAATGAAGGCACAATCAGTTAACTCATGATTTTTTCTCATGGGCTTGTGAAAGTCAGGTAATGCAACCCTCATTAAGATATAGAGATTTCATGGATAGGGTAATGCATGTTGCTAGTTTGTGGCCCATATTTACACGCTCTATATAAGACTTGTAGGGTGCATTATATTGGAAAAAATGCCTACAATAAGGGTTTATTCAAGTCATAAAAATGTTTTTCTCCTCTGAGTTGATGAGGAGTTATTTTCTAGTATAAATAATCCTCTGCTACATAGGGAACAATGTAGCCTCTATTTTTATCCATAATTCTACCATCCACTCTCCATGAAAAAGTACTTTTAGCATGCATCTCCATGTGGATATCGCATTAGATTACATGGCCAATGTAGCGGCATTAATTATATGGTTTTCCCTTAGAGTGTTCTTTGATAATTAGAATTAATTCTTAGTCAAACTATATATGGGAAACATTATCACTCTACTCTACACTACTTCCTGACCACTACAACATTGTTAATGCAAGCAATGGGATCTGAGTGTTTCCCATGCAAAGAATTGAATTTTCATTTCACCTTCACACTCAACGAGCACCTCCATTAAATTCATCTTGTACCAACAACATGGCTGATTTTGTTTAAGGACATGCTCCATTCCTCCCGTGGAACATGGCCCTAGCTGCCTTCAAAGAAATATCTCTAAAATGGCCACTAACTCTACTAGTCCATCCTATGCATTCAAACCGTGCATGTAGAATAGTTGTTGACTTGTTCAAACTCTTGTCTAAACTAATTAAGGCTAACAGAAAATTTTCCATTACCACTAATTATTTTAAATTTAGCTTCAAACTCTTCGATGCTCTGTTATCCACAAATGTGTTGTAATGATACATATGAAACACTTGCCAGATATAGCACAAACAAAATTTCTTAATAATCCATGACTTTAAACCCATTCCCATAGTTCTTGAATCTCAACCCTTAGTTATTTAAGTAGCTTCCAACTCGTTGTATGCTCCATTATCCACAGATACATCATAATTCCACATATGGAATAACTTCCAAATACAAAGACTCTTTATAAAATTTTCCAACCTGTTTAGGTCCTTAGGCACTAAACATATAGACCTCAACCTCTCTTTTATTAGAATTATCCTAAAGGCGTATGGTCACATTAACATGTCAAATTACATCAAAAAACATGACCTAGGAGTGCCATTCATCATTTGACAAGGATTTCATATGTTGGAATTATTTCCATCTCCCAGCTTGATTATCATGGCTAAAACTATTGGCTCCATTATCCTAGCTAAAAATCCCAACTTTGTTATCCCAGCTAAAACTCCTAGTGCTCTTTTTTTTTTCCTCTAGAGTGGGCCTTCCAGGATGAAGCCTCTAGGATGATTTCAAAAAACTGTCAACAATTGACAAAATCTCCTATCGGCTCCATTTTCCCAGTGAAAACTATTTAAGTGCCTTTGTCTTTCCTTTAGGGTGGTCCTTTTGGGATCAATACCCCATCTTCCATGCCTATTATCCTAGATAGAACTGCTGGTGTGCTTACCATGTTTCTTTCGAGAAATCATTTTTTTTTCAGAGGTGAACCTTCGCAATCTTATCATGTTTGTGTCATCAACCACATGTGAGGCCTCTTGAGTGGTGCAAAATTTCACCTGGATTTGGCCCATTAGGCCACCCAAAACCACTGAATATGCCTACCACATGTCCTCTATACCAATTTCATGCTGACATCATCATGTTCTTACATCATCCCAATCACTCCTTTTATGTGTGCCCTTTAAACCTTCCTTGAAATCCTTTGTTATGCTCTTGACCTGTGAAAAATTCCAGAATACCAAATATGTGAAGAAATACAACCCTGAACATAGAACAAAATGAGAAAAACAACAAATATTGTATTATTCATAGATGAAAGCAATGTTCACCTGCATCTTTGAGGGGGCAACCTCTAACAGAGCAGAGGTCAATTACAAAATAAGACATGACATTCCTCAATGGGGAGTCTCTATCCTTTATATAGGATTCATACATACAATACCATGGGTTAGCACCATGGTTCTCTCAATACCATCTATCTAATACCATAGCCCATTTGCAACTAACTGTGGTCCCTTTCTTAAATGTCGGTCAACCACTTACAATTATTGTTATGACAAGGAAAAGGCATGATTTCTCTTCACTAAATGCTTCATTTATCATTCATCCTTATAATATTATCTCTGTTTATAGAACAAAATGAGGAAAATATCAGTCAAAGTTGGAAGAAACTAGTTGGTGATAGAATAGGTGAATTTAGTATGAAAAACTATTTCTTTGCTATATTTGTATGCAGATATGCAATTGGGAAAAAGTTGTTCAGTTGGCAAGACAACACGAGGCCATAAAGGAGAAAAGCCACGGTGTCTAGGGCAGACAAGGAAGCGGAAGATCAGTTCAAGTACTCCTGTTTTATCATATGATCAGATTTTATATTGCGAAATCCTCAGGACCTCCTGATCCCTAGGATTCACTGTTATCCAAATTTCCCTTTTATGTTATATAAGGTTGAAAGGAAACTAGATGAGAGTTCAGACTTTTAATATGTAATTGTTCTCTTTGGAGTAAAAATGTTGTTAATTCAGTGACTCTGTTAGCTGCTACTTTGAAGTTAATGAAAGAAGGTTGTGTTTGATACATCTCTATATTTTGAGTTTTTATTAAGTAGAAGCTTCTAGAAACTCTGGGCCTAGTCACAAGAAGGTCCACTGCTCCTTTGTGTTATAGTTTACATTCAGTCTTTGTATTTGATTTAATGATTAGTTTTTTTGTTTATCTTGAAGATTGGTGATATTGATTTATACCGTTGTTCACTTAGCTTTATAATGAAACTATGAGATAGACTTAAGTAAGCGCTTTGATTAAAATGAGTGCATGTGTGGTTGATTGTTGTTTAGATTGAATAAATGTTATCATTGATCTTGAGAGATAAGACTGAGTAACTTCTACGGATTGCAAGATAGAATGTTTATCATTTAGGAATCTTTTATAGATGTTACTGTTTACTTACTGATTGTTGTTCAATTGCCGATTGTTATTTCTATTTAATAATGCAGATTGATTTGAGTTGTTAGTGTCATTCAATAATCATAATTTCTTTACTTGGTTAAAGTTTGATTAGTATCAATCTTATTTGAGTAATTCTCCATGTAATTCTCATTTGCATTCAAGTTCCAATTGGTTTCAGAAAAAGTTGTATAGAATTACATAGGGTGTTGTGAGCATTCCTTTCATAGATAGTTTCTTTGCAGAGTTGTGTGAATTGGATTGAAGAATTGGACTTTAGTGATTGCAATGATTCATCATTAGATAACCTCTAACTTCACTGCACATACTGTGTTGACACTCTTGAAATAGAAAGACTTACCTCGGGTTGATAACTAATGTAGGGATTAAGATTGCCTATAAAAAGACATCTTAGTGAACCAACATTTTGGCGTCGTTGCTGTGGATAGTTTTCAAAGTGATTAATTTTATTCCTTTGCTATAAGAAAAATGGGTTTTAAAAATTGAAGGTAAGAACCTGCATACCTAGCAAGTAAATTTCTTGCTTACCTTCCCGCTTTACAGCAAAATTTTAGAGGTTAAATAGGAATTTGTTTTATGAATGACTAGAAATAAAAGGATAGAGAAAGAATAGAATCCTCTACCAAAACCCACAAAACCCAAAGGATCAGTGAACCTTTGGAGAACGACCTTTATAGAAGAAATCATACGAAGAGAAAAGTCTAAAGCATCAGTAGGATTCCAGGCTACAACTGGAAAAATTTCTACTGCCATCCCTCAAGCAACAGACCCACCATCTGCAACTCATGCTGATATTCAAAGCCAACTAGGAGGATCAGAAAAAAAATTTCAAGCTACAATAAGCCTACCCTCTGATCCTCTACAGGAGGGAAAATCCTATAACTTACAAGAAGGAAAAGGAGAAACTAGTGGGGCTGCTAAAGTAGAACCACAACTATCTGAACAAGGATCTCTTGAGATTCCAAACCTAGGTAGTGTTGTAAAGCCAACTTGGGTTGCTAACTCTTTGTTTATTATAGAGGCACCCCTTGAAATCCATGACGAATATTGGCATATCTTTGATCAAATGGCAAAACAACCACCCCAAGGTCAAACATTGACATTAGGATACCCCATAGTTGACCATGTGGCCAATGCCCCTATGAAGACTATTCCTCTACAGAACATCCCAACCTTTCATGGAATGATCACAGAGGATCCTGATGCTTTCTTGTTTGAGTTTTATGTCCTCTGTAGAGGGTACGACTATACCACTTACCCCAAGAAACTAAAATTATTCCCTCACTTTGAAAGGGGCAGCTATAAGATGGTTTATGGGTCTAGGAGGGAGAACCATCTATTCTTGGGACGAGATGAAAACCTCCTTCCTTAAAAGATATCATGACTTTTGTAAAACTGGGGAACTGAAAGATGAGATTTTCAAGATGACTACAAAAGATAACGAAACACTAGAAGGATATATAAAACGATTTAATTATAATTTGCAGAGATCTCCACACACTACCCTACCAAAAGAAGTCCTAAGAGCTATATTGATTAAAGTAATGAAAGAAGAATGGATAGAAACTCTAAAATTAATGGAAAAAGGGGATATTTCTTAGGAAGAGTATGATGAAATCGTTCATTTGTGTATCAGGTGTTCACGAGGAAGCGCACGTACAAGAGCGGCTATTCGAGATCCAATGAGCAGAGGAAGCAAACCACATAGTGGAGGTCTAACACGGATGGAGATTGGCAACCTCCTGGAATATTTTAAGATGGATATCCTTGGCACTCTTACAACACAGCTGGATGTTATACAAGCAAAAAAAAAAAGCTTTAGCAGAACAAAATTTGGCCATCTTGTTCCCACGTTGTCAAAAGAAGCACAGCCAACAGGAATGCCCATTAGACATGGTTCAGACGTGTGCCATTAGTACTAAAGATCACGATACTGAACAATGTCCATCATTACCCAGGCTAAAAGTGGTATTCGAAGAAGCAGATGGGGAAACAAAACTGGTATGTTTGATGAACTAGCATCGACAATGGCAAGCCAAACCTAGAGGTATGTCGTAAGACACATCCCAATTGTTTCGTTCATTGAAGTTTAACCAACAACATAACCTTGGGGAAGCTTGGAAAGGCAAATCACCCTACCCAAATTGGAAAAGTCCACCATTCCCTATGACATCCTAACCAGCACAACCTTTTCCAGGAAATGGCTGGCCGAATTCTCCTTTTACTCCTGTCTAGCAGGGAAATCCCTGTAAATCCCAATGGCCTGCCTCCACCTCTCAAAACCTGAATTGGTCTACAAACTAGTAGGAACCTCTAGGGATATCCAATATACCTACGGGAATAGGCCCCCAGCCTCAGACTGCATTTTCAGTTCCTTATACATTACAATAAAATTATGAACCTCTTCTATGGCCATAGTTACCAGCTCAGCCAAACCTGAATCCTAATAATAGGCCAGTCCAGTTGGTACAGGTTATTTAAAATCCAGAATATGAGATTGAGCAAAAAGAATGTCATGAGCTCAGATTGAGGTCAGGTCGGGTCATAACCCCTGAGGAAAACAAGGACTAGCCTTCAATTGAAATTATAACTCCACTTATACATATTCCATCATTTGTACATGTTCCACCACTTGTAAATAATATTGAATCAAATCAAGGGGAAGAAACAGATCAACATGATGACCATGAAAAACTTATGGTCACTTCTCCTTCGTTCCCCAAAAGGCTAGTGATACCTAAATTGATCACTTATCCTGATTTTGATCTCGTGGGGGAACTAAAAAAAGTGTGTATTAAGATTCTCCTCCTCCAGGCTATTCAAGACATTCCCATCTATGTGAAAACCATCAAATAGTTATGTGTAAAAAGGCCTGTGACGAAGGTAGAAACCTCACCGACTATTCATGTCATAGGAACCTTATCTGATTTACTCTTGGGAGAGGAAACTCCAATGAAATATGAAGACCCTGGAAATCCCATAGTAATGGTTTAGATATATGGTCACTCTTTTCCAAACACACTAGTTGATCTAGGAGCTACCATTAACATATTAACAACAGAAACTTGTCAAGCACTTTGTATTATAGCCTTAGAACCAACCACCACTTTATTAGACTTGCTGATCGGTCGGTGGTAAGACCAGAAGGGACTTTACAAGATATTATAGTTTATGTTGAATCATGGGAATATCTAGTAGACTTCCTGGTTATAAACTGAAAGAGTATTTTGGATGGGCATCCTTTGATTCTGGGATGACCTTTGTTGGAAACAGTTGATGCATATATTGGCTATCGAGAAGGAAGCATGACTACCACAAAGGGAGATGCTGTAAAAAAATTGGTGTTATACCCTCCGGCCAGGCCAAGTTTTCCCATTGTAAATAAATTCAAGTAGCCACCAACGTACTTGGAAGAGAGCATCCGTTCACCATTCACAGTAGCAAAAGTGCTAGAATTTAAAAATCAAACTGAGGATGACGTTATCAACAATTTTATAAATCAGCCAACCAATATGGAGTTTCAGATGCTGAAAGCAATCCTTGATAATGAAGCCATGGAAGATCCCATGAAGGACATAGACGACCAACATATTCAAACAACTTCTATTCAGAACAACAAAGCAGTTGACATTGAACCAGACAAAGTTATAAATATCAATGCTAATTCAAAGAGTGAACAACAGAAAATGCTTATCTAGGTATTGCAGAAAAATAAAGGGGCTTTTGCCTGGGATTATCCTGATATGAAAGGGATAGATCCGCAGTTATGTACACACCACATTTATATGGAGAAGGATGCACGCCCCATCTGGTAGCCTCAACAAAGGTTGAACCTTCACCTCAAGGATATCATGAAAGAGGAATTATAGAAGCTACTGGATGTAAACTTTATTTATCCTATCTCAGATAGTAAACGGGTCTCCCCTTTGGTGGTCATCCCCAAGAAAAATGGGAAATGGTGTATTTGTGTAGACTATCGAGAGCTAAATAAGGCAACATAGAAAGACCATTTTCCCCTCCCATTCATTGATCAGGTCCTCGATACATTGGCAAGGAAGTAGTTCTTCTCCTCTCTAGATAGCTTCAGTGGGTACAATCAAATTCAGATTTCCCCTGAAGACCAAGGAAAAATGACCTTCACCTGTCCTTGGGGCACATTCGCATACACCCCGACCACATTTTAGAGAGCTATACTAAGTGTTATCACGTAGAATTTTCCTTAGAAGTTATTAGAAGAAGGAAGAAACCAAGGTAACCACAAACCAATATTTTAAGTATAGGTTCTAGCCAACCTATGACTCAGAAAGGGCTTTCTCTATATAATTTAGCTTTGTCTCTTATGGGATTTTAGGCTAGTTCTTAGTGTTTTTTGGGGTTTTGGTTTTGTTTTGAAGGTTGGGTGGTGGAATTCTTAGAGAAGATGGATAGAGATAGGTCTTCAAGCCATTGGGCTATGGAGTCAACAAATGGATGGCTAGCAGAGCAAAATGCAAATCTTTAGGCATGATGGGTGAAAGGGCACTCAAGAATCCTTAGACTAGGATCAGAATGGAGAACAGAGGATAATCATGAACAAAGGGCAATTAATAATCCTTTGCTGTAGATCACAAGAAGTCACCTAATCTAAGGAGAAATCAAGAATTCCTTAACTTAGATCTATGAAGAAAACATATAATGATGCATAACAGTCAAGATAGAGTGCATTTAAGTGATTTCTGAAATATCATTCCATGTTATAACATGTATATTTTAGAGATACATAAAGATTAAGGAAAACAGTTGAAGGAGAACAACATTTAACATGAGAGAATACTTATTGGTATTTCGCTATACACAAGAATACTGTAAAATATCTGATCTTTATTCCTTGATCCAGTGAGTCAATCCAGTCATTGATACAATAGAATTTCTGATTCGAGAGAAATAGTCTATAGAAATGTTTTGGAATCCACACCACATACTTTGAGTTGTGAAGTATTTATACAAAAACTTATTACAAAATATCTCAAACAACTTGAGATTTATTCCAGGAAATACAAATATCTTCTAGTAAGAAGATAGAGACATCTAATGAACTATTTCTTGTTGTCCCTTCAGTCATGGTTGTGCTGGTCTTTATTGTTGAGTTGTAGCCCTTTATGCTGGCTGATAGTTATGGTATTTTCACACTGGAGTCTTCTTTACTTTGATCTTTCATCTGATAATCTTTAAACCTGCTACTCTTTGACCCTGTTGTGCTGCATTTAATTGTTTCATCCTGCTGCCTTCATATTTACTGTGTGGTAATTTTTAGCTGTTAATTTATCACAGTAAGCCAGTCACAGTTTCCCACCATTGTGCGTTTGGTAAGTTCACATTTATCATCCTCCTATAAATCTCATCAACCTCAGTACACTTTGCAAAATTGGGCTTGGTAAGGAACACATGTTTTACCTCATGCTCAAGGAAAAACAAGTTCTCAAATGTGTCATATAATACTTTGCCCATTGGCAAGGCTTTAATGGATGGGGAACTGGCTTGATCCTTAGCCAATTTTCTAAGTCTATACCCATAGTCCAACTATGTCATGAGTTTGTCATTGATGACCATAGGACTAGGCAGACTTTTCTCCCTCAAAATCTGAAATTTAGCCATGAACCTATCAATGGCTACCTGCATATTGTGGCACTTTTCTTCCAAATTAAGCATAAGGTTCCTTTTTCAAAGGACCTTTCTTATTTCTAAAATTGTGGCAGTTCTGTCTTCAATGTTCAGCTCCTGTAGCTGATATCTGTTTTTTCTATTGAGGAAATGGATGAGTCTATTTGCATCCTCAAGTTTATTTCCCAATTCCTCCTTCACTATCTAGATAGCCTCAGAAGCTATCTTTACTAGCTCTCTTTTCTCAAAAATAGCTTGTATTGATGGCCAAATATCTTTGATAGAGTCAACGATATTGGCCCATATTATTTCTTTGGTTTGTCCAAGTGGTTTCTCAAGTGTTAAATCCTTTTCTAGGATTTTGATCCTCTCACCCATTCTCTAGGCCCCTTTTTTTCTCCTTTCTGCTTTAGTTGGGCAAGTTTGCAGACTGTTTCCAAACTTGACACCTTTTCCTTTAGTTTTTTCATCTTTGTAGCCTGGATAAACATCTCTTCCATGGATTTGACAAGTTTTGTTGCTTTCTCTCTTGATGTACTTGCTATTGTAGTAGATTCCATTGTTGCTGGCAAGGTTGTTGCAAGTAGAACTGTAGGTGCCAGTGATGCTGCCAGGGTAGAAGGAACTATTGTGGATATTGTGGGGATGACAGTTCTGGAAGTTGTGGCAAAGTCACTTTGCTTCGATTGAATTAAAGTGTCCAACTCCTTCTCTATCTCCTTGAGTTTTTCATTCAGCTTCAGGACTATGTCCATGAGTTCTTCATGTACTTATGGGCTTCTATAACCTTTACTATTTGTGGATGAAGTAGCTGGGGTATCTTTAGCTATTTTTTAAATGCAACTATGTCATCATTCTTCTTTTTAATAAGTTGTTCTGTAGCTTTTATATCCTTGGGATCGTGTCCCAATTCAATTACTAAGTCCTCTAAGGACTTGATCCTAGTGTCCTTGGCCTGTGAGGAGGCCTTCTCTAACTGGAATTGAGTCGAGATATTGTTCAAAGAGTTCTATAGCTGGTGGGCAGCTATGGCCTTTCCAGTCAAAGTGGATTATGTCATCTCCCCTATTTTCTTGTGTAGCTCAATCTGGTCTATGGGATGGATATCCCTTGGCAACACTTCAAAATCTATTCTCTTGAAATATGAGGTTGTTCCTGGCTGTTAAGTTGTAGGCTTCATAAAGGTCATCTACAGATTCCTCTCCTTAATGTCAAAGGTTGACATTATCCTTGTTTGATTGGTAGGGGTGAGTTTCAGGTATTGAGCATAAGTTTGGGATTTGAGCCTCTCATTTCTAGCCTTGATTTCTTTATATATTTACTTGATGTCTTAGTCTTTGTCTGCAAGCATTATGAAGGAAGATACTTCCACACTTAGCTTCCTTTCCAATACCTGTGTTTGTGAAGCGGAAGGCTCTTGTATGCCTTCAGATGGATTGGCAGGCCTACTTCTTTCTACTTCTGTATTGGTGATCTCAACTGAGCCTTCAGTGTATTCTTCCTCAGAGGCTGGATTTAGCCTTTGCCTCTTGTTTGATTCCTGTTGTAAACTAGAGGTGGTCATCCTTGAGGTGGAAGCTCCTTCTCTGTTTCTTTTTGGGACCTTCTCCTCGTTCTAAGGAGTCTGCATGACTAGAGGAGTGCTCATGGTAGTTTCTGGTTTTTTTGGTACCTGCAGAAAATCGTTGTCATCAAGATGCTTTTCTAAATCAATAAGAGCATTCTAAATATCTACTCTGGTGTTGTCTTGGTCTATTAGGGTACCTTCCACCCATTCTGTTTGATTTGCATAAGCTTCTATCTCAAGTATGGGATGGTGAATGAAAGGTCCTAGCTTGACCTTTTGTCTTTTCTTTGTGATGAATTCCAAAGGATCGTATCTCCAAACAAAACTTCTTTGGAACTTCATCCTTTGTAATATTAGGTCTGCCTCTTGGCCAACCTCTCTAGAGTTGCATATGAAGGGGCCTAGTTGGTCTTCTATTTTGAAATTGGCCTTCTTCTTGGCATTTACAAAATTTATCTCATTTTCATTTATAATTTTCCTATAATATTCAAATGAATACAAC
Source organism: Pinus tabuliformis (assembly GCA_031772625.1). NCBI lineage: Eukaryota > Viridiplantae > Streptophyta > Pinopsida > Pinales > Pinaceae > Pinus > Pinus tabuliformis. The sequence goes on along the minus strand of CM062820.1, from coordinate 1,631,318,618 downwards.
CTCATTAGGAGGTACCTTGGTAGCTTGTATGGTGCCAACATGCAACCATAAATCCTGATTTTTGTATGGTTCTGGTAAAGGTACCAATCACCAACTTTGGTCTATTTAGATAATTGGAGGACTGTTTCTATTTCTGTACTGATCCTTGGAGGAGGGCTTCGAGTCAACATTGCCATGACTGGGTGTACAAATAAATCAATAAAATCAGAGTAAGAGTACAAAGACTGGTACTAGTGGATCAATGGGGTCCAAAAAATGACTGACCTGGGCTGACCCTTGGTGTCTAGCTTTTGAAGGGTGAATGGGAATTTCTCTAATTGATAATATAAAAACATGTGGTACAGAACTAAGGGGTACTTGAAAACCCTTTCATTCCCCATTCTTATGAATTTCTCATGCATTCTGTCAGCTATGAATGTGGAAAAGTCATACATAGTTTCAGGAGGCTATCCTAGGGTGTAGATGGACATGAAAGCCAGGACGATTTCATCAATGTACTCACTTGTGGAGTAGCCCAAAACACAGGATATCATGGATATAATATTTCGGCCCCAAGGAGAAAACATAGTTGCTACATATGGAGGGGGTCTTTGGGGGTGTACTTCTCTTCTATGATGAAGGTTTGGATTAATTGGGCCAATCTTGCAGAGTTGAGTTCGGGATATAAGTCTAACGAGTCTCCAATTGAGAGGGAAGTTAGGTTTGGCCCTGTTTGGAGCTGCAACATCTCATTTATGGACTCAGGAGTGATGGTGAAAAGGACTTTCTGGTCATGAGACATGATGGTTTTGTGACTGGGGACATAGAAGGCATAGCACATATGTACAATTTCAGGAAAAAAAGTGGACTTGGGGGAACTGATACTTGGGCAAATTTGACTCCCAAAGGCAAATTTCATCATCATGGTTCAGGAACTTGTCCCTACTTTGGCAATGTATTTTGAGCAGGAGCTCTATAACAGGGGTATCTTTTATCTAGAAATCTCTATCAGCTAAGGGAAGGTGGTCCAGGTCTAAATGGGGTGTGGAGATGGGTCTCACATCCATAGCAATAGGGGTCTCCATTCTCAGTTCCTGTGGATTTGAGTAATGGGGGAGGGTAATTTGCAATATTTAGGGCAATGGTGTTCCAACAAGGTGTGTAGTTTTTAATTAATTTTTATCTTAACTAACACACTCAACCACTGGTTACTTTGAAATTGACAGGGTATTTGGTGAATTTTGGTTTAAATACCTAGAACTAGGGTGAATTGGCTCTGTGTAGGGTGGCTGGTGACTGCAAGTGGTTGAATGGGCTTTGTATAGGCTGCAAGGCTGACTGGGTTGTCTGCGACGTCTTTTGAGTGAAATTATACATAGGTTGGCAACTTCGACATTTGTAGGTGTCATGCATGCGTACAGAGGCTTGCAGATGAAATGTCAGCGAAAAAAAACAATTTGGGGCTTTTTGGTTTTATACGTAAAAAGTTAGCTTTGGCGGGTATGGGGTGAACAGTGGTTGATTTGTCGTGTAGCGAGAGGGTGGTAAACAGTTTATATTGCACCACTTTTGGGCACTTGGTGGTATTCGGGAGGGGCTACCCGATTCCATTCATCGGATGACATGTAGCATTGGGGGCTAGGGGGGAAACCACTTTATCGGGTGGGTAAAGGGTGGACGTCGGGTTGGCCCAATATGGATAAGGGCCATCGTATGATGAGTGGGGACAATCGCACTATGAACGGGTGGAGAAGTCATGTAGAGGCTAGTGGGGGGCCCGACGGGCACTTAATTATGGTGGTATGAGATTAATTTAGAGTTTTAATCTCATTAGGGTGCTTTAATGCGGGATTAAGGGGTAAGGCACGATTATTTATTTTTGCGGGATATGGGTAGTAATGTAGTTTATAATTAAACTAAGGGGTAGGGCTAATTTATACATGGGAATTAAATATATACGAAATTGGGGTTTTTTTGTGGATTTTGTATATATTAATAAAAGTTAGTAATTAATATGAAAAATGGGCGGAAAGGGGAAAACACTAAGTGCAAAGCTTTTTTGTGAATTACATGTTTTTCACATACTTACATTAATACTTCAGGTAAAGCAATTTTATGGGTTTCTGGTATGAAAGTGCTTTATATGGGGAAAAGTTCTTTTCCTAGGCAAAATGTGTTTTACCCTTAGGAAAAGGAGTTTTGTTAGGAAATGAATGAACTGATGGGGGGTGATGAATTTTATGAGGGATATCTAGTATTTGATATCCATAAGTCATTGAGCTAAGGGTCTAGTCCCTCCAAAAGTCAGAGAAATGCTCTGAGCCTCTTTGAATTAAAGGTTTTAAATACTTAGAACTTCATTATGGGAAATTAGTTAAGTACAGGGGTAAAATGAATGGGGGAAGTTAATTAATTAACTTTGAAATCCATTTACATGCTTGATTGTCCATTCATATTTGGAGCATATGATGAAAAATGATAGATATGCTTTTTGTTTAATCAATCACCATACTTCTGCAACCTTTCTTCTACTTACCCATCTACTCAATCTATCATTTTTTCTTCACTTTATTAGGGTGCATTTAAACTAGCAAACCCTTATCAACATTTTCTTTTCTTTACATAGAAAACTATCTAAATCAAAACTTATCTCATCCAAGGGCTTAGATTTAACAATTGAGCTCCTTTTATTTACTCTACCTATCTAATTATCTGCCAAGATTACACTATTTGGTCAGATTTTATTCTCTATCTATAGACATTAAATTGAAAACATGAAATAGCCAAGTTTAAACATTTTGATTGTTCATGGATTGTGGCATAAGTAACAAGTTGCACATAATCATTCATTAAGCATAAAAAGTACATGGTAGTGGCATTTTGACTTGCACACTTTCATGGTCTTTATGTTTTCTTGGGGTTCATATTTTCCATTTTTTTGTGACCTATTTTCATTCTTTTTTTCCTTTGATTATTTTTTTAGGACATACCCTCTTTACATTTTTTAATTTTTTAATATGGAAAACATTTGCAGAAAGCAAAGGTATGTACAATATTACAAGGCTTAACCTTAGTCAATCCAAATTATGACTCCTATTGGTATAGGAACCTAACACTAAGCATCTTTGCTGATCTAATAAATGAAGGGATAGAGGTATATACGGATGATTTTACTCCATATGGGAATTATTTTGATCAAGCATTACGAATGCTAGAAAAAGTCTTAGAATGGTGCATCGCTACCAGGTTATGTTTAAGTGATATCAAGTGTCACATGATGATGACCGAGGTCGTGATCCTGGGGCATTACATCTCTGCAGTAGGAATACAAGTAGACCCAACAAACATACAACTAATTCTTTTACTTCCTATCCCCTGCACCCAAATAGAGGTACATAGTTTCCTAGGATACGCAGGTTATTATCGCATATTTATCAAGAATTTTTCACAAATTGCGGCACCCTTATACACTCTAATTGGGAACATTGATTTCAGTTGGTTTGACAAGTGAGACATAACTTTTGCAGGATTAAACAAACTAGTCCCAACAGCACCAGTATTACGTGGACTAAAATGGGAGCTGCCTTTTCATATTTCCACAGACTCATCAGATTTAGCCATAGGCGCTATCCTCGGTGAGGAGGAGGACAAGAAACCTTATGCTATATATTACACTAGCAAAAATCTCACCCCTGTAGAACTCAATTACACAATGACAGAAAAAAAATTCTTAGCAGTTATTTATGCAATAAACAAATATAGACACTATATAACTGGCTACCAAATCTTTGTGTACACAGATCACTCTGCCATTAGATATCTAGCTAATAAACCTATCATAAATGGTCGAGTAACACGATGGTTATTGCTTCTGCAGGAGTTTGAAATTACCATTAAATATCATCCAGGAAAGGAGAATCCATTTGTTGATTCTCTATCTCGAATTTTGAAGGTTAATGATCCACTGGTGGTAGATGACCAATTCCTGGATGAGCACCTGTTTGATGTGACGGTTAAGACGCCATGGTAGGCAGATTTGGAAAATTATCTGGCAGTTTGAAATCTGCCTAAATGTTTAACAACAAGGGAAAGAAAATTGATTTTTCAGCATAGTGCCCAGTTCTCCTCGATAGATGGATATATTTTTCATACAAGGGATGACATGTAAATACGCAGATGTATCGGTTGTATGAGATCTATGAAATTGTGAAATCTTGACATGATGAACCCTGTGGGGGAGATTTTGCGGACTGAAGGATAGGACATAAGGTATTACAAATGGGCTATCACTCGCCCACTAATTTTAAGGATGCTAAAAAATATGCCCAGTCCTGTGACAGTTGCCAAAGGATGGACCAACCTAGTCAATCTGATGAAATTCCTCTATAACCACAATTTGTCATATAATCCTTCGAGCATCAAGCATTAGACTTCATAGGTCCATTCCATCTACCTTCCAATCATAAGGCCTACATACTGGTAGCCACAAATTATGTGATGAAATGGGTGGAAACAGTAGATTTACTAAGAGCCACAGAGGAAGCAGTGATTAACTTCCTTTTTGGAATATTTGTGCAGTATGGATTACCATGAGAAGTGGTCAGAGATGGGGGAAAGGAATTCATATGTAACAAGATTACTGCCACTCTCAGAAACCATCATATCACGCACAAGATCACTTCTCCATATCACCCGCAGGTGAACGGGCATGTAGAAAGCACCAACAAGGTTATAGAAGCAATTCTGACTAAAACAGTCTCAACACACTAACGAGATTGGACTACTCGACTGCTAGAGGCCTTATGGGCCTATCGTACGAATTGAAGGAGTACTACTGGATACTATCCCTACCATCTTGTGCTCGATAAAGAACCAATTTTTCCAATCGAATTCAAAATAAAGACTCTAAGGACAACCTAGGAATTGGGTCTAGATTTAACAGAAGCTCAAACCAAGTGCCTTCAAAAGATTAACAAAACTAGATGAAGCTTGATTCCTTGCTTTGCAATGAACTGCAATAATAGAGTAGCAAAGGGAAAAATGGCATGACAACCTTATCAAGAAGAAAACATTTCAAAAAGGGGATTGGGCACTTCTGTATGATTCCAAGTTCTAGGACTTCCTAGGCAAGTTACAAATAAGATGGCCTAGCCCTTATGAGATTCAAGAAGTGCATAACAATGGTACTCTTACCTTGACTACCATAGACGGATCTGGCCATTCCTTTAAGGTAAACGGGCATCGAGTGCGCCTCTATCATCAATCGCTTACCAAAGAATCTTTCTGCAAGAAGGTACGCGAGGACCCCTCCATGCAAATTGGAATGATAACGCAACAACGTTTTCTTTAAAAAATTGAAATTGCTTGAAAATTTGTAAATAATGTACATAGCTTTGTAGGCATTACCACATAAATATCGATTTTTTTTGTTTTTTGTTGTTCAAACAATTGAACACCTGTCAGTCGGTTGATTAAACAACGTATTTATTTTTCTGTAACTCGCCGTTCAATTGATCGAACAACGCAGTTTTTCTTTGACGTATTTTGTTGTTCAAAGAATTGGACATTTGTCGTTCAATTGATTGAACAAAACATTTTTTTTTGTTTTCATCGTTCAAACAATTGGATGTTTGCCGTTCAATTGATTGAACATCACATTTTTGTTTGTTTTCGTTGTTCAAACAATTGGACGTTTGTCGTTCAATTGATTGAACAACACATTTTTGTTTGTTTTCGTTGTTCAAACAATTGGATGTTTACCATTCAATTGATTGAACATCACATTTTTGTTTGTTTTCATTGTTCAAACAATTGGACATTTGTTGCTCAATTGATTGAACAACACATTTCTTTCGATTTTTGCTATTCAAACAAGCGAACTCTTGCCATTCAATTGATTGAACAACACATTTTTTGTTTTTTTCACTATTCAAACAAGTGAATGTTTGTCGTTCAATTGATTGAACATCACATTTTTTGTTTTTTCATTTTTCGCTATTCAAACAAGCGAATGTTTTTCATTCAATTGATTAAACAACACATCTTTGTTTGTTTTCATTGTTCAAACAATTGGATGATTGCTATTCAATTGATTGAACAACACATTTCTTTCAATTTTTGCTATTCAAGCAAGCGAACGCTTGCCATTCAATTGACTGAACAACACATTTTTTGTTTTTGATTTTTGTTTTTCAAACAAGTGAACGTTTGCCGTTCAATTGATTGAAGAACACATTTTTTGTTTTTTTCATTTTCTTTGTTCAAACAATTAAACATTTACCATTCAATTGATTTAACAACATATTTTTGATTGTTTTTGTTGTTCAAACAATTGAAAGTTGCCGTTCAATTGATTGAACAACACATTTTTGTTGTTTTCATTCTTCAAACAAGCGGACGCTTGCTATTCATTTGGTTGAACAAAACTGTTTTTCTTATTTTGTTTTTGTTGTTCAAACAATTGGATGACTTTCATTCAATTGATTCAATGTCACATTTTCCATTCATTAGTTTTCATTGTTCAAGTTATTGAACAATTGGCATTCACTTGATTGAACAACACTATTCTTCTTATTTGTTTTGGTTGTTCAAACTATTGAACGACTGTCGTTCAATTAATTGAACAACACATTTCTCCTTATTTATTTTCATTTTCTTTGATTTTTTTTATTTTGCAGAGTGAACCACACCTTGTTGCAAGCTAAATGTTGAATTTTTCTAATTTTTTTTCTTAATCATTATACCATGATCTTCTTCTTTTATATTGCAAATAAGTACCATGTGCATTCATGCCTCTTCTAAAGATATATGGTAATAACATTGTCATTATAACTTCTGAAATCCTTTTGCTGGTTATCTTTATTCATCAAGCTAATATGGTGTATCTTTATAATCATTGTCTAAACATATTTTATTTTGGGACACATCAGGAAATGATTCATTACCTATTATCCATGTTGGCTTATATTTTTACTTCCGAATAGATAAAACTCATTGATATAATGTTAAGGGATAAGAGTATAATACTCCCATTGGCATATTTTTACTTCTTGCACCATCCCTAACTCTTAAGGAGCAAATGAGCCTTCCTTTTACAAGAAAAAATTCAAAAATAAAATAAAAATAGAAAGATGCTTACAACATTGTCCGAAGAGGATAGGGGGTCTCATCATGAGCTAGCCTACCATGATCATAAGAATGTAGCAGGCGACATTCAAATTTGGCTATTGTTGGGCCTTTAATATGTCATTATTATTATCACCTTTTAACACCTATTTCATCTATTTCTACTCTTCTTTATCGTGTCATTTATCATGGTTTATCATATAATTCCATCTTATAATTATTTATGCTCTTATGGATAAATATTGTTTCTTCTCCTTTATTTTTAATAAATTGATTATTATGCATGATTTTACCAATGATGTTTTATTAATAAATTGGTTGTAACATCACTCACCATTTTAGCCTCCAAGATATTTTCCATATTGAAGATTTGATCTCCAGCTCATCATTATATGTGCCAACTCAGAGATTCGTTGGAACAAGAAGTGGCAGTTTTGTATTGAACAGTTCGGGCAAATGGAGAAGAATCTAGAAAATCCGAAACAAGGGTTTTGTTCAAAACGGACCAAATTAGTTTTGTAATGAGTAGTTTTCCAAAACTCAGTCTGTAATAAGAGAAACAGGAGGTTCTCTGAAGAAGTTTTTCTAAGATTTGCTATCGTGGCCGTTTTCCAAATTATCTCTGCTGTAACACCAAATTTGACCTGTTCCTGTTGAATGCTGATAGAAAGATATCTTAGATATGATCTTGCTGATCAATTTGTTGTTAACAATCCAATTTTGTAATAGAAATCATATTGTAATCATATGTGTTGTAAATTCTCTCTGCTCTCTGTGTATTTAAATTAGAATAGAGATCAGAGAAAAGGACGAAGAGGATTCATGATGGATGATTAGAGAGAGAATTAGATATATTAGAGGTAGATAGGATAGGATAGGAGGAATGGAAGAATTACTATTGAGAAATTGTAAATGTTATTGTTGACTCTCGTTGTTGAAGCAGAGAACGAAACTATTGTAATGTTTATGCAATGATTAACATATAAAAACAGTTGCAGTTCCTTCGCATCTCCTGAAGTAATCTAGCAGTGCTTCACTAGCAGCTAAGGGCCCGACCCTGGTGGATCCACTTGCTTCTTGTATCATTATTTTATAGTTCCGTGTGATGGTTTGATTTCCTTTTCATTTCTTTAATTTGTTTTATTCAGTAATCTTCTATTTCTGAACATTTCACTGAATCACCCTGTCATATCAAAATCGTGATTGGATTACGTTGATAGAAAGATTATTATTTATAACTTAAAATGTCATGATGTTAATTTTGATATAATACTTCGCTATCCATTTCATATTATGTTGTTCATTTATAACTACAATCACTGTTCATTTATAACTACGATTGTTGTTCATGTATAACTGCAATTGTTGTTCATTTTGCTAGATTAAGATTGCTGATTCAGTTACATTTGCAATTGATGTGTATTTCTATTTAATTAGCCCTACTGTTCATTTATATTTAAGATTATTGTTCAATTCTCATAATTTAGCATTACTGTTCATTTCAATTAATATTTCATTTCTGTAAGATGAGTTTTGCTGTTCAATTCATTTCCGCTAAAGTTAAGCTTTGTTGTTTAGTTTATCAATAGACTTAGTCGTTGTTCCTTTTTTGCAAGGATTTGATTTCACATTTTAACTGATATTGCAGTAAGTGTTTTTAGTGAGCATTTCCAATTGAATTTCCATTTACAGTTATTTGCTTTAGTGTGGATTGAAAGATCAACAAGTGTGAAGAACATTGACTATAGCTGTCTAAGTTTTGAGATTGGAGATCCTATTTATGATTGATTTCATTGGCATCAGTTGATAGGGGAAAGAGTTATCACTACTATATCCTTGACTGATGATTGTTGTAGTTCCTTGAGTAAACGATTTAGTTGCAGATCATTTGAGTTTCTTACCATTCCAATTAGGTTTTGTTTCCAACATCCATTTACTTTTGCATTTTAAGAACTATACTGCAAAACATTACTCTTGAGTAAATGACTGCCTTAGACTGAGTACACTCTTGAAATAAAAAATCATACCTGGGTTGAAAATTAATGTGAAGATAATTAGGAGTTAAAAAGACACCTTTTATACCTCAACAGCTACCACACCAAGGTAATGATCTTCTTGATAAATAATTTGTCAAAAGAACAGGGCGTCTCATCACAAGCCAACCTGATCATATTTGTTTCACCCTGTGAGTGGCACTATGGTTATCTGGTCACCAAGCCAGCATAGTGGTCTCTTTGTGACAAAAGAAAAAAATCAAAATGTAGAAAGGACTCTGGCTCATTTGGGAGGGTTAAAAGGCAACCCTGTTGAGGCTATGAATGCTTGCTAGCAACAGTGGCTCTGTTGTGTTATTGAAGTATTATCTTATATTGCCATATGAAATCTACCTCTTATCACCTACGACCTTATGTCTAAACAAAAAAACTCCATTTGGGAGCACTTTTACAAGCTGCATAGCATGGTGATTTTTATTTTTACTTATCATGTTCCATATGTCCGCATATTTAAAGACAACCATTAAATATAAACTGCTGATTAGGCTAATATGATTAATTCCACTTAGGGTAAAATATTTGACATAATGATTTGATATTGCCATTTTCATTTTTTCGTGCATTCACGTCTGACGGTGCAAGTCACTTAAATGATTTATTGATTTGTGTGTCATTGTTTTTAGATTGATTGCCAGAATTTATTTTGCATTAGTTATTTGCCTATTTTCCACGTGCTAAAAGGATGTGTACGCCCTTCTCCTATCAGAGGGGGGGATGGCCTACGTATGGATAGCATGTATTCTAGTTATAAATAAATGTGTGATAATCATTCTGATTATCCCCAAAGTACGATTTGCATGATGTGCAAGGATATGTAATAATTAGTAGAAAATTATGATTGGTCGAAGAATGGCAACCATCATGGCGGGCATGCGAACATACGATTTTACATTAAGTATGGCTGACAGGATGGATGACTTAACTAAAAACGATAATTCCTATCCAAGTAGAGTCATTTCCTTTATAATTGTTGTGATATACATCATTGTTGTGTTGCATTATAGGGGTACAATGCAGTTGTCTTCAGAAGAACCAAACCTAATTGTAGCAACTATTGGCAGAAGAGAAATTTGGAGTAAACCTCCAGTACTAATGGTGTCGGATCAAGCCCCCGAAATCCTTGAAGGCACGGGTGGCTTACAGTACTTAAATAGATTGCAGGGATTCCATGAAGAGCTAATGCTGGAGTTTTTGCAAAATCCGCAGAATGGTAGTATAGTGGTCAAAGGCATAAGCATGATAGTTTTAGAAGAAGTACTGGCCGAAGTCACTCAACTTCTGGCGGAAGGGGCGAAATGGATAGACAAACGTGTCATTTTATACATCGCAATTGAAGCCTTCTAGGACGCAGGTGAGTGGCTGGTACGAACGGGGAAAGGAATTCATCCTTCGGCGTTGCAACAACCATGGCAAGAGCTGGCGGTCATCATCCAAAGATATATCACTTGCAACTGCCAACATGACATGGTAAAGCCTCGACAACTAAAACTCCTAGCCATTTTAAAGAAAATAATTTTAGTTAATTTACCATTTTATTTAAATTCCCTGTTACATGATGTTGCCTAATGGATAACGACAACCAAGGACCAACATAGTGTAGTCAACCATCATGGGTTAATTAAGTTAATAATCACAAATAGATTGGCACAAAAACAATTAACATGGGATAGTATCATAAACCTTACCTTCGGTCCACCCCTGGAAAATGAGGAAACAGAGCAACAAGGGCCAAGAACCCTAGGCCCAAATAAAATATTAAAACGAAAGAGCCCCACTGCACCCTAGAATCAGCTAAGCATATGTTATTGTTAGAAAATTATATATTACGGAGCAATGGAACACATAAAATATTGCAGAAATATAAACACAGAAAACGCACAAAACAAGAGAGACACAGATATACGTGGTTCACCCAGTTTGGGCTACGTCCACCGCGAACAGCCAATCCTTCCTTTCTATTATTCAACAAAATGAAGAGACACAAGCTACAACAAATCCACTGTAATATCCTCTGTTTTCTCTGACAGTCTCACCTCTCTGTTTCTCACTCACAGAATACACATCTATTTCACAGCCTCAAAGACAATACCCTCATACAAAGAGAGGGGTTGCCTTCTAGGGCAAAGAACCCTAAACTAAACATAATTTCTATCGTTAGATCATCCGCCTAATGAACGGCCCAGATTGACTAGAAATTACTATACTTTTACAAGGAAATTTTACATTTATTTTTAGCTTCGGGGGCGCTACCCACGAGCCCCCGCCGGGGGACCACTGGCCCCCGGACCCCCTAACCAGGGGCGATCGGCCCCCCCGGACCCCACATGGGGGATAATTCCCCCCCCCCCCGCGTGGAGGGGTGTACAAACTTCCTGGGCTATACATCTGGCTGAAACAAAGACCTCTGAACAATCATGCTCCACACACAACAATCTCCCACTTGGAGAATGATTGTAGAAACTCCACCGCTGCTTCATTTGCTGGACAATGACTCCTCTTTGGACCTGGCTATTTCTCATCTTCATCTTCATCCTTGAAGACCAATTGAAACTGAGCATATTCTCAGTTTCTCCCTGGTTACAACTTTTGTTAGCATATCTGCAGGATTCTGGCTAGTGTGTATCTTTTCCAGCTTCAACTCTCCATCTTCCAACACTGATCGTATGAAATGGTACTTGAGCTGTATGTGTTTAGTCCTAGAATGAAATGTTGAGCTCTTTGCAAGATGAATGGCACTTTGGCTATCACTGTATAACGTGCCCATATCATGCTCCTTACCCAATTCACCCATAAACCTTTGTAACCAAATCATTTCTTTACTAGCCTCTGTAGTAGCAACATACTCTGCTTCTGTTGTTGAAAGTGCAACAACACTTTGGATTTTTGAAATCCAACTGATAGTTGTTCCACCAACAGTAAATACATATCCTGTAGTGCTCCTCCTGTTATCCCTGTCACCTGCCATATCTGCATCAACATATCCCTGTAGAGAAATGTTTGCACCACCAAAGCATAATGCTTGATTTGTGGTACCTTTCAAATATCTGAGAATCCATTTCACTGCCATCCAATGTTCCTTTCCTAGATTGTTCATGTACCTGCTTGCAACTCCCACTACATGTGCAATATCAGGCCTTGTGCAGACCATTGCATACATTAAGCTTCCAACTGCTGATGCATATGGAACTTTAGACATATAATCCATGTCTTCTTGGGTCTTTGGGCACATTTCCTTACTAAGTTTGAAATGGCTAGCAAAAGGTGTACTAACTGGTTTTGCATTGTGCATATTAAATCTTTTCAACACCTGTTGTATGTACTCATTCTGAGACAATGTTAATTTTTGATTTTTCGTGTCTCTAGTCATTCTCATACGAAGGATTTGTTTTGCAGCTCCCAAATCCTTCATTGCAAATGAATTTGCCAATTTTCTTTTGAGTACATTTATTTCCTGCATGTTAGATCATACAACAAGCATGTCATCCACATACAATAACAATATAATATAGCTACCATCATTTTTCTTTTTCAGATAAACACAATGATCAGAGTGACATCTAGTATAACCTTGTTCAGACATAAACTTGTCAAATTTTAGATACCACTGCCTTGGAGCCTGTTTTAAGCCATACAAGCTCTTCTTCAACCTGCACACTAGTTTCTCCTTCCCTTTCACCTCATATCCTTGTGGCTGCTGCATATATATCTGTTCCTCCAAATCCCCATGGAGAAAGGTTGTCTTTACATCTAACTGCTCAAGATGCAAATCTTCAGCTTCTACAAGACTTAAAATAGTTCTGATTGAAGTCATTTTAACAACAGGAGAAAATATTTCATCAAAATCAATACCTTTCTTCTGTGAAAACCTCTTCACCACAAGTCTAGCTTTGTACCTCTGTTTTCCTCCATCTTCTTCCTTCAGCCTGTAAACCCATTTATTCTTCAATGTAGTTTTTCCTGCAGGAAACCTAACTAAATCCCAAGTCTGGTTATGCATTAAGGAGTCCATCTCTTCTTCCATGGCTACCTCCCACTTCTTCTTGCTTTCAACCTGCATTGCTTCTTCATAACATTCAGGTTCACCAGAATCAGTCAACAATAAATAATATAATGAAGGAGAGTATCGTTCAGGGGGTCTACTTATCCTGGTAGATCTTCTAACACCACTTTCAGGTGTTTGGGGTGCCTGTTGCTATTGTGGTGGTTGTTGTTGTTGATTATTATTATTTTCAGGCACCTTTACCTTTTCAGTGATTTCATCAAGAACTGCATATTCTTTGTTTTCTTTTTCCTGTTTCTTTTCCTGCAACTGATTCTTATACAAGACCTTTTCATTGAATATTACATCTCTGCTCCTAATGATTTTGTGATTTTCGTAATCATATAAGCGATAACCAAAATCATTAACACCATATCCAATAAAGGTACATTTCTTTGACTTTGCCTCAAGCTTTGTTCTATTTTCTTTATCAATATGGACAAAGGCCTCACAACCAAAAGGCTTTAAAAAAGATTAGTTTACCTTTTTACCTGTCCATGCTTCCTCCGGAACACCACCATCCAAGGAACTTGAAGGCCCTCTGTTTATTAGATAAACAACAATATCTACAGCATCTACCCAAAACTGTAAAGGCAATCCTGCATGCAATCTCATGCACCTTGCACGCTCCATGATTGTTCTGTTCATCCTTTCTGACACACCATTTTCTTGTGGTGTTCTTGGAACTGTATTCTCTCTACGAATTCCATGATCTGAACAGTACCTATCAAACTCTTTGCTGCAATATTCACCTCCATTGTCTGATCTAAGACACTTCAATTTCTTTCTTGTCTCAATCTCAACCAAATCTTTCCATTTCTTGAAAGTATCAAATACATCAGATTTATTCTTAATACAATAAATCCAAGTTTTTCTAGTTGCATCATCAATAAAAGTAACATAATAATGAGAGCCACCGAGAGATGATACCTGAGTAGGTCCCCATACATCTGTATGCACAAGCTCTAATTTTTCATTCTTCTTTTCTTTCCCAACTCTGAGAAATCTGACTCTCTTCTGTTTTCCATAAATGCAATTCTCACAGAAGTCCAAATCAACATTCTTCAAACCCAGCAACAAATTCCTTGAGTGAAGAATCTTCATCCCCTTTTCACTCATGTGTCCGAGCCTATGATGCCATAATGCTGCATCTGCTCCTTTGGAAGTTAAAGCATTAACAGAGTTAGAAATACCATTTCATAAATACAATATACCAACCTTTTCGCCTTTTTCTATTACCAGGGCTCCTTTGGTGACCTTCCAAGCTTTATCTGTGAAAGTTGTCACACAACCTTCACTGCCTAACTGCCCTGTTGAAATCAGATTTTTCTTTAGATCTGGAACATGCCTTACCTCCTTCAATATCCATTGGTTTCCATTCTATTGTTTTACAAGAACCTTACCCATTCCAACGATTTTACAGGGTTTATCATCACCTAGACGAACTTGTCCAAAATCTCCTTGAACATAGTCATGAAAGTATTTCTTATTAGGTGTGGCATGGAATGAAGCCCCTAAATCTACCACCCAGGAATCAGTAATATTTTCGAATGAAAGAATCAAAGCATCTTGTAACACCTCACCTGTCACATTTGCTTCATGATTGTTTTCTTGTTGCGCATCTCCTTCTTTTCCCTTTCGAGATCTACAGGCTTTCTTTAGGTGTCCTTTCTTTCCACATTTCTAGCACACTATCCCCAATCTGGACTTGGATCTGCCTTTCCTTGATTTACTGCGATATCCTGAGCTCTTTCCTCTTTCCATTTTTCTTCCTCTAGACTCTTCACTCAAAGCATTTCCCGATGTCTCACCGGAGCTTTTCCGTCACATTTCCTCGCTAAGGATAGCACCGACAACATCATCAAACTTTAAAGTACTAGATCCAGAAATGGAGTTACTAATGGCCATTACCAAACCATTCCAACTTTCTGGTAATGAGCACAAGAATAACAGAGCTCTAACTTCATCATCAAAGCTTACCCCTATAGAACTTAACTGACTTGTAACTGTATTAAAATCATTTAAATGGTTTGCAACAGATCCACCTTCCGACATATTCATATTAAATAACCGTTTCATAAGAAATACCTTGTTGGAGGCCGAGGGTTTTTCATATAGTTTCAACAACATCTGCATCAAACCCTCTGTCGTGGTTTCCTTCGAAATGTTGAAGGTGACT
Source organism: Pinus tabuliformis (assembly GCA_031772625.1). Taxonomy (NCBI): domain Eukaryota; kingdom Viridiplantae; phylum Streptophyta; class Pinopsida; order Pinales; family Pinaceae; genus Pinus; species Pinus tabuliformis. Next base: position 1,631,303,242 of record CM062820.1, on the reverse strand, counting down.
AACGCAGCAAGGCACAACCGTATTGTTCCGAGTGCCTTTCTATCGAGAAGGTTCCATTCTTCGTCTTTCATACCCGTCGGCATCTTTGTTTTTCCGCCCAATGGTAGGTATAGATCTTTCTGATACAGATAATCTTCCATCTGCATCTTCCACAGTGAGAAGTTTTGGCCATTAAATTTCTCGACCCTAAACTTACCATCTTTCGCCATTTCTCCCACTCGAACCAAGAAACCCTTCTTTCGTGCGAGTTTATCAGCCAAATAGACCTTCGTCTCTGATACCAATTGTTAGAAAATTATATATTACGGAGCAATGGAACACATAAAATATTGCAGAAATATAAACATAGAAAACACACAAAACAAGAGAGACACAGATATACGTGGTTCACCCAGTTTGGGCTACGTCCACCCCGAACAACCAGTCCTTCATTTCTATTATCCAGCAAAATGAAGAGACACAACCTACAGCAAATTCGCTGTAATATCCTCTGTTTATTCTCACAGTCTCACCTCTCTGTTTCTCACTCACAGAATACACATCTATTTCACAGCCTCAAATACAATACCCTCATACAAAGAGAGGGGTTTCCTTCTAGGGCAAAGAACCCTAAACTAAACATGAGTTCTACTGTCAGATCATCCACCTAATGAACGGCCGAGATTGACTAGAAATTACTATACTTTTACAAGGCAATTTTACATTTGTTTTTAGCTTTGGGGGCACTGCCCCGGAGTCCCCGCCGGGGGACCGCTGGCCCCCGGACCCCCGCGGGGGGGACAAGTCCCCCCCCGTGTGGAGGGGTGTACAAACTTCCTGGGGTATACATCCGGTTGAAACAAAGACCTCTGAACAATCATGCTCCACACACAATAGTCATCACAAAACCTAACCCTGACAAGCCGCTAATCAGGTCGACCTTGAGTAACTATTTCAAACCAACTTTTGGCTGAGGCTTAGCCTCCTCAACCTGAGAGGGCTCTCTCACTAGGTTAAATATTTTGATAATGGATTAGACGAAAAACTATATGAAAACAAATGGAGTTTAAATGGTTGAAACACAATCAATAAACATCCATTGGGCTATGGGGTCAGAAAATTCTTAGTATGACAACAATATTAGCTGAACATGGAAGTTTGGGGATCAAAATTTCAATATATCAGTTAACACATAGAAACAGGAAGGAAGCACAGTCTATAAATGCATGACGGAAGTTAGAGCATTGCCAATGAGTTCTAAGTATCATACATTCATACTATTGCAAATAAGGAAATGAGGACAAACATAAAACAAGCCACCATTGAAATCTTTTTGAATCTTGAGAAGTAAAGCTAAAGTCTATATTCAGAAGAACATAATCTTCTACAATGACACAATGTGAGTGTTTTCTCTGAAAAATTTCCAATCCCTGGTGCATTTATACTCTTTTCATATAGAGTTTCTTTACAAGCTTGAATTCCTTCCTCCAGCAAGAGGGGAATTCGAATTTCTCTAGACCTTACACCTATCAAACTTTAAACAAACTATTAATTACAACTGATTGTAAACTAACAGTCATAGAGACCTAATTTGACTAGGAGTGTAACTCCTTATATATGCTAGCAACAACCTTAGTTATGAAAGCAAACTCATTATTTGACATCTGTCCCTCTTCATCTTTGGCTTGAGTGATGACTGTAAACTTCATGCTAGCCTTTGATTGCTTGTCCTTTATCTATCCCTGGATACTAGGAAAACTACCCCTCTTTTTTCTACTTTGGTCTCCAAAGTGGTTCCTCGAATTCTGCTAACCATCTTATCCTTTTAATAACATGTGATGCCTTGAATTAGACCAAAGTTACTGCTCATATACTCATGCTAATACAAAACCCCTTAGATGTTGGTTGAAGCATGAAAGCTATCTGAGCTATGAAATGACTATTGTTTTCATAGCGTAGAGTTTGGAGTTATTAGATGCTTCTCATTCTTTCAATTTTCCTTTGTTTAGTGTTCAACTTCTGAGGTGACCCCTTTCTATCCTCTGCAACAACATTCTTTCATAATGGTTCCGCCCTTTCATTTCAAAATTGATTCAAAAAACAAAACTGGCAGCTTCAGCAGTTTCGTAACGCACTACGAAACTGTTGTGCATTATATGTCATTTTTAGTAGTTTTGTAGTGCGCTACAAAACTGCTATGTGATTCAAGAATATATTTTTTGTGATTTTTTTGGGATTTTTCAATGGCTTATTGTTTTTGGGAAAACTAGTGTCTTTTCGATTTTCTAGCCCTCTAGGATTGTCAGCTATCCTAGCAAACTAACAATTAAAGCAGTTTGGGATTTCCTCTATGTATGATAGATAAGAGAGAAGCAAAGGAACCAACCTGTATCTTCCTCTTGACTGCTTGCCTAATTTCCCTCCCCCTTGATAGAGCTTGCAACTCCTCTCCTACTTATCCTACTTAGATAATACCTATAGAGATAAAGTAATAAAACACCATCAAAGTATCTTGATCTATTATATCATAAACAATGCAGAATCAACATACAATGGCATTCACAAATACACGATTGTATGGAGGAAAATTCAAAGAACTTTACGAAAATAGAAGGGAGAATTACAACCCAGCTGTCTGATCCACCATCATCCTCCCAGCATCAAAGACCTCTTCAGCTCATGAAAAGCAAGATCAACCAACAATACAATACTCTTTCTTAGATACAAACTATCAGCACTTCCTTACAAATTACAAAATTCCAGCCTCCAGATCTCTCAAATGATGGATCCATTTATAGATGTATGCAAGGGTGTGAGTCATCTCTAGGTTTTTGATTAGTGTCATTCCACTTGTTCTTTTTGGTTCCACTTGGAGATTTCTTGGATATCTTACTAATCCCTAGGCAAATTCAGAGAAACAAGTGTCATAGGAGAAGTTTCTAGTAGATTCCATGAGCATCCACTTAGAAAACTATCTCGGACATTTGTCCATTCTCACTCATTGCACGCCACAGAAGGCCTCATCAGTATGCATCACACTTGGCTAGTGTAGAAGTCAGTATGCATTGCACCTGAACAGTTGAGTAGTTAGTATGATCTTGTTTTGGCCAGTTTTGGATGGTTTTTCAAGTGGAGCTTTTCGGGAATGATGTAATCAGTTGACCATGATATTTTAGGGTATGAAACAAAACATTTAGGGATTAAAGAGCCCTAGTTTATCGACATATAAGATTGGGGTTGAAGTGCCCAAATATGTCTATAACATTTGCCCCCTAAAGCATGAAGTCATAAATCTTTGATGTCGGGTGAAATGCTTGAACATGAGGATCCAAGGTTTTTGAAACTAGAAGGTGACCTGTATAAGATAAAATACAATACATCATCATCATATAATTTTCATGATCTAGGTGAGGCGGGAATTCCCATGCTTAGCTTTATAAATTCATTTCATGTATATAGAACAGATAATCATCTGCAATTTTATACTGGTGATTCTTCATATGTAGGGTCATCGTCCCTGGCTTGTATGACCATCTATGTAGCTTTTGTGTACATTTGATGTCTTTATATTCCTAAATATATCGTAGCCTGGAAGGATGAAACTAGATCCGGGGTCTTCAAACTAGTTCAATATTCACCTGATGTACAAGTCAATCCATGTGAAAAGATGTTCTAAAGTTGAACATGGAAAGACATCTCCTGATTACCAGCCAATAATGTGAGCTGTTAACAGACGCGAGAGGAATCACCGATAATTATAATGACCCTCAAGGTACTACAGTACAATTCATGTGGTGTGAATATATTATTTGATGTCAAACACCACACAAAATCTTTCGGTCGAAGGCCATTGATGTCAACCTGTCACCGGAAGTGAGAAACTTGCCATTAAGGTATGCAAGCTTCAAAGTACTAAAATGGGTGTTTCTAAGTCAACTTCCTTGATAATGTACTGATGTCGACAAGAAGTGCCTATCATAGGATGGCCTTAATGTATCACACCTCTACGACATGAAACAAAGCAAATGATTTTCTGGATGTGAAAACGATCGACGACACAAGGTTCAGGAATGGCGGTCATGAAAAAATGGAGGTTGAAGGTATTGCAGGGGATGAGACATTGACTGGATGGTGAATTCTCAACTGAATGAATTCTCTTGAACATATTGGTGACACTGAGATGGATTGGTAGCATTAACCCCAAAAGTGGCTAGTGTGAAAGACCAATGGTGAAATGACCAGTGAATAGAATAACCTAACCCAACTCAATCATGGTGATGGAGTGAAAGTGTCATGTTCAAGAGCGACCTGCTACCATAAAATTATATAAGCTTTTGTCCCTTTTTCCCCAGTCATTGCTGACCAGTACCTCTTTATTTTTGTTAAGCTTGAGGAGGATAACGTGTGCTTGTTCTATAATTTTCCCTTCGGGCAAACCTGTCACTATGTTTTAGCGATTCTAGTGACAGTGAAACTCGTTCTTGTTTGGGTGGACAAGTTTGTCGCTATTGTTTTAACGAGTTTAACGACAAAGACAACTTAGTCCTTTCATGTTTAGAGAGTTTGAAAAGAGACAAAAGGAAAACTCTAGAATTTCTTTTTTGTAGCATAATCCCTTAGGTCCAAAAAAGATTAAAATAATACAAAAGGGATGACTTTTCCGATCACTTTAGCAAGCCAAAAAAAACAAGTGCTCGAACGTTTTTGTGAGATAATCCCTCAAGTCTGAAAAGGATTAAAATCTACATGAGGGATGGCACTTTTAATTACTTTAGAGAGCTGGAAAGGCCAATAGCTCAACAATCTTTTCATATTTGACGAGTTTGAAAAGGGTTAAAGAGGACTCATTTTTGAAGAACAAGTGGTATCTAGGGTAGCAACTAGTTCTAGGTAATCTTGGAACTTCTCAAAACATGGTGATGTGAAGAGGGTGGCTAATAGGACCACTCTTCATAGCTATTTCGCAAAAGGGTAAACAATCAAGTGGAAGCATATGATCGGCCAAAAGAATGGAGGTGATTGCAGGAACACAACCAAGGCTCAAAAGGCTGATGTAATGGAAATCACGAAGGTTATTTATCGAAGGTAGGTTCATTTTTTAAAGAGCTTGAACTCTAGGGGAACATATGCTCTGTTTGGGAGCGGGTTCATTTTTAACGAGCTTGAACCTTGCGGAAACTATGCTTAGTGAAGGTTTCTCCTTTTATGCGAACTAGAAATGACCAAACTAAAAGCTAGAAAAACTAAAAAAGCTAAGAAACTATTGAGGTTAGATAGGATAGTTTCATCAGTGGCTAGACAAAACACTTCCTTTTCTTCATCTGCAGAATAGACGAAGGTGAATGGTGTGTCAGACTAATCACCTAACCTCAAGAGTTAAAAAACTAAAAAGTTAAAAAGCTAAAAAGCTAAAAAGTTAAAGAAAACTAGGAAATGAAATTGGTCTTTTATAGCTTGCATAAAAAGGTTTACATGCCCCCAGCATGATGAAAAGGAGAGTCTCCAGTAGTCATATGGAAATTTTCCGTGGTTATGCAGTATGGTTTCGTTCGCGAAATAGACAAAACACTTCCTACACTTCGTCCACAGAATAAACAAAGGTGAAAGGTATCCCAGACCAATCACATAACCTACCGGGAGACCTATTTCTCAGTTGGGTTCGTCTGCCAAATAGACAAGGGTGCCTGCCCCCTAAGCTTCATTACATTCACCAGATTACTCATTGTCATTAGGTGGACGGAATGAAGGTTCAAGAGACACCGTGGATGTAAAAGGTCCATTTAGGGATGATGGTTGAATTGGAATTATGCTTGAACCGGGAAATGAAATTTGGTCAATGGTGACAATTTTTCCTTCAAGTGGGAAACACATCTTTCAGAAGAGTGTTGAAACAATAGCTTCCATGTTATAAACATAGTCACGTACAAGGAGTAGATTGTAGTCTAACGGTCTTGGGACTACCATCACATTCAAGTGAACGGTTTTCCTTCCTAAAGTTATTGGTAACTTAGGAAGGATCCCTAATGGTCAACTGGTTCCTTTGTTAAAGCCTGACAAATTCTATGTAATAGGCATAAGCGATGGCGAACAAAGTGCTTTCCAAGAAATTAAGGAAAGGATACTCATTGATGCACCCTCATCTATGATAGTGCCTGACACGATCATTTTGTAAACTTGTACTATGATCCAGAAAGGTACATAAGAAGGAAGGCGAGATCCTGCTAGTAGATTCCAATCAAAGGAAACAATTAGGCTACTTGGATGGGGTACCAACTAAACAAGTGAAGTAACCCCTTAAGTAGTAGGAACTGGGGGATTCTCTTCTTGTTGTGAAGGAATGGGCAGATTGCCCCCAAGTTCATTGGACTATGAAGTAACAAAGAGAATTTGGACGGTTTCTTTCTCACTCTCTTGACGACAGATATGATCTTCTGAAGGTAAAACTAGGTCAACTGTCATCTCGACCTATTGAATTTGGTCCAATGTGGAATCAGAAGATTCACTTTCAACTATAGGTGTTTTGACTGATGGTTTAGTTAAGTCAGTCGGATTTTCAACTAGTAAAGGATTAGGGGAGAGTTTCTTGTATCCAGGTAGAAGTCGCTATGATGAAGCAGGATGGTTATGCAAGAATCTTTTGGTCTCACCCAGAAAAGGACAATGGGGAAGTATATGTGTCATGCGGAAAGAGTCAATTTTGCGGACAAAACCGACCTCCCTAGAAGCTAAGGCTTTCTAGTGACAAACAAGACAAGTAAACAATACCTTTCTCTAAATATGCATTTAGAATACAAGTAATCAGGTGTTCATAACATACCTTTAGTCCAACGCTTTGTAGTAGTCCAGCCTCGCCGATCCGGATGAGCTCCTCCTTCTCTTCGAAACCTGCATTCACTAACAAGCCAAAAGATTAAATAGCACCTGAATAACTTATAAAATAAAACATATTCATCATACAGACCAAGGAGTATATGAAACAAATCATGTATAACAATCTATTGAGAAAAGTGAGCTTAATTGTATTAAGTGGAAACAAAAGAAACCATTACAACCTGAGCCTTGGTGTTGTGCAGGTCCCTCCTAGGGTCCAGCAAGAGTTTTCCTTTACTTTGATCAGCTCACCCACTTCCAAATAAGGCTAGGAAAGGATGGGAATCTCTCCTCTCAAGCTCTATAAGGGAGTCCTAATTGCAGCAGCATCTACCCTTAGGAATGTTAAGCTTTCAACCCCTCCTCCCTCTGGCCCAATGCCTGTATTTATAGTGCTTTAGAGGAAGTTAATCAGGTCCACCATCAATGGGATAAGCCCCTCTTTGGATGGGATAGATCCGCTGTTGATGGGATAAGTTCCTCTTTCATAGGGATACATGAACCATCTGGAGGCGCTCAATACACGTCAAACAAGCTTCTAGAATGCTCTAGAAATGACCACAAGTAACGTTTTTGAAGTGAAACTTGCGCCTTTTGACCTTTACAGGAGTACGCACCCATCCCTTTACAGACAGAGCGTACAAGTACGCAGGTATTGTGAACTTGAGGTGCGTACACGCAGGTAAGGCTAAGAGAAACTGCGTACCCAGAGATATATAGATTTTTAAAGACTTTCTCTCTTTCTTGGAGTTTGACATGAAGATCAGAGGTATAAGAATTGCCAAGGAGGATAGTATGACAGTTGATGGAGCCATACTAACTGCAAATAGTCATGGTGACAAATTTTAGTGTAACAGATTGCCCCCTAAAGTGCAAAGCCTGTAGTAGATTAGGGTTTCATATAATCTAGGAAGGGTGAAGTACTTTATCATGTCAAGGATTATCTTGTGGAGAGCCCAGTCGGAACCTGCAAGTATTCAACACAAAATACATATATATGATCATATCATCGCTGAGGTAGGCATTCCCATACTCAGATTGAAAACTTTAACTAATTGACTATCTACTGCTCTGATACAGGAATGATTCTGCAATACATCATAATCATAGACTTTTGTAGACACAGTATGGACACAGCCATCTGTTTATAGTTAGTCTACTGTATAATGAATACAAAACTCCTCACAGCCTCGATGGTGGAAACTAGATCCAGGGTCTTCATTTCTACTTCCTGAACAGGTACGATTCTATCCATGCGAATAAATGAGTTGATGTCGAACATGGTAGAAACCACTTGATTACCAGTCAATGATGTAAATTTTTAACAAGCGTGAGAGAGACCACCAGTGATGTCAATGGTTCTCAAAGTACCTAGTACAATCCATGAGATGTGAATGAATGAGTTGATGTCGAACATTTCACGGAATCCTTCGATCGAAAGTCAATGATGTAAACCATCGTCAAAGGTGAGAAACCTGCCATTGATGCATGCAGAATTCAAGGTACTGACGATTCCTAGGTCATCTTTATAGATAATGTGCTGATGTCGATAGAAAGCGACCCGTTGCAGGCAAGCCCACAACATGAAATCATAGATCAAGTTGAAGAAATGTAGCTGTAAGGACTGACTCAGGGATGGTCAAAATGGATGACGAGTATTTTGCAGATAAATGTTTATTGCAGAGACCTCTTGAACACATAACGACACAACAGATGGCTTGGTGACATTTGACCCAAAGTTAATACCCGGCTGAAGACTTTCAATGTGGTTTGATCAACTGTTAGGCAAAGGATTTCCCAACCCAGGTGAATGAAAAGTGTCGTGTTCAAGAGTGGTGATAAGGCTTCTTCTGAGACAAACGATAACAAATAGGCTCATTTTCCTCTCTTTTCCCCCACCATTTCTGGCAAGTACCTCTTTATTTTTTACAAGCTTGAGGAGGATAACATATGCTTGATTATAAGCTCATCCTTCGGATGAGTCCAACTTAGTTTAGATTCGAACCCTAAGAAGGAGTGGTCCGTTCCTGTTTGTAATCGAATAGGTCCTTTACTGTGAAATTTTAACGAGTCCAGTATAGGAGAAAATCGACGTTTTTCAATTTTAGAGAGTCTGAAAAACTTAAGAAGACTCCAAGTTTGAACTTTTTCGTAAATTTGTGTCTCCCAAGCCCGAAAAAGTATAAAATAATACTTGAGAGAACCGCTTGATCTTGCGACCAAGGAGTACTTTCATGATTAGTGTCTTTGACCTGAAAAGTAAAAAGTGATCAAGGACACGTCGTTTTATTTCCAGTATCGAATTTGAAATGACAAAAATCCGGCAATCTTTTCCTGTTTTTACGGTCAGAAAAGAGCTATAAAGGGACCGTCTTTTAATTCCGTTTTAACGAGTGTAAAAGAAACGCTCGGCAATCTTTTCATGTTTTAGGAGTCTGAAAAGGGCTTAAAAGAGAACTCCTAGGTTTCACTTTTTCGTAAGTTTTAATGAGTTCGAAAAAAGGATAAAAATGTACTCATATGGCCGACTTTCAATTTAATTTACGAGTAGGAAAAGACGGAAAGAACTCGGCATTTCATTTTTTTTACGAGAATGAAAGATAGCAAAATAATCTCAGGATTTTCATGAGTTTAAAGAGTCTTGAAAATAACTGAAATTGACTCGAGATAGGTTTGATTTTTACAAAAGCTTGAAACAGAGCAAAACTATGCTTCAAAGTAGTTTCATTTTTACACAAGCTTGAAACAGAAAGAAAACTGTGCTTGATGCCCCCTAAGCATAACTGCTAGAGCGCATGCCCCCCAAGCTTCATTGCATTCAATGAGGTGGATGGAATGAAGCTTTACTTTCAAGATCTTGGAAAGACTTGTGGGAGTTGTTTCATTTTTTAGTGAGTTTGACACAGGAAAAGAACTATCCTCAAAACCCTTGTTTCATTTTTTAAACGAGCTTGACACAAGATAAGGAACTATGCTCATAAGTACTCTACAATCTACCTAACAAGGAACTATACCTAAAAAACCTTGATTCATTTTTTAACGAGCTTGACACAAGACAAGGAACTGTGCTCTAAAATCCTTGATTCATTTTTTAATGAGCTTGACACAAGACAAGGAACTATGCTCATAACTACTCTACAATCTACCTACTTAACCTACCCTTGTTTCATTTTTTAACGAGCTTGACACAAGACAAGGAACTTTCCTCACACTCACTGATTCATTTTTTAATGAGGTTGACACAGTAAAAGAACTTTCCTCGACTCACTGATTCATTTTTTAATGAGGTTGACACAGTAAAAGAACTTTCCTCGATGCAGCCTGTTTCATTTTTTAACGAGGTTGGTACAGGAAAAAACTATCCTCGCCCTTTCTTGATCATGTTTTCCAATTGGAAGAAAGACATGTTAATGGAAATACCTTGATCATGGCTTCCAAAAGGTCTTCATCAGAAGGAAGAATAGTTCTCTGGAAGGAACACATGTCAAGGGACTCAAAAGGGACAAGAACATTGTGTTCAAGTAATCCCATAGAGTTTTCCATGTCAATTAGCGGATCTAAATCAAAGGAAGATGAGCAAACAGTGAGAGGCTCACTTACATCGGTAACTGAAAACATGGGACCAGTTGCCACATAATTAACTCGTGGCAGGGTAGATACCACTTTAGGATCAAGAAAATTTAGGGGTGTCATATTATTGGTAGTTGAAACAAGACTAGGGAACGAAAGCTGGTCTACAGTCACAATACTGCCATTGTGAGGGAAAGACATCACGCGAAAGAGTGTCGATACGACAGCTTTCATTGCATAAACATAGTCTTGCCCAAGGAGTAAATTGAAATCCAAGGGACCTAGAACTACCATAAGATCAATACAGACAGTTTTACCTTCCAAGGTAAGAGAAAACTTAGGAAGGATCCCTAAAGGTTCACTAATGGTTATGTTAAAAGCTTCCAGATTCTGCGTAATAGGCGCAAGCTGAGGGGAACCCAAAGCTTTCCAAACAGTTGAGGATAAAATACTAACAAAAGAACCTTCATCTACCTGAGTACGATGTATGTCCCTACCACCAGCCTTGACAATGATTTGGAAAGGGATGGAGGAAGGAAGACGAGGTTCTGTCAGTCTATTCCAATCAAAGGAAAAGACCTCAGTACTTGGAGGGGGTTCTGTAGAAACAGGTGAAATGCCCCCCGGCATAGAAGAATCTGATGTAACAAGAAGAACCTGAGCGGTATGAAGTTCACTCTCTAAAGGGAAAGTGGGATCGACCGAATGTGAAATTGAATTGACCACTTGATCAACTAATGGATCATCAACCTGAGTGACATGAGTTTCACTCTCCAAAGGAAGAGTGTGATCGACTGAATGTGAAATTGAATCGACCACTCCGTCAGCTGATGGTAGGTTGGGAGAAAGTTTACGGTAACCAGTTGGAAATTCTTGCTGTGGAACAGTAAGGTTTTCCAACAATGTTGAGGCTTCATCCATGTGAGGGCAAATGTGAGTTTGATGACTCCCTTTGCATAACTTACAAGGAAACCTAATTTTACCCATTTTCCCAGGAACCTGACTATCACTGGTTGATGGATCAATGGAAAGTTGATGAGATTTTTCTGAACATACTTCCAAGACCTTTGGAATACCAGGACAATTAACAAGGAAGTGGTCACCCTTACAAAGCCTGCAAGGGTATTTGGGTTTACGATGCATGTCGGAGTTTTCCTCAACACAACTAACACTTACAACCACGGTTGGTTGGTTGACTTCTTTCTTATCTTGCTTCTTCTTCTTCTTCCTCTTCTTCCCTTTCTTCTTCTTCTTAAACACCTGGTTACTAGCATCAAGGCTTTTACCAAGCGAAGAGTAAGAAATGGAGGAAGAAAAATTAGGCGAAGAAGGTAAAGGGTCAACAGAAGGTTGGTGATGTTGAGATGGTGAACTCTGTTGAGGTGAAGCATTCAGTTGAGGTGGAACGATTGGACTATTTTGGGCCAACGAAGTTGAAAATAACCATATCGGTAAACCTATTGTAAATCTAGGTAATGACAAAGTAGCCATATAAGGAGGACCAACATTTCCAAAGTAAGGAAAAGTACTAGGATTCTCGTTAGGAGGGGTTCCTAGGTTGGTAAATTCCGGAACGTTTGCCATTATATTCAACTTCAGTGAATTTTATTAACAATTTATAACTAAAATTAACAATTAACAATTCACACCTAACAATTAAAATTCACAATTCACACCTATGGTCTCTAAAAGTAAAAACAAACAAATTAACACACACTATCAAATCTAGGAGTCAAACCACACACAAACAGTAGCCTTCCAGACCGAAAACACTAGTTGGTGATGAAATCCAACATCGCAGAATTTAGTACAGAAGTGGCGGGTGGAACAGTTAACCCGACAACCTGCTTAATGAATAGACTGGACCAAGTTCCTCCACTTTAACCGTCTCGAGTGAAGTGAACCCCCTAGAAAATCCAAGTGAGTTTAGCCGACGTCTGCTCCAAGTACAGTGGGATCTTCCCTCCACCGTCACCTTGGGTAGAACCCTAAAGATAATGGTCACTAAGGTCACCAACAACAACAAATACACCTGGGGCAACAGTCTATGACCCGATAGCACACAAGGGCAGAGTAACAAGCTCAATCCCCTTGCCGGCTCCTTGACAATAATCCAAGGTTTATCGACAAGTGATCCCAGGCTCCTCGACAATAATCCAAGGTTTACCGTTTGTAGTACGTGCGTATCTGGCATCTTTCCCAATGAAGGAGGATTGATCCCCTCACTAGTTCGGACACGGTCTCGTGCTTCTCCTTTAAGAGGAGCTTTCCCAAAGCATAAATGTAACAGCTGGATTTATCCTACCACAAGATGAGCTACTTGTTTGGTTTTGCTGTCTTGGAGAGTTAATTACTCTCCTACTCCAAGACACTAGCCTAAGCTATGTTGGTGTATCAGAGCCCTAGAAATGTAAAAATTACTAGATGAATTTTAATTAAGCGTTGTGTTATTTAGGCTGTTATTACTCAAAGGGGTAAATGGATATGAAACCAATGGTGTTATGACCCGACTCAAATGAATGCAATCGAATATGATAATTTAATCCTTTCAAGTCGATGAATCCTAACTAAAGTAAGGAGAGAGTTTCCATTCACTTCCAACAATGCAAAAAATTGATCACTAAGAGAAAATATAACAAATTCTCTAATGCACTAATCTCATCAAGAAAAACTAATGCAAATCAATTCCAAAATAGTTTTTTTTTTTTTTTTTTTGTGTAAATTCAAATCAAAGAAAACTAATCTAAATCTACGATTGATTTTTCAGAATGTAAACTATGCAATTGTAATCTATGCACAATTCACTTGAAAAGTATTCAAATGTAATCTATGCACATTTTTCAATAATATTCTGAAAATGAGAATTCTAATTATGCAAATGTGATCTATGCAAGAGAATTCTCAAACACAAGATGATTCTAATGTAATCTAAGAACCAATCAAGTGCAAGTCGAGAAAATTGGGTGAGAGTTCCAAAGATCAAACAATAAAATCACTCAAAGGCGATTAACACTCATACACAATTTAGCCCCCCCCCCGGCGAATGAGGGGGAAATTTTTTTGCAAAAACAAAAGCAAAAAGATGCAAAATTGTGAAAATACTGAGACAAACCTCCAAGTAATGACCAAAGGAAATCAAATTAAGAATTTCTCAAAAAAGAGACTTAAAACACCCAATTGATGAAAGCTTAAAGTAGGAATGCCAATGGAATTAACCAAGGAAAGTTTCTGACAGGTATCCAGTGGATCTGGGTAGCAAAAACAAGCTATAAACAAAATCTAAAAGATAAAAAAGAAAAAATTGAAATTTTCTAGGCTTTTGACAGGGGTATGCAGGCAGCCTGTTTGCACAGGTGCGGCCACGCTCTGTGTACACAGCAAAAGTGCGTACAGATACGCACTGTGCTTAACGCAGAGGGTGCGTACTTCTAGCAAAACCAAGAAAAACTAAAATCTAATTTAACCCTAAGCTATCCCACCCAAATGCACAGTCAAACAACAAAAAACCAGAAAAGAAATGACTTTTCTCAAATCAAAGTTTCACACAAAGGAAAAATCATTCACATCAATGGAGTTCCCCAGTGCAGTCGCCATTTTGTCATGTGGAAAGAGTCAATTTTGCAGACAAAACCGACCTCCCTAGAAGCTAAGGCTTTCTAGTGACAAACAAGACAAGTAAACACTACCTTTCTCTAAATATGCATTTAGAATACAAGTAATCAGGTGTTCATAACATACCTTTAGTCCAACGCTTTGTAGTAGTCCAGCCTCGCCGATCCGGATGAGCTCCTCCTTCTCTTCGAAACCTGCATTCACTAACAAGCCAAAAGATTAAATAGCACCTGAATAACTTATAAAATAAAACATATTCATCATACATACCAAGGAGTATATGAAACAAATCATGTATAACAATCTGTTGAGAAAAGTGAGCTTAATTGTATTAAGTGGAAACAAAAGAAACCATTACAACCTGAGCCTTGGTGTTGTGCAGGTCCCTCCTAGGATCCAGCAAGAGTTTTCCTTTACTTTGATCAGCTCACCCACTTCCAAATAAGGCTAGGAAAGGATGGGAATCTCTCATCTCAAGCTCTATAAGGGAGTCCTAATTCCAGCAGCATCTACCCTTAGGAATGTTCAGCTTTCAACCCCTCCTCCCTCTGGCACAATGCCTGTATTTATAGTGCTTTAGAGGAAGTTAATCAGGTCCACCATCAATGGGATAAGCCCCTCTTTGGATGGGATAGCTCCCCTCTTGATGGGATAAGTTCCTCTTTCATAGGGATACATGAACCATCTGGAGGCACTCAATACACGTCAAACAAGCTTCTAGAATGCTCTAGAAATGACCACAAGTAACGTTTTTGAAGTGAAACTTGCGCCTTTTGACCTTTGCAGGAGTATGCACCCATCCCTTTACAGACAGAGCGTACAAGTACGTAGGTATTGTGAACTTGAGGTGCGTACACGCAGGTAAGGCTAAGAGAAACTGCGTACCCAGATATATATAGATTTTTAAAGACTTTCTCTCTTTCTTGGAGTTTGACATGAAGATCAGAGGTATAAGACTTGCCAAGGAGGATAGTATGACAGTTGATGGAGCCATACTAACTGCAAATAGTCATGGTGACAAATTTTAGTGTAACAATATGGTTCCCTTCACATAACACACGTGGAACTTTGAATTTTCCTTTCTGTCCGTGGACTTCACTATCACTAGTTGATGGTGTATTATCAAGGTGATCAGTAGTGGTTGATGAAACCAGTTGGTGCAAATGGGGGGACCATTCTCTCAAGATCCGAGGAATGCACGGACAATCTCGATGAAATGGTCTTCTCTATAGATTATGCATGTACATCTAGGTTTATGAGCTCTAATGTGTGGATTTTCACTAGCTGATGCATCCAAATCTATGGTTGGTTGGTTCCCCCTTGCTAAATTGGCTTGTTCTTCTTCTCCTTACCTTTCATCTTCTTCTTAGCCACTTGGTTATTAGCATCACTACCTTCACCAAGCAAAGAGGAAGGAGAGGAGGGAGAAACAAATGAAGAAGAAGGCGAGGGGTCAACCTGGGCATCAACTGGATGCCGATTCGATTACTGAGGAATCACGTTATTTTGAACCACAAAGGTTGAGAATAGCCATATTGGCAGGCCAATAGTAAGTCCTGGAAGGGACAAAGTGGCCATATGAGGAGCACCAATATTTCCCCAAGATGTAAAAGGACTAGGATTCCCCTCAAAAGGGATTCCATGATTGGTGGACTCCATTATCTCAACCTAAGATCAACAATGGAAACAGGGATGTTATTCCGAAATTAATAAATTTTAATGACTCTTTGACACAACTTTTGCTTTTTCAATTTTTAAGAGTCGAGAAAAAGCTAAAGATGACTCTAGTCCCCTTTGATTTTTAATGAGCCTGAAGTGACAAGTGCTCAGATGGACCTTTTCTTTTAAACAGTCGAAGAGGAATGATAGTGACTACTTTGGAGATCTAGACAGAGGGATTACCAAACCAATCGCAAAACTGCAAAATACACCTTGGTGATAAATTAAAGAGAAATTACCAAGGACTTATGTACGGCAGTCAATCTTCCCAAATGTTGTGTTCAGTGCATTGTTATTGATAGGGTGGTAGACACGAATTCATATGGATAAAGGGTATAAACCTATTGTGGTCTCCCAATATAAACACGACGGTACGGGGAGCACAAGTTCTTGCTAGAACTTATCATATCAAAAAGGAGGAATCACCCAACCTTCAATGAAAATAGTAGTTACTATATTTTATGACACCAAAACATGTCTTTAGCCTAGACCTCTAGATTTGTTGCGTTAGGTTCCAAAGCATTGTTAAGTTCGTTGAAATTTATTTTAGAGTTGATCTTGTTTAAAAGTTTGCCTTTAAATGGTTCACCGCGTGATGTAGATTTAAAATTCCTATATATGTAGTCTACAATGATAAACAATCATTGTTTATTTTGATCAATGAAAATCCTAGCTACTAAGGAAAGAAGATTACGATTCTTTCAAACAAAGAGCAAAGAGCACACACTAAATGCACTTTTCCTAAATCATTTTTTTCACATAGTCTAAATGAAAATGCAAATGCATGTATTTGGTTTTCATTCTCTTTAATGTGAAAATGCCAAAAAAGAAAACTAAATGTAGTAAAGATCTGAAATATTTTTACTCAAAGCGACATTTCAACAATTTCTTTTTCAAAACAAAAAGGAAGACTAAATGACACTTTTCGATTTTGAATAGAAAATGCTTTCAACACTTCAAATATAAAAAAATCAAATCAAATACATGACAAAAATTTCAATTGACTATCCAAGGAAGGAAGACTCAACGACACTTCTCCTTTTGACACAAAACAACAGTTACGACACTTTTGCACCAAAACGACAGTTCGATTTAAGAAACTTTTTGACCAAGGACTGTAAATGATGGAAAAATACATAAAAACATTTATTAATCCAAATAAATGGAGGTTGGTCTATCTGATGCAAGGAGGCTTCAGTAATGAGGTACTGTTCATAAGCAACAAAACAACTAAACATAGTTGAAAACAAGGACAAAAACCCCAAATTTCAAGAAGGGAAATAGGCTCAGTTAGTCATCACACCTATGCTTCACAAAAACAACGATGCATCACACTTTTAAGACTCGGGAGGAGCGATGCATACTAGTAGACAGTGACAAATAGTGCGATGGGCTAGGGAGCCCAACTGAGATGGGTTTTGGCTCAGATTTGCAGCTGATTTCGGTGAATTAAGCTGAGCTATGATAGATAGTAAAAATAAAAGTACAGAGGTATGATCTTGGGAGGTTATTGAGCTACCACAAGGGCACCTAGAATGTTTTTAAGTCAGATGTTCAATTCATAAACTAAACCGGAGATTGACTGAAGCAGCATTCATCTACTATGCAATTGTAGAGCAAGAGAAGTTCGAAGGCTATCTGGCTAACCTCAGGCTCCATCTATTGTTTATAAAACAAACAACAATAACTAACAGACATCTATTCGGTCCCTAGTGGAGTCACCATTTTGTTTCTGGGAAAACTAGTGTCTTTTCAATTTGCTAGCCCTCTAGGATTGGCAGCTATCCTAGCAAACAAACAATCAAAGCAGTTTCGGATTTCCTCTATGTATGATAGATAAGAGTGAACCAAAGGAACCAACCTGTATCTTTTGCTGGAATCCTTGCTTGATTTCCCTCCCCCTTGATAGAGCTTGCAACTCCTCTCCTACTTATCCCACTTAGAGAATACCTATAGAGACAAAGTAATAAAACACCATCAAAGTATCTTGATCTATTATATAATAAACAATGCAGAATCAGAAATACATTGAACATACAATGGCATTCACAAATACACAATTGTATGGAGGAAAACTCAAAGAACTTTATTAAAATAGAAGGGAGAATTACAACCTAGTTGTCTAATCCAACATCATCCTCCCAGCATGAAAGGCCTCTTCACCTCAGGAAAAGCAAGATCACCCAACAATACAATCCTCTTTGTCAGATACAAACTATCAACACTTCCTTACAAATTACAAAATTTCGGCCTCCCGATCTCTCAAATGATGGATCCATTTATAGATGTCCGCAAGGGTGTGAGTCATCTCTGGGTTTTCTATTAGTGTCATTCCACTTATTTTTTTTGGTTCCACTTGGAGATTTCTTGGATCTCTTACTCATCCCTAGGCGAATTCAGAGAAACAAGTGTCATAGGAGAAGTTTCTAGTAGCTTCCATGATCATCCACTTAGTAAATTGTCTTGGAAATTTGTCCATTCTCGCTCATCGCACCCCACAGAACCCCTCATCAGTATGCATCGCACCTGTCTAGTGTAGAAGTCAGTATGCATCGCACCCTGACAGTGGAACAGTCAGTATGATCCTGTTTTGGCCAGTTCTGGATGGTTTTTCAGGTGGAACTTTTGGGGAATGATGTAATGAGTTGACCATGATCTTTTAGGGTATGAAACAACACCTTTAGGGATTAAAGAGCCCTAGTTTATCAACATATAAGATTGGGGTTGAAGTGCCCAAATATGTCTATAACACTTATCCACATGCTATGAGCCAAATAATCTGACATTATCTATCCAAAATAACCTTCAATCTTCAAAAACTAAACTTCACATCAAAATTGTCCCAAAATTGCTTCACTTACTGTTTGCTTCATTTATGTTGAGGTTGTTCTTTTGGTTCATTCAATTGAATCTTCAAATTCTCAATCTGTCTTTTCATCATTCAGATTCTAGTTGTCAATTTTTCACTGACCCTTCTGATATATCTTGCCTCTTTTATTGCAGGGATTGTCCAATTGAAATATTGAGCATGACAGCTAACTACTTTAGGTATTGAAATTGTTTTATCTTCCCACAGAGCTTCCATTCTGTTGAAATTGGCTTCCTTAACTACAGGTTTCCTTGCTTTTTTTCTAACTTTGGAAATCTCAAGATTGGCAAGCTTCAATTTCTTTTTTACCTCTTCAAAACCACATTCCTCCTACTGAGTGATAACTAACTTACCTCTGTTATCTTTGTGCAGTTGTGATGATGTTTTTGATGGAAGCACAGGTTCTTCATGTAATTCTTCTAGCTCCCCTGTCTCACTTGCTTCTGGTTGTGCCTCTTATATCCTTCTTGAATGCCTTGTCATAGGTTTTCTCAGCTTGAACACAAACTGTGAGACTTGGTCATCAAATCGAAGCATTTTGGAAGATTTAACTCTTTTGCTTTTGTTCTTGCTGGCTTCAAGTAGCTTTGCTTGGACCAGAGGAGTCTCTTCTATGTCGATGAACTAGAGGAGACCGTTCAAACTTCCCTTTGAAGCTGGGCTTTCATCAGCAATCACAGTCTTTCCCTTCTCCTGGGCTAATTGACTTCTTGTTACTCTTCTTTGGACAGTTTTATCAATAGACTGCTCTTGTTCCACCTCATTGATCTGAACCTTTTTCCCCTGTGACTGTTTAGGGGTGTCCTAGACTGTTAGTGGTGTCATAGGCTCCTTCACCTGCTTTTTCGCTCTCAATTTCACAAATCTTCTTGATCTTGTTTCCTCTTGATGAATTACTATTGGTGCAGAAATCTCCTTAGCCTTAGGGCTAAGTCCTATTTCAGTTTTAAAGCCTGTCATAAACAAGAAAGAAGACCAATCTCTTCCAATCTTCTGAAGCTCTTGTAAAACAATCAACTTGATCAACCCATGATGGAATAAGGAGGTTTCACAAGCTTCTTTCTTCAATTGAACCTTATCAGACATTTTGCCTATGCTACAAAACAGATAAAAAGGTAAATCAAGAGATATCTTTCCAGTGAAATGTAAGAGGAGCTTAAAATGGTAAGAGTACACCTTATGATATCTTCCCTCACAGGTAAAATATCTTTGGATGCATGTCAACAGGTTGGCATATGAATCCTTTACATAGCTTCTGGGCACTAATTTGTTTAAGTCCGAGCCTATGAATTCTGGCTTCAAAAATTCTTGGCAGGGTGCCATTTCGAATTTAAAGTTCTTAAACCATCTTTCCTAGCCTCTTGGTATCTCGGTGACTGTAGATATCACCTCAGGAGAAATTGGAATTTGTGGCACTCCAACTCTTGAATTCAAACCAGTGAAATTGAAAGCAAAATCTTTAGCTACTTGAACATGACCACCTTGAAGTTTTTCATAGAATCTCCAACAACCCACCTATTTGAATGCATGTTCAACCTCTCTACTTCTCATGAGCACATCTAAACCTTCAGGCTCAACTCTAAGAAACCAGCTTGATCTGTGATTTTTCCTTTCTTCAGACATGTCTATGAAATCCCTGCAAGGAAAATTGAAGACAAACCTGCACTGTTTTGGTTTGAACACTACCTCACTTGAATTTGAAACTGAGAACTACCTCACTTGAGCTTTCGAAAAGTTCTGATGAGTGTCATCCTTATGTTTTCCACTTGTCTTCTTATGCATGAAAGGAACACGGGAAAAACCAAGACTAACTCACCTCACCTTACTTTTTGAAATTTGAAAGAATGTGTACAAGACATTTAACGAACGTAATGATGAGAATGAATGGCTGCATGTGATAGGTATGTTTCAAGGAATGACACATGGTGATGAAACATTAATGGATTTTGATGGAAAAGATAGCTAGACAAGATCTGGCATGAATCCCCGATTTCGTAGCGCATCCAGTGCAAATTCTGGGTTTTGCGCTACAAAATCTCCTAGTTACGAATCCATATTTTCGTAGCAGACATAGTGTATTTTTATGAGTTTGTGCCACAAAAGCTCATAGTTGATTTCGTAGCGCATACCAACTTTAAAACATTCTTAACACATGTCACCTATGAACCAATGTGGGACTAATGATAGTTAAAACGAGATTGTTGAGCTTATTTAACAATGGGAACAAGACTCTATCCTATGTTTTAGACATTGTAAACAAAACAATAGAAATGACTTGACCAAGATTTACTTACAACTTTGAAACCATACAAGTTGTCCAATTTTTTTTATTATAGTGATAATAATGTAGATGCTCGGTGAGAGTAAAAGCCCAACGGTGCATTCCAATCCAAGCAGAAGAAGCTGGTCCATCCTACACACCTCCTCTTCATCGTCAAGACCCTCCATTGCAAGAGCATGAGGAGGAAGTGGAAAGGGTTTTGGGAAGCATGGAAATGTTTACCGAAGGTAGGAACAATCAGGGAATAGTGAAAGACAGAACTATACTCCTCATTGGTCAGTCCTTGCTAAAAATTCCAGTAACGAACAAACCCAACCATGCACTGATCCCATGGAGGAGTAGAGAGAGTTAATTCTTGATATGCAAACACCCCTTGAATCCAAGGAGCACGAAGAAACCCTAGCGAAAAGAAACCCTAAAGGTGAAAACTTGGTGGATGCCAATCAACCAAGCGATATTCCCGTTTCAAAGTTCCCCATGGACAAGGCCTACCAAGAAGAAGACCACGAGAATGACGAATTTTCAAGAGATACCATTGCATTGGGATCTCATGAACATGAAATGAATAATAATTATGAGTTGGAAGGATAAATCCTACTAGCAAAAACAACTCCAATTGGAAAAATTCCTGATGTTAACATAATGCAACCTATGCAAGTCACAAAAGGTAATGGAGCCCCACATGGGAGCCCTACAGTAGAAGAGCCCTACAAATTTAAACTTAAAAAGGTTCTCAGAAAATTCAGAAAACAAAAGCAAGTAATTAGGCAGTTGAAATACTGGTTAAAAGAAGCAACCAGGACAAGGAAATTGAAAGCAAAAATGGAGAATGTAGGGACACAAACAAAAAAATGTTCTGCAAGGATGCAGAGACTCAGATAGAGTTTCTTAAGGGTTTCCCAAGAGAAACCCAGACTGAGATTGCTATTAGAGAAGACACTGCCATACAAATAGAGGAGCCATGTATCTTTTCATAGGGAACTCAAATGGACTACCCCACTATAGACACTATTGTCTAGACCAAGATTGAAGAAAATATTCAAGATATTATTCTGGAAACAGTTGAAGTTTCTATGCAGACTGACCCTGAGGAGACCCAAGATGTAGAAGCCCAAACAGATGAAACGCCTCTTTACACCCCCTTTGTTAGAGAAGACATTATTAGAAAATTAGAGAATGAGCTTTTAACACTTCATCAAGAGCTAACTCAGCACAAGGAGAAGGTGATCCCTTTTCATGAACACCAAGGGCTAAAGAAGAAATTCGAGTCACTTACGAGGATGGAGGACGAGACTTTTTCTCAATACAAGGGTGAGCAAAAGAAGATTGAAAATTTAAAGGGTCAATTGCAGAAATCCAGAGAATAAATGGAGACTATCTATTCTCTCTATTAAGACACTCTATCTTGTCGAGCTCCCGCTACTAATTATGCTTTATTTCTTATGGAGATATATCTCTTGTTAAACGTTAAGGCTATTAAGGCGGGTAAATCAATAGAAATTAAAACCGCTCCTGATTTTATTAAGTTTTTTAGAGAACACAATGAGAATATTCAGCACCTCCTTTGTGAGCTCTATATGTATAATTTTGTTCGAAAGGATGACAGGGATAGCCACCCTGCCCCTTTCATAGGAGACATTCAATTTTAGGCATTCCTTTCCTTTACTGCTAATCAGCTAAAATGGTCCAAGGCTTACAACACATTCAAAAGGTGTGAATATGGCATTGGCCTATTGGTCAGAGGAGAACCTACACAGTTGCTGCTCCTATATGTTTGGCATAAGCAATTTATGAAGAAAAATAGTGTTGTAGGTAAATTGGGGCCAATCCATACTGATATCATTCAGGCCGGAAAGGAATACTTCCAGGATATTAAAGAAGAAGCCTTGTCTGCATCCAAGCAAAGATAGGAAGTTTCCAGTAACATTGTGAGGAGCCAAGAGCCGTTCGAATACCATAACTTCCAAGTTTCCTCTTCCCGTTTTTTCAAATATAGCAATATGATTTTAACATTGGGACCATACTGGATAGGATGCCTCTATAGAACCCCAATCATATGGTACCCTCCTAATCATTACCATATCGATTATAACTTAAAAGATCATGAGGTAACCCAGGCTTTCATTGTCCTCAAGCAAAGAATGGTTTTAGCAATTACAAGGAAGAAGTATACCTACTTATTCCCTCACCCAGTTGCATCTGAACTATACTCTTGCATGAGGACTGCAAGAAGGTAAGCTAGGGAGTATGTTGGGATGAGAAAAAGGTATGATTTCTCTTCACTTAGTGCTTCATTTATCATTCATCCTTATAATATTCTTTGCTTATAGAATAAAATGAGGAAAATATCAGTCAAAGTTGGAAGAAACTAGTTGGTGAAAGAATAGGTGAATTTAGTACAAAAAACTAATTATTTTCTATGTTTGTATGTAGAGATGCGATTTGGCAAAAGATGTTCAGTTGGTAGGACATCACGAGGCCATAAAGGGGAAAAGCCACGGCATCTAGGGCAGACGGGGAAGTGCAAGATCAGTTCAAGTACTCCTGTTTTATCATATGATTAGATTTTATACTGCGAAATCCTCAGGATCTCCTGATCTTGAGGATTCGTTGTTATCCAAGTTTCCCTTTTATGTTATATAAAGTCGAAAGGCAACTAGATGAGAGTTCAGACTTTTAATATGTAATTATTCTCTTTGGAGTAAAAACGTTGTTAATTCAGTGACTCTGTCAGTTGTTACTTTGAAGTTAATGAAAGAAGGTTTTGTTTGATACATCTACGTATTCTGATTTTTTATTAAGCTGAAGCTTCTGGTAACTCTGGGCCTGGTCACAAGAAGCTCCACTGGTCCTTTGTGTGATATTTTACATTCAGTCTTTGTATTTGATTTAATGATTAATTCTTTCATTTATCTTGAAGATTGGTGATATTGATTTATACCGCTATTCACTTAGCTTTATACTGAAACTGCCAGATAGACATAAGTAAGCGCTTTGATTAGAATGAGTGAATGTGTGGTTGATTTTTGTTCAGATTGAATAAATGTTATCATAGATCTTGAGAGACAAGACGGGTAACTTCTACGGATTTCAAGATAGAATTTTTATCATTTAGGAATCTTTTATAGCTGTGACTGTTCACTCACTGTTTGTTGTTCAATTGTCGATTGTTATTTCTAATATCTAATAATGCAGATTGATTTGAGTTGTTAGTGTCATTCAATAATCATAATTTATTTACTTGGTTAAAGTGTGATTAGTATAAAGCTTATTTGAGTAATTCTCCATGCAATTCTCATTTTCATTGAAGTTCCAATTGGTTTCGGAACAAGTTGCATAGAATCACATAGGGTGTTGTGAGCATTCCTTTCATAGATAGTTTCTTTGTAGAGCTATGTGAATTGGATTAAAGAATTGGAATTTAATAATTGCAACAATTCATCATTAGATAACCTCTAACTTCACTGCACAAACTGTGTTTGTTGGAAATAATACTGAGAGGGGGGTGAATCAGTATTATCAGATCAAGAATTTTTATTTTTCATAATCATATTTATATATGCTACTTTAGAGAGGGGAACTAGTGTGTACACAAAACTACCTTTAAGGCAACCAACGTTTATGCAATAAACTTATGATTCAATTAATTCATCATATGTTGATCTTTAATAAACGCATCAATAATTCATCAATCATCAAATAGTAACCATGTGCAGTATAAACATAATAAACCATTAGAAATAAGAAACACACATGAACAACAAGATTTAAGGTGGAAACCCAATGTGGGTGAAAACCCCCTATTGTTGTTGTCTCTATCTTCTTTTAATAATAATAAAATCTGTTTACAATCTTGTACTGGTGCAGACTCATACCAGTACATAGCCTTCTACATGCATAAGGTTACAACCTTCTCTCGTTCTCTAGCTTCTACTGGAAGGGAGCTACAACCCCCTAGCTCTTGTACTAGCTAATATGTTTACTAGTACATAGGTGCCAGCCTACAAAAAACTCCACTCTTCCACTAGGGACCACATTTGATGAATTTTCAGACTAGATGCTCTTGGCACATATCAAGACATATGAAGACCTTGACTCATCAATAACCCATCATAAATTTAGAAACTGAAACTTCATCAACCAACATGTAGTTAATCTGAAACAATCAGATCATTATCATCAGAACACTATGTTGAACCCAGAAACCTATATCAACCAACTGAAACCTCAAAAATTCATGTGTCAGACTATATACGCTACTTCAATGAAGAAAACCTGCATGTATATGCTACTTCCTTCAGCCCAACCTGTGTATACCTCTAAAGATTCTGAATCATAAAATCTCTGAATCACAAACTACACCAACCAGTAGTGTACTGAACATATACTGTCAACTTACAGAACTTTACACAGGCAGGAAACAGAAAACACTTCTTCTCACTTATACAATCAATCAAATATCAAACTCCTTATGCATTCAGATTTACATTCAGATCTAAGAAGACTTCATTAATAGACAACAGTAAAATAGCAACAGCAATATTGATCTGATAGATTAGTGATCTTTGAACATCAAGCACTTCTTTTGTATACACTACTTGAAAGAACAGAACTTGTGTGTATATGCTCTTTTGCCGAGATGAACCTGTGTACATATCTGTAAATATTGACTTAGAAGTTTGCTGCAATTCCAGACTTCAGACAAACCCAGATCATGATCGATAGCGAATAAAACAGACGCAAAAAATTTGATCTAGCCTCAACCAATATCAGATCATTCAAGAATAGGTCATTTTGGGTCTCATGATCTTAATCCAATATTGAACTCAGGTTGCACATAATATTTCAGATCTAGTCCCAAACATAACCCTGCAACATAAAATATACTTCAGATAGAAGTATTCCTTAAAATATTATTCACTTGAACATCTGGCCTTATGATCCTCTCTTCTTTATATAGTTTTTGGCCTTTCTCAATACCATGGACCGAATCCACTTAGGACCAATACCTTGGATCAAATACCACAAACCCAATACCTCGGACTAAATACCTAGGGTCAATATTATGGTCCAAAGATACCTTGTACCAAATACCTCAGACCAAAACCATGGTTTTCAACATGTACACGCTTTGCCTTCCGTGGGAGTCCATGTGTACGTTATACGCTATTTCTGCTCTGAGTACCTGCGTGTATACACTGCATTGACTAAGTGAACCTGTGTGTATCTCTTGAACTTCTATTACATCATCTTCTTCCTTCAATTTATTTATTTTGATCAATAGACCTTAGTTCCATCTTCCTGATCCTCTGTAGCACTGCCCTATTGCCTCTGAATATTCCTGTTAGCCTCTTATCAAAACTGAGTTGACCTATAGAGTTTCCATCAAGGACAATACTTGTATCATATTGCCAAGAATATCCCCATTTGGACATGATGGAAACCATGATGGTGTTGACTAATGCAAGCTGTAAAGACTGTTAGAGATACCATACAACACTAAAATACCAAAATACCCCCCCCCCCCCTCTTTGACATCAAGGGCAAAGGGCAGACCACTCTACTCTCCTCCTTTGCCTGATTCTATCCATACTTCCCCTGAGTACATGTCGAGTCTGTAGAGAGATGATTCAATATAATAACACGACACTATAACCCAACAAAGCGAGTATGACCTCCCTATGACCACAAACTCATACATACATCAATCACCCAACCAAGTGGGGATATACCAAAGTTTATACATGACAGAAATAGAACAATTATTACATCATCCATCCCAAGGATATTGGGGAAATAAATTACATCATATTACCAATAGAAGTCATTGAAATATAGACCATGCAACTAAGAAATAGCTGAGTTCAACCACCGTAATGCCAACAATGTGGAATGTGAATGCTCCCCCTAAACCTATGCTACCATTGTTTTTGCTTCCTTAGAAAAACATATATGTGCTTTCAGCCAAGGCAACCCACGTGTACCCACACATATACTTCATGAAACTAGCATGTAGTAAACTTTCTCTGAGAAACTAGATTTAACTGCAAGATGATGCAGCAACAAATCCCAACTTTTGTCTGAGATATTCAAATGTTTCTCTAGGTAGCGGTTTAGTGAATATATCAGCAACCTATTCTTTGGAGGGGACATACTCCAATTTGACTTTTTCTTCAAGCACTTGTTCTCATAGAAAATGGTACTTGATGGGTATGTGCTTGGTCTTGGAGTGCATGACTGGATTATTTGAAATATTGATGGAACTTGTATTATCACATAGAATGGAGATGGGTGGAGTACATGTGATCTCAATGTCTTGCAAAGTTTGCATCATCCAAAGTAGTTGTGTGTAGCAAGATGCAGTATCCACATATTCTACTTCAGCTGTAGATAAAGAAGTTGAACATTGTTTCTTGCTGAACCAAGACACTAACCTGGAACCCATATAAAATGCACCACCACTAGTGCTTTTTATATCATCAACAATTCCTGCCCAATCTGCATTTGTATATGCATGAAGAGTAAGATCTACATCTCTAGGATACCATAGTCCAAAGTCTTGAGTTCCTTGAAGATATTTGAAAATTATTTTGACTTCCTGAAGGTGTGATTCCTTTGGATTTTCTTGGAATCTTCCAACTATTCCTACTGCATGCATGATGTTAGGTCGGGTACCTGTTAGATAAAGCAGACTACCAATCATGGATCTGTAAGTTGGTTGATGTACTATTGTTGATTCATCATTTTAGTTGAAACTACATCCTGTTACCATTGGAGTACATACAGGTTTAGAATCATCCATTCTATACTTTTTCAAGATCTACTTGAGATATTTGGTTTGTGAAAGAAAAATACCATATTTAGTTTGTTGAACTTGTAGACCAAGAAAATAGGTAAGTTCACCGAGAAAGGACATTTCAAATTCTTATTGCATTACTAAAGCAAACTTCTGACTCATGGATTCTTCATTGCTACTAAAAATTATATTATCAACATAAATTTCTATCTCGCAGAACCTTTCGTAAAACCTTGTTGGTGTAGATATTTGTCAAGACAGTAATACCAAGCCCTTGGAGCCTGTTTTAGACCATAGAGAGCCTTTTTGAGTCTGCATACAAGTTTTGCATCATTTCCAAGAATGAATCCTTCTGGCTATTCAATATAAACTTCTTCTTCTAAATCTCCATTAAGGAAGGCTGATTTTACATCCATTTGATATAATTTGAATTTCCAAAAACTAGAAAGAGCAAGAAACATTCTTATGGCTTCAAGTCTGGCAATAGGTGTAAACGTTTCTTCAAAATCTATACCTTCTTGTTGAGTATACCCTTTACAAAAAAGTTTGGCCTTGTTTCTAATGACTTCTCCATTTTCATTCAGCTTGTTCTTGAATATCCATTTAGTTCCTATAATATTTTTATCATGAGGTATAGGAACTAATTCCCAAGTGTCGTTCTTTTAAATTTTCTCAAGTACTTCATCCATGGCCTTGACCCAACACTCATCTTTTTATGCTTCATTTACAGTTTGAGGTTCGATGGAGGATAGTAATGCTAGATAGCTTGAGGTCCCTGTAATAGTTCTTATTGTCTGTACACCAGCCTCCCTTTCTCCTAAAATTTGAATTTCTGGATGATTTTTCTGAACATACCTGGGCAGAGTCTTTTCTTCTACCATTATATCTTCTTCTGGTGCTTCATTGGTTTCTTCTTCAATATAATTTTGATTTGATGTGGGAAAGTAATCCCCATCTTCCTCACTGTCATAATCTTTTGTTGATTTTATCTATTTTGGATTTTTGCATGCTTCATCAACTACAACATCAATGCTTTCAATAATTTTCCCAAATCTTTTATTATAACATTTATATCCTTTACTTCTGGAAGAATAACCAAGAAGAATCCTTTCATCTGCTCTGGGTTCAAACTTACCAAGTTTTTTATCAATCCTTTTGATAAAACATTTGCTTCCAAAAAATTTAAAGTATTTTACAGTAGGAGTCTTACCATACCAAAGCTCATGTGGAGTTTGAGTGCTATTTACCCGAACATTTGCTTTGTTGAGAATAGTCATGACAACGAATGCACCTTCACCCCAGAAGGTTGCAAGAGTTCCAGATTCATCTAGAATGGCTCAAGCCATTTGTGGAAATGTTCTGTTCATCCTTTCTACTATTTGTTGAGGTGTTCTTGCAGTGGAGAATTCCCTTTTTATTCCATGATGTTCACAAAAGTCAAAGAATTCATTTGATATAAATTCCCCTCCTTGATCATATCTGAGGCATTTGATTTTTTGATCTTATTCATTTTCAACCAAAGCTTTGAAGGCTTGGAACTTTTCAAATGCTTCATCTTTATGCTTTAGAATACCTATCCAACATATTTAGGGAGAATCATCAATGAACAAAATAAAGTATTCTTCTCCACGAAGTGACTTTTTACTTGTTGGTCCACATAAATCAGTATGGATAAGTTCAAGAGGCTTAATAGCTGACCCTTCTATTTCCATGAAGTGAACTCTGGTTTGCTTACTGATTTGACATGGTTTGCATATTGTATTTTCTGGGATGCTGATATCTAGAAGAACATGAACAACCTTGAGTTTGCATGTTTTTCTTATTTGAGAAAAGCTTAGATGTCCCAATCGTCTATGCCATAGCTATTTTTCATCATTTTTGCTTAGACAGTGTTAGTGTCAATATCTTCATCCCTCCGTCAGAGATCAAATCCTCTTGTTGCATTGCATATTAGGTGTCCCGCTCAGTCAGCTGCATTCCATTAGGTGCATGGATCATCTGACAATAGTGGCTTTCCTACAGTTTCCCTCATGTTATCTACCTGCTGGCTCATGTTTGTTCATTACAAATCATATACAGTCATTTTTTGTCTTAAAGATCGCAAAGGTTTTTGTTTTAGGGTTTCATTGTCATTTAGGTCTAGGGATTCACTAGGGTTTCATCGAAAGGTGTTTCAAACTATCCAATAACAACCAGCAGGCACATGAGGAGGTTCTAGCATCAATCAATTTCATCATCAAGTGCTCAGAGATGTGTCTTTCCTCAAAACAGAGTTTTGAGGAAAAATAGAGTATTTTTGTTTTTATGGTACAAATTTATGTAATTCTATTTTCTTCATATGTAAATCACTCCACCTGTAACCCTGGTCTCTTTTCGTAGCCCCAGTAGCTCCAACCCCCTGCAAAACAAACAAAGCACAGGTCATTCAGTCCACCATAAGTTCTAAAGAAGTGAAAAATCTTCAAACAAAGTCAAAAACAAAGTCATTTTCAAAACATTGTAAAAATGGGTTTTGAAAACATTGTTTTAGTGCTTGTTTGATGGTGGTTGTCTTATGGTGTTGGATATAAAAAAATCAAACCCTACCACGGAAAACAATGCTAGGGTTGTGTATTGACTATTTTGCTGCCAAGTTAATCCCCCCACCTCACACTCCCTTACTCCATTTTTCCCTAATTCCCTATTTCCATAATTAAACCATACCCCAACAGTCCCTAAATCCCTCACTAGTTTCTCCCTCCACAGTCCCTCATATCACTATTTGCCTTGGTGGCAGAAGTCAAAAAACATCACAGCTCACCTATTTCTCATCAAGATAGCTCCAAAACAGTCCATCCACTAGTAGACATGGCATTTGATCCTCCATATGATTATGAAGAGGAGACCCATAGTGACTCACCTACAGAGGTACATGCACCCAGGAGGCCTCATAGAGGTGGCAAACATATTAGAGAAGAACCAACCACTCTTGCTGAATTACAGGCATGCCCTCTTGCCATCTCTTGTTTCCAACATCAGTCCTGCTATGAATTTTGTGAGAAGGTTGATAGCATTCAGTTTCATCATGATTTGGCTCGTTTTTTTGTGCTACATTTACATGATGGTCAAGCCACTCTAGCTGTTGTCACTCTTACATTAACACCAGAATCCATTTCACTAGCAACCGGTATTCCCAACATTGGAGAGAAATGGAACAAGAGGCAACAAATTGATTGGCAGCATTATGAACCATACATCAAACCTGGCTATTTGAGACAACTCAGCAAAGTATTTCCTTTCCGGTACCTCAAAGATGCTTATGCTCCTTTGATGAAATTGATCATGAGGTATTTCAGCTATGAGGGCTGGTTTTCATGTTTATATGCTTATCATATCAGGCTACTAATGCATTTTACCAAGGTAAGGATGATTAACATCCCTTACTTCATGTGCCGAAACATAGAGAAGATGACCACCCTAGTGCAGCACAAGACTCCTTAGCAACAGTTCAATAGTATTTACCATTTTTCTCTCATTAAAATTGTGGTCATTCATCAGCTTGGCTTACAGGGCATCACTTGGGAGGATTTCATCTCTCGTGAGTTTTTCAGAGCTCCACAGGGACCTTTAGAGGCTTTACATGACACATGTGGACCTTCTTACCAGCGTGAGGGTCATGAGACACAGACCGCTAGCATGCCAGTGTTTATCACTTATCAGAAGGGCACTAGACGGTTGTTTGCAGCAGTAAAGCGAGTGTTATCTCCACTCGGGGTGGAAGCGGCCTCGCTTCCGTCATCAGCACAATAGGTTCAGGACAAAAGCAAGAGGCCACTATAGTAGGAAGGACCATTAGGTGAGCATGAGACTAATTTCATTCTCATTGAGGGTGATGATATTGATATGGGCCCGCAAAGCGCAAATCTCGAAGAAATGATTCAAGAGCAGCAGGTGGACATTGATGCCTTTTCCATCAACTTGGATAGAGCCCAATGGAAAATACAATACTTGGAGCAAAGGAATAAGAAACTGGAAGACCAACAAGTGATCATGGAGTTGCAAAACATTCGGTAGAATCGCCAAGCTGTCCAAAGGAGGATGGTGGAGTTCACTTCACTTGAGCAGGAGGTTAATGCCGATCGGGAGTCATGGCTTGAAAGAGCTAATATACACTTGGAGAGGAAGCTATTAAAGGCCATAAATAAGAATAATATGCTTAGAAACCTGTAATATCATTGCTTTTCGAGGAACATGGTGTTCCAAGCTAGAATCAGGAGCTTAAAGGCAAAGTTGAAGAGAGCATCAAGGAGGCAAAAAGAGCATGAAGGACTTCAGATATTGTCTAAGGCCTCCTCAGACCAACAAAATGTTTGATGGAGAAGACTCAACCCAAATTTCAAAAAATTTGGGGCACTTTTTGCATTTTTTAAATTTTTGGCAGAAAAAACAGAATTTTCTGCCCTATGCGTTGTGCCACGTGGCGCTCGCTTTTGCGAGGAGCCTCCAAAGCACAAAAACTTAGAATTTTTGGATTTGGCATGAAAAATATGTTTTCCTACCAATGGCCAAGAAATTTGGACAGGTTTTGAGCCCTCAAAAAGGTCAAAAACACTAAAAACATTACCTCACTGCCCCTGTTTTGACACACAGGAAGTAGTGTTGGGAGAACTGACTTTTGGAGGGGCAAATGGAGGCCAAATTGAAACATTCCACTTGGGTTGGAAAGCAGACAGGTAGACCTTTCCAGCAAGTACACTTGAAGCTCGTTTGGACATCGAGAAGGCCTCAAAATGTGGGTCCAAAAAGGCGCTATCCATAGAGAATCAGGCGCGGCGCATAGAGGAAAAATTGCCAATTTGACCAAGTATTGCTCTGTTTTTCACCCAGCTTTGGCCAGTTTGAGCTTTTCACTTTCCTAATGGAAAAATTGTGATGTAATTTAATTTATATTGATGGATCATGATGTAAATATGTCAAATTTTCACTTGTAAATGTAGATTCATCAATTTAAAGGTTGTTTACAATTGAATGAATCAATTCCCTTGTTTCTAGAGGCACGCTGTTCTGTTACCTGATTTCTAGTTCTCAGTTTAGAATTAGTTGAAACAGCTCCTAAACATGTGATCTTGACCCCTAGAGGCAAGGATGAGCTATGGTTGTCTATATTATGTTGTTTTTCAGTCATTAGCATGGTTGGACTTTTGAGAAAGCAAGGAGCTTCATTATACACTCATATCAGCATTTTGGCTAAGGAATTGAGACCAAGGTTGTAGCACTCCTTGCGATCCAAGTGACAATTTGTCTTGGTGTAGTGATTTTATTTGTAATTATCAATTTTCTTATGTTTAATGTATGCCATTCTCTATCTTTCTTCTTCTTAACTAAACAAACAATAGTGTAAGTAGAATCCATTGAAATTGTAGTGCTCTACTTGAGGTTTGCTTTAGTTTCTTGATGTTTTCAGCTGTTTGGGGAGGATCCATGATTTCTCTTTCCCTCTTCCACACTTCACCTATCTATTCCTTCCATCTCATTCAATTTTAGGTGCCAAAAACAATTGCCTACCTTGCCCCATTGAGACCTCTACAAGACTGAGCCTCAATCCCCGCACCCAAAACCTACCTTCCATCTAAGCCAACAAAAACATCATTTTATTCAATCAAACTTTTCCACACATATACCTAGCCTAATATTAGTATTTCTATCAGTGATATCAAGCCCTCATCGATCATAATTTGCTGAGATTGACCCGAAGAGATCCCTATCCCGACCTGGTAGGGCAAGCTACCAGGTTAAGCGTGGTTTGATGTTGGCCCTGGATCCTACCTTCCTCAGCCTAACATAAATCTATGCTCTAACAAATAGCACTATTTTTGTCCTCCTTTGAGTATGTATAAGTTTTTTGGAGTTCTTGTACCTTTGATCATGGTCTCTACTATATCAAGCTCACAAACAACACATCTTTTTTATCAAAACACCACTTCATTTCCTTGATCACACATTTGACTGACACTCAATAAGTTATGCTTTAAACATCTACATACATAATATTTCTGGCTTTAACCTATTCTTTCAAGAAAACAAAACCTTTACCTTTTATTACAAATGGAGTGTCATTTCCAAATGAGACATTCTTTTCCTTTTCTATGGCATTATATGAGTGAAGTTTCTCTCTGTCACCTGTCATATGCTTGGAGCATCCACTGTTGATGTACCACTAATTTTCTTGTCCTTCTGCATAAAAGGCTACACCACATCTTTCTATTTGAGATTCTTTCCTTCTCCATATCTTGGGATTTAATGGATTTTTCTCCTTTTGAGGTGTTTGCCGAAATTTTCTCCTGCATTCAGATTCTTCATGACCAAAGTTGTTACAAATTGAAAATTCTATTTCATTTTCAAGAGGAGAAAAGTTATTATAGGAACTTCTCTTGATCCCTGTTACATTCCTTTGATTTCGTGCTTCTCTAGTCATGATGGTTTTTTAAGCAACACATTGAGTATATTTGTGCCCAAAATTATGACATGAAAAATATTGCACATTAAAGAAGTCTCTGCGACTATCGAATCTATTTACCTGTTGATTGTAGTTTCTATTGATATTCATCTTCAGAGAGAATTGTGTATGATTTTCCTGAGGTTGGTTATGGCTTCTATTGATATTCATCCTTGGATAAAATTGAGTATGATTTTCCTGGTGATCAGCTTTATGCCTTTGTTGACGATTGTCATACTGTTCACTAGTCTTTGTTGCATCAAGATAGCTTTCGGTGGAGGTTGACAGCTTCTGTGATTGAGATGCTTCTTCAGTATATCCAAGACCTGTCTTTATCAAAGGAGAACGTTGAACTTTGATAATTCCATTTAAATTTTCTGATCCTTTAGCAATTCTAAGATTGAGAGATTTTTTTTTCTCAAGATCTTTTCTCAGACGCACAATTTCACATTCTAGTTTTTCATTGTGTTTTTCTTTTTCAACAACTTGGTATGTTAAGGTATCTATGATCATATTATTTTCTTCTAAACGGATTTTGAGTTTAGAGATTTCTTCATGGAAGGTTTCCTCTTCTAAAGCATCCCAAAAATCATCATTGTCATAAGCCATGAGAAGTCTATAGTCATCACTATTAGATAAACCATCACTATACTCTTCTAAACTATCCCAAAAATCATCGCTATCATAAGCCATGATAGGTCTGTAATCTTGGCCAAATTCATCTTCATCATTATTAGATAAACCATCCTATCTTCATGAGTATAGTAACTCCATCTATTCACAACTTGTTTCCCATTCCCTTTTGCATATTCCTTCCCTTTTTCATATTTATCTTTATGAGGACATTTGGCAGCATAATGAATGACTCTACCACAAGCAATGCATTTGAAAGGTAGTTTACCTCTGAACCTTCCAGAACCTCGTTGAAGCTTCTTGACAAAATTTACCTCATCTTCTTCTTCTAAAATGTGTCCTGATTCATTGTGTTCTTCCTTTTCTTTTCCTTTTGTTGAAGCTTTAAATGTGGCTTCTCTCATATCTGAAAAACCTCCTTTTCTCATCTCAAAGGCAGTTAGGATTCCATGAATTTGTGTCATAATGATATTCTGTCGATCCTGTTTTTCTTCTATGGCAAACACTTTTGATTCAAATTTAGTAGACAAGGATCTCAAAATTTTCTCAACTAAGGTAACTTCCTTTATTTCTTCACCCAGATTCTTCATACAATTAACAACCTCATCTATATGTAAGAAGTAACTAGCTATATTCTTTGTTGACCTAGGTTCTCATTGATGTCAATATGGAAATATTCTGGATACTAGAGGATGACATGAAGCCAAGGGGATGCAGAGAAGATTCATGAAGAGACAGGAGCAAGGCCATCAGGATAGCCAAGCCATAAGCAAAAATGAGTTACCTAAGGAGGCATATCAAAGCATATTACAGGATATCAGAGCAAGAGAGGCATTCATATATGCAAGGAGGTCTTTGAAAGAGACTGCCAAGCCAGAGGAGCCACATTGGACTAAGAGGAGCTGCAGGAGGAACCATATAGCAAGGAGGCATATCAGAGTCATCAGGACCCATCGGAGGAGCAATGGATGTGTTTAACAACAAAAAGAGGGTGTAGAGAGCCATCAGAGCAAACAGAGCCACCAGAGGAGTAGATGGAGACGAGAGGAGCTAATAGAGCATGAAGCACTACCATCGGAGCCATAGAGGAAGTAGATAGAGCTAGCGGAGCCAAGAGGAGCACACAAGAGGATCCAAGAGGAGCCAAGTGGAGCACACAGAGTGCTATAACGCTATCCACAACATAAATATGCATATGGCGGCGAAGACCTGTATATGCATTTAACACAAACAAAGCTATCGGAGGTGGAAGACTTAGACTCATATGCAAATTCACTGACAGAGTGAAAAAGGCAGAGTTTATATTGTATGAGCAGAATACATTATCGGAGGAGAAAACCCATATACATATGCTTCAACATTATCGGTAGGCACATATTACAAACACTTGGAGAAAAGTTGCTGAAACACCGGTACTTGTGAAAAAGTTGCCGATACACCAATTTCGGCATTGCTGAAACACCGACCTTTTCCGCGACGACATTATATTTTCAAAACATTGTAAACATGAGGAAGTTAAAGCGAATGGAGGAGGGAAGCTAGAAGGTCGAGCGAGTGTTGAGGAAGCTGAAGCTCAAGCGAGTGAGGAGGAATTCAAAGAGCCATTAAGTAAGCGGAAACGAATGGACAAAAGCATGAGAATGTATAAAACAATAAAAATAGAGAACTGTTGTTGCTGTTGGTGTTGTGAAGTACCAGAATGTATGGTAGCAGAAGCAGCAGAGGTAGTTAAGTGTTGTATGAAGTTGTTGGTGAACGCTGGTGAAGGCTGCTGCAGCTGTTGAACATTGTTGAAATACTAGAAGAAATAGAGGCCGTGTGAGGGTCCAACAGAATATAAAGAAGGTGCAGAAGAATAAAAAGAAGGATGAAGGACCAACATGATAGTAGGTAGTCGAAGAGGAGAACCAGCCAATAGAGAAATCGTCATGCTGAAGCATTCACTGTGACAATGAGAACATAAGCTTGAATAGAAAGTTGTTCTTTATACAGAGTTTATTGCAACTAACAGTAGACTGACTAAAGCTGTGTGAAAACATTATCAGAGAGCACAAAGACTATTGGAGACTCTGTGTGGACAGTATGGAGAGTTGTAAAGACTTCTCCACAAGAAGATTGGTTGCCATTGATGTTGTAGCATGGAGACTACAGTGAAGCTGTAAACAGACAGAACTTAGTAGAGAAGAGTTCTGAGAGCAGAATGTTATTACCAAGAGTGTCTTGACAAGATTGGATTGGAGTCCTTGGGGCTGGTGCCTCAGAAGTGAGAAGGGTTGGAGTTCTTGGGCTGGCGCCTCAGAAGTAAGTAGGATTGGAGTCCTTGGGGTTGATGCCTCAGAAGTAGGAAGGATTGAAGTCCTTGGGAGTTTGTGATCCTAAGTCCAAGATTGGTGTCTTGGAAAAATAGAGTTGGTGATCTGGAGGTTGGAGCCTCACCAAAGTCCAAGTTGGAGCTTGGCAACTGATTGTAACCATCTATATATTGTATCTAGTTACTACACAGTTTATATTAATAAAATAATTTATTCTTGTTCTTCATCTTCTGTTCTGAATATAGATGTTTTAATTGGTAAAACAATAGTGGGAAAAAGAAATACTGATTCACCGCCCCTCTCAGTATTTCCAACATTCTCATCACTATGCATATTAAGAGTTTCATACTAAATTCTGAGAGTTTGAAGCTTAGCACGTTTTACCTGAGAGTCTCCTTCGTAGCTCTGAACGATTTTGTCCCATATCTCTTTGGTTGAGTTGAGCTACATGACTTTGACAAACTCTAATTGTGACCAAATTCCCAATAAAGTATTTATAGCTTTGGCATTGGTTTCATATTGCTTTTTACCTGCGGTGTCTGTAGGAATTATTGTTGGATATTTGTATCCTCCTTCCAAAATTTCCCAGACATCTGTTCCAAGAGATTGTAGATAGTCTATGGTTCTTATTTTCCAATAAACAAAGTTTCTCCCATCGAATATTGGTAGTCTGATGGATCCCATGCTTTCGTGATTATTCATATTTATGGATCTTCCTTCAAGTGATCAAGCTTCTTTTGAAGAACTTGGCTCTGATACCAATTGTTGGAAATAATACTGAGAAGGGGGGTGAATCGGTATTATCATATCAAGAATTTTTCTTTTTTCATAATCAGATTTATATACACTACTTCAGACAGGGGAATTACCATGTACATGCAACTTTCTTTAAGGAAACCAACATTTATGCAGTAAACTTATCATTCAGTTAATTAATCATATGTTGATCTTTAATCAATGCATCGGTACTTCATAAATCATTAAACAGTAACCATGTGCAATATAAACATAATAAACCATTACACATAAGAAACACACATGAACACCAAGATTTAAGGTGGAAACCCAATGTGGGTGAAAACCACCTGATACTCTCATCTCTTTCTTTTTTTAATAATAAGAAAATTTCCTTACAATATTGTACTGGTGGAGACTCATACCAATACGCAGGCTTCTACCTGTAGAAGGTTACAACCTTCTCTCCTTCTCCAGCTTCTACTGGAAGGGAGCTACAACCCCCTAGCTCTTGTACTAGCCAATATGTTTACTAGTACGTAGGTGCCAGCCTATAGAAAGCTCCACTCTTCCACCAGGGACCACGTTTCATGAATTTTCAGACTGGATGCTCTTGGAACATTTCAAGACATATGAAGACCTTGATGCATCAATAGCCCAGTAGAAATTTAGAAACTCAAACATCATCAACCAACATGTAGTTAATCTAAAACAATTAGATCGTTGTCATCAAAACACAGTGCTGAACCCAAAAACCTGTATCAACCAACTAAAACCTCAAAAATTCATGTGTCACGCTATATACGCTACTTCAATGAAGAAAACCTGCATGTATACGCTACTTCCTTCAGCCCAACCTGTGTATACCTCTAAAGATTATGAATCATAAAATCTTTGAATCACAAACTGTACCAACCAGCGGTGTACTAAACATCTACTGTCAACTTACAGAACTTTACACAGGCAGGCAACAGAAAACACTTCTTCTCACTTATACAATCAATCAAATATCAACCTCCTTATGCATTTAGATTTACATTCAGATCTAAGAGGACTTCATTGATAGACAATAGTAAAATAGTAGCAGCAATACATTAGTAATACTGATCTAATAGATCAGTCATCTCTAAAAATCAAGTGCTTCTTTTGTATACCTACTTGAAAGAACAAAGCCTATGTGTATACGCTCTTTATCCGAGACAAACCTTCATACATATCTGCAAATATTTACTCAGAACTTTTCTACAATTCCAAACTTCAAACAAACCCAGACCATGATAGATAATGAATAAAATAGATTCAAAACGTCTGATCTAGCCTCAACCAATATCAGATCATGCAAGAATAATTCATTTCAGGTCTCATGATACTGATCCAATATTGAACTCAAGGTGCACATAAATATTTCAGATCTAGTCCCAAACATAACCCTGCAACATAAAATATACTTCAGATAGAAGTATTCCTTAGAATCTTATTCACTTGCACATCTAGCCTTATGATCCTCTCTTATTTATATATTTTTTGGCCTTTCTCAATACCATGGACCAAATCCACTTAGGACCAATACCATGGGCAGAATACCTCAGACTAAATACCTAGGGCAATATCATGGTCCAAAGATACCTTGGACCAAATACCTTCGACCAAAACCATGGTTTTCAACATGTACGCGCTTTTCCTTCTATGGGATTTCATGTGTTTGTTATACGCTATTTCGGTTTTGAGTACCTGCGTGTATACGATGATTGGACTAAGTGAACCTGCATGTATCTCTTAAACTACTCTTACATCATCTTCTTCCTTCAACTTCTTTATTCTAATCAATAGACCTTAGTTCCATCTTCCTGATCCTCTGCAGCACTGCCCTATTGCCTTTGAATATTCTTGTTAGCCTCTTATCGAAACTGAGTTGACCTATAGAGTTTCCATCAAGGAAAATACTTGTATCATAATGCCAACTGTGTTGACACTCTTGAAAGAGAAATACATACCTCGGGTTGATAACTAATGTAGGGATTAAGATTGCCTATAAAAAGACATTTGAGTGAACCAACAATTATTAATACGGGCTTTATTGAATCTTTAACTAACTATAACTATGACTCGACCTTATTACATAAATAAAGATGTGAGGGTTGGACCCTAACATTCCCTCCCCCATAAAAAATAGCCTTGTCCTCAAGGTTGAAGCTACAGAAACTATTGAAGAATACTGGTTGGTTCCTAGGTCGCATCTTCTGGGGAGGTGTCTTTCCAATTGACAAGGACTTCCTTGATCGTGTGGCCATGCAGATGTCATTCTCGCATATCAAGGACTTGTTCAGGTTGGAGCCAAAGTGAACCTTATTCATCTATTTCAGGTAAACTGGTTTGAATTTTGTAATTGTTCCCCATGACTTTCTTGAGGCATGATACATGGAAGACTGGATGGATTTTTGAATTTGGTGGCAAGGCTAGCTTGTAGGCTACTACTCCAAAGCACTGAAGTATTTGATAAGGTCTGTAGAATTTTGGAGCTAATTTTTGATAGACCTTGTCTTTGACTGATGTTTGCTTATATGGTTGTAGCTTTAGGAATACCTGATCCCCTTCTTGAAATGTGTGCTCTGAACGATGTTAGTCTATGTGTTGCTTCATGCGATTCTGAGCTTGATGGAGATTATCTTTGAGACATGCTAGCATGGTTGCACGGTTCTATAGGAGTTGATCCACTTCTTACACTATTGTCTTGAGGGGGCCTAACCCAAGTTCAGTGTTAGTTAGCCAAACAAATCCCTACACTACTATCCCTTTCAGCATCAGCCCACAGAGCGTAGACTGGAGTCTGACCCAAAGCAGTATGGGGGGATGTTGCAACGAAGTTTCCACAACTTGAGATGGTCGTGATGTCATTTTATTCCATTTATTCCTATCGTCTCGTCACTTTTCCCTAGGGTTTGGCAGACAAGCTTGTTCTTTGATACCTCAGCGAAAGGGTTCGATTGTCCTTTGCGCAGCCTTAACCCTTGATCTATACCCTTTCACGCTGCTAAGGGAGGGTACCATGTAGATTCCTAGGTTAGTCAAAGTGTCTTACTTATCTTAATAGTTACTCATAGTTAACACTGCATAAACATATATTCTTATATGCGTTTAGTTATCCAACATAATCATACCAATTCACACATCACATAAGTATTACAAAGGAAATTCATACATAAATTGACAAGATGCATCAATCAAAACAAAGACATAGAAATTATAGACTCTAACCACCCTGTGCACACAGATGCAAGGGTCCACACACTCAGCTACGGACTTCTACTCTAGGCGTCTGCACACCCAGCTGTAGAGCCTCTACCTACGCTATGACCCAAAACTTAGAATTCTTACTTCAGAGCTATCACTCTCTTATGTCGCATGTCCGTAAAACTACTTAGAGCTTATCTCTTTTTATACAATCCCATGGTTGACGGACCATGGGTAGATCTCTTACAACTAACTTTACTTTACAAAAATGAGGGCAGACAACCCTTTATGACCTATAACGCCTATGCACTCTGCAACCATAAAATGTGGATTCTTTACAAGTTTCTTACAAAATTTGACCAAAATATAGCCTTTTAGCCCCAGAATTTCCCTTTGGGGGATCCCATTCTCAACAGGCCCCCAAACACAAACATTGTGACTCCTCCTCAACCTGTATGACTGCAACTCCGATTGTGCATTGAGCTTCTGCCTACTTCACATCTTCCACTGTCTTCTCAGTCACTGCTTCTGCGCTATGAGCCTGAAGATTTTGTT
Organism: Pinus tabuliformis; assembly: GCA_031772625.1. Taxonomy (NCBI): domain Eukaryota; kingdom Viridiplantae; phylum Streptophyta; class Pinopsida; order Pinales; family Pinaceae; genus Pinus; species Pinus tabuliformis. The sequence goes on along the minus strand of CM062820.1, from coordinate 1,631,261,605 downwards.
GTGTTGCATGCAGAGTCACAAGCTTGTCTTCGATATTCCCTGTTACTGCGTAAGCCTCATCAAACTAGGGCTTTAGTCTTGTCTTGAGAAATGCTTCCTTGTGAAGTGCTATGTCCACCTATTCCTTTAGCTGCTTGGCCTCCTGTAGCTTGGCTAGTCTTTGTGTCAGCACGATGGTTCACGTTGTGCCCTTAACCTCATCGTAACACTATTGTAGCTCGCGCTCTTCCATCTCTAGCCTTTGTACATTAGGGTCCTCCTGTAACCTAGTCAAGACCTCAAATGACTACTCAAACAATTGCGTATAGTCTGCTACTACACTATCCACTGCCACTACTGCCTCTATGATTGTGGTCGCCCCCTGTTCCTTCACTTCTGGTGGAGTTGGAGTCTGTGCCCTCAATTATAACTTTGTAATCTGTAGGTTCAACTCTAACTGAACCCACGCCATCTCAACCCAAGTGTCACCCACCCTTGTGGCTAACTTGCGGTTGTGTACCTCAACTGCCCTTCGTCCGGAATGGCCAACTTTGGGACCATTCTTCATGCCTCCTCACCAACCAGCAAAATGTGCTTTCTCTGACTATTCGCCTTGGTCTCAACAGTGATCGTAGCATTTATCTGTAGGGCCATCTGCTCATTATTGATCTATTGTTCACTCATCACCTGGAGGGTGCGGTGCTCTCAGGTCGTCAGTTCTGCAATTACTCCATCCTGCAAGAGGTGGAGTGCTTCATGCGGGAGCACTTCTAGGTTCAACCCTACTCCCTTTAGGGTGCTGATAGTGTGCCTATCAGCCTCCTTCTCTGTGGTCAGTGCTCCATTCGATAGCACTATTGCACTGGATGTCTTCATGCATAGCATACTGACAACCTCTGAAGTGCCGATAGCCAGGCTGGTAGACATCGTACCAGCCTGTGATGCGCGGGGCTGAAACTCCTGCAACCCTATCTAGATTGCCCCTAAAATGATCTACTGCTATTGTTCAAATTGTTGCAACACCTCCACGGTGACATCCCTCACTGTGTCACCAATATCATGTAAATCACCCTTTGTTAATGTAATGGGGTCCAGTGAGGTCTTGGTTGGCTTTGATTTCTTCTTGGGGCCTCCTCTCTCTAGCTCTCTTGGGCGCTTGATGCGGGAAAACGTCTCCTAAGGGTCCGCATCATGTTGTTCATCTATTTCCTCGGTCTCAGGTGAAGGGGACCTCACGCCTTTGTTAAAGCCCCGCTCTGTCCCACCTATCTGCTTCGCAGCCTCATGCTCCACCTGAGCCTTATCAGCGGCCTCCTTCTTCCTCTTTTCAGCTAGCTATGTCATCTTAAGCTTGGCCTCCTCCTTTTTCTTCTATGCGGCGAACTTGCTTCCGCCCACTGCCAAATTTGTTGTAGAGAGCCACTCTATCCACCATTGATTAAGCACTACATTAATGGTATCATCTGTTTCCAAATACAACAAGTCATGCCATTTCTGCGTAGGGTCCTTCCTCTCCCTAATGGATACTCGATGGAAGTTAGCCTTAAATTTGACGTAGCCCTGTAGGTTGGCATACACTGTAGGCAGCAATGGCAGCTTGTGATTGATGGCCATCCAAATGTTCATTTCCATCAAGATCCAAAATATCTTGTTGTCCCTGACTCATCACGTCCTTGGTCGCCCACAACAAAGCATACTTCACTACTTCATGGAGGTCTGGCACAACCAAAGGGAACTGGCTATCCTCTGGCAACTCCCACGTTACCAGCACAATTGATAGCAAGAGCCACACGTAGTGGAATGTCTTGCTGAGTCTTGTGCTTCGTAGCAGTTCGCCAGGAACTCTCCACAAAGGTAGTTTGACCAATTGAACTTGACTCCTTCAGCGCATTGTGCTATGAGCACGATGAAAAGCACTGGCACCTCATCGATGTGACTCTTCCTCATTAGCTTCCCTACTAAGACCTATGTTGTTACCTTTACAGTGGGGTTGTATAAAATAGATATAGCGTATCTGCGTGGCTTCTTCACCATTTTAAATTTTTCCTTCATTGACTTTGTGAGAGTCTGTGAACCACCTTTTTTTCCAAATATCATGGGCATATTCTCTCCTATATATGGAAAGCACATTATTCGATAAATCAACCTATCTATGATGGGTATCATCTCCTCCAGCCATAGACACCCATCATGCGCCAAGCACAACAGCTGCTCGATGACCAAAATGATTACTGAGGTGTGGTCATAGTGTGGCACTGAGAGTAGGTTGAGCAACCCTATCATTCCCAAATTCATGTCAATGGTGCGGCGCATCAACTGCTCAGTTGCCAGATGTGGGAATTTTTCATGGTCCGCCAAGTCCCAGTCTTCAGGTTTCAATAGCAGCACTTGTGCCAAGTGCGAACTCTCGACAACAATGTTGTCCGATAGCAGAGGGGTTTGCAGGGGAGTCTTACTCTCATCAATGTCCTCCAGCACCTTGGACTTAGGCTTGCACGGAGGGACATACTTTGGCAACTAAGTAATAGGGTCCACTGCCTGGGTCTCAACTTCCTCTACTTCGACTCCCACATCCTTGTCCTCTATCGGGATGTCTTCAATGTCTTCTTCCTCTGGTTCTAAGTTTATGGATTTTCCCTTCTCCTGTTGAGGTGGGCTTTGGTGGCTTTCTTATGGGAAATGCATGCACTGGTATGGCATGCTGCTTGCCCTTCTTATCCTTCATGGTTTCCTTGGTTGGGTTTGGCTTCAGTCTCGGCGTCCTTTGTGATTTAGGGACCTCCACCAATACTTTGGCCACTTCTGGAGCAGCTGCTTCTATCTCTATTTCCATTTCCTATGCCGCCTCCTCTACTTCTTGCTCTACATTTATAAGTTCAGTGGGTGCCGACATAACGCTTTCTAATAGTGCTTTCGTCGTCTCTGGCGAGTTTGCAAATTTGGGAGTCTCCCTGAAAGTCTCGAAGAATTCTTAGCTCATGGGTGCCTAAGAGCTCAAAATCTTAATTCTCAAAATGCCAAGTGTTTTTCCCTTGACAGCCACTTGTAATTTATAAGGCATTTTTAATTCAAATCCAACCATTCCCCCCAAATCCGGTCCATTAATGCTGGATTGGTGGTAGATTTTCAAGGATCTGTGCCATAAATTTTGTCTTCAATGTCCGTCGCCCAGTCCATTTGGCCACATTTCAACTATCAAAATCATATTCTTCGAAAAATAACAACCATCTGCAGATTCTCCCCCGCAACACAGGCTTATTGACCAGGTACTTTAGTACGGAATGATCTATGTACATCTTAAAATGGCCTCCTAGCAAGTAATGCCTAGACTTCTAGAGCGCATATACCATAGCTAACCCTTTGCACTTGGTGATGGAATAGTTCTTCTTTTCTTTAGATAGTCTTATGCTTGCAAACGTGATAGGGTGGTCCAAGTCTTCTCCACTAGCCTGTGTTAGTACTACTCCCAACACTATGCATGATGCATCGACATGTACGTGAAACTCCTTCTTGCAATTTGGGAAGACTAGGATTGGAGCAGTGACCATCTTTTCTTTCAATACATCCAGGCTCTTCTTACACTCTTTGTTCCAACAAAACTTGACATCCTTCTTCAGCAATTTATCCATAGGTGTTGATCTGAAAATGGGGCTCTTAGGCTTCTTATCTAACTTACAAGAACCTCTCCCACCTCCAAAGCTTTAAATTTTCCCAAGTCTTAATGATTAACCAATGCGGAATTAAGAAATGTGCTTGAAATAGGTGTATGCTTATGTTTATTTTTGGCTGTTCATGCATTGAAAATTAATGTGTTGAAATTGATATTTAAATGCATATAACAGTGAATAATGCAGCAGTAAAACAGACACATTAGACAGCAATTTAATTAGGATTTCACCCACAATTCTTGGGCTACATCTCCGTGAGCTCTAGTCAACTCAACTAGGCTCTCTAGGATTATGGTAGCAGTTCTTTTAGAAGTCTTTGACTCAACTCCATCAGTTTACACAGAACATGATGGGCTTACTTTACCATCTCATCCCTGGCTCTAAAGCTCTCGGCTTTCTGGCTCAGGCTCTTACTCTAGCTCTTGGCTCTGGATCTAGCTCTTGCTTTGGATCTCAGCTCTAACTCTGGCTCTGGCTCTGGTTTTGTCTCTCAGCTCTGGCTCTGGCTCTTGGCTCTGGCTCTGGCTCTGGCTCTAGCTCTCGGCTCTGAATCTAGCTCTTGCTCCTTGGATCTAGCTCCAGTTCTGTCTCTCGGCTCTCACTCTGGATCTTTGGCTTTGGCTGTGGCTCGTGGCTCTCTTCTCTAGCTTCTTGGCCCTATGCAACCTTCAGCCCTCTGGCTTTTCAATGCTCAAGTTCTCAAGCTCTCTATCCCTTCACTTATTGTCCAGCCTTCCATGCTCTTGTGGCTCTCTGTAGCTCGATCATTGGGGCTCTCTGTCCCTTCATCATCCTAAGGAAACATCCCTGGGAAATTCGCCTCCAACCTCTAGTGGCTTCTCTTTGCCTCTGTCAGCTCTGCGGCTATGGGATGTTACAGCATGAGCTCTCAAGCTCTGCTGTCTATCTAGCACTATTGGCTACTACATTTTTGTGAGCACCTTTGCATCCCGACACTGCCTTTCGTTTGGCCCTCTAACTTTGGAGATCTATGCAACTTCTGCAGCTCAATCTCCATGGGCTCACAAAACCATCGGCCCCTCACCTTGTGTGGCCGTCTGGCTTTTGAGGCAGTCTTCCAGCTCTACGGCTTCCATAGCCATTTTCTCTATGCATAATCATTCTTTGCGGCTCTTTGGCTTCTCTACTCCTTGCCAGCTAGGCTGGCCATCTGACTCTGTGGCTCTGTGGCTCTCTCGATGTTACAAATGCATCATTGAAATGTCCGCTTGTAGTGTGGCACAATGATAAGGGGAAGTTACAGAGGAATCAGGACCTTACTGTGCAAAAATCTCGCAAATGGAACATTTTTCCCAATACATAGAGATAGCTAAAAAATACACTATCGAGCACTAATTTCCACACTTGAAATTCCATCAAATCACCCTTAAAATCCCTATCAGGCGTACCTTCCATTGCATATCACAATCACTTCAGTGGCATGGCCAATGGACAAAAATCCATTAAACGAGAAATACATTGAAAAGTCTGAATTTCGGGACTTCAAAAATTATGAAATCGGGCTTATGATCCCTATCGGGTCTATCCTTTATCACTAGTCTCAATTCATGTTGCCCAATGGCCAAGTGTATCAGGGACCATTGATCTCTCGATCGTTGATCACCCCAATTGCCAATGACAATTGCTAATCGCTACGGCCCAAGGGTCTGTCCTTGGGTTATATGCATATGCCAACACTGATCAACGATGCCAATAATCGGCCATCACTCCATCGCAATCGAATTGTCACAGGGGTCTGGGTTCTGGCATTTTTCTCCTCCGATCGTCAATCACTTTAATCGCATATCGCTCATCGCACATCCTTCATGACTTTGGCTCAAGTCCTTCCCTTTAGAAGTAAGGCGATGTGACCATCTCTGATGTGATATTTCCATTGCACCTTAGGACTTGTGCTTTGATGAATATTTAAGGGGCTTTATGTTAAAAAACACATTTTGTCCTTAAGTCCCATTTAATAAGAAATTGCCTCCTTTTCTAAAGAAACTGGGCATCTTCCTTAAGTGATAACTTCTGCATCTAAAGTTTGTTTTCGCCCATTCAAGTTATATTGGATATAGAATGAGAAGATCTCTAAAATGAGACTATTTTTGAGAGAAGCCTGCGATTTTCATTTTCCTTTGATTTACAAAGGATTTGTGCCATTTGGCACCTTTTACCCCTTATATGAAGTCTTTTAGACTTAGAGGTTTATCCAGGATCCATTTTTGGATTAGGCCTTCCCACTAAAAGAACTTTTGGTCTCCAAAAGATTGACATACTAATCTGAACAGTAAATGAGAGTGACTCACCCTATTCTTTCAACCTCGCTACACTTGCCTTTGCATAGTGCCTCTAAACCAAAGTTTTTGACCACTTCCCTTCTTGGATGGGCTGGTCTTCTTGGGAAGAACTGTCTTCCTCCTTTCCTTTGTACAGAACTTCTGCTGAACTGGTCATAGAAGGTGGTTTGAACTTCTTTGCCTTGATCATTTATCCAAGGTGGCTCAAACAAATATGAAGTACATCTGCTCCACAAAACTTTCATTTGTATCTGTTAGACAAGCTGTCAACAACAACTAGATGGCCTAAACTCCTAATTTAACAAAAGAAACAGATTTCACATCTTCTGAACACCTCCATGTCTTACATCTGCATACAAATGATGAACTAGATAACAAGCCCACAAAACATGCCCTTAAACAAATGACCCTTCAAGTCAATCATGTATAAAAAGACCATTAGGACTCTTTTTCAAAAGATGAAACACTTCATCATTATCTCCATTTGGAGACCAAGTTAACTTCTCCCAAGTCAACATGGAATCACATGCATGTCAAAGCAATCAACCCTACAAGTTAATTACACATACATGTTCAAAAACAAGGAAATCATTGACATCCCTGTGTTCATGCATCTCAAGCTCATGCATGCATTTCATCCCTCAGCTTCCACTTAAGCACACTGTACTTTTGAAGCTGAAATGAAATATAAGGTTTCATCCTTCAACTTTTTCTTAAGTACAATGTACTTTCGAAGCTGAAATGAATATAATGTTGTAGCAATAAAGTGAGTCTGCCTACTCAACTTTCCCATTCTGCAACTTGCATCTCATTAGCAAAGAAATGCAATAAATCAAAAGACACGCATCCTTTTGCAACAAACCTCTTGTGCTTCAATGATTGTCTTGAGGTCCTTCGGGATAAGAAGAATGCCTTCAACCCTTCTTCCTTCTTGTCCTCTCCTAGAATTAGCTATTAGTAGCTTTCCCTTCACCTTTTCAAACTCAAACAATAGTCAATCTACAACAAGCATACATTAATCAGAGAATTAATCCTTGACTGCCCAAACACCTTTTAGACAAGTAGTCTTTGCTCTGTCAATCAAACATTCTGATATAAACTTCTTTGAAGGTGGGGTTAACCAAAATTAAGCTCTGATACCACCTAATCTGAAAATGGGGCTCTTAGGCTTCTTGTCTAACTTACAAGAACCTCTCCCACTTCCAAAGCTTTAAATTTTCTCAAGTCTTAATGATTAACCAATGTGGAATTAAGAAATGTGCTTGAAATAGGTGTATGCTTATGTTTATTTTTGATTGTTCATGTTCTGTAAATTAATGTGCTAAAAATGATATATAAATTCATATAACGGTGAATAATGCAGCAGTAAAACAGACACATCAGATAGCAATTTAATTAGGAGTTCACACACAATTCTTGGGCTACATCTCCGTGAGCTCTAGTAAACTAAACTAGGCTCTCTGGCATTATGGTAGCAGTTATTTTACAAGTCTTTGACTCAATTCCATTAGTTTACATAGAACACGATGGGCTTACTTTACCATCTCATCCCTGGCTCTGAAGCTCTCGGCTCTGAAACTATCGCTCTTTGGCTCTCTGGCCTTCAAGCTCTCAGCTTTTTGTCCCTCCGCTTGCTATCAAGCCTTCCACACTCTCATGGCTCTCTACAACGCAATCATTCTGGCTCTCTGTCCCTTCCTCATCCTAAGGAAACATCCCTGGGAAATTCACCTCCAACCTCTGGTGGCTTCTCTTTCCCTATGTCATCTCTGTGTCTATGGGATGTTACCATGTGAGCTCTCGAGCTCCAGTGTCTGTCCATCACTACCAGCTACTACATTTTTGCGAGTGCCTTTGCATCCTGACACTACCTCTCATTTGGCCCTCTGGCTTTGGAGCTCTCTAAAACTTCTACAGCTCAAACTCTGTAAGCTCCCAAGATCGTCGATCCCCCGCCTTGCGTGGCCCTCTAGCTTTTGAGGCAGTCTTTCGGCTCTGTGGCTTCCATAGTTGTTTTCTCTGCGCATAATCATTCTCTCCAGCTCTTTGGATCTCTGCTTCCTGTTAGCTAGGCTGGCCATCTAGCTCTGTGGCTTTGTGGCTCTCTTGGCATTACAAACGCATCATTGAAATGACTACTTGCAGCGTGGCACAATGATCAGGGGAAGTTACAGAGGAATCAGGACCTTCCTGTGCAGAAACCTTGCAAACGGAACATTTTTTCCAATACACAAAGATAACCGAAAAATACACTATCGTGCGCTTATTTCTAGAATTGAAATTTCATCAAATCACCCCTAAAATCACTATCGGGCCTACCTTCCATTCCATATCACAATCGCTTCGGCGGCATGGCCAATGGCCAAAAATCCATTAAACGAGAAATACATTGAAAAGTCTGAATTTCGAGACTTCAAAAATTATGAAATTAGGCTTATGATCCCTATCGGGTCTGACCTTTATCGCTAGTTGCAAGTCATGCTGCCCAATGGCCAAGTGTATTGGGGACCACTGATCTCCCGATCATCGATCACCCCAATTGTCAATCGCAATCACTAATCGCTATGGCCCAGGGGTCCATCCTTGGGTTAGATGCATATGATAACACCGATTGCCGATGCCGATAATCGACCATTACTCCATCGCAATCGCATTGTCGCAAGGGTCTGGGTTTTGGCGCTTTTCTCCTCTGATCACCAGATTGTTGATCGCTTTAATAGCATATCACTTATTGCGAATCCTTCATGCCTTTGGCTCAAGTCCTTCCCTTTGGAAGTAATGTGATGCGACCATCTCCAATGCAATATTTCCATTGCACCTTAGGACTTGCACTCCGATGAAGATTTAAGGGGATTTATGTTAAAAAACACATTTTTTTCCCTAAGTCCCATTTAATAATAAATTGCCTCCTTTTCTAAGGAAACTGGTCATCTTCCTTAAGTGATAACTTCTGCATCTGAACTCTGTTTTGCCTATTCAAGTTGTGTTAGACTCAAAATGAGGAGATCTCTGAAATGAGACTATTTCTAAGAGTAGCCTATGATTTTTATTTTCCTCTGATTTACAAATGATTTGTGCCATTTGGCACCTTTTACCCCTTATATGAAGTCTTTTAGACTTAGACGTTTATCCAAGATCCATTTTTGGATCAAGTGCGATGATATACGCATAGATTTTGATAAAATTTCTATAATATCCCGTATGCCTGAGGGTAGCGTACAACTATTTCACACTCCTCGGCGCTTCTAAGTTCATTGTCACCGTGATCTTCACAGGATCTACCATCAGTCCCTGTCTGCAAACCACATGACCCAACAAGGTCCCAAAAGGAACACAAAATAAACACTTCTTTAGATTGAGCATGATCTAGTATCTTCGATAGGCATCTAGCATCAGGCACAGACTTGCTACATGGTGTTTCACCAGCCCAAATACAATCCAATCATCAAAGGATACTTCTAGGAACCTGTTGTGGTCACCAACAATTCCCCTCCTTATATAGTATTAGCAATAACACTAGATAAGTGGGGACCTTAGAAAAAATTCAAAAAATTCAATTAAAACTCATGTATTTTACTCCTTAAGAAAACATCGCATCGCGCAAAGAATGATAGGGCATTTCCTTATGAGTAAAAATGATAAACTGTGAAAGTGGGACGCGAATTCCATCGCATCGCATGCATTAAGAAACACTCACATTGGAAAAACTTAAAAAAAAAAATCGCCGATATCCGTTAGCGATATCGCATATCGCAATGTCGCATAAAAAACACAACCATTTAACGATTGTAGCGATCCGCGATCTTGCGATAGCGTGATACAGCGATCCGCGATCTTGTGATAACGCGATACTGCGATCTGCAATCTTGCGATCACGTGATACTGCGATCTGCGATTTTGTGATAAGCGCGATCGAGCCACCCTGCGATCACACATCTTAATGAAAAATGCGATAATGCGACATTGCGATGCGCGATGCGAATCACAGAAACTTTCCATCACAGATTTTCCTCGGCTCAACATTCAAGAAAAGTTGTCCATAAACCAAAAATTGAATATGCGCTTTAATGATAATTAATGAATGATACGCCAGTTGTTAATGAAAGACGGTTTTGTGTTTTTCGAAGAGTCAGTTCACGTCAGGTGGCATGTTTTTGTACATCCGTAGAGTGTAAAGCTTTCTTGTCGATTTTTATTATCATTACTCTCTCCTCATGTGTGAACTGCAGGAACGAAAAATAGAAACAACATGAAGCAATGTGCAGGAAGCAATAAAGGAAAAGGGTAAAGCTCCAATGCTCAGAGACAGAGAAAAGATGCCCTCATAAGCGGATACCGCATGTAACAGAGCCACAGATTCGCAGAACGCTGCTGAGCTATCCATTACAGATCTTTCAGTCACAGCCATGGTTGAATGAGTAGTTGAACAATGTTGATATCAACAGGCGGTTTAACGCTCAAGGTCAAAAGCTCATGAAAGCAGTATGTTTACAAAATTTTGAAACTTATACCCAGTGAAGGAAAAGGCACTAAAGGCGAAAAATGCGTCAGAAAGGCCTGGATCAAAGAACGGAGTAGCGCTAATCGCGCATCGCTGAGAAAATTGCTCAAAAAGCAAAGTCTCTAACTGCTCAGTCACTCGTGAGCCCGGAAAATGCAAGAAAGCAAAGGCAGAAGCAATTTGAGGATTAACCAAGTGGAACTTGGATTATTACTAGGCATACACAGTAAATCGACATAGCTAGAGGATGACTCTCGAGTATATCATCTATTTTGCTGGAAAGATGGTGCCAGCTCTTACCATTTCTGTTTTCTTAGCTCAACCAAAAGCGGAAGATAGTCAGCCGACTCTACCCAGGCAAATATTGAAGGCTCGCAACATTAAGGAGCAAATGCAGAAATAGTTAGATATTAGATTTAATTTTTAGAAATAGTTTTGCTTAGAAAATGGGCGGCCATTTAAACTGTATCCTAAATCTATGTAATTAAGTTATTGAGTTAGTAGTATTTAAACCCCTCTCATGCAGTTAGAGAAGGGTCCAGAAATTTATCAAAAACTTGTCCTCGGAACATGCACTTTTGCACCCTCAGAGGAGGTTTTTGTGAATGAATGGATCAAGATTTGTTGATGTTTGCATTTGATATCTGCTACTGATGTTGCACTTCTTTACTCTTAGTAGATGTTAAAGCAAGGAGAGATAAATCATTGTTGCTTGAAGCTTGTGAGTAGGACCAGTCATAAATGGTACTTTTATCTCTTGACCATTTCTGCTTATATGTTAAAGTGATATACAGTTTTAGTTGTTTATGTATTATTGCATGAATGCTTGAGTTATCATTTGGCACTTTTGTATGGTGGTAGCTATTTATTTATGTTTAATGTATGAATAGCTCATTATGTGATATGCTGTTCACAACTGTTTCGTTTAACTTTTTATGAGAAGTGGTTCATCTTGATTGATTTCCTTTCTTATAATCGCTGAATGATCTTTATTACTAGTTGTTATTTGAAATCTCTTTAGATCGCATAATAGAAGAATTACATCCCGGGTTAGCATAGATTTAGATGTGCCATTTATTAGATTACAATAGCATAGAATTAGATTAAGGTTTGAATTAGAATAGCTTAGATAGGAACTGTTAGATCAGCAACATCCAATTATACACACACACACACTCATCGATTGGGAAACTGGTCCCATTATCCCTAGTCGGACCCGCTATACCAAACGGATAAGGAGCTGCCAACCAAGGTCCGGACCGGGCAGGTATCCCCCTTGTTTTCGACCTGATTTTCGGGACCTCAACATATTTGGCACTAGAAGGAGGGCCTGAACTATGAATGGCAAGTAAATCTAAATCTGAATACCATTCTGAGAGTAAATCACCCTCATCATCTCTTCCGACTTCCCCATTATATTTAAATCTAGAGTCAAAAGTCGCTCGAGTATCAACCGCTGCTACACACCCTGATATTTCAGAACAATCTACCATTGAACTTCCTGAAGTCGAATCCCTGATTCACAAACTTCAGCGATTTTCCATTTCTCCTTAAAGGTCTGATAAATCTCAAGGCAGCGTGACTTCACAGTACAACCCTGCTCATCCCCTGACCAGGCTAAAGAGTGAAAAGTTTGGCGTTCAGCCAACCGAATTACCTCTTCCCACCAGGAAAAGAGCGAGGAAATCACCGCAAGAGTCTAACAGTGAGACTCTTTTGTCAGCATCGTCCATCTCAAATACTTCAGCACGAAGTCAACCATCCACTCCTCCACTCTAGATCATCGTCCATCCGTCCACTGGAACCCCCACAACCCCTCTTCAATCATCTACAATCATAGTATCCTCCTCCTCCCAGCCGCAGGGATCATCTTCTACACTTTCCTCTATTAGCGGTTCAACAATGGCTCAGTCTCCATGGAATAACCCTGGGGCAGTCTTAATGCCTAACCTTTGAGTCAAATACCGGCCCATCCTGAGAAATGGCTACCTAAATTCAATCCCGAGGCAGGCATGCTAGCAGAAGAACACATAAACAACTTCATGCTTTCCATTAATCTCAATGGAGTTACTAATGAAGATGCTGTTGTTTAGATTTTTCCCTATACACTGCAAGGAACAGCCGGGTCATGGTACTTTTCATTACCCTCCAGATCATCACAAGTTGGGACATCTTCCAGGACCAATTCCTAACCAAGTTTGGTGATGACAAGTCGACGGCAACGTTAATCAATGACCTATCCAATCTTAAAGCCGAAGCTAGAAAGCCTATTAAGGATTTCAATTTACGGTTCAAAAAAATTTTCAAAAAAATTCCTACTGCTTCCCAGCCCGATGAAGAAGTACGATGTGAATGGTATATCACCACTCTACCATCAAACATAGCAATCTTCGTGGATATGGAAAATAAAATAACCTTAGCTGATAACATGAAAGAGGTGATAGTAGTAGAGAAACGAATAATAGCCCTGGAAAAGAGATCCGCGATAGAGGAACGTAAGTCCAAAAAAGTCACCTTCAAGGAAGACTCCAAGAAGAAACAAGCAAAAAATCCTTTTGATTTGGAAGGATTGCAGAAAGTTCTAAAGACCATGTCCAATGAGATGGTCGACATAAAAAAGCAAGTAGCAGAAACTTCTTCAAAAAAGCCCTACAGAGCTTTTAAAAGAGGTCCTTCAACGGATGCATAGCCACCCAACACCATTTCAAACGCTGAATCCAAGGAAGAGGAAGAGGAAATTGCCACTGAAGGGCAGACTGATGACGAAGAAGTTGTGGAATTACAAGGAATGTGGGATTTCATCCTCCCACAAGAAGAAGATCAAGAAGTATTTCTAGTTAGCACACGAAGAAAAAATCAGCTTGATCCTCCCCAAACTACCCCTAAGCCAAAGAGCGCAAGCTCTGCAACAAAGGATAAAGTCGCAACAAAGAAAATGACATCTAAAGCGACTCAAACTAGCCCAGTCCAAGCAGATGAAACGACTCCATCTAAAACATTGATAGTGTCGGATGAAATGGAGTATAATATTATTGATGACATGAAGAAGACTAGGGCTAATATCACCTTTACAAACTGAAAAATTTGAAACATCAACAGAAGATAATGATGAAAGAATTACATGCTATGCCAGTTGCACCTTTGCCTGCTGTTGTACTTTCTCAAGCTCCCCATAACATGGGAAGACCTCCAACTAACGCGATCAATAAGATTGATCCAAATGACATCGCCCTAATTGGAGGAAGATCAAGATCTCACACTCCCCCATTTCTCCTTATGAAATCTTCAATAAAAATGTGCACAATTGTTTGGTAGATTTCATTGCTTCATCGAATATTTTACCCAAATCTATATGTGCCAAGCTAAATGTTCAACCATAGAAATCAGCAGTGCACATAGTTCAGCTAGATCGATCTCAAGTCGAAGTGATAGGCGAACTAAATCAAGTAACCATAAGATTGTCATCCAACCCGAAGGTATGTCAGGTTATTGACATTCTAGTTGTCGATATCTTAGAATTCTATGGCTTAATTCTTAGCAGGGATTGGTCAGAAAAACACCATGGATACTTCGCAACAGACTGGTCGCACATGTGGCTTGCCTACAACGGTAAACCAAATCAAATAAAAGTTGAACAAGAGCTACACCAGAAGTACATAGTAACGGAGTTAGAGGTAGAAAATGAACCAGGAGCGTATAACAACAGCATTATTGGCAATTACTCGGTAGATTCTTTCCTTGGCAATTTCAATGCTCATGCATCACCCTATTTAGAAAACTCTGTTTTGTCCCAAGTCAAAAAACTTTTCTCGAACTGATAGTTCGAAATGTATCAAATTTTTAGATAAACCTGTAAATAAATCTTTGTTTTGGAAATTATTTTTTGATGGTTCTAGATCTAACGAAGGAGCAGGAGCAGGATGCGTTTTGATTAGTCCAGAAGGAGATAAGATCATGCTCACATGCAGACACGAATTCGATTGCACAAACGATACAACAGAATACGAGGCTTTGGTTCAAGGCCTGTACAAAGCAATCGGGTTAGACGTCAAGCATCTTCAAGTTTTTGGAGACTCTGAGATCGTGGTTAAACAGGTACGTAACACTATACATTGCTTATCAGGTCATTTAAAACACTATCAATCCTTAGTACAAGATCTGACTGAGCATTTCATAGCATTTAATATTTCTTCAATCCCCAGGCTCCAAAACGCAAGTGTAGACCTTTTGGCTAACATAGCCTCTAAGCTTATTCCCTCCGAAGATTTTAGTCCAGATAGATTCTCAATAGAATTAATCTTTAGAGCATCCATTCCTGACAACATCACAAATTGGAGAGTATTCAATGACGATCCTGATATCGTAAAATTCCTCATGTCTGAAGGATCCTACTCTAATCAAATAATTGACGAAGATCGGCACGATCGACAATTGCAACAAAATAGCACTAATAATGCTATACCTAGGTCGGTGGTCAAGTTAGAAGACTTGTACGATTTGAAAGATCGGTTTAAGAGGTCTACCAATTCAAAACTCCAATTTTCAACCTTGAACTACGAATTAGTAAACCTAGGGACCGATGCTAAACCACAAAACATTAATCTAGGCCTCGGCCTAGCCCCTGAAGAGAAACTAGCATATATTCGTCTTTTAAGACAATATAAAAATGTTTTTGCCTGGAATTATGATGAGCTGAAAACATACGACACTTCCATCATCTAGCATACTATTCCCATGATCGATAATGAAAAACCTGTCCAACAAAAGCTGAGAAAGATCCACCCCAATTTAGAAAATCAGATAAAAACTGAGCTCAATCAGTTATTGAAAGCCAGGATAATCTTTCTCGTCAGACATTCCAAATGGGTCTCCAATATGGTACCTGTTAGAAAAAAATGGAGATATTAGGATTTGCATTGACTTTCGAAACCTTAACAAAGCCTGTCAAAAATATAATTTTCCTCTACCACCTATGGAACAGATACTACAGGCAGTGGCAGGCTCAGAATTAATGTCTTTATTGGATGGATTTTCACGATACAATCAAGTGTTGGTACATCCTGATGATCAGTTGAAAACCACATTCAGAACTAAATGGGGCACATACGCATATCGGAAGATGCCATTTGGTTTGATTAATGCTGGTGCCACATTTCAGAGAGCCATGGATATCGCATTCAAAGGTTTAGTCAATAAATCTGTAGTAATTTATTTGGATGATATAACAGTGTACTCGAAGAAGCGAAACGACCATCTCAAAGACCTGAAACAAATCTTTCAACGGTGTTTAAGGTATGGAATTTCACTTAACCCAAAGAAATCTTCTTTCACATTAAGTGAAGGGAAACTTCTAGGATTCATAGTGTCAAAATCCGGTATTCACATTGATCTCGACAGGATCAAAGAAATTTCTGAAATATCCCTACCTCATAACAAAAAAGCCTTGCAATCTTTCCTTGGTCAGATCAATTTTGTAAAGAGATTCTTTCCAGAATTTTCATGAATCGTGTCTCCTTTGCAAACCATGATTAAAAAGAATTCAAATTTTAAATGGGGTCAAGATGAACATGAAGCATTCAACCTGATCAAGCAAGCTATTATTAATGCTCCATCTTTAGCGACTCTGAATTTTTCAGAGCCTTTTATTTTATACACATTTGCCTCAGGTAAGTCATATGCTGCGATTCTAACTCAAGCAAATCAAGAAAAAGCAGAAGCTCCAATTGCATTTTTTAGCTCAAATTTACAGGGTGCTGAACTAAATTATTCAGACATGGAGAAACAGGCTTATGCTAATTTCAAAGCGGTCAAATACTTCAAACCTTTATTACTTAAAACCCATACTAAGATCATAGTACTGTTTCCAGCGGTAAGCAATCTTCTATTACAGAAAGATGTGGGTGAGAAAAGAGCCAATTGGGTTACTGCCTTACAGGAATATGACATTGAGATCAAACCAGCAAACATTGTAAGAGGTCAAGGCTTCTGCAAAATGCTGGCTGGAGCATCGCAAATTTATGAAATTCCATCTGAAGAGATACAAATGTGTGAGGTAAGCCTAAACAATGCAGAATCATTATATGCTGATATCATTTATTATCTTAAGAACGGGTATGCTCCTTCACACCTTGACCATACTAAGAAAAGATCTCTAAGGTTGAAAGCCAAACAATATCAGCTCATAAATGATATTCTTTTTAGAAAAAATTATGATTCTGTTCTTCTTAGGTGTCTTGAGAAAGCTGAAGCTGAAAAAGTTTTGCAGGAACTCCACGATGGGCCAGCAGGCGGACACTATGCTGGAGATGCTACTGCACATAAAATTTTACGCGCAGGATATTACTAGCCCACGCTGTTTAAAGACTCGCACAGTTACGTGAGAAGATGTCAAGTCTGCCAAACTACTGCTGGAAGACAAAAGAAGCCATCCCTGCCACTACAGCCGGTAAACATCGAGCAACCTTTCAGTCAATGGGGCTTGGACATAATAGGTGAGATCGTTCCTCACTCTTCTAAGCAGCATAGATACATCCTCATAGCAGCAGATTATTTTACTAAGTGGGTAGAAGCAGTTCCACTCAAAATGGCTAATTCTGAAAATATCATTGAGTTCATAGATCAATTTATAATCACCAGGTTTGGATTACCATCCGCTTTAATGTTTGATAATGCATCATACTTTTCTGGAAATGTAATGACTGAATTTGCACTTAAAAGAGGATTCAAACTTAAATATTCGGCTAATTACTACCCACAAGGTAATGGGTTAGCTTAGTCAACAAATAAAAACGTAATCAGGATTATTAAAAGAAAAGTTGACCAAAATCATAAGAATTGGCAGAAGGCTTTGATATATGCTTTATGGGTAGATAGGATAACGCAAAAAGCTTCTATTGGCACTTCTCCCTTTAATTTAGTTTATGGGAAAGAAGTGATTCTTCTGACTCACTTAGCCATTCCCTCTTTGTCTTTTGTACAATACATTGATGAAGTACCCACTTCCTCCTTACAGCTAAGACAAATGGAAATAATTAAATTAGAAGAACAACGAGAACAAGCTAAGAAAACGCATGCTCATCATCAAGCACTAGTAAAATCCTCTTTTGATTCAAACATAATGACCAGAAAAGATTTTCAGATGGGAGATTTAGTTTTAAAGTGGGACAAGGCTCATGAAGAACAGGGCAAACATACAAAATTTCAAAGGATGTGGCTTGGTCCTTTTCAGATTATTGAAGTCGTAGGTCCATCAATGTTTGTGTTACAGGATTTAGCAGGTAAGAGGGATCCTTTGCCTGTTAATGGACAAATTCTCAAGAAATATTTTCCATAGAAGATTATTCTTCTATTTTTGTAGAATAGTTTTTCTTTTTCATAATAAAACCCGTTGTGAATGGTTACATTAGGAATTTATGAAAAAGACACCAATTCTCTTTCAAATTTTGAACTTTTCGCTTGTATAAATAGCAAATCTTTTGGAAAATTGATCTTTATTATTGACAGATACAGTTAAAAACTTTAGCCTAGATATGATACTAGTTTCAACTTCAAAGAATTTGATGAAAGCAACCTTTAGTGAAGAAATTGTTTTATCTCAGTACAGTGAAAGGTATCAATAACAAAATAAAGATTCTCTGTAGAACAGCTGTTTCCAACAACTCTATTATTGTCATCCAGAGCTATCTTAAGGAAACAATGACTTCCTCCCTACTAAGGAAATCGCAGCTTTCAAGGGAACAATCCAAGGATGCACTTTATCTTGAAGAATAAGAGGTCTCATCACGAGCCGGCTTATCATTATCACAGATATTATAACTTGCTGACTTTGCCACTAC
The DNA here is from genome assembly GCA_031772625.1 of Pinus tabuliformis. Classification (NCBI taxonomy): domain Eukaryota; kingdom Viridiplantae; phylum Streptophyta; class Pinopsida; order Pinales; family Pinaceae; genus Pinus; species Pinus tabuliformis. Next base: position 1,631,243,322 of record CM062820.1, on the reverse strand, counting down.
TGTACACCACAACAGGGCAATGACTCAAGATTGTTGCAATCAAAAGACAAGGGGTCTCATCACGAGCCAGCTTGTTTAGCAAAGTTATAAATCAAGTGAATGACAGTGTCATAATTTGGCTACCAAACCAAGACATTGTTCTTTAAGAATAAAAAAGAAAATCAAAGCAATAAGTGTTGATATGGATTTTTCTTTGAAAGTTGTAGATCACCTTAAGTAGGATACAGGATCATTGTTGGGTAATAGGTAACCCTATCGAGGCTATAAACGCTTGCTGGCAGCAGAGGCTCTACCTACGACAAATGAGCATATTTAAAACTAGTTTACAGAGGAGACTTTGTTTTATCTTTACAAGACCAAGTAATGGCTAATGTAAATACAAGGACTAGCCTGAGGAAGCAAAGAATTAAAGTGGAAAGTGGTTGAAACAAAATATCATTGATGGTTTAGAGCGTAATGTACTCTATCTTTCCACAACAAGGTTTAATTTTCTGAAAAAATTTTCTGTTTTGGAAGTTTGAAAAATTCAATAGATAAACAGAGATAACTGGTTCTTCCAAGTGAATTGCCAATTGTTGTGTTCACCAACAATTCCCCTCCTTAGTGAATTGCCAATTGTTGTGATCACCAACAATTCCCCTCCTTATATAGTATTAGCAATAACACTAGATAAGTGGGGACCCTTAGAAAACATTCAAAAAATTCAATTAAAACTCATGTATTTTACTCCTTAAGAAAACATTGCATCACGCAAAGACTGATAGGGCATTTCCTTATGAGTAAAAATGATAAACTGTGAAAGTGCGACGCGAATTCCATCACATCACATGCATTAAGAAACACTCACATTGGAAAACCTTAAAAAAAAATCACCGATATCTGATATGTGATATCGCATATCGCAATGCCGCATAAAAAACGCATAACCATTTAACGATTGTAGTGATCCACGATCTTGCGATAGCGCGATACAGCGATCCGCGATCTTGCGATAACGCGATACTGCGATCTGCGATCTTGCGATCGCGCAATACTGCGATCTGCGATTCTGCGATAAGCATGATCGAGCGACCCTGCGATAACACATCTTAATGAAAAATGTGATAATGCGACATTGCGATGCTGCGATGCGAATCGCAGAAACTTTCCATCGCAGATTTTCCTCGGCTCAACATTCAAGAAAAGTTGTCCATAAACCAAAAATTGAATACGCACTTTAATGATAATTAATGAATGATATGCCAGTTGTTAATGAAAGACGGTTTTGTGTTTTTCGAAGAGTCAGTTCACGTCAGGTGGCATGTTTTTGTACATCCGTAGAGTGTAAAGCTTTCTTGTCGATTTTTATTATCATTACTCTCTCCTCATGTGTGAACTGCAGGAACGAAAAATAGAAACAACATGAAGCAATTTGCAGGAAGCAATAAAGGAAAAGGGTAAAGCTCCAATGCTCAGTGACAGAGAAAAGATGCCCTCATAAGCAGATACCGCATGTAACAGAGTCACAGATTCGCAAAACGCCGCTGAGCTATCCATTACAGATCTTTCAGTCACAGCCATGGTTGAATGAGTAGTTGAACAATGCTGATATCAACAGGCGGTTTAACGCTCAAGGTTAGAAGCTCATGAAGGTAGTATGTTTACAAAATTTTGAAGCTTATACCCGGTGAAGGAAAGGGCGCTAAAGGCGAAAAACACGTCAGAAAGGCCCGGATCAAAGAATGGAGGCAGTTTCCGATGCGCGATTAGCGCCTAATCGTGCATCGCTGAGAAAATTTCTCAAAAAGCAAAGTCTCTAACTGCTCAGTCACTCGTAAGCCCGAAAAACGCAAGAAAGCAAAGGTAGAAGCAATTCGAGGATTAACCAAGTGGAACTTGGATTATTACTGGGCATACACAGTAAATCCACATAGCCAGAGGATGACTCTCGAGTATATCATCTATTTTGCTGGAAAGATGGTGCCAGCTCTTACAATTTCTGTTTCCTTAGCTCAACCAAAAGTGGAAGACGGTCAGCCGACTCTACCCAGGCAAATATTGAAGGCTCGCAACATTAAGGAGAAAATGCAGAAATAGTTAGATATTAGATTTAATTTTTAGAAATAGTTTTGCTTAGAAAAATGGCGGCCATTTAAACCGTATCCTGAAAATGTGTAATTAAGTTATTCAGTTAGTAGTATTGAAACCCTTACTATGCACTTAGAGAAGGGTCCAGAAATTTATCAAAAACTTGTCCTCAGAACATGCACTTTTGCACCCTCAGAAGAGGTTTTGGTGAATGAATGGATCAAGATTTGTTGATGTTTGCATTTGATATCTGCTACTGATGTTGCAATTTTGTACTCTTAGTAGATGTTAAAGCAAGGAGAGATAAATCATTGTTGCTTGAAGCTTATGAGTAGGACCAGTCATAAATGGTACTTTTATCTCTTGATCATTTCTGCTTATATGTTAAAGTGATATACAGTTTTAGTTGTTTAGGTATTATTGCATGAATGCTTGAGTTATCATTTGGCACTTTTGTACGGTGGTAGCTATTTATTTATGTTTAATGTATGAATAGCTCATTATGCGATATGATGTTCACAACTATTTTGTCTAACTTTTTATGCGAAGTGGTTCATCTTAATTGATTTCCTTTCTTATAATCGCGGAATGATCTTTATTAACAGTTGTTATTTCAAATCTCTTTAGATCGCATAATAGAAGAATTACATCCCGGATTAGCATAGATTTAGATGTGATGTTTATTAGATTACAATAGCATAGAATTAGATTAAGGTTTGAATTAGAATAGCTTAGATAGTAACTGTTATATCAGCAACATCCAATTCTACACACACACACTCATAGATTGGGAAACTGGTCCCATTATCCCCAGTCGAACCCGCTATACCAAACAGATAAGGAGTTGCCAACCAAGGTCCGGATCGGGCGGGTATCCCCTTGTTGTCAACTCAATTTTCGGGGCCTCAACGGAACCTATGAATAAACTCCTTAAATGCAGCAATGACTACACGCTAGAAGATCGCAAGTGCATTCCTCAATCGAAATGGAATTACAGTGTACTGAAAACAACCCCACTCAGTCATAAAGGTCATTTTGCTCCTATCCTCCAGCGCGATTTTGATCTAGTGGTACCGAGAGAACCAATCAGTGAACGAATATGCTTCTTGACCACCTACATTGTCCAACACTTCATCATTAAACGGAGTCAAGAAAGGATCATGTACGCAAGTGTCATTTAGCTTTCTGAGATTCACACATATCCTTATTTCATCCTTTTGCTTCTTCTCCTATACCACCATTGGGCTTACACAGTCAGATTCTTCCACAAGCTCAATAATTCCTGTCACAAGCATCTTATCTAGCTCTAAGTGGACATTTTCCTTATATTTTCGATTGAGACGGTAAGGCCTTTTCTTTTCCGGCTTCAAGTCAGGTTTCAACGTGATTTTCATAATGCCTAGGTCCCCGATTATCCAGTTTAGATTTGTAAGATTGGTAGGGAATAAACCCTGGTATTCGCGAAGCATTTCAACAACCCTATCCACCATCTCATCATCCCAGTAATCTTCAATTTCTGTGAATTTGGGTTCTGCCTCTGTACCAATGTTTACTTGTTTCGTTTTCAGTGGCGCTGTTATGTCTGGATTCTCAACCTGCAACCCTTCAACCTCACAGTGCCCCTCTATTTCAGGGATGTTATGCTTTCATGAATCCCCGTCCTCATCTTTAGCAGTTAGGTTATAACATTCTAGTGCGTGACTTAGTTGAGTATCCCATTCAGGCTGCATCAGGTCTAAAGGATCCTGTTGTATCCTAAAGATTGCTGCTTTTACCTCTTATAACGCTTCATCAATACTGTCAAACCCATCTTCAAAACTGAATGTCATCATGAATCCTTCATGCAGAATATCTCATTCCCCTGTCCCATGACGGAGCTCTATTTCTACATACTAGTTCATTGGGACAATATCCAGTCTGTGACGGAACAAGTGCACCCATTTAGTTTAGGGCTCCTCTCCATAAGCCTGGGCCCACTTGGCCAAGTGCATGCATAGATCATCCTGCCCATCATACTTGTCTTTCATTCGCATCTTTAGTTTCCCAAAGTGAGTTCTCATCATTGTCCTACATTCGCGCTAATTATCAAAGCTTCCCTTATGCGTACCCCACCACCTTGTGGGCGTAGCGTGTAGTGCCTAGTCCAACACCTGGAAGTGCTGCCTTTCTTGTAACTCCCTCTCAAATGCATCGAGAAAAATATCTACATCATTTAGGCCATCATAAGTAGGTAGATTTATTACCTTTGACGACACATAGCGTAGTGACTGGGTCGTCATGTTACAGCTCAGCATAGTTACTTCATGTAACTGATTCTGCCAGCACTCTTGTTCTTCATCAGAGTTCGAAGTGCATGAACTCTCATGATCCCATGTAATTTGTCCATCCGTTGTTGGATTCACCCAATCTTGGTCTCATGCTATTATCTTATAGATATAGTCCAAATCATCATCACTCTCATAATCACGGACTGGTTGTATAACGTGAACCTTTAGCAAGATCTAGGGGTACTATTACCCGAAGTGATTTCTTCTCAAATATCATCTTTCGCTTCTTTAGGTTGATTACCTCGTTCATATCAGTAGCCCAATCAATTCTAAGGAGTGCAGGATATGGCTTGCTGTCATCCAAAATTTCTTTTACTTCAAAATCAGCTAGCATGTTCGCACCTTCAATATCCACAGTCACCCCCTCCAGCCAACCCATGGGGATGATCTTCTGCTGATTTTCCATCCTTAGTTGAATCGGAGACCATTTCAGCGTGGATCTCCCCATTCGCTCCCAAGTTTGTTTTGGTAGGACGTTCAAATTTGACCCCAGGCCCAAAATAACTAGATCGATCTCATATTCCCCTATCTGTGCGGTTAGTCTCATCTCTCATCCCATCCTTGTTTTAAGCTTACCTATCTTTCACACTAAGCGCGGCTCAGTTAGAGTGTTTCCAGTACATCTATTTATGAGATCCTATAGCCCCTTCACAGCGTTGCTATCATGCAGTAGCTTCATGCAGGTCTCCAAGAAAGTTGTAAGCATAGAAGGGTCCATCTTCTGATCAGGCTTATACTTGCTTCCTGAGGTGGAGGCCTCAGTGAAGCTCTTCTTTGCTTCCATGAAGGTTTCATATGCATGCTCCAAATCAAGCTTAATTTCTTTTGTTGGAGTTTTGCAAACCCATGTACTATCTTTTGGTTGATGCTCCAAATCAAGCTTAATTTCTTTTGTTGGAGTTTTGCGAACCCATGTACTATCTTTGGTTGTTTCCCATGTCATCTCCTATTGTGATTATGCTCCAGCGCATTATATTCACATTTGGATTCTCTTCGTGTGGCTCAAACCTCATCATCTGTAGGTTCTGAGTCGGTGGAGGTGGTAGCACCCCTTTGTCGCATATCCTAGCTATCAACGTAGGACAGTCTTCCATTTCATGATCAAACAGAGTGCAATACTTACACGACGGATGTGTTCGGTTAGTGAAATCATGCACATAGTGTCCCGGCCCTCCACAATTGCAACAGATCAATTGTCCCCGACCTTTTCCAGGTCCTCCTTGTTATCGGGAAAACTAGTGTCCATTTAGAGCTGCTAGTCCCACTAAGACAGGTAGCTATCTTAGAAACAAACAAACTAAAGTCACTCATGTTTTCCTTTATGAGAGATAGATGAGAAAGAAGCAGAGAGTACCAACCTTAGTCTTCCGCTTAGCTCCTTGCTTGTTTCCTTTCCCCTTTGACATAACTTCACCACTTTTTGCTTACTTGTCCCACTTCAAAGAGCACTTGTAGAGTCAAATCAACATAATACCATCAAAGCATAGAGATCTATAACCACAAAAAATATAGGATCAGATGTATATTAACCATACAAATGCATTAAACAAGAATATTGAGGAAAACTCAAATAGCTTTATTGATAGAAGTAGTAGAAGAGTGGATTACAACCCATTGGTTTGACCCAGCACCATCCTCCTAGCATGAAAGCCCTCTTCACCTCATGAAAAGCTTAGATCACCCAACAATACAATGTTGCATAGAGAAACCAACAACACTTCCTTACAAAATACTAAATTCTAGCCTTTAGATCTCTAGGATGAGGGATCCATATATAGATGTTTGCAAGTGGGTGAGTCAGCTTCTGGGATTCTGATTAGTGTCATATCTCTGATAGTTCTTGGTTCCACTTGGAGATTTCATGATCTCTTACTCATCCCTAGGCGAATTTAGAGAGGCAAGTGTCGAATGAGCAGCTTCTAGAAGATTCTCTGGGTTTCCACCTAGAAAACTACTTCTACCATTTGTCTGCTCTCGCTCATCACACCCTACAGAAGGGATTTCCAATATGCATCACACTTTTTGCATGTGGCAGGTGAGATGCATCACACCCTTAGCACTGAGTAGTCTATATGGTCTAGTTTTGACTAGTTCTGAGTAGTTTATCAGGGAGAACTTCTAGGAGATGATGTAATCAGCTGACCTTGCTCCTTTAGGGTATGAAACAACACTTTTAGGGAATTAGAAGCCCTTGGTTTATGGACATATGTGATTGGGGTTGCAGTGCCCAAATATGTCTATAATAGTTTCCCCCTAAAGCATGAGGTCGTAAATCTTTTTGATGTCGGGTGAAATGCTTTATCATGAGGATCTGAGGTTTTTTGAACTGGAAGGTGACCTGTAATAAGATACAATACAATAAATTATCTTCATAATATTTTCATGATCTAGCTGAGGCGAGCATTCCCATGCTCATCTTTATAAATTCATTTTCATGTTCATAGGACAGACAACCGTCTGTGTGGCAGACTGATGATTCTGGTAGAGCCATGATTCTTTGGCTTGGATGATTATCTGTGCAGCAATGATGTACATTTGATGTTTCTATTTTCTTGAATATATCATAGCCCAGATGGATGAAACTAGATCTGAGGTCTTCAAAACTCGTTCAATCTTTGCCTGAAGTACAATCCAATCCATGTGAAAAGATGTTCTGGCATTGAACATGGAAAGACATCGGCTGATTACCAGCCAATGATGTAAGTTGTTAATAGGCATGAGAGGAATCACCGATAATGATAATGAACCTCAAGGTACTACAATACAATTCACGTGGTGTGAATACATGAGTCGATGTCGAACACCATGCAAAATCTTTCAGTCGAAGGCCGTTAATGTAAACCTATCGCCGGAAGTGAGAAACTTGCCATTGAAGCATGCAAGCTTCAAAGTACTGAAAGGGTTGTTCCTAGGTTGACTTCTTGGATAATGAGCTAATGTTGAGAAGAAGAGACCCATCGTAGGAGGGCATTAATGAATCCCACATCTACGACACGGAATGGAGAAAATGATTTTGTGGACGTGAAAACGATCTGATGATACAAGGTTCAGGGTGGCGGTCATGAAAGAATGAAGCGTGAAGGTATTGCAACGGATGAGACACAAGCTGGGTTGGTGAATTCTCTGAGCAACTTCTCTTGAACATATCAGCGACACTGAAATAGATTGGTAGCATTAACCCCAAAAATGGATGGTACGGTGGACCAATGGTAATATGACTGGTGAACAGAATAACCCAACCCGACTCAATCATGGTGATGGAGTGAAAGTGTCATGTTCAAGAGCGACCTGCTACCAATAAAGTTTCTTCAAGTTTTCTTCCCAATTTTTCCCCAGTCATTTCTAACCATTACCTCTTTATTTTTGTCAAGCTTGAGGAGGATAACATATGCTTGTTCTATAATTTGCCCTTCGAGCAAAGCCATCATTATGTTTTAACGAGTCTAGCGACAGTGAAACTCGCCCTTGCCTACATGGACAAGTTTGTCGCTATTTTTTTAAAGAGTTTAACGACAAAGATAACTCAGTCCTTTTAATTTTTAGAGAGTTTGAAAAAGGATAGAAAGGAAACTCCAGTATTCCTCTTTCGTAATGTAATCCCTTAAATCCGAAAAAGTGTAAAATAATATGAAAGGGATGAATTTTCAATAGTTTTAACGAGCCGAATAGGACAAGCACTCGATATTTTTGTGTAATGATCTCTCAGGTCCAAAAATATTAAAAGCTATAGGAGGGATAGCACTTCCGATCACTTTAACGAGCTAGAGAGGCTAATTTCTCAGCAAGATTTTCATATTTTACAAGTCAGATGAAAAGAACCTAAAGGAGACTCATTTTTTTAGGAACGAGTGATGTTTTCGGACAGTAGCTGGTTCCAAGTAAGGTTTGGAACTTTTTAAATCATGGTAGTGTAAATAAGGTGGCTAATAGGATCACTTGTCGCAGCTGTTCCTCAAAAGGTGTAAACAATCAAATGGAGGCATATGACTGGCTAAAAAAGAGTGGTGGTGATGGTAAGAACACAACCAAGGCTCAAAAGTTGATAATAGTGCGATCGCAATGGTTATTTACCGGAGGTGGGTTCATTTTTTAATGAGCTTAAACTCTGGTGGAACAGATGCTCATTAATAGGTTTATTTTTTAATGAGTTTGAACTTCGCATAAAACTGCTCGTGATAATGGTCATTGATATTCGATTCACCATTAACACTATGTTCTTTTGATGGTCATACTACCTCTTCAATTGGTCCATCAAACTAATTAGAAATGAGAATACATGCTTGAAAAATGAGTTAAAAAACTAATACCCTACTTGAATTATGTGAAAAGTAACTTAAAAGTAGTTTTTACCCCTCATTTTACCATTTCATTTGAATTTGGGATTGTTGGAGCTCTAGAGGTGTTTTCCCCTTGATTTTCATCAGATGATTCTGGGAGATTCTGTGGATGATTTTCAGCACCATCTGGACCAGGTAGGAGCTAAACCTGAGCTCTTCAATTGCATTCTTTCCTTTTTGAATTTTGAGCATGTTTTCCTGCTTTTCTGAACCTCTAGGGTTTGAACAATTCGTTATGCCCCCATCGCACCTAGTCTACATCTAAAGGTGCGATGCATACTAGGCTATCCACTGGCCAGTCAGTATGCATCCCACCCAGTACATAGCTAGGGTGCGATGAGTGCAAGGAGGAAAACTATTGCATTGATTTTTCATGTAAATTTTACCCGTTTTTTGCCAAATCAGGATCCTAATTCTTCTCTTATTTGTTTCTTAGAGATTCATCGAATCAAAATGGTTGTTACATGGCATGAACACAAGCATGAAGAAGAGGACATGGTTTCCTTACATGATTCGAGTATGGTAACTGCATTACGGAACTGTGGCTTGCTCAAGTTCTTTTGCGTATTTAGCATGACGCAACAAATCAACTTGTTGCAATATTTCCTTGATGCATGGGATCCTACCGAACAAGTGTTCCATATTAGAGGAAATACATCCCCTTGAATGTTGAGGACATCTACTTCTTGACCGGTTTATCAAGGCGTGGTACCCCTCTCTCACTATCAGGTTCCACCTGTGGTGGTGATTCCGTGAGGGATTATATTCACCGATACTGTAGAGAAGGATCTCAGCTGAGCAGGGATGGCAAGATCAGTATCCGAGATGTCATCGACCGGTCCGTGAGGACTATTTATTCACCTTTACTAGATTGGATGGTAGCGCATCCCTTCACTTGGCCAACAGGTCCTATATGCAGTGTGCCTTGGAATGCCTCGAACCAAAGGTATTCAACTGGTGTGATGCAGTAACTCAGTGATAAAAGAACAACTTACCAAGGTGAGAAACGGAAGATCTAAGAACTTTGGCTATGGTTCTATTCTGAACGCTTTCGCCTTGGAGAAGATCCCACTGATGCAGCCACAGTACATTTCACTCGGTCTGCCGCCATCGACTGAGCCACGGATGCAGAGATGGGTTGACCTTATGGCGAGACATGCTGGTCAATCGCAGGTTTCCTTCTTTGATGCCTTCTTTGAGTGGTTCAACTGTCAGTAGATGGTTTATGCTGAGTGTCTGTATGCTGGGATGGATTTCTGGCGTGACCCAGATTTGGTGCTGCCAACTGGCAAGAAGTGGGGTGTTATAGGTAAAAATATCTGACCATATCTCTATTTATTTCTTTTATAATGTTCTTGTGCTTTTTAAATGTTTATCAAGACTAATCAAAACTCATGTGCTCATGCAGATATCGGGCCAGTGTGACTAGCAGTGCGCCTGAGAGTAGCAGCTGTCGTTCCACCAGGAGAGGCTATAGGGAAGGATTTATTTCGTGATCTGGTAGCCGAGACTCTTGCAGTGCTACAAGATTAGATCGAGGGTCTCACCCTTGGTATTCTGGATGTGAGGACCGATGAGATGCCTTTGAGATTACAATGCCATACCACTGGCGTGTCGAGCTGATGGATTGGGCTCTTACGGATGATTGCAGAAGTAGTGACTTGTTATCACCAGCACCATTAGACTAGGGTGACCCCTTGCATTTTGAGTTTTTGGGTCATATGACCAATTTTGTCCTGGACACAGAACTCTATGTACAAACTATAAACAATTATATATATTTTATATTTTGGAAGCTTTATTTTGGTTAAGTTATATGATCCTGATGCAAATATTGAGGAAATGCTTTTCTTTTATCAATGTTGCAAATGTCTATCCAACACATAATTTTCTAATGAATCAGTTAATGTGTTTAAGTTTCTGGAAATGTGTTGATATTGAATAGGATCAAACTGTCTTTCCAAAATCTTGACCCTTAGGAACATACGATAGATAGCTAGATTCTGAACGGGATAGATGTCGGTAAGCTGTAGAATGATGAGTTGTGAGTCTATCCTGAGGACAAGTTTGCGTATGTCATGTGCGATGCAATCAGAGAGGAGTTATATCAACGTGCTATATTCAGCGATGTTGTTCGTCGATCGACCAATGCATAACCCTCTGAAACTCACTAACTCACCGCTTGGATCAAAGATGGCCCAGGCTGCAGACGATAGGTTCTGCATACTATGACTTGCTCCATCAATGTATCCAACAAATGATTCCAATGGGTTTGACATCTGCAACAAAATGCAAAAGTGGATTACCTAACCAAACGATCACTCTTAATGAAAACAAAAATGTAACAAAAGCATATGAAGAGGTTACTACGCTGAGTCAAGCATAGTAATGCTTAAGGTACAACCGATTTTGGGGTTGCGACAGTGGAATCTCTTCATAATCTACTAGCTCAAAGGCTCCTTTTGCTAATACCCACTTAACAATATAGGGACCCATCCACAAAGATTGGAATTTACCTGCTCCCAATTTATCGGATTCCTGGTCGTAAAGTAAGACCAGGTCACCTTTTGAGAAGACACGAGGTTTGACATTCTTGTCAAGCTGCGCCTTGACTCGTTTCTTATGTTCTTTGTTAACCAAGGCAGCATCACAATGGGTTTCATCTAGCTGGATTAATCCCAAGAAACGAGACTCCTCCTCTGAAGTTAAGGGGAGAAGGTCGACTGCAAGCTTGAGGGATGAAATTTCGCACTGAACTGGTAAGATCGCTTCCAGGCCATACACCAGCTGAAAGGGTGTAAACCCGGTTGCATTTCTCACCGATCTCTAGTATCCCCACAAGGCTGAGTATAGGATTAGGTGCCAACTCCGTTTATGGACTCCAATCATCCTTTGCAGCATGCACTTCAGGACTTCGTTAATCCCCTGAACTTTCCCGTTAGCTTGCAGATAACATGGAGTAGAGATGTCATGGGACAGTCCTAATTTGGCAGCCAATTCAACCATCATTTGATTGCAGAAATGCGATCCATGATCTGTGACCATAGCTTGTGGAACACCAAACTGGAGACTACATGATTGAAAAAGAAAATAGCGGTTGTTTTGCCGTTGTTGTTTAATGTAGGCATCGCCTCGACCCATTTCGTAAAATAGTCAACTGCGACTATGATATACCCATGCCCCCCAGCCAAGGTGGGGTTACATGTAATGAAATCTATGCCCCATTTGGCGAATGGCCCAATAGCAACTACTGGCTGTAGAGGTGCGGGTGATATTTTGGTTTTGCGGTCGAAGATTTGACAAGCATGGCAACTTCTAACTATGGTTATGCAATCCTTGAACATTGTTGGCCAGAAGTATCCTACTCGTAAAATCTTTTATGCCATAGCATAACCAGATTGATGCCCCCCACATGCACTTGAATGACAATCATTCAGGACTTTTTCGACCTCCTCATGGGTGAGGCACCTTCGCAAAACTGTATCGATACCATGATGGTAAAGTGTATCACCGACGATCATGTAGTCTTTTGTTGGGTATCGAGCACGTCGTTGTTCTGAGCAAGAGGTATTAGACCTATATGTTTGGGTTTGGAGATAGATTATTATATCTCCATAACACGGATAGCTTGAAGATATCAAAAACAAAGATTCATCCACGATTGTTACTTTGGATGTTGAATTGTTGGACAGCGATGGGAAGTCACATAGTAACTCCACAAAAACTAGAGCTTTCTTTGATTTGGCCCCAAGAAACTGTCGCGACAAGATGTAAGTCATGGGGTTTCAATCTAACAAAATGGTAGTTTTTTGAAAGAGAATATAGTGTCGAAATCTTTGTATTGCTTGAACAACTGTGAGAGCCAGCTTTTCAACATAGGAGTATTTTCTTTCTGTATCATTTAAGTTTCGACTTAAATAATAGATAGGATGTTCGATTCCATTGTCTTCTTGAACTAAAACCATTGTGATGGTTGTATCTGCCGCAGCCAGATATAGGTTAAAGTCTTTTTGATAATGAATAGCGTACATTAATGATTCTTTTATTAGGGATTCCTTTAGAGCATCAAAGGAAGCTTGTGCAACCTGATCCTAGTTGAAGGGTACTTCTTTCTTCAACAGACGTGTATAACCTTTAGCAAGTTCGGCATAATTTGGAATGAACCTCCTCAGAAAGTTTTCTTTCCCTTGGAGTTTCTAAATCTGAAGCAAATTTGAAGGTGGAGGCAGATCAATGATTGCCTAAACCTTACACGATTTGAGGTGAATCCCATCCTTCGAAACTACAAAGCCAAGTAAACGACCAGAACCAACACAAAGCACACACTTGTGCGGATTGAGTCGTATCTTGTAGTGTCAACAACATGGAAATATTTCTCTCAAATGTTGTGGATGATCAGTCCTCTTTCGCGAATGAGCCGAAAGATCGTCGAGGTATGGTTGAACGATGTTCTTGATGTCATGGAAGGCCTAATTCATTGCCCTCTGAAAGGTTTCCCTTGCGTTCTTTAAACAAAAAGGTAGCTTGCAGTATGCGAATGTGCCCCACAGAAAAATAAATGCAGTCTTTGACTGGTCCTGTGGGTGGATATTTATTTTATTATACCTGGAAATCCATCCATAAACGAAAAGATTTCGCATCTGGCGCATTCATCAATTATCTAGTCGATGAAGGGTGTAGGGTAGTTGTCCTTGGACAAGCTTGATTTACATCCCTGTAATCGACGCACACTCTAATTGTTCCTTGCTTTTTCATCACGGGGACAATGTTCGATACCCAATCAATTAGAGGAACCGGGTAAATGAAACCAGCATGGAGAAGTTTTTCAACTTCTGCCTTGATGGCAGCGGCGTTCTTGGGGTGAACTTGCCGAAGCTGTTGTCATGCTGGTTTGATATCTGGATACATCTTAATTTCATGTTCAACTATGCTCAAGTCAATGCCTAGCATTTCTTCATATGACCATGCAAAGACATCTCTGAACTCGTGAAACAAATTGTAATATACTTCCAGTTCTGAAGAAGAGCAAGATTTTCTAACATGAATATTCTCTACAACATCTGGTTTGGTCGATATATTTATGGAAATAGTTTCTTCAATATTGGACAAATTTTTCTTATAATCCACCGTATTTACAGTATTGGATAGAAAATCAAAAACTGAAGGATGATTAAGGTCATTGGAGCAATCTTCGTTGTAATCCAGAAGATGGGAACGATGATGGTAATCTTCCCATGGCGCCCCCCCTATCATCATTGACTGAACAATTCATTCATCTGTAGAATGTACATGTGACCAAGGATCTGAAGAGGTACCATATTCCTTAGACCTATCAACCCAAACGCTCGATGAGCATTGATTTGGGTTTGCATCCCATGCCGAGAACATTGATTGCTACAATATTTCTATTGGGCTTGGAGGCAATACCTGGTGATGATCCATGCTCACATCGTGTTCGAACATCTTCTGAATAGAAGATACCATATTGCAGGTTCCCACCGTGGCCACTTCTGCCATATTGTTTGGAGGCGGTAGGGCAAAAGTACCCATCAATGTAGGGTCTTTTAGAAGGCCTACTCCGATATTTTGAAGCAACTGAGAGCTTATGTTGATCATCGGCATGCTTCCCGTAACTTGTGAACTATTGGGGAGAAAGGTTTGTTGGTCGACAATTGTAATTCCTCCTTGAAAAGGAAATTCAATCTTTCTGAAGTATGTTGACACAACAACGGCCATGGCATAAATCCATGGCCTTCCCGGTAGGATGTTGTAATCGAGGTTTCCATCGATAACTTCAACATCAATTTCTACTATTTTTCCCCCTAGCTCAACTTGCAAGTTACTTAAAATCCTTCACAGAGTGTATGTCCGTCCATCAAATGCTTTTAACGTTGTTGACGATCGCAACAAGGGTGGTGAGCCTAATGTTTTCCAGCAACTCATTGACATAATACATATAGATGCCTCCTCATCAATAATTGTTCGATGAACAGTTTTGCTGAGGGCTTTCACTTGAATGAGGAAAGCGAGTTGAGTTGGTAACTGAGGTTCATATCCTTTATGATTAAAGCCCACGAGATTGTAATCTGCTAGGTCAATCCCACCTATTGCTAATAATAGAGCTTGGTTTTGGGAGGGGCAATTTTGCAGTACCCCAAGTGTCGACATAGCGGACGGTGATTGGGCCAGGTCCTCTACTATATTATAATTTTGTGCTGCTCTGGCACGAGGATTAAATGTCGATTTTTGTACTACTCCCTTTGGTGGCTTTATTGTTAGCTCAGGAATGATGGGTGGCACAACTTCTGTCAAAGTTGTTGTCGAACTACTAGGTTGATCAGTAGCCTTGTTGTTCGATGGATGTGGATTCCCGTAATCTTTATTCCTTGTCGATCATCATTTTGCTGTTTTGAAATGGACAACATAAGCACTTGGGATGGGGAAACATTGTCGCTGGCAACCAGATTAGTTTCTGGGTTTGGAAATGGATCCGTCAATACCGCTGAAGTTTTTGAATTCTTAAAGAATTTCTCAATTTCAGCTTTATGTGGACAATCTCTCGTCCAATGATCGTAATTGCATAGCTAACATCCCGAAGGAGGCTTCCTTTGCCCAGAAGGGTTTACAAAAAAGAAATCAGGAGACGACTCATCTTGCTTCTTCTTTTTCCCTTTATTTTTCTTCTTGCCTCCTGGTTGCTTCAGTTCTTTGCCTTTGTCGGTTGACACGGCATTAACCTTCGAGGTGAGAAGTTCTTCATTTTCATTTTGACTAGAAACCATATGGGCTTTCTTTGATGTAGCCTTTGTGGTTTTCATGCTAGTCGTACGTATCATGCCATCACCGACATGAGAGTCTTTGTTTGATTTAGGAGGAGGAGGAATGGAAAACTCTGGTCTAGGAGCATCAGGGATTTTGTCGTAGAGCATGCCAGACTGAGTATAGATCAATTATAGATATTGCGCACGAGTAATGACTTGCTCTTCAGTGATGACTCCTCCCTTTGCCACATCTTCTGTAATAGAAGGTAACAGTGACTTAACAAACCATTCAGCTAGCAGCTGATCAGAAACATATGTTTTTACCATTCTATGACGACATCGCCACTCATGAATATGATCAGATATGTGAGTGGCCATCGTCTGCTTGAAATTGTTAAGAAGCTCTGTTCCTGTTTCGTACCTTATTGGTAACTGAAAATGGATTAAAAAGGTGGTGGCAAGGGTGTCGAAGTTATCAAATTAAGCTCTAAGAAATTCGATGTACCATTTTTCTGCCTAACCAGTTAACATTCACTGAAAAAGGTGAAGCCTAATCGAATCGTCATTGAGAGTGTTGGATGAACACCATAGATGAAAGGTCATCACATGATTCGACGGATCTTCACCTAGATTTCCATTGAATTTAGGAATATCTGACGGAAGCTTATGAGGAATCGCTGGCCACCAAGCGGCATAAGCAATTGGATTGCTTGTTAGCTGATAAAGATATGGTAAATCCAAAGTCGTCACAAAGGGCAACTGTTGATTCAGGTTCAGCGAAGCATACCTAGGATAAGATGGGATCGCCTGAGCTGTGGGTCTTTGCATACCAGAATAATGTATTTGATGCTGATAACTTTGATAAGGTTGTTGGGCATAACTGTTTTGATATGATTGATGATTACCATTTTCAATATACGGCTTCCCATTACTGGAAAAGTTTTTTTTCTCAGGACCTTGGTAAGCTTGTTGGAATTGCAGTTGGATATGTTGCACCAACCATGGTTGTGAAACCATTTACTGTTTCCCAATACTGGATGTTTGACCAAGATGAGGGGTAATAGTACCCATTTGAGTCTGAGTCGCTCCAGTTAAGGAGCCACCAATCAGCGATTGTGGTTGTGTCGTGGAGACAAGAGGCTGTTATATTACGACCTAAGAAACTTGAGGTTGGCATACAACAGGCAACACTTGTACTTGCGACACCGTCACAATAGCCGATGTAGTGGGGATATTCGACATAGGTAGACTTGGTTGCATTGAGTATACAACTCTTGGTTGTTGAGGTAGTATTGGTACCCAACCACTGGATGTGATTCCAACTTGACCCGAATTCTATTGTGAACTCTCATATGGTTGTACTCATGGAGGGAACAATGAAAGGGCATACTGCCCCCCATACAGCAGCAATCCAGTGCTCGAAGGAAAGATTGGCCTTTAGAGACCGGACTGCCCAAATTGATACTATTGTGAAGGATCAATTTGCCGAGACTCAGCATAAGAAATTCCAGATATTATTCTGGATGAACAAACAGAAATAGACCATACTATCAAAACAGTCCTTGGGTGGACTTCCTCTAGCGATTTAGAGCTAGTTGGGACAGACGTTATACCAGTTGTGATGCAGGAAAGTGTTCCCTCTGTGGACAAAGGCAAGCCCTTTAGCCCTAGAGTGGGTCTAGTCACAAACAAGGACAAATCAACAATAGCTTTCCTTAAATAGTTCAAGTTGGAGGCCTACCTCAACCGGTGGTCAATGGAGTTCCGTTGCACTACTCCAGCTTCTGTTTCCTTCTCCCAATGAGTAATCAACCTGAAATAATGCAAAGGAAATACAACAAATCATGTAACCGGAATAACAA
The DNA here is from genome assembly GCA_031772625.1 of Pinus tabuliformis. Taxonomy (NCBI): domain Eukaryota; kingdom Viridiplantae; phylum Streptophyta; class Pinopsida; order Pinales; family Pinaceae; genus Pinus; species Pinus tabuliformis. The sequence goes on along the minus strand of CM062820.1, from coordinate 1,631,225,968 downwards.
TGATCTATTTACTCATAAAGTCAAGAAGTCATGAGCTATCAAGTACATTACATACAAGACATAGGAAAACATCATTGATTACATTAATTATGAAATAAGAGTAAGCTTACAAGCAAAGTATTGACATCGCAAGCCTTCTTAGGAGGGTCCAACCAGCATGTTCCTCAAGCATTCACTCTTGAAGATGGATCTCCCAATACACAAGTTTCTCTCACTCACAAGTTTTACACAAGATCAAAGGCACTTCACAACCTTCCTCAAGCTCTCAACAATCCCACACTTGTCACACTCACACCAGCTATCTAACAAGCTCACAAGTACTAACATCAACACTCCAAAGACTAAGAATTCCAAACTAGCAGCCCATAGCAATGGTGAGAGCTTAAATAGGAGAAGGAGTCTCCATGAAAGGTGGGAGGATGATCTTATCTCCAAGGAAGGTAGCACAAATGATGGAACAACCATGCGAGAGAAAGGAGGGCGACATAAACAAGGCCAACAACCAGGTCTGGAGTCATCTGGAAGGCCGACTGTTGGAACGAATTCACCCAATCTGGATCATCCCGGGCACATAATTGGTCTGTTGTGCTGACATTGCTATTGAATAACGTAGCCAGTCATGTCATCGCGGGAAACTATAAGAGGCAGTTGCACTAGCACATGAAATTCGACCGTCGTGGGAATCACGTGTACTTCTGCAATGGCAGCACTCCTAGACTATTTTGGAGCGCCCATCAGTGTGTTTATTTGGAAAAAAACGTGATGATGTGGAAACCTTTAAAAGAGTGGGTCATTTGGCAACATCAGAGAGCATTTGTCTAACATGAGCATGTACAACTTGGACACATGACACAGTAGGAAGAATGGAGTGAAGACAGTGACAAATTACTGTGTAATCGATGCCCCCTAAAGTATGAAGCCTGGGAGAGTGGGAGGGGTGAAATGCTTTACGAAACTGACTGAATTAGAACACCATCTGGAAGAACTTGCATGCAAGTACAACTGATATCTCTGAAGTACATGCAGTCTTGGCATGGGCGCAGCCATCCAAAAGACATACGAAACAGGTTTGTGGTATGGACGCAACCATCCAGCTAATGAGACCATGATGATGATAAAGGTATGGTCGCAGCCATCCATGAAGACTCAAGTATGGTCGCAGCCATCCATCAATGAGTCATGTAATCATAAATCAATCCACGCAACCCGAACATATGTAATCTGAGTTCGGGGTCTTGAACCCATCCGATCATAGTACAAATTCTAACATGCGAATAGATGTGTTGAGGTCGAGCATGATAGGACATCGCTTCATTACCGGTCAATGACGAAAATCGTTAACAAGCACGAGAGAAACCATTGATAATGCTAATGGTTCTCAAGGTATTGTCCAGCACAATCCACGAAGCATGAAAAAGGAGCTGAAGTTGAACACTCGTGGAATCACCTAATCGACGAACAATGATGAATGTTGACCATCAGGTGCGAAGAACTTGCCATTGAGGCATGCAAGCTCTAAGGTACCAAAGGAGATCTCTAGATCAATCTCCTGAATAATGAGCTGAAGTCGACAGGAGACGACCCGTCGCAGGAGGGCCATAATGTTTCCCCCATCAATGACACGAGATAAGGAACAAGAGGTAGATGGCGAAATAGAGTATCAGAGGAGAGGACGAGGGTGTAAACTGCATAAGGATTATACTCTTGAACAAGTCGGTGACACGACTCCGGAGGGGGTTGGCAGCATTCAGGCACCAAGGGATCAGAGGCTCGATGGAAATGGCATTAATCAAATGGAATGAGGCTATAATGATAACCCAAACCCACAGAAGGCCAAATGACGATGTATGGATGTCCCAACCCGACAAGAAGAAACAATGTCAATGTTCAAGAGTGACTAGCTGCCATAAACAATCAATGATAAACCTATTGTTGAATCCAACCTAGTAATAGTTTAACGAGCCCTAGGAAGGAGAAGCTCGAGTCTCGTCATGGTGACGAGTCCAATGTCATAAGGGTTTAACGAGTCCGACATAGCTAAAACTTGGATTCTTTTTCATGTTTAGAGAGTTTGAAAAAGACACGAAAAAAAAACTCTAGGGGGGTCCTTTTTCATAGAGTTGTGTCTCTCGAGCCCGAAAAAGTATAAAACAATACTTGAAAGAACCGCCCGACCATTACGATCGAGGAGTAATTTTCGTGGGTAGTGACTTTGACCCGAAAAAGTAGAAAAGTGGTCGGAAGCATGTCATTTCGTAACCAGTAACGAGCATAAAACGACAAAAACCCAACGATCTTTTTGCATTTAAACGGTCAAAAAGGAGATTAAAGACGATCGCCTCTCGTTCCATTTAACGAGTTAAAAGGGAAAACTCAACAATCTTTTCATTTTTTACGAGTCAGAAAAGAGCTTAAAGGAGACTCGTCCTAGAGGAACGAGTGGTATAAAGGGTAGCAATTGGTTCTGGCAATGGTGGAATTTCTCAAAACATGTAATGGTCAAGAGGCTGGCTAATAAAACCACTCATCACTGCGGTTCCTCAGGAAAGGAAAAACAACCAAGTGAGAGCATATGATTGGCCAAAGAGATGGTAGCAATGGAATGAAACAACCAAGGCTCATCTAGCAAAATTTAGCAGATAAAAGCGGCAATCAAGAGGTGTAAATCAGCTATGGGTTCATTTTTACACAAGCCTGAACCATGGAAAACTCTACTTGGATTCGGTTTCATGTTTACTCAAGCTCGAAACGAAAAACTATGCTTGTTATGAGTTCGCATGCCCCCAACATAATGACGCAAATCGAGGTACATGCCCCCCAAGCTTCATTGCATTCAACAAGGTGGATGGAATGACGGTTCACTTTCAAGATCTTGGAAAGACTCGAATTGGATTTTACGAGATCTTAACCAGAGACTCAATTTGGAAAGGGAGTTGTTTCTTTTTTTAATGAGGATGACATGGTAAAAGAACCATCCTCATAACCCTTGTTTCATTTTTTAATGATCTTGACGCAAGATCAGAAACTATGCTCGTGACCCTGTTCATGGGCCATCCAAGAATGTGGCTCCAAAGAGGTCTTCACAGGATGGAAGAAACACACTCTGGGAGGAGCCCATGTCTCGATGCACCAATGACAGGTTGGGTTCCAAGGCCCCAAGTACATCTTGTACTAGACCAGCTGCATGGTCATCAGCAGAGGTGGAGATGGAATAGGTAGCCACATAATGGACCTGTGGCAAGGAAGGCACCGCTTGTGAGTAGGAGCCAAGAGGGGATGACTGTTGCACAGGAGGCATCACGGGATGAAAGAATGATAATTGATCTATAGTCACTATTCTTCCTTCATGTGGAAAACAAACCACACGGAAAATGGAAGAAACAAGGGTCCCCATGGCATAAATATAGTCACGTCCAAGGAGAAGACTGAAATTTGCACCTTGGACAGCCATGATGTCTATATAGACAGTTTTGATCCCCAAGGTAACAGGCAACTTTGGGAGGATCCCAAGAGGTTGACAAGGTTCTCCGTCGAATGGAAACAGATTCTGTGTTACCAGCACGAGCTGTGGGGAACCCAAAGCTTGCCAAGTATTGGAAGGCATAAGACTAACAGACGCACCCTCGTCCAAGACAGTGCCAGGTACTGCCTTATCGTAGGCATATACTATGATCTCGAAAGGCACATAGGATGGAAGACGAAAAGTAGTCAAGTGACTCCAATCGAAAGTGACGACCAAACTACTTGGTGGGGGAATCATATGATTGCACCCCTGCCCCCCAGGAAACAAAGAAGGACTCTCAGGATCAGCTGGGATAGGAGAGTCATTTTCGGACGCTGGAGAATCTGATGAGATGAGGAGAACATGAGCATGGCGCTCTTCCGAAATAGAGTGATCAACAAGCGGTGGACCTGAGTTGACACTCTCTCTGACCAATGGTTGGTCTGGAGTAGGCTTATCACAACCAGGCTTAGAAGGAGGAGGACGAACAAGAGAAGAGTCTGAGGCAATCTCTTTGTCGATGGAGGGAGGGTCTAGAGAGAGCCACTGATAACCAATGGGGAGTTTGGGTGAAGAAGTTGTAAGACTTTCAAAAATGGCGGAAGCTTTATCCATGAGCGGACAAAGGTGAAGGGGGTGGATGCCTTCACATAGCCTACAGGGGAATCGAATCATCCCATCCTTCTTATCGTTGGCAGTTGCTAGGATAGCATCGCCTTGAGCTTCAAAGGACGATGAGGGGTGAACCAGATAGTGAGACCATATTTCTAGGATCCTTGGAATGCCAGGACAATCACGAAGAAGATGGTCACCCTTGCATAATTTACAAGGAAACTTAACCTTCCGCAGAGTAGCAGAAGGTGGTTCGACCTGGGATGGACTTGGAGCGGTAGCTGCATAGGTGGCCTTGGATTTATCGACCTTCTTCTTCTTCTTCATCTTCTTCTTCTACTTCTTAGGCTCCTGGTTACTTAACGTGAAACTTTCACGAGGTGAAGGAGGAGAGTAGGAGGAGGAAATAGGGAAAGAAGGCGTAGGCTCAACCTTGGAATCAACATGTCTTGGTTCGGACGAAGGAGATGGTGGAACAGGAGTCATGACACTTGGGACCACCGAGGTTGAAAACAACCATACGGGCAAACCGATGGTTATCCCAGGCAACAACAATGTTGCCATATACGGAGCACCGACATTTCCAAAGGAAGGAAATGGACCAGGATTTCCATATGAAGGAAAACCTTGGCCGGTAGGCTTGGGGGATGTCACCATAGAGAATGAGAAAGAACCCTACTCAAGCTAACACAAACAAGATCTAACCGGGTAAATGTGAATCGTGGCCGAATAAATTTTAAGACATAGGAACAAAACTTGACCTTTTCATTTTTAAAGAGTCAAGAAAAGGACAGAAGGTGACTCTAGTCACCTTCGAATATTTAATGAGCCTGAAGTGACAAGTGCTCAGATGGACCTTTTCTTTTACGGAGTCTGGAAAGGAACGAAAGTGACTACTCTAGAGAACCAGGCAAAAAGGTTTACCAGACAAATCCTTAAAACTGCATATACACCTTGGCAGTCATATGAAAACCAAGGACTTTCCGTATAACAATCAATCTTCCTGAATTCTGTGTTCGGTGCATGACAGCTTGTAAGGAGGTAGACATGGCTTCTTATGGATAAAGGATGATAACCTAGTGGGGTCTCCCCATATACTCGACGGTACGTGAGAGCACAAATCCGTGCTAGATCACTATTGAGTCATAAAAGGAGGAATCACCCAACCTTGAGTGGAAACAAAAGTGACTAGGTTTAACGACACCGGAGCACGTCTCTAGCCTACACCTCTAAATGTGTGCGTTATGTTCCAATGCATTGTTAGATTTATTCAGTTCATTTTAAAGTTGATCTTGGATTATGTTTCAGTTTTCAGGCCTTACCGTATATATATAACAAAACCTAGGATGCAGCTAGAATGAATGAAATATCCATTTCTTCGATGAACACCTACCTATGGGAGGGTAGAGAGATCATTCCCAAACGAAGAAAACCAAGGCAACAAAAATTCACTCAATGCAAGCAGACATCAATTCTTAAAGTGCACGGATACTACTAATGAGAGATCTAATCATTCGCTTTTCAATATGCAACTTGAAATGCAAATTTACTTTCACTTTCGCATGCTAAATAAAATGCAATCTTTTCGATTTGATGCCTCTAATATAAAAGAAACCAATAAGTAACAAACAAATATGGAAAAACAGTTGATCCAAACAATTATAATCTATGTCTAGGTAGTGAAGAGAAATTGAAATAATGCCAAGATTGGTCCAATAACAATCACTACACAATCAACCAAAAGTAAGCAAAGAGGAAGGCTCAATCAAACCAACAACAAGCAGTAAACGAATCTTTGCAAACAGGCAACCAAGTGAAATTGATCCAAAAGACTTGAAACAATGAAACTAGGTCACAAAGCAAGAAAAACAAGATTCATTTAACAAAGCTCACAAGAGAGTGCCTCAACCTCTAAACAGTGAAAAACAAGTCATCAAACAAGTGAGAACAGCAAGGGACTAGCAAGACTGATGGATTCAAGATGCAGGATTGAAAAAATTCAATTCTACAGGAATCAGCGTGGGAAATACACTGGCAATCAAGCACTGATAAAGAACAATACACAGCAACAAAGAGATGTCTGCGCAGAAGTACACGTCTTTTCCACGATGGTCCGATTGCAGAACCGTCGTGACCGTTAAGTGTAATTACTCGATGAACTGGATACTACAAAAAGGGTGACGCGATGGCAGCGCGACTGTTAAATTAAAAAATGTGATGATGTTCAAAACAACAACAAGCGAACCAAAAACTCCCAAATCAAAAATAATCAATCTTCAATCAAATAAGGACATTTCCCAAATCAGGCCAAGAAACCCAGAAAATAGGTAACTAACCCCCCAAAACTTCGAAAGAGACCAAAAGAAAAAATCAAGGCAAGAGTAAACAAGAAAATAATAAAGGCCAGCTCCCCAGTGGAGTCGCCAATCTGTGATGCAGGAAAGTGTTCCCTCTGCAGACAGAGGCAACCCCTCTAGCCCTAGAGTGGGTCTAGTCACAAACAAGGAAAAATCAACAATAGCTTTCCTTAAATAGTTCAAGTTGGAGGCCTACCTCAACCGGTGGTCGATGGAGTTCCGTTGCGCTACTCCAGCTTCTGTTTCCTTCTCCCAATGAGTAATCAACCTGAAATAATGCAAAGGAAATACAACAAAGCACATAACCAGAATAACAATGATCTATTTACTCATAAAGTCAAGAAGTCATGAGCTATCAAGTACATTACATACAAGACATAGGAAAACATCATTGATTGCATTAATTATGAAATAAGAGTAAGCTTACAACCAAAGTCTTGACGTCGCAAGCCTTCTCAGGAGGGTCTAGCCAGCATGTTCCTCAAGCATTCACTCTTGAAGATGGATCTCCCAATACACGAGTTTCTCTCACTCAAAAGTTTTACACAAGATCAAAGGCACTTCACAACCTTCCTCAAGCTCTCAACAATCCCACACTTGTCACACTCACACCAGCTATCTAACAAGCTCACAAGTACTAACAACAACACTCCAAAGACTAAGAATTCCAAACTAGCAGCCCATAGCAATGGTGAGAGCTTAAATAGGAGAAGGAGTCTCCATGAAAGGTGGGAGGATGAGCTTATCTCCAAGGAAGGTAGCACAAATGACGGAACAACCATGCCAGAGAAAGGAGGGCAACATAAACAAGGCCAACAACCAGGTCTGGAGTCATCTAGAAGCCGACTGTTGGAACAAACTCGCCCAATCTGGATCATCGCAGGCACATAACTGGTCTACCACAATGACATCACTATTGACTAACGTAGCTAGTCATGTCATCGCGGGAAACTACAAGAGACGGTTGCGCTGGCACATGAAATTTGACCATCATGGGAATCACATGTACTTCCGCGATGGCAGCGCTCCTGGACTATTTTGGAGCATGCATCAGTGCGTTTATTTGGAAAACAGACGCGATGATGCAGGAAACCTTTAAAAATGTGGGTCATTTGGCAACATCAGAGAGCATTTGTCTAACATGAGCATGTACAACTTGGACACATGACACAGTAGGAAGACTAGAGTGAAGACAGTGACAAACTATTGTGTAACACCAGCAAACATTGTCGGAGTGGTGGGAGGAGGTTTTGCTACCATTGTATCAGACGACATAGTCTTAGATGTCGATGGTTTTCCAGACATATCGAGTCTATCCAAAAGACTTCCTAGTGATTATACAGGAACTTGCGATGAAGAGAGACTAACTTCTGAAGTAAAAGGATATAGGTGGATCCCAGTTCCAAAATGCGATGGAGTACTGGATAGAAGATCCTCTGTAATCTCTTCTATAGGAATCATTCCAGGTGGAAGAGGTAGACCATTAGGTCTGTAAAATATTTTTGGTGCCGAAAAAGGTATAGACTCTATAGCAATAGATGATAGAGGGGTGATACCTTTCGAATTAGCCCTAGATGGAGCCAGTTCAGGAATATAAGTGTTTACCGTTACACTAGGATCAGTTCTAATGTCCTCTTGTGACTGTGGAACTTCTTTTGTAGAGGAAGGGATACCAGAAATGGTTGGAGTAACTGGAGTCCTTGAGGATGTTGAAACAGAAGTTTCAAACAAACCAAGAGACTTTAACCCAGTTAAATGAGTTCACCTGGCCCGGAAGGGTTTAGTTTCTGGAGTCAAAGATGGTTGACTCTTTAGTCTCCACGAACGATGGGGTTTGGATTGACTTTCTTCCACGATTGCGGATTACTTGATCAATTCAAAATAAAAAGGGGAAAAGTGATTTCGAATTAAATGACTTTTAGATGCTTTGACACAACTTGCCTTTTCAATTTTTAAGAGTCAAGAAAAAGCTAAATATGACTCTAGTCACCTTTGATTTTTATTGAGCTTGAAGTGACAAGTTCTCAGATGGACCTTTTATTTTAAGGAGTCTGAAAGGAATGAAAGTGAATTCTCTGGAAATCTAGACAGAGGGACTACCAAACCAATCAAAAAACTACAAAATAATTTTTATGGTACAACAGTCAATCTTCCCGAATGCTATGTTCAATGCATTGCGATTGATAGGGTGGCAGACACGACTTCCTAAGGATAAAGGATGTAGCCTATTGCGGTCTCCCAATATATACTTGATGGTATGTGGGAGCACAAGTCCGTACTATCACTTGTCATCTCAAATAGGAGGAATCAGCCATTCTACAATGAAAGCGATAGTTACCAGGCTTTACGACACCGGGTACATCTCTAACCTAAACTTCTAAATGTTGTGCGTTAGGTTCCAAAGCGTTTTTATGTTCATTGAATTTATTTTATAGTTGATCTTTCTTAAGAAGTTTTCCTTTAAGGTTCACCATGTGATGTAGATATAAAATTCTTAAATATGCAATCTAAGATGATAAACAGTCATTTATTCTTCTTTTTGCAATGAAAATCCTGGCTACTAAGGAAAGAGAAGCAAAATTATTTCAACATAAAGTAGAGAACACACACTAGATGCACTATCCTAAATCAAAATCAACAACCAGTCTAAATGAAAATGCACATGCATGTATTTGTTTTCCACTTTCTTAATGTGTGAGTGACAAAAAGAATGTTAAATACAAATTTGAACTATCTTTTCTCTCAAAGTAATTTACTAACAATTTTCTCTTCAAAAGACAAAAGGAAGATCAAGATGACTCTTTGCGATTTTAAATTCAAAAAACGAAAGGAAGACCAAGACGATACTTTGCAATTTTGAATTCAAAAACGAAAGGAAGAGTACTTTGCGATTTCAAATTCAAAAAACGAAAGGAAGGCTAAGACGACATTGCGATTTCGAATTTAAAAAATGAAAGGAAGGCTAAGACGACACTTTAATCTTCAATTTGAAAACTTCTTTCGACACTTGAAATACTATTAATTCAAATCAAATACAAGAGTAATAGTGTAATTGATGATAAAAAAGAGTAGGATTCTTTTCTTTGACTGAAAACGACACTTGTGACACTTCAAAATCAAAAGACAACAGTTCGATTAAGCTACTTTTTGTAAAGGAGAATTGTAAATGGAAAAAAATACATAAAAACATTCACAATTCTTTGTACAATGGAGGCTGAATAATGCAAAGGAAGGGAGTTTCAATAGTGGTATACTGATCACAAACAGCAAAACTCCTGAATAAAGCTGAAGAGAATGAAGAAATAACCAAAATCTAGAGGTAGAAACAGTCTTATCTGATCATCGCACATGTAACACAGGGAAACAGGGATTCATCTCACCTACTACACACGGGAGGTGTGATGCATCCAGACTGTCAAAAGGAGACAGTGCGATCGTCCAAGGACAAGACTTTAACTTGGTTTTTGGTCATAGTTTGCATCTTAGTTCAGGGATTTAGGCTGAGCTAATGATAGTCAGTAAACACAAAGTATAGGGGCTAATCTAATGAGGTTACTTAAGCTACCACCAGGGAACTTAGGATGTTTTCAAGTCATTTGTTCAGTTTATAAAAAAAACCTGGAGATAGATTGAAGCAGTGTTGATCTACTTTGCACTCTCATAGCAAATGCAATTCAAAGGCTAGCTTGCTTAACTTCAGGCTTCGTCTATAGTTTATAAAGTAAACAAATATAAACAAGCAAACAGGTTATTCATTCCCCAGTGGAGTCGCCATTTTGTTATCAGGAAAACTAGTGTCCATTCAGAGCTACTAATCCCATTAAGATGGGTAGCTATCTTAGAAACAAACGAACTAAAGTCACTCATGTTTTCCTTTATGAGAGATAGATGAGAAAGAAGCAGAGAGTGCCAACCTCAGTCTTTCGCTTGGCTCCTTGATTGTTTCCTTTCCCCTTTGATAGAACTTCACCGCTTTTTCCTTACTTGTCCCAGTTCAAAGAGCACCTGTAGAGTCAAAGCAGCATAATACCATCAAAGCATAGATATCTATAACCATAAATAATATAGGATCAGATGTATATTAACCATACAAATGCATTACACAAGAATATGGAGGAAAACTCAAATAGCTTTATTGATAGAAGTAGTAGAAGAGAGGATTACAGCCCATTGGTCTGACCTAGCGCCATCCTCCCAGCATGAAATCCCTCTTCACCTCATGAAAAGCTTAGATCACCCAACAATACAATGTTGCACAGAGAAACCAACAACACTTCCTTACAAAATAAAAAATTCCAGCCTTTGGATCTCTAGGATGAGGGATCCATATATAGATGTTTGCAGGTGGGTGAGTCAGCTTCTGGGATTTTGATTAGTGACATCCCTTTGATAGTTCTTAGTTTCACTTGGAGATTTCATGATCTCTTACTCATCCCTAGGCAAATTCAGAGATGCAAGTGTCGAATGAGCAACTTCTAGAAGATTCTTTGGGTTTCCACCTAGCAAACTTCTTCTGCAATTTATTTGCTCTTGCTCATCACACCCTGTAGAAGGGATTTCTAGTATGCATCATACTTTTTGCATGTGGCAGGTGAGATGCATCGCACCCTTAGCACTAAGTAATCTGTATGGTCCAATTTTGACCAGTTTTGAGTATTTTTTTAGGGAGAACTTCTGGGAGATGATGTAATCAGCTGACCTTGCTCCTTTAGGGTATGAAACAACACTTTTAGGGAGTTATAAGCCCTTGGTTTATGGACAAATGTGATTGGGGTTGCAGTGCCGAAATATGTCTATAACACTCCTTTACCTCGGCCTCTTCTGTGCCCCTAAAATCCTGTCAGTGCCATCCCTGTGATTTGGTTAGGGAATCGCATTTTGGCCTAAACCCTATAGGCAGGAGTTCTATCCATCATCAATTCATAACCTCTACAATTATGCTCATCATGCCCTACCGACCTACAAAAATTGCAAAGTAGTTGTTTCCGTGTCTATACAAACTTCTGTAACATATGACAGTTATCTGTGGCATGTTTCCCTGCTACCTAACAGATAGCACACCACAATGTAGGCCATGAGCTTGGTCCTGCTTGATCTCTGGCCTCAAAGGAATTGGTCCTCCTCCTATAAGGTAGTTTACAATGACCAGACAATGGTGTTTGTCATTTCCTTGATTCTTGCATTTCAAACACCATGCCTCCTCACACACCTTTGGTCCAACTATTGTTAGAAATAATACTGAGAGGGGGCGGTGAATCAGTATTATCAAGTTCTTTTAATAAATCTTCCTTATTTATACTTTGAATTATTTTTGTATGTCAGTACCATAAAATAATGAACATGAACAAGAAAAATAGATAGTCACACCAAAGAACACCAGATATAAGCTAGAAACCCAATGTGGGTGAAAACCACCTGCTGCAATATGTCTCTATCTTCTTTCAAATTAGAAACTCCTTTTACAATGATTTTGTACTGGTGCAGTCCTTTACCAGTATGCAGGCTGCAACCTGCAGAGAGCTACAACTCTCTCTCATTTTCTAGTCTCTCCTGGAAGGGAGCTACAACCCCCTACTTCTTTTCTTTCAAGGATCACTTTTCATAAATTTTCAAACTGGATCCATAAACATCAAGTGATTATCAAGTACAAGTAAATCACCCAGTCAACTGCAGTAACAAGATCAATAGTAACAGTAAACAAAATCCAGAACACCTTATCAACAGAAAAAGGTCAGTCAAATAAATGCCTTAATACAGATCCACAGTTTTTCTTTATCTGGCATGCGTTGCTATGCACTTCACCTCATGCACCTCTGCGTATCCCTGCATAGAGCCTTGAACTGCACTGCGTATCCACGCACTGTGCCTTCAAATGCGCCGTGTACCTATACTGTGCCTCCGCAGTCACTGCTTCTATCGCGCTGCGTACTTTCACTGTGCCTCCGCAGTTACTTCTTCTATTGCGCCGCGCACTTTCATTGTGTCCCCGCACCTGCGGCTTCTGTCGCACAGCGTACCTCCGCGCTTCTACTTTTTCTTCACTGCGAACCACTGCACCTGGACTTCTGTCACGTTGCGTACCCACGCATTGCGCCTTCTTCTGCTATGCATACCCCCGCACTTGCACCGTTAATCACCTGCGAACCTCTGATTAGGGCCAAATTGGCAGTCCACCAGTGTGCCACAGATAGTCAGATGCCCAGATCTGATCATGCGCCCGAGAGATCACACTTCATAGATTCACTTTCAACTTCACTTTTATATAGATCAAGCTTTTAAACCGATAACCCAATATTTCAGATCTTAAGATATTCAATTTGCAAAAGATACATTGGCCAAGTGATCTCCTTCCCTATTTATAGTCAAGCCCTCATTCACACCATGGGACAAAACCATCAAATAACCAAAACAAGGGATCCAAAACGGGGCTAAATTAGATCCTATACCACGGGCCAAAACCATAGGATCATGAACGACGGGCTAAATACCACGGGCCATACATAAGAAACCCCATATGAGCGCGCTTCTCTGCCTTGAAGTGAGTGAACTGAGGGACCGCACCTTCTGAACGGGTAACCTGTGGGTATGACCGCATTTCCTGCACAGCGTACCTGCGGGTACGCACGCTTTTCACTGAGCACATGCGGACCTCTTAATTTTTGTCATTTTGAGAGCCTGATCAAATTTTTGCCACCTGTATGAGTTGCCATCAAGTACAACACATGAACCATAGAGCCAAACTAGAAATCATAATGCCAACAATCTCCCCCTTTGGACTTGATGGCAACCTCAAGATTCTCCACGTCATTCTCCCCCTTTGACATCAAGGGCAAAGGGTTATACTCCCCCTGAGAACATGCTCCCCCTGATTATAGACCAGATCTGCAAAAGAATGATCACCAAACACCATAAATGAACATGAAAGAGATAGAGACATATTGCAGCAATATTTGGATCAGCATCCATGATCTCCTTTTGTACTTCTACCATAATGCCAACAATGCATTATATGCTCCCCCTGAACCTGTGCCATCAAATGTGTACCCCATATGATCCTCACATACAACAACAAATGAGATTCAACAACAAGATGATGCATCAACAACCCCCAGCTTTTGCCCGAGGTATTCAAAGGCCTCCCTAGGCAATGGTTTGGTGAGTATATCAGCGACCTGTTCCTTAGAAGGAACATACTCCAACTTGACCTTTTGTTCAAGCACTTGTTCCCGGAGAAAGTGATACTTGATTGGTATGTGCTTGGTCTTTGAATGCATGACTGGGTTCTTTGAAATACTGATTGCACTTGTATTATCACATAAGATGGAGATAGGTGGTGTACAAGTGATTTGAAAATCCTGCAAGGTCTGCATCATCCAAAGGAGTTGAGTGCAGCAAGATGCAGCAACAACATATTCCGCTTCAACTGTAGACAAGGCAATCGAAATCTGTTTCTTTCTGAACCAAGATACTAATCTGGAACCCATAAAGAATGCACCACCACTTGTGCTCTTCCTGTCATCCACGCTTCCGGCCCAATCTGCATCTGTATAAGCATGAAGTGTGAGATCTGTATCTCTAGGATACCATAAGCCATAGTTTTGAGTTCCTTGAAGATATTTGAAGATTCTCTTCACTGCCTGAAGATGAGCTTCCTTTGGATTAGCCTGAAATCTTCCAACTATTCCCACTGCATGCATGATGTCTGGTTGGGTACCTGTCAAATAAAGTAGACTTCCAATCATAGATCTGTAGGTTGGTTGATGCACTGCTGCTGATTCATCATTTGCACTGAGGCTACATCCTGTGACCATGGGTGTACATACTAGTTTTGCATCTTCCATGCCATATTTCTTCAAAATCTGCTTGAGATACTTGATTTGAGACAAAAAAATCCCTCCTTCTTTTTGTTGGGTTTGCAAACCAAGAAAATATGTTAGTTCTCCCAGCAAGGACATTTCGAATTCTTTCTGCATCACCAAGGCAAAGCTTTGACTCATAGATTCTTCATTGCTACCAAAGATAATATCATCTACATACACAACAAGTATTAGCAATTTGTCATTTTCAACTTTTATATAAAGATTGCTATTTGCTGATCCTTTTGAAAAGCCTTGTTGATGAAGATATTTGTCCAAACGATAGTACCAAGCGCTTGGAGCTTGTTTGAGACCATAGAGAGCCTTTTTCAATCTGCATACAAGATTTGGATCATTTCCAAGAATGAAACCATCTGGCTGCTCAATGTATACTTCTTCTTCTAAGTCTCCATTCAGAAAGGCTGATTTCACGTCCATTTGAAATACTTTGAAGTTTTGAAAGCTTGAGAGAGCAAGGAACATTCGGATGGCCTCAAGTCTTGCAACAGGAGCAAAAGTTTCTTCAAAATCTATTCCTTCTTGCTGCGCATACCCTTTACAAACAAGTCTGGCCTTGTTTCTAATTACTTCTCCATTTTCATTCAACTTATTTTTGAAGACCCATTTTGTCCCTATAACATTCTTATCCTTTGGTCTAGGAACCAACTCCCAAGTGTTGTTCTTTTCGATCTGCTCAAGTTCTTCATCCATTGCTTTGACCCAACATTCATCTTTGCATGCCTCTTTCACATTTTGTGGTTCAGTAGAAGAGAGTAATGCCAAATAGCTTGAAGCTTCTGCAATTGTTCTTCTTGTTTGTACACCTGCTTCTTTCTGCCCCAAAATCTGAGATTCTGGATGATTCTTCTGAACATACCTGGATGGAGTCTTCTCTTCTATCCTTATCTGCTCCTCTGGTGCTTCTTGAGTTTCTTCTTCTTCATCATTCTGTCTTTGAGGGTAGTCTTCATCTTCTTCGATATTTTCATGATTTACTTGCCTAGGAATGTATCCCTTCTCATCAACCACTACATCAATGCTGTCAACAATTCTTCCAAGTCTTTTATTGTAGCACTTATATGCTTTGCTGTGTGGAGAATAACCAAGAAGAATGCCTTCATCTGCTCTAGGTTCAAGTTTGCCAAGTTGCTCATCAGTATTCTTAATATAGCATTTGCTCCCAAAGATTTTGAAGTGCTTTACCGAAGGAGTCTCACGATACCAGAGCTCATGAGGGGTTTGAGTGCTGTTCACCCGGACATTTGTTTTGTTGAGAATAACAACCGCAGCATATGCAGCTTCACCCCAGAAAGTTGCGGGAGTTCCAGACTCATCAAGCATAGCACGAGCCATTTGTTGGACTGTTCTGTTCATTCTTTCCACCACTCCATTTTGCTGAGGAGTTCTAGCTGTAGAGAATTCTCTTCTTATCCCATGTTCTTCACAGAAATCGAAAAATTCATTTGAGGTAAACTCCCCACCTCTGTCGGATCTGAGGCACTTAATTTTGTATCCTGATTCATTTTCAACCAAGGCTTTAAAGGATTTGAATTTTTTGAGTGCTTCATCTTTGTGCTTCATAAGTCCTAACCAGACAAACCTGGAGAAATCGTCAATGAATAATATCAAGTATTCTTCTCCTCGAGGTGTCCTTTTCCTAAATGGACCACATACATCTGTATGTACTAGCTCAAGATGCATGCTAGCTGATCCTTCCTTCTCCGGAAAGTTAGTTCTGGTTTGCTTTCCAAACTAACATGATTTGCATATGGTGTTGTCTGGAATTTTGATATCTGGAAGACCACGAACTGCTTGATATTTGCATGCTTTCCTTATTTGTGAAAAACTTAGATGCCCCAACCTCTGGTGCCATAACCAGTGTTCATCATCCTTGCTCAAATAGCATTGTTGTTGTCCTTCTTCAAATATGTATAGATTATTTGGAGTTCTTTTACCTTTGATCATTGTTTCACCTGTATCAAGATCACGAACAAGACATCCATTTGATCTAAATATCACCTCGGTTCCTTGATCACACATCTGGCTGACACTCAGAAGATTATGCTTCAATCCATCAACATACAAAACATTTCCAGCTTTGACCTTTTCTTTTAACTGAGCAGTGCCTTTTCCTTTTATAGCTGTAGGAGTATCATTTCCAAAAGAAAATTTCTTTCCCTTTTCTAAAGCAGAATATGATTCAAGTTTTTCTTTATCACCTGTCATATGCTTCGAACATCCACTGTCAATGTACCATAGATTTTCCTGTCCCTCTGCATAAAATGCTATCCCACATCTTTCTGTTTGTGGTTCCTTTATTCTCCATGTTTTGGTGCTTGAGGCTTGTTCCTTTGTCTGCTGATACCTGCTCCTGCATTCAGAATCTTCATGACCAAAATTATTGCAAATAGAACATTCAACTTCATTTTCAAGAGCCGAAAAGTTGTTATAGGTCCTTTTTGTAATCCCGGTCATACTTCTTTGTTTTTGAGCTTCTCTAGTCATGATTGTTTTATATGCAACACATTGAGCTGCTTTGTGACCAAAGTTATGGCAAGAGAAGCATTGTCCATTGAAGAAACTTCTGCGGTTATCAAATCTTCCGGCCAAATGATTGTAATTTCTATTGTCATCCATTCTTGAAGCAAATTGAGAGAATTTTACCTGTGGCTGGTTGTAGCTTTTGTTCATCCTTAAGACGGATTGCCCCTGGTTTACCTGATAGTCTTTGTTTGTTCTTGATGTAATTCATCCCTGTTTTACCTGGCGATCTCCATTGTGCTTTTGCTCATTCCTTCTTGCTGCATCAAGATAACTCTTTGAGGTGGATGGTTGAGAAGTTTCTCCATTATACCCCAAACCTGTCTTGTTTAGTGGAGAACGATGTACATTGATGATCTCATCCAGAGTTTCAGATCCTTTGACAAACTTAAGATTAATAGCCTTTGTTTTCTCAATCTCTTTTCTAAGACCAACAATTTCACCTTCTAACTTTTCAAGATATTTTTCTTTATCATCAATTTGAAATTGTAGAGTATCAATGATCATATTCTTTTCTTCTATACATGTCTTGAGTCTAGAAATTTCTTCATAAAAGCTATCCACATCTATAGCATCCATGTAATCATCATCTTCAAATGCCATTAAAAGTTTATAGTCATTACCTCGTTCATCTTCATCACTATTTGATAGACCATCACTATCTTCATGAGTGTAGTAGCTTTTCTTATTTGCATTCTGTTTCTTGTTCCATCTAGCAGGTTCCTTTCCTTTGTCAATATTATCCTTATGAGGACATTTCGCAACATAATGACCTACTCTTCCACAAGCAAAACATTTAAAAGGTAACTTACCTCTGAACCTTCCAGTACCCCGTTGAAGATTTCTGACAAAATTTGATTCTTCTTCTTCTTCTGGCACGTGACTTGCTTCATAGTAGTCTCCTTTGCCTGAAGCCTTGAAAGCAGCTTCTCTCCTGTCTGATGGACCTCCCTTTCTCATTTCATAAGCAGTTAGAATTCCGTGTAGCTGAGACATAGTAAGGGTTCGTAGATTTTCCTTTTCTTCTATTGCAGACACTTTAGATTCAAACTTGGGGGACAATGATCTTAGAACTTTTTCAACCACAATAGCCTCTTTTATTTCTTCACCCAAGTTTTTCATGCAATTAACAATCTCGTCTACCCGAAGGAAATAGTTAGCCGCACTTTCATCATTATACATTCTGAGATTCTCATACTGAATCCTGAGGGTTTGAAGTTTAGCATGCTTTACCTGTTCATCTCCTTCGTAGCTCAAGACAATCTTGTCCCATATTTCTTTTGCGGATTTATATTGCATAACCTTCACGAATTCTATTTGAGATAAGCATCCCAGCAGAGTATTGACTGCTTTAGCATTTGTTTCATATTTCTTCTTTTCGGCCAGATCTGTAGGAGTAGCTGAAGGAAAAGTGTAGCCTGTATCTATGATATCCCTAACTTATGTACCAAGAGATTGAAGATAGGCAGTAACTCTTACCTTCCAATAATTGAAGTTTGTCCCATCAAAAATTGGTGGCCTGATCGATGCTTCCCTCTCGTAGTTGCTCATGATGAATGATCTTCCTTCAAGCGATCAAGCTTCTCTGAAGGACCTGCTCTGATACCAATTGTTGGAAATAATACTGAGAGGGGGGGGTGAATCAGTATTATCAAGTTCTTTTAATAAATCTTCCTTATTTATACTTTGAATTATTTTTGTATGTCAGTACCATAAAATAATGAACATGAACAAGAAAAACAGATAGTCACACCAAAGAACACCAGATATAAGGTGGAAACCCAATGTGGGTGAAAACCACCTGCTGCAATATGTCTCTATCTTCTTTCAAATTAGAAACTCATTTTACAATGATTTTGTACTAGTGCAGTCCTTTACCAGTACGCAGGCTGCAACCTGCAGAGAGCTACAACTCTCTCTCGTTTTCCAGTCTCTCCTGGAAGGGAGCTACAACCCCCTACTTCTTTTCTTTCAAGGATCACTTTTCATAAATTTTCAAACTGGATCCATAAACATCAAGTGATCATCAAGTACAAGTAAATCACCCAGTCAATTGCAGTAACAAGATCAATAGTAACAGTAAGAAAAATCCAGAACACCTTATCAATAGAAAAAGGTCAGTCAAATAAATGCCTTAATACAGATCCGCAGTTTTTCTTTATCTGGCATGCGTTGCTACGCACTTCACCTCATGCACCTCTGCGTATCCCCGCATAGAGCCTTGAACTGCACTACGTATCCACGCACTGTGCCTTTAAATGCGTCGCGTACCTATACTGTGCCTCTGCAGTCACTACTTCTATCGCGCCGCGTACTTTCACTGTGCCTCCGCAGTTACTTCTTCTATCGTGCTGCACACTTTCACTGTGTCCCCGCACCTGTAGCTTCTGTCGCACAACGTACCTCCGCGCTTCTCCTTTTTCTTCACTGCGAACCACTGCACCTAGACTTCTGTCGCGCTGCGTACCCACACAATGCGCCTTCTTCTGCTATGCGTACCCCCGCACTTGCACCGTTAATCACCTGCGAACCTCTGATTAGGGCCAAATTGGCAGTCCACCAGTGTGCCACAGATAGTCAGATGCCTAGATCTGATCATGTGCCCGACAGATCACACTTCATAGATTCACTTTCAACTTCACTTTTATATAGATCAAGCTTTTAAACCGATAACCCAATATTTCAGATCTTAAGATATTCAATTTGCAAAAGATACATTGGCCAAGTGATCTCCTTCCATATTTATAGTCAAGCCCTCATTCACACCATGGGACAAAACCATCAAATAACCAAAACAAGGGATCCAAAACGGGGCTAAATTAGATCCTATACCATGGGCCAAAACCATAGGATCATGAACGATGGGCTAAATACCAAGGGCCATACATAAGAAACCCCATATGAGTGCGCTTCTCTGCCTTGAAGTGAGTGAACTGAGGGACCGCACCTTCTGAACGGGTAACCTGCGGGTATGACCACATTTCCTGCACGGCGTACCTACGGGTACGCACGCTTTTCACTGAGCACATGCGGACCTTTTAATTTTTGTCATTTTGAGAGCCTGATCAGAGTTTTGCCACCTGTATGAGTTGCCATCAAGTACAACACATGAACCATAGAGCCAAACCATAAATCATAACGCCAACAACTATTTTGTCCTACTTCAAGCTTTGCATCTGAAGGCAAATATTTTTCAACTGTGCATGGATCTGCTAAACCCCTAGATTTGGATCCTGCATTGGTATTTCATGTAGCCTCATTATGATCTCCAAGGCCTCTGCTTGATTTGTTATCAATTGCTGCGACAGCGCAACCCTTAGGTGTGGCAGGAGCAAAGCCACAAACCACTTGTGATGTTTTCCATCTGTTAGGTTCATGTTAGCTTCGTAGATTGTACACTTCAACCTCTAATCTAGTTGCCAAGGTGTCTCACCTAGTTGCATCGAAATTTCTTTGAACCCTACAATAGACTGTGCTTCAGATTTAGGCCTACTGAATTCTCTATTTAGTGTTGTCTGGATGTCTGCCATTCTAGCATTTGGGTTATCATTAGCATACTTGATATGCTAGGTGAGTGCGCAATCTTGCAGAGTGCTAACCAATGTCACCTTCTTCATTTTGTCATCTATAACACCCTGAGCTTCCCATACAACTTTTACAATGAACCAGAATTGGTCTGAGTCCTCATTCCCCAAGCCTTTGAACAAAGGCAGCTTCACTGAATTTTCCATAATAAACTATGGTGGAGGTGGAGGTGGTACGGGTGAAGTCATAGTGATGGTGGTGAAGTTGGAGGTGGTGTGGGTGGAGGTGGTATTCACGGGAATCCTTGCCTTATTAACTGAATAGCACTTTGCGAAGAAACCTACATTATTCCCTCTTCATCACCTTGTGGAGGTGAAATCAATGGACTATATTCAGGACCCATTTTTCCTTTGATTTTGTAAGTTTTTTCTGCTTCGCGTAGCCCCAAACATCAAGATCGCTACCTAACCCGTTTTTCACACAACAGCAATTTAATCCAAGTATTCAAATATTTCACAACAGTCCTTTGAAAAAGCATTGGTCCGACTCACTGTAGCTGACTGAGGTGTCAACTGCAAATTCAGTTATGAATCCTCCTATGATGCGATCGAGCCAATGATTGATAGCGCGAGTGATCTTATCCTTCGATGCTTCCAACCTTCACACTAGTTCTAGGGTCCACACAATAGGACCATCAAGTTTCCACCTTCCTTAGCTATTAGCTAGCTTCCCGATCCACTCGTATAGCTCAATTGGAAAGGAGAAAAAAAAGATCTCATGGATCTCTGTATACAGGTACCTGTCAAGCCATTGTTCCTTTGTCAGTCGCAGGCTTCTGTTCTCTTGTGCTGAGAATTCATGGGTCTTTATCCAACCAGTCTCCAATCTCTTTATTAGTCAGATTCTAGTGGTACGTCATCGCACATCTCTTGTGCATATTCCTATCCCGGAAATGTAACCATTTATTGGTTTGAGGGGGCCTGACCCAGGTTCAGCGTTAGTTAGCAAAACAAATCCCTACACTACTAGCCCTTTTGGCATTAGTCGATGGAGTGCGGACCGAAGTCTCACCTAAAGTAGTATGGGGGAATGATGGAACCAAGTTTCCGCACCCTGAGATGGTCGTGCCGTCACGTAGGTCACTTCGCCCTAGGGTTTGGCAGACAACCCTATTCTTCGATACCTCCATGAAAGGGTTCGCTATCCTTCAGGCAACCCTAATCCTTGATCTATACCCTTTCGTGCTGCCAAGGCAACGTACCATGCAGATTCCTAGGTTAGTCCAAGTGTATTACTTATCTTAATAGTTACTCACAGTTAGCACCGCGTAAACAAATATTCTTATATGCATTTAGTTATCCAACATAATCATACATGTTCATGCCTCAAATAAGTATTACAAAGGAAATTCATACACAAATTGACAAGTTGCATCAATTAGAACAAAGACACAAAAATTGTAGAATACTTCTCTTTATTAATATCTTCCAAGTGATTAAAGATTCTAACCACCCTACGCACACAGTTGTAGGGGTTCTCACACTCAGCTACAGAATTATACTCTAGGCCTCTGCGCGCTCAACTATAAAGCCTCTACCTACACTATGACCCAAAACATAGACTTTTTACTTCAGAGCTATCACTCTCTTATGTCGTGTGTCTCCAAAACTACTTAGAGCTTAGCTCTTTTTATACAATCCCATTGTCCACGGACCATGGGTATATCTCTTATAGCCAACTTTTCTTTACAAGACTGAGGGCAGACAACCCTTTATGACTTATAACACCTACGTACTCTGCAACCACAAAATATATATTCTTTACAAGTTTCATACAAAATTTGACCAAGATATGGGCTTTTAGCCCCAAAACATCCCTTTGGGTGATCTTGTTCCCAAAATGCACCTTAGAGAATCTAGGGATATAAGAAGTGGGTGAAGGTGGGAGTTGGCCATACACTGCTTCATATGTAGTCATCTTGGTGGCTACATGATAGTTAGTATTATACCACCATTCAGCTATAGGTAGCCATTGTACCCATTGATGTCATTATTCTAAAGTGAAGCACATTAGGTATGTCTCTAAACATTTGTTGACTGCTTCAGTTTCACCATCATTTTGGGGATGATAGGAAGTACTTAGTTGGATTTGGGTGCCTTGTAGCTTGAAAAGTTCTTGCCAAAAGTTACTTGTGAAAGTCATGTCATGATCAGACACAATGGAAGTGGGCATGCCATGCAATTTGAAGATCTAGTCCATGAAAGATTGATCCACCAAAGTGGGGGTAAATGGGTCAGGTAGAGTGAAAAAATGAACGTATTTAGAAAGTATGTCCACAACCACCATGATGCCTGACTTGTTTCTTGACTTTGTAAGACCAGTAACAAAATCCATATAAACATCCATCTAGATTTAGGCAGGGATGGGCAATGGTTGTAAGGTGCCTGATGACTTGACTGTTTCTCCTTTGTGGTGTTGTCACACATCACATTCAGCTACAAATGTAAGAATGTTAGTTTTCATGCTTGTCCAAAAGAAACAATGATGAGTGAGAGCATAAGTCTTCTGAAAGCTTGTATGGCCTTCAGTGGGAGATGACTGCAACTCTGCCAAAATGCGCATTTTGAGGGTGGATTTTGGCAATAAAACTACTCTATCCTTGTAGCGAAGAATCTCATCCTTCCAAGAGTATCCAATTGTGGAATTAGGATTTTCTCTCAAGTTATTAATGAGTTGGGAGAGAGAGGGATGTGAAAACCATCCCTTGCGGGCTTCTTCAATCCAATCTGGTATGGGAAAAGAGATTGATAGAAGGGTGCTTTCATCCTCAAATTAGCATGATAAAGCATCCACTAATACATTATTACACCCTTTCTTGTAAATTATCTCATAATCATATCCCAGCATTTTGGGCAACCATTTATTTTGCTGGGGCGAGGATAGAAATTTCTCCAAAAAATGTTTGAGGCTTTGATGGTTTGTGTGGATTTGGAAATGTCACCCCAATAAGTATGGTCGCCAGGTATCTATTGCATGTAAGATGACCATCATCTCCTTCTCATAGGTAGATTATCCCATATGTTTCCCATTTAGTTGTTGCCTGGTGAAATCCATGTGTCGACCTTCCTGCACTACGATAGCACCAATACCAATACCTAAAGCATCACATTCAATCATAAGAGATTTGGTGAAGTCAGGTAATGCCAATACGGGAGTGGAACACATGGCCTGTTTGAGAGCCATAAATGCTTGTTGTGCTGCATTAGTCCAGAGGAATGAATTTTTCTTGATAAGGTTAGTGAGGTGTCTAGCAATGCGACCATAATTGTCAACAAATTTGCAACAGTAGCCAGTGAGACCCAAGAATTCCCTCAAACTATTCATGGTATTTGGTTGGCGCCAATCTTGCATTGCCTATATATTTTTGGATCCACCCAAACACCTTCACGACCCACAATGTGGCCCAAATACTTGATTTCTTCCAGGCCAAATGAGCACTTGGAAAATTTTACATATAATTTATGATTCTGGAGCAGTTGCAAGAGTAGGTCTACATGTTAAATATTTTTTTCCTAGGTGAGGCTGTAGATGAGAATGTCATCAAAGAAAACGAGGACAAATTTTTGAAGATATGGTTTTAGCAGGTGATTCATGAGGCTTTGAAAAGTGGATGGGGCATTACAAAGACCAAATGTCATGACAAAGAATTCATAATGGCCTTCATGAGTTCAAAAAGTAGTCTTGGGAATGTCTAATTATTTCATGCGTATTTGGTGATAGCCTGAGTGAAGATCTCACTTAGTGAAGATCTCACTTAGTAAAGAATTGAGCAGCCTGTAGTTCATCCCGTAGATCATCAATAACTGAGATGAGGAATTTGTCTTTGACCGTGAGTTTGTTGAGGGCCCTGAAGTCTGGACACATGCACCATTCCACATCTTTATTGAGCACCATGACCACTGGTGATGAATGACTGATTCTAGGATGAATGACACCGACTTCAAGGAGTTCCTTCATGATTTTTTGAATTTCATTCTTTTCGGCAAAAGGATATCAATATGGCTGCACATTCGGTGATTGTGCCCCTGGGACCAAAGTGATGCTATGATCATGCTCCCCTTTAGAAGGTGGAAGCTCTTTAGGTTTCTCAAATACCTGCTAGTGTTGATTCAAGACCTATTGCATGTCAGGATGAATATGAAGAATAGTTGGCTTGATGGCTTGAATGGAATTAAACTCGGAAATAACTCCATGATGGCCCTTTTTCAACAATTTTTCCATGCGATGCGAGCTGATGATAGAAGGAGTGTTAGGACCTCACATTGTCCCTTTTTTGACCATATATTTTGCTATTATGTCATCCGTTTTCAACCCATATCTAAAGTCCTTGTTATTGCTTTAACCCACTTTTCCAAAGGTATACAATATTTCTTCTCATTACTATACATTTAATTTATTTTACATACAATTACATTACTTTCATAATTTATCGATTGAAACGGATAGTTGCTGAAATAGTTATCATTGCAATTTACGTTGTTGAAACAGCCCGAGGACCGCAGGGCTATTATTACAGGTCATGTTGCTGTAATAGTTACAACAAGGAGCAAATCCCGTTGCTAAAGCAGTCGTAATTTGCATTCTAGATTCAACAACAATAGAAGAAGATCATCGAAGGAGCTGCTACATTCGTTGTAACTACCACATTCCAAAGTCAGTGTTACCATAACCATTGTAATAGCATTTTGTTAATAGGAAAATTGATTTCCTTATTTTGGTATATTGGGTTAAAGATAGGACTTACCATGTAATCAATTGTAATAGATGTCTCCTCTTTAAAAAGAGGAGACATATACTTTAGAGGGGAGGAACAGACTGCGGAAGGGTTCTTAGCTGAAGAGAAGAACTGGAATCTTTTTGTAACATGACATTTTGATGGATGAATAAAATATTGTTCTGAACATTTCTTTCTAGTTCTTGCTTCCTGGGGAATCTTGTGAGAAGGATAGGGCCCACCTTCATCACAAGATTCACCCATTATATTTTTGTAGTGCGTTAAGTGTGTTTCTTATTCATACCTTGTTAAAAGTTCTGTTTACTGAATGTGCTTATGCATTGTTGCTGAACTCCATTTTTCTAATTGATTACTGCATTATTTATTTCATCTACAGTTAATTCATGAGTGTTCCATTGGCAATTGAGTTTACAGAGTGAGTTGGCAAGCATGGTAATAAGAAATAGGTGCTGAAGGTTCCTGCTTTGGGAATAGGGTCCTGTTCTCTGTTACAACATAGCTAGTGCTTTCTTTTGTAGATTGATTCCTTTTCCATTAGATTACTCTTTTAATGAAATGAAGCATTCTTTGGTGATTGTCTGCAATAGATTGTTTTGTTGTAACTTCGAGTGGAGCTTCAATTTTCTTAGAGAAAGGTGTGACCAATTTATTTATTATTACAACTTCTATTGCTTTTGAGATTGAGCACATACAGTGCGTAGTTGCCTTTGAAATAAACAGACTTCCTTGGGTTGACAATTTATGTAGCACTTAGTTGTTTGAATTAATAAGAAATTAAAGTGACCAACATTTTGGCGCCATTGACAGGGAAGGCAATTGTAGATTTCAAAAAGCATTAACGTTTTTCTTAGATATTCAAAGTGCATGAGAGGACGCAAGAAAAAAAACCATACAGGTGGCAAGGGTAAAGGAGGAGGAAGAAAGACCTTCATTGATGATATTATATCAAAGGCTGAAACTTCTCAGACGCTGAGCTCTCATAAGCCCAAGCCTCAGCTCTCCCTCCAAACAAACTACAAAACAGAGGAAGTTGTGGGTCCTAAAAAAGTTGAGGAAACAATAGAAGAAATTGAAAAATCGGCAGAAGATTTCAAGGAACTAGCTGAAGACATTGAAGGATCAATTGAGGACATTGAGGAACCAGTTAAGGAATTTGAGGAGCTAACATAAAAGATTGAAGACAGAGAAAGTGCAGTGAGGGAGCACCCAATGGAAGAGAATAATGAAGGACTCTATAATGGAAGGCAGGAAGGAAGAGGGGAAAATTCTCTCTCTATGTTGGGATTTCCTCTTGGGGATCTTCCTAAGGGGGCAACTCCTATGAAGAATATCCCACTCTCAGCCTTACCCAACTTCCATGGTTTATCTTCTGAGGATCTTGATGAGTTTCTTTCTGAGTTTGATATATTTTGTAGAAGTTATGATTATGTTACTATTGCTCATAAATTGAATCTATTTCCAGCAACATTAAAAGGAAATGCACTAAGATGGTTTATGAGTCTGGGAAGTCAGGTAATCATAACATGGGAAAAAATGAAGTAGAAGTTCTTGAACAAATATCAAGACTACTGTCGGACAAGAGAAAAAAGGAAGGAATTATTTAAAATGGTTCAGAAGGACGACAAAAATTTGGAGGACTTTGTGGAAAGACTATAATACAATCTACAGAGATCTGATCACCCCAACGTAAGTAAAGATATTCTTAAGACAATATTATTGAAAGGGGTAAGGGATGATTGTTTAGACATGCTAAATATGCTTGTTAAAGGGTAAATATCTAAAGAATCGTATGATCTTGTGCATTCCACCTTACACTACCAAAAGAAGGATTCTCATTTCCCTTATATTATACCCTCCGCCTCTCCATTCGTCGCTGACTGACTTGTGTTTGGTTAACTACTTTACTTACTTGGGGGGGGAAGGCCTCCATACCATTCCTATACTTGATCGACATTTATGTCTATCCAATACCTTAAGTAAGGAGGTATTGGTGTACAACATGTCTTCAGTTCCAAACCCCCAATTTCTCGACAGTTAGAATTGTGACACAAATGCATTGATTGATCTAGGAGCAGCTATAAACATCATGAGTAAACAAACTATGAATCAATTAAAAATTTCTAATATTCAATATACACCTACGATGTTACAATTGGAAAATAGATCTGTATTCAAACTTGATGGTGTATTAGAAGATATATATGTATCCTTAGATTCTTGGGAATAACCTATCAATTTTATGATTTTAACACCCAAGAATAACTGAGGAGGACATCCATTGATTCTAGGAAGACCATGGCTAGGTACAATTGATGCTTTTATAAGTTGTAGACTTGGTGATATGTTTATTTCTAACAAAAGCTCAACAAAGAAATTCGCATTGTATCCACCTGCAAAAACAACAATAGAAGTTTCAAATGAAGGGATAGGTGATGACTGTTAGAGTCGGTCTGGTTAGTCCTCCGTCAGAGATAAAAACTCTTTATGCATTTCATTTTTAAGTATCCCGCTCCATTCACTCAGCTGCATTCCACTAGGGGCATGCCACGATCTGATGGAGAAAGTCATGCTAGTCATTTCCCCTCATGTCTGGCTCCTGCTGGCTTATGTCTTTGTGTCAAATAATAAAAAAGTCCATAACAGTCAAGGTCTAGTCCTTGAACGAACAAAGGCCATTTTTGGTCATTAGGTCTAGGGATTGATCAATTTGGTCTTTAATATGTCCAGTAAAGCCATGTAGGCCAGGGATGTTCTTGCAAAGTAATGATCCAAAGAGTTTCATCATCATGATGATAGACTTTGACTATTCTTCAAAACTTTGTTTTGAAGAAAAGTCAAATAGTGTCATTTGTGACAAAATGTTCAAAAAGAGTCAACAGTTGATTCCTTCAGGTGCAGTCATGATTCCCATGACCATATTCTGTCATGAAATCCCTGCAAAAAATATCGAAAATTTCATCGTTTGAGCCAAAATTTCAGAGGAAAAGTGAAAATCAGGGTTATATTAAAATCAGCGAAAAAGTGTTGAAAAGGACATTAGAAAAGTGGGTTTTAAAAAAAAATAAATTTAAAACATCACTACCAAGGCTATATATACAAGTGTTCATCAAAATCAAAGGTTATTGTGCTAATCCAAGCCTTGGAGAAACGTTGCAAAAGGTGTGAGTGTGCATCGTGAGCGTTTGAGGGAGTTGGAGGCAGTTTGAAGATGCGAAGTGGACACAGGAAGGAGCGCGACGCACTCACCGGGTGCGGCGCATACATAACCCACCCACAGTTCAGAATTACCACTGGTGTGATGCACTCAGAGTGTGCGACGCACTAGGCTTTCCGTGCGGTGCACAGGGCAAAACGCCCAGAACATTGCCAAATCGCCTCAAATGTTTTGTGGAGCTCTTCTATTTGCAAGGTAGGCCACCTAAATTCAATTGTGCACCAATTTTTATGGGTGATATGATGATTTTATGCCTGTAATAAATTGCAAAAAAATTTCATAAAGCAAGCACAAAGAAGACACCAAAGAAAACCATTATGCTAGGGTTTGTGCTACAGTGATATTGCTGCCAAGGTTATTCTTCCTACCCTACCCCTGTTCCTTATTCCCCTATGCCATTGTCCCCATAATCACTACCCTAACCCTACCAAAATCATACTCCCTTTCCCCTCTTCCTATTGCTAAATAAATCCCAAACCCTACCCTAAAAACCCTAAAACCTTACCTTGCCCAAAACACAAAACCTACCCTATCAAAATACTCCAAAACCCCCTGTATACCCCTAAACAAAATTCTCCTATAAACCCCTATTCCCATTATATTATCCCCCTCGTAATACTCCCTTTTTAATTGTCCCCTTGGTGGCAGATTGTCAAAGCAAACTCCAGCTTCAGTATAATCAAAGGGCAGCCTAAATTCAGTTTACGAACAGCTGTCATGGCATCCGAGGTTTCATCAGAATATGAGGAGGAGACCCACAGTTATATAGCTTTAGGAGAACAGGCCCCCAAGAGACATCACCAGAGTGGCAAGCATGTTAGAGATGAGCCAAACACCCTCACCGAGTTGCAGGCATGCCCTCTTGCTATGTCATGTTTCCAGCACTTAGCATGTTTTGAATTTTGTTAGAGGGTGGCAAATGTCATAGTTCATCATGAGTTGGCCCGTCTTTTTGCACTTCACCTACATGGAGGACAATCTGTCTTGGCTGGGGTCACATTCACATTGACACCCAAAACCATATCAGTGGCAACAGGCATACCAAACATTGAAGAACAGTGGGATAAGAAGAAGAAGGTGGAGAGGCATCATTATGAACCTTACATTAAGGCGAGTTGTTTGAGTCAGCTCACGAGAGTTTTCCCGTTCAGATTTTTGAGAGATGAGTATGCTCTGCTCATGAAACTAATCATGAAATACTTCAGTTGTGAGGGGAGGTTTTCTCGCCTTTATGCCTATCACATCAGGTTGCTCATGCACTTTACCAGGGTGCGAATGATGAACCTCCCATTTTTCATTTGTGGGAACATAGAGAGGCTGAAAAATTTCATGCAGCACAAGACCCCTCGACAGCAGCTCAACAGTGTTTATCACTTTGCTCTTATCCGGATTTTGGTGGACCATCAGTTGGGATTGCAGGGTATTGCTTGGAGGAATTCATCTCCCATGACTTCTTCAGTGCTCCACAGGTAGTATCATAGGCAGTGCATGAGATAGGTGGCCCATCTCATCAGTATGAGCGACATGAGACTACTACTATGCCAGTATACATCACCTATGAGAGAGGCAGTAGACCCTTATTTGCAGCGGCAAAGCGAGTGTTATCTCCACCCGGGGTGGAAGGGGCCTCGCTTCTGACATCGGCATCACATGAGCAGGGTAGAGGTAAGGAGCCAGTTCAGGAGGAAGGGCCATCAGGTTAACGAGAGACAGAATTTGTTCTCCTCCATGATGATGAGACAGATGCAGAACCAACAAATGCAGAGCTTACATAGATCATCCAGGAGCAGCAATTAGTGATTGAGTCCTTATCCCTTGACTTGGAGAGGGCCAAGTGGAAGATGAAGTACTTGGAGCAGAGAAACAAGCAGCTTGAGGATCAGCAGGTGATTATGGAGCTACAAAACATTCGTGAGCATCGCCAAGCTGCTCAAAGGAGAAGAGTTGAGCTCACGTCATTGGAGCAAGAGATCAATGAGGATCGGGATGCCCATCTCGAGAGCGTGAACATGCACTTGGAGAGGCTACTAGACAAGGCTGATCAGGACCTTGCCTTACTGAGACACATGGCTTATCATTACAGGACACGAAACATGAGTGCAAGGGCCCGAATAAGGAGCTTGAAGGCGAAATTGAGGAAAGCAACAAGAAAGGCAAAAGAGGCAAAAGAGAAAGATCAGCTTTGAATCTTGGCTAAGGCTTCCTTGGCCCATCATAACACCCCATATGGAACCTCGAGTCCAAATTTCAAGAAATTTGGGGAAATTTTGGTCACTTCACAAATTTTTGGGCAAAAAACAAGGGTTTTCTCCCGCTAAAATTTTAGAGCTTGAAAAGAGGAATGGTTTGCATTTTTGGATTCAGCATGGAAAATCACAACTACTAGTACCCGAGAAAGAAATTTTGGCAAGATATGAGTCTCCAAAAGGTCAAAAAACACCCAAAAATGGCCTCTCTGCCACTTTTTTGACACACAGGAAGCAGTCTTGGGAGAATGAATATTTGGAGGGGCAAATGAGCACCAAATTCAAAAATTCTAGTGGGGTTCGAAAGTAGATAGGACAGGATTTCTAACAAGCCCACTTGGGCACATTTTGGACACCTACAAGTGCAACAAAATAGGCCCCAAAGTAGCACATCGCACACAGAGAATGGCGCGGCGCACAGAGGAAAATTTGCCCAATTTGCTTCCGTTTCACGAATTTTCGATTCGCGACTTCTCCAAGTAGGCCCGATCATCTAAACTTTGGTTTTTTGGCACCAAAGGGGGAATTTAAAGTTTTTTTTCTCTAGATTGGCTTCTATCCAAGTGTCGAAGGAAGGCAAACAGTCACCCAAGCCAAATGTCACGTTTGTAGCGTTGCACCTGTAGCTGATGGTTGGCTCTCCATCTCCATTTTGCAATGATTCGA